>CM035431.1:8851598-9589098 GCA_020310875.1 Ceratopteris richardii | reverse complement strand
AATGTAAAGAAGCATCATAATGACATGTAACAACACATGCCCAAAAATCTTGAGCCATGTTAGCTTCATCATTCTTTGCATTTCATTAGGGGAAAAAATGAGCCCCCTTTGGGCCTTTTAGATTAAGGGCTGATTAGTGATCCACCAATGAGAAGAGAGCAGTGGCCACAGTCTAGTTTCTTAATCCACTAGACTAGGACTAGGCTTCCCTTCGTTTGTGCTAGTCAAAGCTTTCAAAACCACCACAAATTCATGGTTTTCGTGAAATGAATGGTTTTAGAATTTGAATTTGAAGGCGCCATTCATTATACACCTTTGGATTGGAAGAGAACTCAATGGCTGCGATTAGAATTTCGAGAAAAAGGCACTATTTCATGTTCACCATTGGATCTCATGCCAATCGAATGGCTGAAAAAAGGCGCAGTTCGTGAATCTTCTTGACCAATCTATACCATTAGATTTGATCATGATCTAAGGGCTCTAAATGAGACCTTTAATTCAAAAGTGCATTTTTCTCTTGACCATTGGATCCTAGATGCATCTGACGGCTATCCAACTTCTCTGATTTCAAATCAGCTGCAGTCGCGGTCCACCGTTGGATTCAAGATGATCAAACGATGTCGAGTATTGCAGGATTTTTGGATCAACGCCAGTTATGGTCTACCATTGGATCTTCCATTTTAGACGGCTCCGATTGACTGTGAATGCAAGTTCTCTCTCTACTGCTGCTCTGCGATTGAGAACGCAATGATTACACTGCCCATGACCGCTTTAATCGTAGCCATTGATATGCAAATAGCTAATGGCTTATAATCAATTCGACTGTGCCTTCATTTTCTATGTATAATATTAATGAAGAAAACCACTTGTGGTATTGCTTATGGCCTTAATCTCTCTGATTTTAATCTCGTGAAGATTAGGGATCCTTACAAGGCCCATCCAGGGCTCACTTTTTCCCCTAATGTGCTGAATTTTCAGTAATAGACATGCCGGATTCCTTCTTCCTTTCATTGCATTTAGCAAGCTTTCTACACTCATCAATAGTATGACCAGCCTTTCGGCAATATTTGCATCTCTTCTTCTTTTTCAAATCACCATCATTACAGGAATGAGTGGAAGAGGAAGCTTGAGGCTTTGGTTTTGATGAACCCAAAGCTTAACCATACTTGCTTTTCCCCTTTTGTGAGATAGAAAATGCTTGTGTTCCCTCAATCAAGCCACTCCTATTCACTCTAGATTGCTCTTCTTGCAAAAGAAGAGACAAAACCTCATCAAATGCATACATATTAGGATTTCTATTTGCAACCAAACGGAGTGTAGTAGCAAAGCTTTGAAAAGATTCCGGTAATCCTTTCAACAATGTAGAAATGAGTGATGCATCCGAAATGATCTCATCTATGTTTACCAATTGCTCTTTCAAGTCCTTGATGCGTGTCACATACCCATCCATTGACTCATTTTCAGCCATACATACATCCTCAAGTTGCTTCCTCAAGTATGCAACACGTGCTTCATTACACACGAGATACAAAGAAGCAAGAGTGTCCCATGCCTGTCTCGATGTAGAACATGACCGAATGTGTGGAACTATATGACGCTTCACTGAAAGCGCAATCAAAGCATGAGCTTGAGCATTTCCATCCCATTTAAGCTGCTCCTATGTAGGTGGAGAAGGAGAAACCACTGTACTCAAAGAAGAAGCTCCATCTGTGACAGTAGACTGTGAAGTAGAAGAACTTGCCGGTCTTCGATCTACATCTTCCACTATGTTCCAAAGTTGTTTTGCAACAAGAACATGCTTCATCATGTAAGACCACATTGGATAGTTGGTCCCATCAAGCTTATCTTCAGCTTGAAGCATGCCAAAGAAGTCATTGCTGCCCACCATTTCACAAAGGAACAAGAATGTGAAAAAAACTTTACTTCGACAAAAGTTGAAATAAGTGCTGAAATTTCAGCTCACAAATGGTCACTCTGATGGCAATTTTGACTGCACAAATGGCTTCGAAATGGGGATAAAACCCCAGCGCACCTGCTGAAAATGTTTCATGGCTGTTGAAATTCACAGTTCTATGCTTCGAAGTTGATTTGCACTGTTAGAAGTGTGCACGTGCCGCGACATGAAAAACCAAAACTTGAGAAGGAGTTGAACCTGTTCTGATACCACTATTTGTATAGAAGTGCGAGAGACACACGAGAAGCACACACAAAGAGGACAAACATAGCAAGACACACTGAGAAGACGATGGCTGGAATAACTCTCTCTATTGATGATAAAATTGAACTAAAGTAAGAGCTGAATGATATCCCTAAGTACAAAGTACCACCACATATGAGAGTATCAAGTATGTGGTAACATGGGGAAAAAACCTCTAGCCAACAATAGAGTAAAAAGTGCCCATGTATAGGGAAAAGGTTCACATCAAAGCTATTTGAGGAACACATAAGTGTAACAAACCATTCAAAATAGTCTTCACAAGTGAACTATCAGGCAAAACTTCATCAATAGAAATGAATTGTTCCTTGATATCTTTGATCTTTGTTAGAAAACTATCCATCGAATCACCTTGATTCATATGCTCACTTTCCAACTATTTTTAGAGATAAGCAACGCGAGCTTCATTCCTAGCCTGGTACAATGTGGTAAGTGTATCCAAAGCATCCTTAGCTATTCTACAAGAGCAAATGTGAGTAACAATGGTATGTTTGACGTAATAGGCTATCAATGCATGTGTTTAAGCATCTTTGACATCCCAACAAATTTGCACTGTAGTAGGTGCAACAAAAAGTGTAGCAAGAATAGGAACATGAAGATTATCATTATCTTCAACACCATCCCCATCAGCTTCACTAATTGTATTTGTAGGTGTAATAGGATGTTTTTCAACATTATTCCATAGTCCTTTGGTGACCAGTACATGATGCATCATATAAGCCCACAATGGGTAATTCCTAACATCCAACTTATCCTCAACAGCCAATATACGAAATACATAACTGCTTTCAGCCATGGCCATTGACTAAAATACCTTGATGCAAAAAAAATGATTGTATCTGAAAAAGTTGAACACAACTACCTAGATAAGTTCTAGTAAACCTATAGTTGACTTTGAGATGCTTACACTGGAGAACTGGAACCTATATATATCTTTCGTACGAAAAGATGAAATAGCCTGCACAAGCATTATGATAGTGTGTTTGGAGGCCGAAATGACCTGAGATTGTAATTTTGGCACCACAAAGCGGCAACCTACTCTGATACGAATTGTTGGAGTTCGAGGTCTACGGAAGCACGCAGAGAGCACAAGGAAGAAGAAGAGGCTTGGAGCACAACACACTATACTGAATGTATTACCACCATAATGTACAAAGATAAGTAACTTGTTAGGGCGGTCATCATATATACAAGGTGGGGGAAAAAAACCTCTTGAAGAGGGAAAAAAGTGCCATGATGGTCCTAGAGTAATTACACACATCACCACCTAAAGTATATCAACAAAGGTAGTGGTTAGGATAATAATCACTATAGATCAGAAACTATATTATAAAAGCAAGAACTCTCCATAAAAGATACCAACCTTTTTGAACCCGCTCTCATGTAACCACTATTTTTTATATAATGAAATAAAATCCTATAAATACATGCACTTTGTGGATTGTCAAAAAAGACTGCATGTGGGGAGATTGGACCCAATATGAGATTGGACCCAATACTACATTCTATCTTTCATAACCTCTATGTGTGCATGAAGTAGGAATTTGATATTCTTTTCAACCACTTCATTCTCTATCAATATCTTGAAACGTTATAGGTGTTTTATTTCCAACATTAATTTTTTCTTTACCTTTCTTGGATGCAATTGTTGAATGTCTTGGACGAACATTTTTAGGGACTCTTCTACTCCATTGGTTTTAGTAGGAAGTATTTCTTAGTGATATATCTTATCCACTTAGAACTTTAGATTTTTTAATTTATTTTTTAATGTTTCCATTATCATTTAAGTCAACATTAAGAACTTGATCATTTACATCTGCATAGAAGCTTGAGATTTAATCAAACACCAAATCTCTCTTTAACTTTAGTTGTCTTGTGAGTGGGTTGTAATATTTATATCCATTTTTCTCAAGGAAGTACCAAACTAAAATAAACTTTCCTAGTTTTGGATTAATCTTCATCATCAATTCATAAAGAACATGTATATATGCAATGCAAACAATTAATTTAATGTGTGATAAGCTTGGTCTTTTGCCACTAAACGTCTCTTTAGATGTTATCTATTGTGAAACAATGATTGGATATCTATCCATAATGTATACAACAACATGTGCAACGTTTTCCCAATAATATTGAGATATTTTTTCTCTCAATCATTAAAAGATTTTTCCAACAAAACCTAGGTTCTTTATCTTTTTACGAACATTCAATACACTGTGTAGAGGAGGGTACTAGGGTAATCACTTCTAGCAATATCTAATTGTACACACCTCCGGTACTCCACCTTCTCAAGGGAGGTTTCCGTTAGGGAAGTATAGTCTGTAATGTTTCTATGTGCACATACACACAATGAAAAATTGTATAGTCATGAGAAAGGAGCAATGATGAGTGCACATAAGAGAGGAAACCCAAGGACTTAGATCAGAAAATGGTTATTGGGGACCGAAAATGCTCCAAATGGGTAAGAAAATTGGCTAGCATGTCATTCTAGAATCGAGACAATCTACAAAAGTGCTAATCTCACAAGAGATTCTACAAGGATGAAGACCTTTCTTCATAGGAAATACAATAGACTCACACAAAATTACTCTATCCAAGCCACTCAATCAAATGGCAATGCCGATAGCCAACTCCATTGTGAGCCCCACATTGTATAATCACCACATAGTGACCTCCAACTGCGTGCATGTAGCAACAATATGAAAAGAGTGGACAAGAAAATGGTGCTTGAATTTAATGCCGAACCCAATCCAAAAGCATGACACTAATGCCAAAAAATGATGCCCTCCTGCTCAAGAAAGATCTATCTCACCTCGACTCCTATGTGTGTATATCCTAATGAGTGCAAATCATTTACTTTTATAGACTCCAAGAGGCAAGAAGGGACCTTGCCGAGTCCCAATGTTCACTGAATATGTGCTAAAGTTGATTTCAAAAAATGGTATGGTAGAGTAATTTTTGGCTCTGAAAGCCAAGATTATTTAGATTCTTCAAATGTAGCTTCTCCAAGTGTGGCTTTTGACATCGTTAGGGCTTCAGCCATTATTATTTCTCAATATGATACTTTCCTTACAAAGACATGCTCAACTTCCGAATTTTTCTCTTTGTATCTGGTTCCTCCATTTTACCATTTTTATGCTTTTTTCCACCTTTTTCCTTCAAATTTTAATTCTCAACAAAAGGGTGCATGAGGTTTTGATATTCTCCATCGCCATCAATTCCTCGATTTGAATGTTAAGCTTAAGTTGCACAGATTCTCCAGATTGTAAAGATTGCTCTTTTGAACTTCCATGTTTTATATTTAAAGAACATGGCCCTTCATTTGTGCTCTCTCAGTTCCAAGCTTCCGACTTCACGGTTGCTAAATAATTCATGAGCTTTCTAAGAGTGTTCTTTCATTACACTCTTTTTTATTGAGAGCGTCATTCTATCTTTAAGGAATAACCATACTGGAATACAATCATTGACCTTCAAAGTTGGAAACTTCGATCTCCACGAATGGAGTGCCATTTCTACACTTGTTCTCATAGCATCTAATTTTATTGTCATAGATGCAACAATATCCACAACCTCGTTATTTATTAGAACGTGCCAAATCCTATATGTTGTGAGCACAATAAAATGATTTGTGTTTGTTAATCTATGATGAGTAACTTTTGAAATGATGATAAATCCAAAGTTCTTCAAACAAAAATCACCAAAATCCCTTGTCATTGGCAAACCAAGAGAATTATCATGAGGCAACCAAACTCTCTAAACCACAGGCTCATCTTGTAAAGCAAACAACGTCCCTTTGCATTGATGTATCCATTCTACCTCTTGAGGTAAACTAGCCTTTAGATCAATAGTTAGTGGCATAGCTATAAGCGAGCCATCACCATACCTTGTTCCAATAACTCCTCTTGAATTTGCAACATTTCCTAAAACCTCAATGACCAACTCGACTAAAGTTACCATTGTTCTCCCACTGTAATAAGAATCAATGTTTTCCATCTTTCCTTGAAGTTCTTTATCCATTAGCATCGATGATTGCATCAAGGAAAGAATTTTTCCACACTTCTTGGATGTCATGTGAGGAGCAAGGGGGCATAGGCTAAGGAGATGGCAAAAGAGCAAGGCTTGTGGGCTTTGTGGAGGTGGAGGGGTGGATCTACATGCTATGGGAAGGTAGATATATATATATATATATATATATATATATATATATATATATATATATATATATATATATATATATATATATATATATATATATATAATCGACATGCATGTGTTGCAAGTTGACTTGTTGGATGCCTCAAGGCAAATGGAGCAAGGAAACATGAAGAGGGCAAGTGAGGGAGAGAAGGAGGATGCCTGGTAGATAGCAGAGCCATGAAGCAGAGGAATTGTAGGGGAAGGAGCTTGGCAGACTAAAGAGGAGGTGTGAGGGATGGTGGCCACTAGGGGCTACAGGATAAGGTGCTATGTGGGGCTGCAGGAGAACTCAGCGAAACTCAAGGGGGGGGGGGGGGGGGGAGTTTGTGGGGAAAGAGAGAGAAGTGGGATTCGTAGTGGTTAGCGGGCTTAGGGTGTGTGTGGGGTGGAAGGTGGGGCACTATGGGGTTGGGCGAGGGAGGGGGAGGGAGAGAGAGAGAGAGAGAGAGAGAGAGAGAGAGAGAGAGAGAGGGAGAGAGATTAAGAGAGAGAGAGGGGGGGCTTGGGGACTCTTCTTGATATAAAGCTATGGTGGGGTCAGAGATGGAGGTCAAATGTGGAGAGAGAGAGAGAGAGAGAGAGAGAGAGAGAGAGAGAGGAAGACGCGGGACGAAGGGTGTGGAAATAATATAGAGAAAGAGAGAGGGCATCTAGACTATCTTTTGATGATTCTTTTCTTGTGATAGAAAAGACAGAGGAGAGGGAGAGAGGGACAGAGGAAGACGCGGGACGAAGGGTGTGGAAATAATATAGAGAAAGGGAGAGGGCATCTAGACTATCTGTTGATGATTCTTTTCTTGTGATAGAAAAGAGAGTGAAAGAGAGATTCTTTGTGCCACTCCCATCACGAGAGAACCACTACAATCAAGATTGAGTTTCTTTACTTCAATCTCAACGGGAATTGTAGTTTCATTTTGCTATTGCATGGGTTTCTTAACCTCTAATTCTTTGCTCTACAGACCTCTATATCATGTCTTTGCAAAGTCTTAGTGCAATTGCTTATTAGATCAAGAAAAATGAACTCAAACTAAATGCACTAAACTATGGTATGTACAAAGACCGGATTTTATTCAACTCGAATAATTAAGGTAATTGCTCACCTTGGAGATGTTGGTGAGGGGCATACTCTCACCCTACAAGTCCTCTAGATGTAGTGTTCCTTGTGGTAATATCTTTATCACCTTGTATGGTTCTGTCCATTTGGGTTCTGTTACACGGTAGCTTTGCACTACCATGCACAGAGGGAAGAGAGACCTTCGCTGGGAATCATCTACTGATGCAGATTACCTCGTCTGGAAGGAGCCCACGATTCCGCCATAGCCGTTGCATTCCCAAGCAACATCAGGCCGGCTCCACTCGACCTCCGGTACTCAACGAGTTTCCAGATGATCGTTCTTGTGCTTCTCCAGTGACTATGTAATCTTTGCTGCCGCCTCCCTGCAACAGGGTGAGGAAGAGACGAGCAGCAAGGGGAGAGGGAGAAGGCATATCGCCACGCGGCAGCAGAGAAGAGGGAGAGAGAGAGCATCACGCCATAGCTACAAACTTGTCATGCAGAGAAAATCGCACACATTTTTGAAGCTAAGGAAGAGAAAACCTAGATTACTTAGCAAATAAAAAGACGTCGGAGGCCATATGGGCGACGAAAAATCCAGAGAGACCTCTATTTATTAATGGAAAGCCATGAATGGCGACGAACACCCAAGAGAGCTCTCCTCATTAATCAATGCTTTATTTATACAAAGAGATGTGGCCTTTAAGGCTCTTCCCACTCAGCCCTTTCTCAACCCTTCAAATGGACCTTAAACAATTACATAAATGAGAACGTGCCTCTAACACTGGCACGCATGGTGGACTTGAACTACCACATCCCTTGATTAGTGATAACCTCCTCACAAGATGAAAATTACATGGGAACCATTTAAAGGGTGGGAACCTTTTTACAACATGACATTCAACCAAAGGAATACATCTAATCTTGAAGAGTGTTTCAATCCGCGAGTCTCCACATCACTCATGCCCGAGAACACCGGTTCCATCACACTAACCAAGATTAAAATCATCAAGTCAAGCCTTCACATCAAGGCCAACACATATCCAAACAATATCTAGAGATAAGAACCCAACCTATATACAATCCTCATATACATTTTCTAATGCCAGAGTGGTAGTACCTTTCTTGGAATAGAATAGTCCAATGCCATATGTGTAACCAATGAAATAACAACCTCTCAATCCAATTTTATATGTGCACACACATTTATGCTCTACCCTTATGAACAATACTTGTAAACCAAAGTGCATGGTTAAACCATGGTATGGAATGCAAGTAAGGCTCATAACATATCCAAGACCAAGAGCAATGTAAGAGGCAAAGTGAAGTGCCTGGAACTTAATCCAAGGTTCACAAATACCACTCACATAACCCTTGATCTTGCCCTTCTATATGCATCATCATGAAGTATGGGGTGGTGCCTCGATATCATATCATAAGCAAGAATTACAGCATAGGATGTATTAAAAAATTCCCAAAGTCTTGAAACTATGTCATATTGTGATTGCCTTCAATTTTCTTTATTTGCTACTGCCTCTTAACTTCAATCCATATAATGTCACAAAACTTTGGCATGATATGCATTCAAGACATTATTAATAGAAGAGTAACAATTGCATCAACACATTAGATGAGAACGATTTGCAATGTGAACTATTGTATCTATATCAATGCATAAATATTTTGTTTTTTAATCATAAAAGAGAAATGCCATACAAATGATCGAAAATCGATGCCACATCATCATGTCACATTATGCGCACATAATTTTCTTTTCTTACTAGTGAAAAATATGTAGACAATGAATGGCAACGCACAAACAATCATATGTAGAAACATGTCATAATGCATTCTGAATTAAAAAAAAGTAGAATCATTTTAGCATAGCAAGAGCGAAACAATGGCAAGTGCCAAGCACTAGAGTTCGAAGCAAGATGGCATGACAAATACGCTGGTAAAAGCTCTGTGGGTACACGAATTGCAAGGAGCAGAAGAGAGCCAATATGAATAAATGCACAATGTTGTCTGAAATGAAATAAAATCATGAGTCAATAGAGCTCCATGCGTAACACTTCTTGGAACCCCTTGAATCACTGATGAGAAACAATATGCATGGAAAAGAACGCAAGCACGTGAGGATAGCACCACCGTAAACCAGTCTTACATATGCAATGAAAAGTACTTAAATAGTGAAAGCACAATCAACTACCACGACACCAGGACAACCTTTTTGCTGCCATCAGAGGTAGAGCCTTGTACAAAAGAGAAGCAAGATCATTCGGTAAATCCACGTCAGAGCAGCGCAATTCATCAGATGGACCGGAATAAATATCACCGTAGCACCGTAATAGCACCGGAAGAAAATCGTAATAGCACCGGAGTGTGGTAGTAACACCGGAGGGTAATCACATGGAACCAGATACAAACATAATGTTTGGCAATTTGAAAGACTGGAACTCCAACATCTAATTGAGCCTAATGGTTTTTCTATGAGCCTAATTGAAAGAGAAAACTCGCAAATTGGTGACAACCAGGCGAATTCAGTTTTGGAGATGATAGAAATATACCGCCCTCCAGCGTGAGACTGGGATAAGAATGAACTAGAGCTCGGGCAGCACAAGTCTTTCGTTGAACAAAAGTTTATTAGTACAGAAAACTCTTCATGCAGACTCTATGGCAGAAACAGTAAGCTGAAGGAAGCAAAGACGTGAAACAATGAATAATACAGGGCCGAAACCAAGCATGACTTCCCCTCCCACTTCGCAATTCGTTGTGCAGTGGGCTCACAGCCGATAACTGAATATATGTACGTAACTAGGCCTTGACCGACTGGCGACGAACTTGAGTTTCAGCCGACGAAGGAAGCGACAACGAAGCTGAAACTCAGACAAAGGGCCAGCCCGAGAGAGGCAGATGCACGGGAAAACAGAGGATGAGCAAAAATATCTCTGTTATTCCTCCACGAACAGCCAAGTAGCGGCGTCGACGAGTATAGGTGAGGGATATCTCAATGCATATAAAATCACACAGCCAGCGCATACATTTTCAGAGCTACAGATTTTCCTCCACCTACCAGACGCGTTATCCATGGCTCTGAGCATGACCGAAAAGGTTGAACGAGAGGGAAGCATTCGATAGAGAAGCATTGGACTTCCTTCCTAACGTGGGATCGCAACACGACGTGGTCGCCACTATTACACGGTAGCTTTGCACTACCATGCATAGAGGGAAGAGAGACCTTCGCTGGGAATCATCTGCTGATGCAGATTACCTCGTCTGGAAGGAGCCCACGATTCCGCCATAGCCGTTGCATTCCCAAGCAACATCAGGCCGGCTCCACTCGACCTCCGGTACTCAACGAGTTTCCAGATGATCGTTCTTGTGCTTCTCCAGTGACTATGTAATCTTCGCTGCCGCCTCCCTGCAACAGGGTGAGGAAGAGACGAGCAGCGAGGGGAGAGGGAGAAGGCATATCGCCACGCTGCAGCAGAGAAGAGGGAGAGAGAGAGCATCACGCCATAGCTACGAACTTGTCATGCAGAGAAAATCGCACACATTTTTGAAGCTAAGGAAGAGAAAACCTAGATTACTTAGCAAATAAAAAGACGTCGGAGGCCATATGGGCGACGAAAAATCTAGAGAGACCTCTATTTATTAATGGAAAGCCATGAATGGCGACGAACACCCAAGAGAGCTCCCCTCATTAATCAATGCTTTATTTATACAAAGAGATGTGGCCTTTAAGGCTCTTCCCACTCAGCCCTTTCTCAACCCTTCAAATGGACCTTAAACAATTACATAAATGAGAACGTGCCTCTAACACTGGAAGGAGCCCACGATTCCGCCATAGCCGTTGCATTCCCAAGCAACATCAGGCCGGCTCCGCTCGACCTCCGGTACTCAACGAGTTTCCAGATGATCGTTCTTGTGCTTCTCCAGTGACTATGTCATCTTCGCTGCCGCCTCCCTGTAACAGGGTGAGGAAGAGACGAGCAGCGAGGGGAGAGGGAGAAGGCATATCGCCACGCTGCAGCAGAGAAGAGGGAGAGAGAGAGCATCACGCCATAACTACGAACTTGTCATGCAGAGAAAATCGCACACATTTTTGAAGCTAAGGAAGAGAAAACCTAGATTACTTAGCAAATAAAAAGACGTCGGAGGCCATATGGGCGACGAAAAATCCAGAGAGACCTCTATTTATTAATGGAAAGCCATGAATGGCGACGAACACCCAAGAGAGCTCCCCTCATTAATCAATGCTTTATTTATACAAAGAGATGTGGCCTTTAAGGCTCTTCCCACTCAGCCCTTTCTCAACCCTTCAAATGGACCTTAAACAATTACATAAATGAGAACGTGCCTCTAACAGTTCCAAGTGGTTGAAACTAGTGGGATTTGATGCATGAAAACCAAAGATTACACATCATTGGCCCTAACATACCTGTTATGAAATCTTTTGTTCTCCTTTTTTATCAATTCTAGTTTTTTCATAGATCCTTCCTTCTATTCTTCTAATGCCACAAGTCTCTTGATGGGAGGATCAATTCCAATCATCCTAGCTCCAATTTCTCTTCTAATGATAAATTCAAAGGGCGCCAATGCCTGTTTACCATATACTAAGTGGAATGGACTCTCATCAGTTGTTCCCCTTCTAGTAGTATGAAAATCCCAGATTGCACGAATCAATGCTGGTAGCCAAGAGCTTTGGTAGTCAAAAGCTAATTTGTGTAACAACCCAATCAATATTTTGTTAGAACTTTTTGGGTGACAGTTTTCCCTCGGATAGTATGCACATGATTTTTTTTGAAATACCTTCTAAGTATCAAAGATAAAATAGAGTAGTTGATTGAGAAAGTATGTGCCCCTATCATTAGTAATTTCAAGTGGACAACCAAACCTTGAGAAAACATGTTTGTACAAAAATGTAGCCATCGTAAAGGCCGTGCAATCCATGTAGCCTTAGCTTCTATCCGCTTATTTGAATAGCACATGGCCATTAGAATATACTTCTTACCCCTAGGCTCAACAATTGGACTAATTTGCCCAATGAAATTAAGACCCTATCGTTTGAAAGGTAGCCATCCTATGGAGATGACTAATGGCTGGAAATTCAATCTGGTTGGCTTAGGAGCACATCTCTCGTAGACGTCACATTCCTATCACATTCCTTGTGTGCAATAACTTTGAATATCTTAAAGTAACATAAGATATCTTATTTATGCTTCATGAAGTAAAGTCAAGTCATCCCTATGAAGTTATGAATGAAACGTAGAAATTATCTATTACCTCCAATTGAGTTTTCCTTTGTTGGTCCCTAAACATTTGTATGAACTAGGTGAAGTGGAAGATAACTCACATAATTTCTCTTCTTGAAAGGTAACCTAGTTTTTCTTACCTAAATGGCAAGATTCGCACACATTCTTGAGATTTTGATAAAAACGATTTGGAAATCCAAGAATTAACCTCTTCTTCTCCATATCCTTTAGCCTCCAAGTATCGATATGTTCATACCTTCTACATCAAAGATCCATTATTGGTTCATTTTTGCTTGCATATAGGAAGTAGGCAATCTGTTTGAAGTTTTCATTCACTTCCAATATAAATAGCCTTCCCTCCTTCCTATCATTGGCCACCATTTTGTAGCCTTCTTTAGGTTTTTTTTACAAATCATCCTTTTGAGTTGAATTTCACTTGCATTCCTCTCTCAATTATTTGACCCAAAAAACAAGGTTCTTCGTAATTATAAGAACATGAAGATCATCCTTTAAATACTTAGCCTGATGCGAATCATACAACATAAGATCACGTATTTGTGATGACATTGGGGTTATCTTCTCCTATCTCCACATGTTGTGTAGTTCATGGTACCTGGATATTTTAGAACAATACTTGTTGTAGATAATGTGATTGCTATATTCACTACCAATTTGACCATGTGCTTGAACCTTTTGTTTTGTAGTCATTCATAATTAACTATCTCTTTGTATCATGAAAATTTATTTCCCCTCTAATAGAATCTATTCCTTTTATACTTACCTCTTCATCTTAATTTAGAGACGTTGCTACCTTTTTCTTGATTAGAGTCTCCATTTGATCCTCTTCCTTTCCATCCTCTACATTTACATTGTTTTGTTCCTCTACGTCATCCTTTACCTCAATGACTATTAGATCCACTATATTCTTGAAGTCAAAAATATTATCTCACACATATATAGAAGTGATGAAATCCATACACTTCTCATCATGACTCAAGCTAACGTATATGCAACTAAATCCCATCATCTATGTGAAAACATATCGATCCCAATGCATGTTTATTTCTTTAATCATTAGAATGTAGTCATTGATGGTGCTACAAGGTGTCTTTCTAACGTTGTTAAGTTCATTCTTCAATTGAATCATCATATATTTGTCTTAAAGTAGAGTATAGGCTCTCTATGTTTTCCTACACTATCATTGAAGATTCTAGAACCTGAATATGCCCTATCATTGCATTACAAATATGCTAAAAAAAGATGAAGATAACCCTCTTGTATCACTCATACAAGTTTCTAAAGATCCTCACCTCATTAGTGTTGGATCACCAAGGTTTTACTATCCTTAAGATGAATTTCCTTCTCACTTCAACCATCATATGGATGGTACTATACATGTACTTTGGGAGTAGAACTTATCTGGATATATTTCTTTGTACTGATTAAATTCTCACTTATGATCATTTATGCTATAACGTTCAAGGTATTTACCTTTGTAAAAGATTAAAAAAAGAGACCCAACAAACTTCACAAGTTCAAAGTAGTTGAGATTGATTCTCAATATATCAACCACAAAAATGATGTGAATTCATTTGTCACTTTTTCTATAATTTCGAAAGAGATTCTAATCATCTTCAACAAAAAATCCCGTGAGGATTTGAATTCAAAAATCCATGCAATTTGAATCGTGAAAAATAACCAATAGGTCTATATACGACCACAAATTCTTTTTATATTAGTGAGTGATGATTTTGATGTAATATAAATACACTTTTGGTCATTGTTTGGGTCCCATATCAATTCTCTTTTCCTTCTTCCTCACACTTAGTCATCTTCGTGAACTTGGGGCTCTCTATATAAAGCTCCAAATCATAAGAATGAGCACTCATTAGAAATTCATTACTTTCTAGCTTATTTGTGTAAAGTTTCAAGTCATTTGATTTTGTGGATTAAGAGAAACCGCTAGTTGAAGGTCTCAACATCATTCTCTGCATGGTCGTGAAAAGGCAAGGACACACCCAATTAGTGTTAAACTAAATTCTAATTCATTGGTCACTACAAATTTAAGCTTTTATGCATTATAGATACTCAACATAATTTATGAAATTCACATAAAAAGAAGCTTTTCAATTGTAATTGTGTTGGTTGATATGAGTGTTTGAACTCATAGCTTTTATCAAAATATAGGTGTTTTTTGTGAGCTAGTCAAGGTGCAAGTTATCTATTTTTAATCAAATAGATGTTACTGAGGTTTCAAATTACCCATTGGGTTTTATTGCATTAATTAAAAGCCCACAAGGACTATTTTCTATGTCCAAAGAGCTAGGGCAAGACTTGTGCCAGTTTTCCAGACCATCTTCACCATCTGACAACCAAACTTTCAAGCTTCTCCAAACCTCTCCAACTTCTTTGAGTGGTATCATAGAAAATTGAAGATGGGAGATGGATTTCCATCAATGATTGAGAAGCTTCATAGAAACAACTATGCTAGAAAACAATTCATAATCAAGGCCTATTTACAAGGAAGAAATCTATATGGGATCATACCAAGTGATGATGCAATGCATATTCCAAGATCCAAAGGAGGAGCTTCTCAAGGAAATAGGGAAGTTGGAACTTGGGTTTGCAAGGCATGCTCAAGAAAGGTGATATATACTAGATTCTATCTCGATTTCCTATTATCACATATTAGAGGATGCAAGACATCTTAAGAGAATTAGAATGCACTAGTGACTTTCTTTATGAGTTCAACAAGATGAAGAAGACTCCGAAAAAACCATGAAAACATTTTTTACAAAGGTCAAGGAGGTTGCAAGTCAATTGGCATCCATTGAAGAGTTGATTGAAGAAGAGACCATCATGAGTCAAATTCTGAATGGGATTAGAATAAACATGAAATGACCTCATCATCAATGTACAAACTCTAGACTTCAACAACTTTCCTAGAAAATTATTCAATCAAGAGGCCAATAATAACATAAAGGAAGATAACTCTTATCAAGGTAATTTAACTAGTGCTCTAATATGTAGATAAGAAAGACAAGAATTTTAAAGCGAGAAGAAAGAAGAAGATGAAGAGTAGACTTCCCAAGCCAACTTCTCATGCAGGTGCAAGTGGAAAATGAAGAAGAAAGGAGGAAAGCATGACAAAACCAAAACTGAAAATGTCCAACCATGTGCCATTTGTTATAAGAGCAACCACACCACTCAAAATTATTTGTTCAACTCAATGACCTAGAAAGGATGTGGAAGAGGTGGATATGGTAGCAATAGAGGCAAAGATGGACACAAGTTAAACCATAACAATAGAGGTCATTATAAAAGAGACTACCAAAATTATTATAAAGATAAAAAACATGAAGAATCATTGCTTTTGATGAATCTAAGACACAAAGAACAAAAAGAAGATAATGATTTTTTCTACATAGATATAGGATGTTCAAATCATGTTGCATGCAAATTGGTTGAAGGATTGTAGAAAATGATTGAAGTTGGATGGATTACATGTTCTACAATCCTTCAACCAAGTAGTTCACTACAACTGGGGATGTTGTGTTTGAAGAACAGAGGTCTTGGTATGATGAAGACAAACTTAAGGTAACTCTACCATATGATCTTGATTACGATTTTCCATCAATTAGGAAGCAAGCATGATACATGAGTCTAGGATCCAACAAGAGATATAGATGAAAGTAAAAAAGGTTTCAAGCTATGGTTGCAAGAGGCAAAGAAAAAGTCCAAGAGTGTGTAGAATGTCCCAAACAAGCACCTAGAAGGGCAATAATGGAAATAAGACAACCAAAAATGTATCGATATGATTCTACGTTTGTTACAAAGCATTCAATTTACCTAGTAAAAGACTCAATTTCAAAAGAACCCTCAACCTATCAAGAGTTAAATGGAAATCCTAATTGGGAAAAGGCTATGAAAGAAGAAATAGATGCCTTGAAGGTGATTTATACTTCTTAAATGGCTCCAATTTCATCCAATCAAAACGTAATTGATTGCACATGGGTGTGCAAACTTAAGAGGAACTGAGATGGATCAAATGGAAAGTACAAGGCTAGATTAAATGCATGTACACTTTGTTGATGATAAGTGTATGGTTCATGATTTCAACAATGGTGATTTTATCGTGATGTCTGGTATATTTTGTAATGGTTTTCATCACATGCATACATACAAGAGGGATCCCTCCCATGCCTTGCTTGCTCATACTTCTTCCATGGCTGAAAAGGACCTTTGCAATGCTTGTTTTGGTTATTTGAAATTCAATAGCTTGCTTTACTTGCAAAAGAAGGACATGGTTATTGGTTTTCCAATACTTGAATCCATTGAAAAGCATGCATGTGAAGGTTGCATTCTTGGAAAAATGAACCATGCTTCTTTTGCAAAAGAGACTCATACACACACTACAAGAAATTGTTCATAGTGATGTATATGGTCCTGTCAAGACCAACTTTTGGGAAGCATGTATATTTTGCTACCTTCATTGATGATGCTGCTTGCCATACATGGGTGTATCCTATGAAAGCAAAGAATGAGGAATTTTCTTGCTTCAAAGCATTTTTAGCTATGGGTGAGAATTTTTCTTCACATAACCTTTTGAATCTACCCACATATCATGGTGGTGAATACATGTCATATGCGTTTAATGCTTTTTTTCATGAAAGAAGTACTTCACACCAATTTATGGTGCCATGTACACCTCAGCATAAAAAATAGAACGTAAAAATAGAACTCTACTTGAAATGGCATGATGTGTGGTTATTGGAAAGCACCTTCCTTATAAGTTTTCGAGCGTAAAAATAGAACTCTACTTGAAATGGCATGATGTATGGTTATTGGAAAGCACCTTCCTTATAAGTTTTCGATGGAGGCAGTCATGTGTGCAAACTATGTGTTGAATCACTGCCGTACAAAAACATTGAGACTCATTACTCCTTATGAGGCTTGGCATGGACATAAGCCTATGGTTACTCATATGCGCATGTTTGGTTGTTTGGCATATGATCTTGAGTCATCACAACAACTTCACAAACTTGATGAAAAGGCAAAGATATGTATATTTGTTGGTTATAGTGTGGAAAGTAAGGGATATCATTTGTATCATACATTGATGAACACAATTATTGTGAGTTGAGATGTAGTATTTGCTGAAAATTCAATCTTCCCTCTACTTGAATGCAAAAAACAGCCAATAGTTAGCTCACAACATGTGTTCGATAAACTCATGCCTTTGTTTCAAAATGGTGTGCTTGACTATGGCCATGTAGATCAGCCAACTGAGGCTCAAAAGGCTAAAAAGTTCTAGAAAAATAGAGCTAAAAAGTGCAAAGAATTTCGAACCAAATATGGCTCAAGGAACTCCTAGAAATTTCCAGCCACATATCGTTGAACATTTGCATCAAACTATGGCTGAAAAATGAGCTTACATTTCAGACCATGCATGATGTACATGTTGATGATGTATTGAATAATGAATGCATGTGTATGAAGAGGACACAAACTATGCCAAAATGGTTGAAACAAACTTTGCAGGCCAGAAAAACAGTGTTTATTAGAGGAGTTTAGTATGGAAAGCTAGATCCAAACATTTACGGTATATACATGCTACAAGATGGGTAATGGTGTCTTGAAGTGAGCAAAATATGGAAAGAGGTCAGTCATACAAAGAGTTTGCAAGAGAATGAGCTTCCAAATTCCAAAAGGGAGCAGAGAACATATAGCAGGGGTGGAACGTGACTCGGATTAGAGCTGGAAGTGAAGCTCGGGATTATGTTCATTCATTCGAACTACATTCAAGGAGTACACGCCTAGTGTTTCGATCACAACATATGCATGTTTAAAGTTATGGCAAACATTGACAAATGAACTCCCAAACACGATGAAAGAAGGGAATCCTTACAAAGTGTCGGTTGACACAATGAAAATTCATGTACGCACCACCGAAAAGCAAGTTCAATTAATAGATTCACATAAGGGATTTGATCGTCATGCTGCACTCTTAATGTGTTTGATGGCCATGTAGAAGGAGATCCTGTTTTTCAATCTTGGAGGAGAGGGTCAACATTGTTGATGTTGTGAAAGACTTTCAAGTTTCTTTCATACTTCATTGTATCATGTCGTGATAAATATATGTTGTACTTGTTCCTCATCGTCTTTGTATATCCTACTAGTCCAAATGCATCAGAGCATCATTTCAGATGTAATGAAATGAAATGAAGTATAAAATTTTGCTCTGTCATGTGCTACATTTTTGTCAGAATTATTGAAGTTTGTTATAGTTTAAGTCAAGAGCTATACATGATAAATTTTTCATTAGGGGAAAAAATGAACCCTTCATGGGCCTTTTAGATTAAGGAGTGAATTAAGCATGGACCAATGAGAAGAGGGTGGTGGACACAGTCTAGTGGCTTTGGGGTAGGCATAGACTTCCCTTGTTTTTGTGTGGTCAACCATGAGAAAACCAGGAAAAACTCATGGGTTTTGTTTTGAGAGTGGTTTTGAAAAGCTTGCAAATCATTTAGAGCCCTTGGATTGCTTGAAGATCTAAAGGTGAAGGTGAAATGGCAAAAGTCAAGGCTTCTTTGATTCTCCTCCCTTGGATTTCTTTTAGAACAAGTGGCCAAGATGAGTGCAATCATTACAAACAGTGTGAACTCTTCTCCACCATTCGATCGGGCTGGAAATCTGACATCATAGTCTGAATTCCGTGAAGGAAAGGCGCTTGCATCTCCAGCCTTTGGATGAAGACAAGATCCCATGGCTAAGATTGCTCACATAGAAGAGATTGGGCGCCTTTGCATGCTGACCATCCGATGAGAAAACGATCCAATGGCTCTCGTGTGTGTGTGAATTTGTCTCATCCCCATTCACCAGGGATCGTTAGATGTCTTCAAATCCAATGGTTGGAAAACGTGCAGAGGGAGTGCAACACCACTCTGCTAACTGCCAAGAAATTTAATGCTCTCTCTCTCTCTAACTTTTCAATCTATCACTATAGACCGTCAATTAATTCAATCCAAAGGTCACAAATTCTGACGATGTGAGACTTCAACAAAAGCAATTCTTGAAATATTATTTTATTGTGAAATACCACTATTGGTTTGAAGTGTCCTCATAATCTCATGGATTAAGCAATTTAATCCCTAAAAATTAGGAATCCTTACAAGACCCATGCAAGGTCCATTTTTTCCCCTAATGCAAGAATCATTCTTATCTGTTAATTGCCATACATATGAAGGATATACGTGCTATATAACCATATTGACTAGCAATAACTCCTCAATACTTTCAATATTGCCTAGGAATAGCTCCTTAACAAATTCAAATGGTCAATCCTGCTATAGCGTTCCAAAAAAGCTCAAACAAGGAGTATGGTCCAATATAAACACATTCTTCACACGCATGCACATATATCCCCCCCCCCCCCCCCCCCACACACACACACATACACACACACACATTTAAGAACGAAAGCCTAATCACATGAAAAGTCAGGCTCATATCAAACACAGGCATGCTCACATATAAACATACATTTATAATACATAGGCATTCATATAGCCTCAGATACTTTTATATACACATTCACTATTTACTCACACAACATATCAAATGCGGAAATCATCCACGCATCATGAGAGCACACACACAGCCATGTACGCATGCATGGATACGCATAGGAGCTAACGAGTTCAAGGAATATATCCATGATCACACATTATTTAATACGGACTTCCATACATTCATAACCATATGTGCACAATATACACTCCAAAACAGACACCCACATCATAAACTCACTTGCATGCATCAAAAGATAATGATTGATAAACACATATATTGTTCCTTTAATGTACTTATATCTCATATATATATACATATCTATATACTCATCATTCAACACATAAATGTTCACATGATTTTTTGTAAACTTAGATGCGTTTATGTATCGTGTACATGTAATTGTAAATGCACATATGCACACACACACACAGACACACAATATAACTGTAAATTACAAATCAAAATGTTCACAATCACGTCGAATTTCGATCTTGAAAACTTTGCATGCACCCTTCATAGTCCTCTCATTGATTACATTTTTCTAGTTATGTTTGGAAACTTTCACAACGTTTTTAGTCAAGCGGAGAACCGTTTCCTGGAAACGTCTTTTGCCACCTCTCATGTGAAGATCGAAAACAATCTCGAATATGAAAGTCAAGAACTGAAGATATATTATTATTCATTGTGATGCAAACTGCGTGATAAGAAAATTTCAAAAGTACGAAGATATGTTTAAGATATGCCTAGAAGACAAAATAATATACAATTTAGAGACAAAACGGAATTTGGAATTTGCAAAGAGAATCGAGGCGAAAATGATTGAGAATTCGGAGTGGTGACATATATGACTAAGATCTTGTATTTACTATCCATGGGATGATAAATGTTAAACAACATGCCCACACCCCAAAAATTGTGGCCTGGATGATCTCAAAAAAAGGGAGGGGGCAATATATTAGAGCGCACTCCTTATGATACAAAAATCCCTTAAGTACAACTCCTTATATAATTTAAAAAAACTATATATATATATATATATATATATATATATATATATATATATATATATATATATATATATATATGTGTGTGTGTGTGTGTGTGTAAGCATACGTTCGTTATAGTACATAGAATCGAAAACGGTTACAATCACGTCAAATTCAGATCTGCAAAAATATTTTCGAATTCATTTTCTTGTCTGGAAATCTCCACAACGTTTTTGTACTCCTTGGCGCCACTCGGAATTATCTCTTCTGTTTGGTTGTTTTTTTTTTTCATTTGCCACCCCTGATGTGAAGATATACGTAATAGTCAAGCAAAAGTTTACTCCGTTATAGTCAAGCGAAAGATTTCCTAAGAGCAAACGTTTCTTCCGTGAAGACATATGAAGATATACGTAATATCCAGCGGAAAGCAATACCAAACAGAAAAGTCAAGAGGAATGTATAGCCCTGCACATGTTCGCGACCGGACTTCTGGATCTACTTTCCCAATTATTGTTGTGTTCTTGTTCTTGTTGTACGCTCATATACACACACACGGCACACTACAAAAAATTACATGTCTCATACTCCACAGTCAACGGTTTGCTTTGAGCAATGAAAGTCTTGAGAAACATTAATTTTGTAGTAAATCATTATTTTTTATATCCATATGTGGATTATTTACAGGAAAACTTTTATTCGGATTTCATTTGTCCTAAGAACACAGACAAGCACATCGATCTTTAAATTGGACATACTAGAGATCTCTAACTTGATATAATGCAAATATGTGTGAAATCAAATGGGCCTTCAAATTAAACATTTCTCATATCAAGGTAATGCGATGATGGGAAACAAGATTTTATAGATTTGAAGCTCAAATTATATGAAAACATGGAGCCTTATCTAGGCACAACCTCCACTGTTATATGCAACCTAAACACCTCTCAACTTAAAGCGACATGTCTGGTGCCATCTTACATGAAACCTAAAATAGTAGCATAAAAAAATTTATCTTATATCTTTCAATGATGATTTGTAGGTTTAAGTTGTTGAATTAAGCTCCCACGTTAGGAGAATATGAGACTTTTAAATGGATGAAACTTGGATCATTTTGAAGCAATGAGTCAAGCATGCGTATTCATGTGTAAATTTGAATTTCAGTCCTCCTCCTATTTCTCCAATCAATCACCTACCACACTTAGGGGTGATAAAGACTATATTACAGGGAAATAACACCCTATCATTTACGGAATCTTTTCAATTTGTAGTGAAAAGGTTGAGAACCTTTCACCCTGGGAGGCATACAAGCTTAAGAGCACTCTTGTTTCTAGATATAAGCTATATAACCCTATTTTTTGAATTATAAAGGTCCTATGTGTGTAATCACTCAGAGAATCCAAGTAATCTAGTAGACACCTTGCTAAGGAAGTTGCGTATTTGCTTGAGGCATTTTTTTTCAATCTCTGTCTAGCCATGACTTGCACTTAGACTTCTTTGTGTAGGAGCTAGTTAGCTATGCGTGATGAGTAGAGTTCACTAATCATTTTGTGTCCATTTTTGGAAATATTTGTTTTCTTCCAATTCTATTATAGGCATCTAGAGTGGGCTTCAGGATCAAGGTTGATCTTTGCATGTTTTGGGACTAATTAAGCCTAAAGTAGGAGAAAGTTTTTTGAGTGAGATAATTTGTGTTGGAAAGTGAGCTGGTCGACTTTAAGTGTGAAACGTTTCTCAAATTCATTCCATAGGTACTCAAAGTATCATTGTTTGCAGTGAGCACATGTATCTATGAACATACCTATGAGACCTTTCATCCTTCAAGTTGCATAATGAAAGTGCACACTCTCCCATTAGTGGTATCAAAGATATTGTACAGAGAGAGAGAGAGGGAGGGAGAGAATTGAAGAGGGTTATAAGGAACCACTCAATGCTTTCAAAAAAGGTGAGTTAATACATAATTTCTAAGGTTTATTGATTACTTTCGAAGGATGCATTGCCTTTATTTCATGAAGCATAAATTATATGTCTTTTGTTGCTTCAAGAAGTTGAAAGCTATGCTAGAAATGTGATAGGTATATCAGACATGTGAGCTCACATAGAGGGGGTAGAATACTTCTCCCATAACTTGTCTGCATTTTGGGAGTCAAATGGCATCAAGAGAAATCAAATGTATGTAACACACCACAAGAAAATGGTGTAGTAGAAAGAAAAGATAGGTACATTGTAGAATGGGATACGGCTTTGATAAGGGAGATGGGAATGCCTAATTGTTATTAAATTGATGTAGTAAGCACTCCAATATATGTCATGAGTAGAGCACCCATATCCGAAAAGCAGGCTATGATACCCTTTTAAGCTTGGTATAGTAGGAAACCAGATGCATCACACTTGAGAGTGTTTGGACATACTTGCTATGTGGTTCTCTACCACAATCCTTGCAGTAGGCACCCTCTACTCTTAAAGTAGGTGGTTTGGGACAATCTCTTACAAAGTGCACTCCCCCACAACTATAACAAGATACTTTCTAAGTAGGTTTGAATTGAAATTTTGAATTAGTCATATAACTATTGGTAATGTATATGAATGTAAGTTCTCTACCACAATCCTTGCGATAGGCACCCTCTACTCTTAAAGTAGGTGGTTGGAGACAATCTCTTACAAAGTGCACTCCCCCACACCTATAACAAGATACTTTCTAAAACTTTCTAAGTAGGTTTGAATTGAAATTTTGAATTAGTCATATAACTATTGGTAATGTAGATGAATGTAAGAGCATCCATTTCATATCTTCCATTACCCAAATTCAATGCATTCAACTTGGGTTCCTTGTTGTAAGCATATTCCAATTAGTACCTTCAAAATAATCACCATAGTGAACATTCATCCCTAGTGTGATTCATCCATTTCTTCTCTAGGGTACAATAATTCTTAGTCCTTTTATCTTGTAAATGAGGTGGTTTTTGATAAGTGTGCAGATGTGTTGCACAATGTCCACCACAAATGTAACACTTCTTGATTTGTGAAACTCTAGAGCTTGAATTGTTTTCCCTCACGAATGTTCCTACAAACTTAGTTATGGCTTGAGCTAATTCCTCAATAGGAAGGATTTTACTCTCTTCACTGGCACTTTCCTCATAAACCATGAGATCTATTCTTCTATTATCCTCATATCAATGGCTTCTCTAATACAAGAATTCCAATCCGATTGACCACAAAACTCGATGACTGATAAGAAGGATATGTTGTCATAGGGTATCTAGGTGAAAAGAAGGGCTATAGATCCTATGATTAGTTGTTGAATATTAGAAAAGATAGATATTGTTATGTCCTATCCAAACGATTGGAGTTTACTATCCATGGGTTGATAAATATTTAACAACACGCCCACATCCCAAAAACTGTGGCCTTGATGATCTCACAAAAGGGGAGGGGGCAATATAATAGAGCGCACTCCTTAAGATGCAAAAATCCCTTAAGTACAACTCCTCATATAAATTATATATATATATATATATATATATATATATATATATATATATATATATATATATATATATATATATATATATATATATATATGTGTGTGTGTGTGTGTGTGTGTGTGTGTATGTGTGTGTGTGTGTGTGTGAAAAATTGATGCATTGGCTGGCACATAGCGATATTAGTAAAGGTGCAAATGTTGTAATCCCATCCCCCATTGATTTTGGCTACACATTGGAGGAACATGGGCTATTGTTTCTTTTCATATTACTTCATGTGTTCCCTACAGATGTAAGATGAATATAAAATGTTCATCTAAGTCTTTTAATGCATGTACATCATCCAAATTTCATAGCTAATAAGAATGAAATTGAAAAGTTGCGATAAATCATGCTACCATGGCTGTTTTCGTGGTGAAGCCTACAGGTGTTGAAACTCATGCTTCATAGTGCATAGTGAAATGTGATAGCCTCACGTTCAAGAGAAACTTATACAGATCTATATATCCATCGTTCCACACATACATGTCTAATTGAGTTTTGCAATACTTCATTGCGTTTGTGTGTGTGTAACCATACGTTCGTTATAGTAATTAAAAGTGAAAACGGTTACAATCACGTCAAATTCAGATCTGGAAAAATATTTTCAAATTCATCGTGTTATCTGGAAATTTCCAGAACTTTTTTATACTCCTTAGCGCCACTAGGGATGACCTCTTCTCTTTGTTTTTTGTTTTCTTTTGTTTTTTTTTTAAATTTGCCACCTCTGATGTGAAGATATACGTAGTAGTCAAGCAAAAGTTTATTCCGTTTTAGTCAAGCGAAAGATTTCCTAAGCGCAAACGTTTCTTCATATGAAGATATACGTAATATCCAGCGGAAAAGAGTACCAAATAGAAAAGTCAAGAGGAATAAATAGTCCTGCACATGTTCTCGACCGGACTGTTTTATCTAATTTCCCAATCATTGTTGTCTTCTTGTTCTCGTTGCACACTACAAAAAAATACGTATCTCATACATTAGAGTCAACGATTCGGTTTGAGCTGTTAAAGTCTTGAGATACATTAACTTTTTAGTAAATCATTATTTTTTGTATCCATATGTGGATTATTTACATAATAAATTTTATTTCGTTTTCAGTTCTTCTATGAACACAGGACAAGAACATCAAGCTCTCAATACATTTGAAACTCAAATTTATTCTATGGAGATTGCTCATCGCACGTGAATATAGATTCGAAAATCTTTTTTAAGATACAACCGTGAGGGCTAGTAAACTTCAACGCTTTGGGGATATTATATCATGTTATTAATGGAAGCGACTTTGAAAGAAAGTTTGGATATTTATTACATGGAAACAACGGATGCCAACAGAGGATTCTAAATTTCAAGATACAATGAACATGGAAGACAATGTTTTTACATCATTGATCATAATTTAGATAGTTTTGAATTCACGAGCAAAGGGATTGAACTACCTAAATTTCCATTTGAGTTGATGTCGCAATTTTGGAAGTATGGAGTGAGAGGTTGTGATGTGTCTACTTTCAGTCAATGAGAGGTTGTGTGTGAGGCTTTACCTTGTTTGTACAAATCCGTAGCTACTTTTTATATCACACAATTTATAGAAAGTGCATCTTGGACATACTAGAGACCTCTAACTCTATATAATGGAAGTATGCGTGAACTCAAAAGGGTCTTCAAATTAAACATTTCTCATATCAAGGTAATGTGATGAAGGAAACAAGATTTTATAGATTGGCAGCTCAGATTTGAAAACATGCAGCCTTATCTAGGCACAAGCTCCACTGTTATATGCAACCTAACCGCCTCTCAACTAAATGTGGCATGGGTGGTCCCATCTTACATGCAACAAAACGTAGTAGCATAAAAAAGAGTTATCTTCTATCATCTCAATGATTATTTGTAGGTGTAGGTTGTTGAGTTAAGCTCCAACCTTAGGAGAATATGAGACTTCTAAATGGATGACACTTTAATCATTGTGAAGCAACGAGGAAAGCACAATTATTCATGTTTAAATTTGAATTTAAGTCCTCCTCCTATTTCTCCAATCAGTTACCTACCACACTTAGGCGTGATAAAGACTATATTATAGGGAAAGAACACCCTATCATTTAGGGAATCGTCTCAACTTACAGTGAAAAGGTCGAGAACCTTCCATCGTGGGAGGCCCACAAGCTTAAGAGAACGATTGTTTTTAAATACAAGCTATATAACCCTAATTTTTAAATTATGAAGGTGCTATATGTGTTCTCACTCAAGTAGAGCCCTAGCTAAGGAAGTTGCGTATTTTCTTGACGATTTTTTTCAATCTTTGTCTAGCTAAAACTTGCACTCACACTTGTCTTGGTAGGATCTAGTTAGCTATGAGTGATGAGTAGAGTTCACTAATCATTTTGTGTCCATTTCTGGAAATATTTGTTTTCCTCCAAATTGATTATAGGCATCTAGAGTGGGTTTGATCATCAAGGTTGATCTTTTCATATTTGTGAGAAACTCAGCCTGGAGTGAATAGAATTCCTTGTGCTCCTACAACAAGGATTGTTCTAAAATATGCAAGTACCATGAACCAAAGGGCATGTGGAGATAGGTGATGATACCTCCACTGCCATCACACATATACATGTTGTTATGTTGGATGGTTCTCATAAGGCTAAGTGTTTAAAGGATGTTATTCATGTTCCCTCAGTTACAAAGAACCTTCTTTCTATGGGTCAAGCAATTGAGAGAGGATTGCAAGTCAAATTGAACCAAAGGGATGCTTTGTAAAAACCATAAACAATAGTACAAATTGGTGGCCAAAGATAGGAAGGAGGGAAGGCTATTTGCATTCGATGTGAATCAAAACTTCGAACACATTGTCTACTTCACATATGAAGGCAAAAATGTAGTAGAAGTTTATCTTTGGTGTATGAATTATGAACATATCAAAATTTAGAGATTAAAGGATATGGAGAAGAAGACGTCAATGCTTGGAAAATATCTTCAATCCAAATCTCAAGAACTTGTCCGATCATGGCTAACTACATTAAAAAATTGCGTTAGCTTTCAAGAAAAGAAAGTATATGAGCTATCATCCACTTGAACTAGTTGATATGGTTGTTTGGGGGTCAACAAAGGATAAATCAATTAGAGCTAATAGATAATTTCTAAGGTTTATTGATGACTTCAAAAGGATGACTTGCCTTTACTTCATGAAGCATAAATCTTATGTCTTTTGTTGTTTCAAGAAGTTGAAAGCTATGCTAGGCAAGTAATATGATAGGTATATCAAATATCTAAGCTCACATGGAGGGGGGAGAATAGTTCTCCCTTGACTTCTCTGCATTTTGCGTGCCAAATGGCGTCAAGAGACTAATCAAATGTAGGTAACAAACCACAAGATAATGGTGTAGTAGAAAGAAAAAACAGGTGCATTGTAGGATGGCCTAGTGCTTTGATGAGGGACATGGGAATGCCTAATTGTTATTGGATTGATTTCGTAACCAATCCAATATATATCATGAATAGAGCACCCATATAAGTAATACATGGTATGATACCCTTTGAAATTCGGTATAGTAGGAAACATGAGTGTGGCATAAGAGGCTAGCGCATTTGAATGAAAGAACCTTAAGGGATATATGAAGGGATCAAAGTATTCCGGGATTTCCAAATCTATGAAAGCAACACATGATCAATAGATGTGATGCATGTTAGATTGGGAAGGCACAAAGATAACCATTCAACCACAAAGAATACATACACAACAACTTATTGGACTTAGTACATAGAGATATAGGGGGGGCAACTCAAGAACCTTAATTGGTAGGATCAAGGTATAATGTCTCATTCATTCATGAACATAGTGGATGGACTATATTGTAGTTTATAAAGAGTAATAATGAAGTGTTTCATTGCTTCAAAAAGTATCTAGAACATGTGGAGAACCATACAGGTAGATCATTGAAGAAGCTGAGATCTGAGGGAGGTGAGAATACGTCTCCAAAGAGATGAATGAGTTCCTAAAGGACAAAGGTATAAAAAAGGAAGTGACTACCAGGTACTCTCCTCAATTGAACGGGATTAGAGAGACAAGAAACAAGACATTATTTGGATCAGCCAGAACAATGCTTGAAGAGAAGAGGTTGTCACATTATCTATGGGTGGATGCTATTTTAACTATTGCATACCTTGTCAATAGACTACAAGGAAAATGAATCTAAGGTATGACTTATTATGAAGCATGGTATGGAAGAAAACCTAGTCCTCGACATTGCAAAGTGTTTGGTTGTTTGGCTTATGTTCATGTACCATCACAAATAATAGCTAAGCTAGATGAAAGGTCAACAAAGGTAGTGTTTATTGGGTATGACTGAACTCAAATGGATTACAAGTTCGAAAATCCTTCACTCAAGCAATTCACTACAAGTAGGGATGTTTTGTTCGAAGAACTTAGGTCTTGGTATGATGAAGATAAACAAAAGGTAACTCTATCATATGGTCTTTATTCTGATTCTCATCAATTAGGAAACAAGCATGATACACAGGTCTAGGATCCAAGAAGCGATAGATATGATGACCAAGATGAAAAGGAAAATGATTACAAGCTAGGAAAGTCCAGAGGCACCTAGAAGGTCAACAAGGGAGAAAAGACAACCAGAAAGGCATGGATATGATTCCACATTTGTTACAAATCATTCAATATACTTGGCGAAGGACTCAATTTTAGAGGAACCCTCAACCTATGAAGAGGCAAAGGGAAACCCTAATTGGGAAAGGCCATGAAATAAGAAATAGATGCAACAAAGGTGATGGACACTTGGGATTTGGTTCCAATGTCATATGGGTATATAAAGTTAAAAGAAACTCAGATGGATTAGCTTGCAGGTATAAGGCAAGATTAGTTTCCAAAGGATACTAACAAAGGCATGGTATAGACTATGAGAAAAAATTCTCGCCATATGCAAAGATGACTACAAACAGAGCATTGATAATTCTACCTACTACAAGAAATTGGAGAGTGCTCCAACTTGATGTAAAACATGCATTATTAAATCATTGGATAAGTGAAGATGTATACATGTCACAACCATGAGGTTTTGAAAACCCTAATCATACATCTTATGTTTGCAGACTTAAGAAACATTGTATGGATTTAAGCAAGCTTCTATAGCTTGGAACTATAGGTTGGTTACATACCTTAAAGAGCAAAGGTTCAAACCTAGAAACTCACATCCTTCTCTATTTATCAAAATGGATCACAATGAGGTTATCTATGTGTATATGTAGATGATATTATTGTGAAAGGGGATGATTTGAATGGCATTAACAAGACCAAGTGACACATGCAAGAGGAGATCAAAATTAGTGACTTAGGTGAGCTAACATATTTCCTCGGTATGTAAGAATTTATACAAATAAAGGGATGTATCTAGCTTAGAGAAGATACATTGAAGACCTCCTTCTCAAGTTTAGAATGGAGAACATGAAGGTTGTAGGTACACCTTTGGAATTGAACCATAAGCTAAGCGTTTATGAAAGTGATGAAATTGATGATCCTAAAGAGTATCAAAGCTTAGTTTGTAGCTTGATATATGCTACTCACACATGACCAAACATATCATATAGTGTGGAAGTCCTTATTCAGTTCATGCACTCACCTAGAAGGCCACACATGGATGTTGCAAAGAGAGTACTCAAGTGCCTTAAAGGGACACTTAATGTAGGTATCTATTATTCTTACGCTTTAACTTCAGATATCAAAATCAATTCAGATGGAGATTGGGCAGGAGCAAAGGATGATATAAGAAGTTCCTCTGGATAGTTAGCATTTGTAGGTTCAAAATTGGTTTCATGGACTTCCAAGAAGCAACCAATGGTTTCTTTATCTTCAAATGAAGAAAATTATAAAGCTCTAACTATTGCAACTCAAGAAGCAATATGGCTCAAGGAGATGTACTGAGATTTGGGACTTCTAAGTTCCAAACTTCACTTACTTGGAGATAATGTAAGTTCCATGCATCTAGCTGCAAATCCAAATTTTCATGCAAGGACAAAGCGCATAGAAGTCCATTACCACTTTGTAAGAGAGATGCTAATGGAAAAGAAAATTGACATTTCATTTGTTCCTATTGAGAATCAAATAGCAAACATGATGACAAAGGCACTTGATGGGATAAACCTTTGTAGGTTCAAAGCTATGGCACATATTCAACCTATGAAAGAATGAAGACTCAAGCATACTTTAGCTTGAGGGGGAGTTGTTGGAACATCAATATTTCATTATTCTTTAGTTGGACATGATCTTCATCAATCCATCATTTGAATGTGCCACAGACACTCCTTGTAGATTTTCATTTGCATTCATTTATCATATTGAGAGTTTGATCATAGGATCATCTTCTTATGCAATTTCCAAAGTATTTATCTTTATAGAAGGAAAGAGTAAAAGTCCTAAAATCCACCAGCTAGAAGTTTTCAGGATTGATTCTCAATCAATCAATCAAAAGGTAGATATGACTTCAAATTTCTCTTTTCGTAGATTGTAGGAAAAGATTCCAATGAATCTAAACTACCAAACCCACCTAATTTTAGATTCAAATCCATGAAGAAAAGGCATTTTCATATCCTCAAGAGTATATATAAGGACTCAAAGGAAGTTGAGAATTAAGTAGATTTTTGATTTGAAGCAATACATATACTCTTTGATCATTGCTTGGTGCCATTTCGATTCTGTGGTCTTTCTTACTCAGAATCAGTCACCTTATAGAGATTGTTGCTCTCTCTACACAGTGAAAAATCACGTGTTTAAGAATATAGTGAAAAGGTACAACTTTCTAAATTATGTGTACAATGTTTCAAGTCATTGGCTCATTAGTTTTACCAACTTCACCATTGGATAACTCGACTTTCTAAGACTCTCCAAGCTTCTCGAACTTCTTTAAGTAATTACCTTGTTTCCTTTTGTTTCCTTTTGTATCCTTAATTGCATCCTCCTTTGGACTAACAATCTCTTGCATAATGGCTTAGGTTTCTATAGTTGTGGAATTCTCCATTGGATGCTTCTCTTCCATGTGATCTTTCTCCTCTTCCTCTACTTCTTGATGTTCCTCCTGATCCATAGCTTAGGTTTGAGCCTTCTAAGTTTCTTGAGCTTTATTTTGGCATTCCTCTCCCTCTAGGCATAATCTTGAAAAGTGGTGAAATCCTTTCTAGTTATGTACTAACTCTTTCTCTTTGAACTATGGAACCTTCTCCAACTTCATAAGTTGGATTCTCAAGAGCTGCTAATGATGGACTAGGTATGGATGTAGGTAATCAAAGTTCTCTCTTCACCTCTATTAAGTGAATCTCTTAGGGTTTCAAAAGGTTCATCACCCGCTTATATGGCTGAATTTAAGAATAAAAATTCCTTCTAAAAAATTGCATACTCATCAGCTTTTATGAAAGCTAGAATCTGTTTGTTCTTATCATAATTGGACTCTATACAATATATGCATTTCTTAAAAAATAGGATATCACCTGTATCTCAAACATAGAAATTGTATACTTTTCTTTCGAATGCATAACCAATAAAGACCACTTTAACTCCTTTTACATCAAGCTTACAGTGATCCTTCGTTTCAATGAGAACATAAGCTCGAGAATCAAAACATTGTAGAAAGCTCTTTGGATGATATCATACTATGCATCATCTCAACAAGTATCCTATTCTTTCTCTGTGCAACAACATTCTATTCTTGGGTGTAAGCAATAGTGAGTTGATGAGAGATACCTTTGTCTTCAAGAAAAGATGATGCCTTTAGACATGCACTCTCCTCCTTTATGACTTCTCAAAATCTGGATCTTGGATTGATTTTCATTTTCAACCATAGCTAAGAATTTCTTAAAAGTAGGAAAAACCTTTGACTTTACTTTAAGAGCATAAGTACAAATCATCAATACAATTAGCAAAGTACCTAAAACCTTGAATAGAATCTATTTTCATTGGACCATTCATATTTGAATCTATGATCAACAACTTCCTTGTTGTCGTGATGTATCCATGCTTCTTGAAAGATAGTTTATGAAGCTTCCTTCAAGACATCCTTCACATGACTCTGCATCATTTGGTAAAGCAAAAGTAGGGAAATACGCCACCATACCTTGATCTTTGACATGCTTGAGAGCTGTGTAATATATATGACCAAACCTAGCATGCCATAAATTCATGTTCTCCTTAGGTGTAGAAGATCTAGCAACATAAGAATGACTAATTTTGGATAACACAAACATGCCACTTTTGTTTTCACCTTGAAGTAGACAATTCTCCACATTAGGTGAGAGTATCTCATGTGAATCATTCTTAAAAATAACTTTATAACCACCTAACAAGAAAGTAGAAATAGAGAGTAAGTTCCTCTTGATGTCTCGAACATAAAGAACATTGGAAGTTTGGAAATTTCCACCTACTCTGCTCCTAAGGTTTACTTCCCCAAAAACTACAGCATCCAAACCATGACGATCTGCAGTGCTCACTCTTCTACTTGAAGATTTAGAAAGGGTAGAAAATACATTTGTACTTGTCATATGTTTAATAGCTATAGAATAAAAAATCCAAGGATTATTAGAGATTGCATTTAATTCTACCTTATGAAAAGCTACTTCTTCAATAGTAACACATGCACAAATTTTTTGCTTTGAAGATTTAGGTTTTGATTCATCTTCAACACTATCACCTGATGCTTTCTTCTCACTAGAGAACCCTTGTTATGAGTTCTACTATGAAATCACCTAGTTTCTTATTGTTGGACCATCAAGCTTACACTATGCTTGATGTGGATTTGATCTACATCAAAGGCTATCGCTTCGAAAGAATATCCATTGGAGAGTTCTTTTTCATATGATCATTTATTGTATTTTTTTGAGAGATTTTTGATGGTTCATTTACCGTTGTAAAAGCCTTGAGCTTTACACATGTAAAGGTAGAAAGATAGAGCCCAAATCCCACGAATTTGTGGTGGTTGAAGTTGCATTCAATCAAGAAATCAATCACCTAAAAGTAGATCAAAGTAGATCTTCACGTTTCCTAGATTATAGGAAAGTGAACTGATTCCCTCCAACAACCATTCCCACTTTCATTTGAATTAATTTTAACTTGTAAAAGTCCTGGAACACTCCTAGAGTCTATATAAAGACTTGAAATCACTTGTACATTACATGGAAGCAATATACATACACTTTTGACCATCATTGTCTTGCTCCTTCAATTCTCTGCATCATCTTCTTCGCCAACAGTAATCGTGCAGAGGCTGCTGCTCTCTCTCTAGAGCTTCAACTTGAGTCCACAATGACTCATTGGAAAGGTATAATTTTCTAGTTTATTCCTATAAATTTTCAAAGCAGTTGGCTCAGTGGATAGGGACAAATATCAGATGTTCTGTCTCGGGGTCAATCTCTGCGTATTCCTGAAAAATAGAAAGTACCACCGGTGAACGTCGCATTCATTTCTGTAGCATATTTTGCTTATTCCTTATACTTTTGTGCATTCCATACACTCAACCCTATGTGTATCACTCCCATAAAAGGATGTTTTCTAATTGTAATCACGCTGGTCGCTATGGGCATTTGAAGTTCATTGTCTCTTCCATAGATAGTAAGTTTTTTGAGCTACTCGACCCGTGAACCTATCTGTTTTGTATCGACTCATTCTCCTTGATGCTCCAAAGTACATAGTGTGTTTCTTTGCACTTATAGCATGCCTATAAGGTCTATTTGAGTCTCCATAAGCTCAAGGGCGGGTCTTGTGCCAGTTGGCTTGATCAAACTTCGTCGCTTGGAAACGCACTTTTCTACCTTCTACAAGCTTCTCCAAGCTCTTTTTAGTGGTATCAGAGCTAGATCAAGATGGGTGACGGCTTTCCCTCAATGATCGAGAAGCCTGATCGACACAGCTACGCGGCTTGGCAAATTAGAATGGAGGCCTATTTGCAAGGTAGAAATCTTTATGGAATTGTAGCAGGTGATGAAGTTATGCCTATTCCAAGATCCAAAGGAGGACCTACACAAGAGGAGAAAGATAAGCTCACACTTTGGTGCACAAGGGATGCTCAAACAAGGTCGTACATATTAAACTCTATCTCTGACTTTCTATTACCACATATTAGAGGATGCAAGACATCTCAAGAGACTTGGAATGCCCTAGAGACTTTGTTTTCTGCTAGTATCAAAGCAAGAAAGAATCATCTTTGGAACGAGTTCAACCAAATGAAGAAGACACCTAAACAAATCATCACAGAGTTTGTTACCAAGGTCAAGGAGGTTGCGGATCAGTTAGCATCCATTGGAGAGTTGAATGAAGAAGAGGTCATCATGAGGCAAATTCTCAATGGCATTCGAAGTGATAAGCAATGGCAATCCTTCACGATGGCTTATGATCTCATCATGGATGTGCAGACTCCAGACTTCAACATCTTTCTTGGACAACTCTTCAATCAAGAAGCCAACAATAGCATAAAGGAAGTTAACTCCTACCATGGTAATTCAACTAGTGCTCTATATGCAGATAAGATGGATAAGAAGCAAAAAGGCAAGAAGATGAAGAAGAGACTTCTCAAGCCAACTTCGCAAGCAAGAGCAAGTGGAAAGGGAAGAAGAAAAGACCAAAGCAAGACAAAGCCAAAGGTCAGAATGTTCAATCTTGTGCCATATGCCATAAGACCAACCACACCACTCAGAATTGCTAGTTCAATGCGAAGACCCATGAAGGAAGTGGAAGAGGTGGATATGGCGGCAATAGAGACAAAGGTGGACACAACTTCAACAATAACAATAGAAGCTATAATAGAAAAGACTACAACTATTATTCAAAAGATCAGCCACATGAAGACTCATTGCTTCTTATGAATCTAAGCCACAAAGAAGGTAAAGAAGATGATCATTTGTTCTACATAGATTCAGGATGTTCGAATCATGTTGCAGGCAACATTGCTCTTCTATTTGATTTGGAAAGTCCAAAGCATAGACATGAAGTGCAAACAGGGGATGACACGAAGCACAATGTGGAGAAGATTGGTAATGTCAAAACTTCCAATGGCAGGACAAACATTCTAAGTAAGGTTCTTTATGTACCCACTATTACTAAAAACCTAATAAGTGTAGGCCAAATAGTTGAAAAAGGCTTGCAAGTTAGGTTCACCCAACATCGAGCTTTTGTGGAAGATCCATGTCAAGGCTTCAAGAAGATAGCCCGAGGTGAGAAGCATGGTAGGCTCTTTACTTTTGAAGCAGGAGAAACCAGGAACATAGCTCTATTCAACTTTGGGTCTCAAACCCTAAGTGAACTTGAAGTGTGGCATAAGAGACTTGCTCATGTGAATGAAAGAACCTTGAAGGATATATGCAAGGATCAAAGTGTTTTAGGACTACTGAACATATCAAAGCAACACATGATCAACATGTGTGATGCATGTCAGATTGGGAAGGCACAAAGACAACCATTCAACCACAAAGGCTACATCCACACAACTTATTAGACTTAGTACATACAGATGTATGAGGACCAAGTCAAGAACCTTCATTGGTGGGATCAAGGTATTATGTCTCATTTATTGACGACCATAGTAGATGGATTGTTCTATACTTTATTAAGAGTAAGAATGAAGTGTTTGATTGCTTCAAGAAGTATCTTGCACATGTGGAGAATCATACAGGTAGATCACTAAAGAAGCTCAGATCTGATGCAGGGGGAGAATACTTCTCCAAAGAGTTTGATGAGTTCTTGCAGGACAAAGGTATCAAAAGGGAAGTGACTACTAGGTACTCTCCTCAACTAAATGGAATTGTAGAGAGGAGAAACAAGACATTGGTTGGATCAGCCCGAAGAGAAGAAGTTGTCACATTATCTATGGGCAGAAGCTATTTCAACTGCTGTGTACCTTGTCAATCGACTACCATCCAAATCACTTCAAGGTATGACTCCTTATGAAGCATGGCATGGAAGAAAACCTAGTCTTGGACATTGCAAGGTTTTTGGTTGTTTAGCATATGTTCATGTACCATCACAAATAAGAGGTAAGCTAGATGAAAGGGCAACAAAGGCAGTGTTTATTGGATATGATTCAAATCAGATGGGTTATAGGTTCTTCAATCCTTCAACCAAGTAATTTACTACAAGTAGAGATGTTGTGTTTGAAGAACACAGGTCTTGGTATGATGAAGACAAACAAAAGGTAACACTACCATATGATCTTGATTTTGACTCTCATCAATTAGGAAGGAAGCATGATACACAGGTCCAAGATCCAAGAAGTGATACAGACAATGACCAAGATGAAAGAGAAAGGGATTACAAGCTATGGAAGTCAAGAGGGAAAGCAAAGATGCAAGAGGTTGGAGAACGCTCAAAATAGGCACCTAGAAGATCAGCAAGAGAGAAGAAACAACCAGAAAGGTATGGATATGATTCCACATTTGTTATGAACACTACAACATATCGAGGGTATACTGAGGCTGCTACCGAGGCAAATGAACGGGCGTGATTTATTTGGGACGTCGGTGTTACAGTCGGTATAGGTGTCGGAAAGAAAGCCGGTATGGGTGCCGGTATGGGTGCCGGTATGGGTGCCGGTATGGGTGCCGGTATGGTCGTCGGTATAAGCATCGGTATAAGCGTCGGTATTTTTGACGCACATACCGACGTTCCCGCGGGTTGTACTTGCGCATATACCAACGACCATACTGGAGCTACCGACACGTATACCGACGACCATACCTGCACAAATTTTTTTGGGCAGAGTGTGTTGTCTTTTGCTACAACATGATGTTGTTTAGCAAAAGAATACACTCTCCCCAATTGAGTTTGTTATGTACTCTAAAGGCAACCAAAACATAAACTTATATGAGCAAAAATGAACAATCATTCATGTACAGAAAGTCGTATATTCCATAAATGAAAAATGTACAAAAGTGTGGCAAAGCACTTCCATATAGGAATCGAATACAAAATTATGGTACATCATTGCCACATAGGAGTGTAATACAAAATTGTGGCAATGTGACAAAATACTTCCATATAGGAATCGAATACAAAATTATGGTTCATCATTATCGTATGCGAGTGTGATACAAAATTGTGGCATTGATCAAAATATTCACACCTACAATCCTGCAACAAAACATATGTATAAAATAAGAACAATTAACATGACATTTATAAACAACAACTAGAAACACGAAACCAAGATATACTTTACCTAATCAAGAATATTCTCCCATGAGATGATTGCACCGCGTTCCTCTAAGTCTTGTAACAGTGCAGTGAGTCCATGTCGATATCCATATGATTCTTCAGTTCGCGTTGGAGGACGACCCACTGCCAACTCCTATAGTAAATATGCAAAATGTTAGATGAATATACATAATATACTTAACACAAACAAATTCAATAATTAACATCATATTTACAAATTGGTAGCGCATACTATCGTATCCGCCACTACCTAAATGCGACGTTCCAACCGTATCTAAACGTGTGGCCACCGCATCTCTCTATTGACGATACCGATCAGGAGTATGTTGATGCTCATCCTGAAACGATTCCCATTCTTCAGCATCTAGCCATACACGCTTCGGTAAGCCTGCTTTGAAAGCATCGAGAGCTTCCGATCGTCGATGCGACATCACCTCGCGTGTTGTATGTTGAATCCAATCGGAACTCACAATAGGATTGCCAGGTGCGGGCCGATACTCTTCATATATACATTGTGTGATATGATTTTTAGAGTCTCTATCCTGTTCGGTCCATTTTAACATTATTGAATGACCGAATTCGATAGAGCAGAGTTGTTGTATACGCTGATGCATTGACTTCCCCGCCACATCCATAACTAGAGCTCCATTATGGATATGATATATCTTCCATTCGTCATGATCATGTGCACCCCAAGGTGTACATGGAGATCCCATCTAATGCAATATGAAGATCTCATCTCATCAAATGTATATATATGCATGCTTAAGCTTGTATACATATGCATTCATGTATACATATGCATATGCATTCATGTATGCATATGCTTGCTTGTATGCATATTCATGCTTTAGCTTGTATACATATGCATATGCTTGCTTGTATATGTATACATGTATACATATACATATACATATGCTTGCTTGTATGCATATGCATTCATGTATACATATGCATATGCATATGCATACATGTATACATATACATATGCATATGCTTGCTTGTATACATACATGTACATATACATGTATGTATATGCATACATGTATGCATATGCATATGCATTCAGGTATATATATACATATACATATGCAAATGCTTGCTGGTATATGTATACATGTATACATATACATATACATATGCTTGCTTGTATGCATATGCATGCTTAAACTTGTATACATATACATATGCATATGCATATGCATTCATGTATGCATATGCTTGCTTGAATTCATATGCATCCTTAAGCTTGTATACATATGCATATGCATATGCATACATGTATACATATAGATGTGCATATGCTTGCTTGTATACATACATGTACATATACATGTATGTATATGCATACATGTATCCATATGCATATGCATTCATGTATACATATGCATATGTATTCATGTATGCATATGCATATGTATTCATGTATGCATATGCATATGTATTCATGTATGCATAGGTATTCATGTATACATATGCATATGTATTCATGTATGCATTCATTATGCATATGCATGCATGTATGCATATGCATTCATGTATGTATGCATATGCATGCATGTATGTATGCATATGCATGCATGTATGTATGCATATGCATGCATGTATGTATGCATATGCATGCGTATGCATATGCATGTGTATGCATATGCATGCATGCATGTATGCATATTAGAAAACAAAAATATAAAGAAAGAAAACAAAAAATAAAAAAAGATATTAGAAAACAAAAATATAAAAATTCATGTATGCATATGCATGCATGTATGCATATGCATGCATGTATGCATATGCATGCATGCATGTATGCATATCCATGCATGCATGTATGCATATGCATGCATTTATGTATGCATATGCATGAATGTACGTGTGCATATGCATGCATGTATGCATATGCATATCCCTCATGCATGCATGTATGCATATGCATATACCTCATGCATGCATGTATATATGCATATGCATGCATGCATGTATGCATATGCATGCATGCATGTATGCATATGCATGCATGCATGTATGCATATGCATGCATGCATGTATGTATGCATATGCATGCATGCATGTATGCATATGCATGCATGCATGTATGCATATCCATGCATGCATGTATGCATATGCATGCATGTACGTATGCATATCCCTCATGCATGCATGTATGCATATGCATATCCCGCATGCATGCATGTATGCATGCATGTATATATGCATGCATGCATGTATGTATGTATGCATATGCATGCATGCATGTATGTATGTATGTATGCATATGCATGCATGTATGTATGCATATGCATGCATGTATGTATGCATATGCATGCATGTATGTATGCATATACATGCATGCATGTATGCATATTAGAAAACAAAAATATAAAGAAAGAAAATAAAAAATAAAAAAAGATATTAGAAAACAAAAATATAAAAAATCATGTATGCATATGCATGCATGTATCCATATGCATGCATGCATGCATGCATGGATGTATGGATATGGATGCATGTATGCATACACATATCCCTCATGCATGCATGTATGCATATGCATTCATGTACGTATGCATTAGCATGCATGCATGTATGCATATGCATGCATGTATCTATGCATATGCATGCATGTATGTATGCATGTATGCATATGCATGCATGTATGCATATGCATGCATGTATGCATGTATGCATATGCATGCATATGCATACATACATGAATGCATATGCATACATGGATGCTTATGCATGCATGCATGCTTATGCATGCATGCATGCATGAGGGATATGGATATGCATGCATGAGGGATATGGATATGCATACATGCATGCATATGCATGCATGGATGTTTGCATATGCATGCATGCATGTATGCATATGCATGCATGCATGTATGCATATGCATGCATGCATGTATGCATATGCATGCATGCATGTATGCATATGCATTCATGTATGTATGCATATGCATGCATGCATGTATCCATGTATACATATGCATGCATGCATGTATCCATGTATACATATGCATGCATGTATGCATATGCATGCATGTATGCATATGCATGCATGTATGCATATGCATGCATGTATGCATGCATGTATGCATTTGCATGCATGTATGCATATGCATGCATGTATGTATGCATATGCATGCATGTATGCATATGCATGCATGTATGCATATGCATATCCCTCATGCATGCATGTATGCATATGCATGCATGCATGTATGCATATGCATGCATGTATGTATGCATATGCATGCATGCATGTATGCATGTGCATGCATGTATGCATGTGCATGCATGTATGCATGTGCATGCATGTATGCATGTGCATGCATGTATGCATATGCATGCATGTATGCATATGCATATCCCTCTCTCTCTCTCAAACAAAAATAAAGAGAGAAGATATTAGAAAACAAAAATATAAAGAAAGATAAAAGAGTGATATATGTTTTACTTACATTGATGTAATTTTTGAATCAAGGTTGTCAATATCCACTTGAAGTTCTCCTTCGTTGAATTTCCAAAGATTTGATTTCAAAAATCTCTTGCAAAACTAAAGAGAGAAGATATTAGAAAAGCAAAAACATAAAGAGAAAACAGAGTGATACAATATGTGCGATCTACTTACCAAAGCGTCAGATCTATAAAAATAGAGGTGTGTTTAGAGAGAGAGAGATAGAGAGAGAAGGAGATGGAAAGAGAGAGAGAGAGAGAGAGAATTGTTTGAATCACGGTCGTCAAAATCCGCTTGAAGTTCTTCTTTGTCAAATTTCGAAAGATTTGATCCAAAAATCTCTTGCAAAACCAAACAAAGAACATATTAGTAAAGAAAAAACATAGAGAAATAAAAAAAGAGTGCTACAATATGTGCGATCTACTTACCAGAACTTCATATCTATAAAGATAGAGGTCTATTTAAAGAGAGAGAGAGAGAGGGAGAGAGAAAGAGGGAGAGAGAGGGAGAGAGTGAGAGAGAGAGAGAGAGAGAGATAGTGAGAGAGAGAGGGAGGGAGAGAGAGACAAAGAGAGAGAGAGAGCGAGAGGGAGAGAGAGAGAGGGAAGGGAGGGAGAGAGGGAGAGAGAGAGAGAGGATGACAAACAGAGATCTGTTCTTGGCGCGCGAAAACCCAAAACGAGAATATCTAGATTCAAAACACTCAGAATGACGAATTTTGGGTTCGGGCCCAGTTAAAAAGAGAGCGTCGGTATAAGCATCAGTATACGCGTCGATAGTTCCAGCAAAGTACCGACACGTATACCAATGCTTATACCGACGCTTTGTTTCCAAGGCAAAGTGGCTTTTGCGAATTCTTCGAGGGGTATACCGACGCCGACAGCTGCCCGTCGGTACACTGACTGTCGATATTCTCTCGATATGTTGTAGTGGAAGCATTCAATATACTTGGCAAAAGACTCTATTTCAGAGGAACCCTCAACCTATGAAGAGGCAAAGGGAAACCCTAATTGGGAAATGGCCATGAACGAAGAGATAGATGCATTGAAGGAGATGGACACTTGGGATTTGGTTCCAATGTCACCAAATCAAAAGGTAATTGGTTGTCGATGGGTATATAAAGTTAAAAGAAATTCAGATGGATCAGTTTGCAGGTACAAGGCAAGATTAGTTGTCAAAGTATGCTCACAAACTCATGGTATAGACTATGAGGAAACATTCTCGCTAGTTGCAAAGATGACTACAATCAGGACATTGATAAGCGTAGCTGCTGCAAGGAATTGGAGACTCCTCCAACTTGATGTGAAAAATGCATTCTTCAATGGTTGGATAAGTGAAGAGGTATACATGTCACAACCACCAGGTTTTGAAAACCCTAATCATCCATCTTATGTTTGTAGACTCAAGAAAGCATTGTATGGATTGAAACAAGCTCCTAGAGCTTCGAATTACAGGTTGGTTACATATCTTCAAGATCAAGGGTTCAAAGCTAGCAGCTCGGATCCTTCTCTATTCATCAAAGGGATCACAATGAGGTTATCTATCTATGTGTATATGTAGATGATATTATTGTGACAGGTGATGATCTAAATGGCATTCAAAGGATCAAGAGACACATGCAAGAGGAGTTCAAAATTAGTGACCTAGGTGAGCTCACATATTTCCTAGGCATGCAGGTGATATATACAGATGAAGGAATGTATTTGACTCAAAGAAGATACATTCAAGATCTTCTTCTCAAGTTCAAAATCGAGAACACTAAACCTGCAGGTACACCTTTGGAGATGAATCATAAACTTAGTGTTTATGAACGTGAGAAAATTGAAGACATTAAAGAGTATCAAAGCTTGGTAGGTAGCTTGATATATTCTACTCATACAAGGGCAAACATCTCATATAGTGTGGGAGTGCTTAGACAGTTCATGCACACACCAAGAAGACCACAGATGGATGCAGCTAAGAGAGTACTTAAGTACTCAAAGGTACAATCAACGAAGGTATATAGAAAACCTCCTTTTATGGGAGTGATACACATAGATTTGAGTGCATAGAATGCACAAAAGTATAAGGAATAAGCAAAATAAGCTTTTGGAATGAACTAGACACTCAACAAAGGTGCCTCCTATTTTTCAGGAATATGTAGAGATTGACCCTCAAACAGAAAAACTAAGATTTCTCCCAATATACTAAACAAAATACTATGCAAATTTAAGCGCATAAACTAGACACTAATTCCTTTCCAATGAGCCATGTCTCATCCAAGTTGGAGCTTTGTAGAGAGTGGAGCAGCCTCTGCAAGCTTACTATTGGTGAAGAAGATGATGTAGAAAAATGAAGGAGCAAGACAATGATGGTCACAAGTGTATGTATATTGCTTACATGGATTGTACAAATCATTTGAAGTCTTTATATAGACTCTAGAAGAGAGGACTTCTAAAAGTGGAGTTTGAATTCAAATGAAGGCGGTAAGAGGGTTTGGAGGGAAGCAATTCACTTTCCTACAATCTAGGAAAAGTGAAGATCTTGTTTGATCTACTTTTAGGTGAGTCATTGCTTGATTGATTACAAATCAACTATCACAAATTCGTGGCATTCGAGATCTCTCTTTCTAATTTTACATGTGTAAAAATCAAGGATTTTATAATGGTAAATGAACCATAAAAAATCTCTCAAAAAATACAATAAATGAGCATAGGTAAAAGAACTCTCCAATGGATATTCTTTTGATGTAATCCAAGCCATAGTTTTTGATGTAGATCAAATCCACCTCAAGCATAGTGTAAGCTTGATGTTCTAATAGCTCCCACTCAAGGTAAAGTATGCTTGAGTCTTCATTCTCTAATAGGTTGAATGCCTGACATATCTTTGAATCTACAAAGCTTTATTCCATCAAGTGCCTTTGTCATCAAATATGCTACTAGCCTTTAAGTTGGAACAAAAGAAATGTCAATCTCCTTTGCCATGAGCTTCTCCCTAATGAAGTGGTAATGAACCTCTAGGTGTTTGGTTCTTGCATGGAAAATAGGGCTTGCTGCTAGATGCATGGAACTTACATTATCTTCAAATATGTGAGGTTTGGAACTCACAAGTCCCAAATCTGTATACAATGCTTTTAAACATATTGCCTCTTGAGTTGTTATGGTCAAACCTCTATACTCTGCTTCAGTTGAGGATAAATCAGCTGTTGGTTGCTTCTTGGAATGCCATGACACTAACTTTGAACCTGCAAATGCTAAGTAACTAGAGGTACTTCTTCTATCATCCTTAGCTCTTGCCCAATCTGCATATGAATAGATCTTGATATCCAAATCTCAAGAGTAAGGATAGAAAATACCTTCAGTGATTGTACCTTTGAGATACTTAAGTACTCTCTTAGTTATATCCATGTGTGGTTTTCTCAATGAGTGCATGAATTGACTAAGAATGCCCACACTATATGAGATGTCTGTCCTTCTACAAATACCATATATCAAGCTACGTAGCAAGCTTTGATATTCTTTCATGTCTTCAATTTTCTCACCTTCACAAACAGTAAGTTCATGATGGAAGTAATGAGATATTTTCAAATGATCCTTGTCATTTTATGATATCAAAGATTATGTCAAAAACTTTTGAGTGTTATTTTTAGTATGTGTTTATATGTGCAAGGGATTGTGTGTTTATGCATATAACAACTATCAATAAAATATTTTTACTAAATATGTTAAAACTGTATATTCTTTTGATAGAACTGTAAGATGATATGTTTAGCGCTTAATGCAGTGAAGTCATATAATATTACTCTATAGTTGGGAAAATACAATTAGGGCCTCTGTTTACAGACCCCTGACCATCCCAAGAACCCAGATGTGGATTAAACCTTAACAGTAAAAAGGGTTTAACATTTTAACATTGGCGCCGTCTATGGCATTGCTCAACGGGACACTGAAATCAGCGGTTTGAAGCAAGAACTTACAGATAAGACAGATGCAATGAACGCATTAGGCAATGAGCTCCAAAATACGAGGGATGGCTCAGTGTTTTAGAAGAATCTTCCCAAACACTTTCTGCCAATGTGCTTAAAGCAGAAGCAGAGTTACATAATGTTACTGAGAGATTGTTCCAACACGATCAAGAATTTACTAAGGAGATTACCAAGACTATCCAGTTGAACAAAGAACTTGCAGGTGTGCAGAAAGAAAGAGAAGACTTTTATAAAATAATGCAATTTCAAGTTGAGGAGCTAGAAAGACGAGAAAAGAAATTGGGCGTTCAAGAATATAGGCTTTCTCGAATTGATGTAGAGATAGCTGACATGAAGCAGAGAAGAGATAGCACTCGCCAATGAGTTCTACCTTCAAGAATCATTTTTGCAGACGCAGACAGATTTATTAATGAGTCAGGTCATTGCTGCCACTTTTATTGGAACTGATGCACAACTTATCGAGCCTATCATTTTGAAAGATATATTAGATTTTTTAAAACAAAAGATTACCCAAACCTTTAAATTAGCTCGAACTCTGTATATCCTGGGCATCATTGATGAGCCTTAATTGTAATTTTCATTTTTGGGTTCAAGTCCACCGTGCGTGCCAGTGTAAGCCGTCGAAAAGGAACTCATATTTCTTGTAAAATATATCCTAAAAAGTCACATGGATGATGTAAAGGCGTAGCGCAAAGTTGTACCCTTTGACAAGATTAATGAAAGAATCGCGTTAAGCAGAAGGTAGATCCGCCAGACTGTTTGTTTGGGCGAGGAGCTGGAAGCGAGCGTTGTTGTAGAATTCTATGTAACTGAGTGTGCTCGTTGATTAAGTTAATCATTAAGTGAAGTTAAGTAGTTTGATTACATGCTAAGTGAAGGCGTTACCCTATAAACTTCCTGACGTGAAAGTGCATTAACGAACATATTAAGGATAGAACTCTAAGATGATATGTTTAGCGCTTAATGCAGTGAATTCATATAATCTTACTCTGTAGTTGGGAAAATATAAATAGGGCCTTTGTTTACAGACCCCTCACCATCCCAAGAACCCAGATGTGGATTAAACCTTAACAGTACAAAGGGTTTAACATTTGAAGAGTTGTCATATCCACCTCTTCCACTTCCTTTCTAGGTCTTCCCATTGAACCAACAATTCTGAGAGGTTTGGTTGGTCTTATCATAGATGGCACAAGGTTGAGCATTTTGACCTTTCTCTTTGTCATGATTTTGTACCTTCTTCTTCCCTTTCCACTTCCGCTTGCTTGTGAAGTTGGCTTGGGAAGTCTCCTCTTCATCTTTTTCCTTCTTCTTGCCTTTTAGCTTCTTATCCTTCTTATTTGCATATAGAGCACTAGTTGAACTACCATAATAGGAGTTATCTTCCTCTATGCTATTATTGGCTTCTTGATTGAAGATTTGTACAAGAAAGATGTTGAAGTGTTGATTTTTCATATCGATGATGAGATTATAAGCCATGGTGAAAGATTCCCATTGCTTATCACTTTAAATCCCATTGATAATTTGCCTAATGATAGCCTCTTCTTCAATCAGCTCTTCAATGGATGCTAACTGATCCACAACCTCCTTGACCTTGGTAAAAAACTCTTTGATGGTTTGTTTAGGTGTCTTCTTCATTTGGTTGAACTTTCCAAAGATGATTCTTTCTTGCTTTGGTACTAGCAAATAAGAAAGTCTCGAGGTCATCCCAAGTCCCTTGAGATGTCTTGCATCCTCTAATATGTGGTAATAGAAAGTCAGAGATAGATTTAAGTATGTACAACCTTGCTTGAAAAGACTCAAGTAGACCTTATAGGCATGAAATAAGTGTAATAAAATGCACTATGTACATTGGAGCATCAAGGAGAAGGATTCGATACAAAACAGATAGATTCACGTATCGACTAGCTCAAAAAACTTGCTATCTATAGAAGAGACAATGAAATTCAAATGCTCATAGCGCCTAACGTCATTACAATTAGAAAAACTCCTTCTATGGGAGTGATAAACATAGGGTTGGGTGTATAGAATGCACAAAAGTATAAGGAATAAGAAAAATAAGCTCTTGGAATGAACCAGACACTTAATGGTGGTACCTCCTATTTTTCAGGAATACATAAAGATTGATCCTAAGACTGACAAACTACGATTTCTCCCAATCTACTTAACCAGATGCTATGAAACTTTATAAACTAGATAGTTATAATGTTCCAATGAGTTATGTCCCATGCAATTTGGATCTTTGTAGAGAGAGCAGGCACCTCTACAAGCTTACTATTGGCAAAGAAGATGATGCACAAAAATGAAGGAGCAAGACAATGATGGTCACAAGTGTATGTATATTGCTTCCATGTATTGTACAAGTGATTTGAAGTCTTCATATAGACTCTAGAAGTGATGGATGACTTTGACAAGTGGATTTTGAATTCAAATAAAGGTGGCAAGAGTTGTTGGAGGGAATCAATACACTTTCCTACAATCTAGGAAAAGTGAAACTCTAGTTTGATCTACTTTTAGGTGATTGATTGCTTGATTGATTGCAAATCAACTACCTCAAATTCGTGGAATTTAGGCTCTCTCTTTCTGCTTTTACATGTGTAAATCTCAAGGCTTTTAGAATTGTAAATGAACCATCAAAAATCTCTCAAAAAAATACAATAAATGAGCATACATAAAAGAACTCTCTAATGGATATTCTTTCGACGTAATCCAAGCCATAGTTTTTGATGTAGATCAAATCCATATCAAGCATATTGTAAGATTGATGTTCCAACAATATCAAAATATAGCAACATATATTCTATTAGCTCCTCACATTGTTTTCTAGTTACCATCACTCATATAGTCATCAATGTTAGAAGAGAAGCAATACATGCTCCCCTTCTAGATAGCTAATCTAAATGTAGATGATAAGTGTTGCAAAAATAGGATGATCATAGGTATTCATAGGACCAACCAATTGGTCACTATCAAATATCCAAGACAAAATGGATGAGGATAATAATTTTCCCATTATCTATCTAATTTCAACAAATCCAATGGTATCAAGAGAAAAATTACATGGAGGTATACACCTCAACGAAATGGCATAGTAAAGAAACAAGAAAAGGTATATTGTTTAATGTGCTAGGGCTACGGTGAAGAAGATGGGAGTGCAAAATTTGTATTGGCTAGATGTAGCAACCTATGTCATATGTCATGAACTGAGCACCTAAGTTAGGTATGCATGCTTCAACACCATATGAAGCTTGATAAAATTGAAAACTAAATGTATCAGACTTCAGATTGTTTAGTTGTACTTTCTATATTGTAATACAATTTGAGCTAAGAACTATACTCTATGATATATATACAATATGTGTGTTAATATGATAGAAATGTGTAATAATGAGTTATAGATTATTTAACCCCACAAACAAGGAGATAAAGGTTTTATTAGATGTCAAAATTAATGAAATTTTATCAAAATTTTCTTCAAATATATTTATGGAGGCAAGTATGATTATGAAGGAAGGGTTTAAAGAGATTATGAATCTTAACACATAGTTTCTGGCTTGAGGCTATTATGTGTGCATCATATGTACTTAACATGTGTCCCACTAAAGCATTGTAGTCTATCACTCCATATGAGGCTTGACATGATCGAAAGCCATCCATTGCTCATCTCGGTGTTTTTGGTTGTCTTGCATATGCATTAGCACTTGAACAACATCGTAGAAAATTAGATGGTAAAGCACTAAAATGTATTTTTCTTGGGTACAATTTTGAAAGTAAAGGCTATCATCTGTATCATCCAGAGACTAAATGCATTCTGGTTAGCCGTGATGTTGTTTTTGTGCAAGATGCTATTCTGCCATTATTTCATGTACTAAGAAGACATCTCTTAGCTCCAAGGACATATATGATACTTTGCTGCCTCTTTTTACATGGGGAGAGTCTAGTGCTAGTCCTAATGAGGCAACTTCTTAGCCTTTGCAGGTTTCATGTGATGATGTAGGTCACTCCATTTTTTATGCAGATCTACATGATGCACATGTTGATGAGAGAGTTGATATTGAGCAGGTTAAAGGTATGCCAAAATGGCTGGTGCAGAATTTGTGGGACAGCAAATTAGATGCAGCTCTGTCATATCGTACTCGTTCAGGCTCTCATAGTACCTCTTTTGCATCATATATCTATGCTATGGCTCCATCTAGTCTCTATGATGAGAATGAGCCTGTTTCGTTTGATGAAGCACAAAATTCAGAAAATTGGATGGCTGTTATGCAATCTGAATATGATGCTATCATGAAAAATGGTAACTGGTCTTTATGTGACTTGCCTGCTCATAAGAAGGCCATTGGCACTAAGTGGATTTACAAGCTGAAGCATAAGCCTGATGGAACAGTTGATAGGTATAAGGCTAGGCTTGTTGCAAAGGGTTATCCGTACGAAAGAGGCATTGATTTTGATGAAAAATTTGCACCTACATGCCGAATGACTATTGTTTGTAGCATCTGTGCACTTGCATCTCATCATGGTTGGAATGTACATCAGTTGGACATTAAAACAACATTTTTGAATGATGAATTGCATGAAAAAGTACATGTTTTTCAGCCCCATGTCTTTGCACAGGAAGGGCATGAAAACCAGGTGTGCATGTTAAGAAAGACTTTATATGGTTTGAAACAAGCACCACGTGTTTGGTATGAGAACATACATGCCTATCTAATTGTACATGGTTTTGAGAACAATCCAATTGAAAGAACCTTATATGTTAAGTGTGCTAGTGATGTAGTTCTGATCATTGTGGTGTATCTTGATGACATGCTACTCACTAGTCCTCATGAGAAGCATATTGTTGATTTCAAGGCTGATTTACATGCCTCATTTGAGATGTGTTATTTGGGGCATTTGCATCATTATTTGGGCATTTAGTTCATGCATGTTGATGGTGGAATGGCTTTGTGTCAAACAAAACATATTGACACATTATTGCAGTGTTTTGGCCTTGAAAACTATAAACATATTGCCACTCCTATGGAGACATGTTAAGGATTGGGTCTTCATGATGCTGGGGATGCTTTTGATGTTGTTCTCCATTAGTAGGTTGTTGGATGCTTGATTTACTTATCCATTACTCAGCTAGATATTCAGTTTATTATTTCATAGATGAGAAGGTTTATGCATTGCCTAGGAGTCAAGCATTGGTAGGAAGTTAAGCATATCTTTCGCCACTTGAGTCGTACTTGGCTACTTGGGTTGTTTTATCCCAGGGGGGGATCACTACCGCCAAATTTGCATGCTTTTTCAGACTCTAATTGGGATGGTTGCTATGACACTCATGTGTTCGCTAGTGGCTTTTGCTTCATTGGTAGCTCATGTATATCTTGGTTGAGAAAGAAGCAGCCTACTATGGCCATTTCTAGCTCTAAGGCTGAGTATAGGGTAGCTTTCACAGGGATTGTTGAGTGTGTGTGGCTTAGACGCCTTATGGCTGATTTGGGTGTTGGTCAGTCTTCTGCCACCACCATCTTCACTGACAATCAGACCGCATTTGCAGTTGCGAGGAACCCTATGTTCCATCCTTGCATATGTGCTCATGCAAGAGAGCATTGCAGAACTTTTGACGAAGGCTCTGCCTAGGGAGAAGCTTGAAGATTTCCCCAAAGCTTAGGGCTTACTTCCTTTTGTGGGCTGATTTCCAGATAGCTTGTCACTTCCATATACATGAGTGCTAGCTCCTTGTTCCCTGCATCACTCCTAGGGGGATTTGTTGACATATTTAGGTAGTGATGTGTGTGAACATTCTAGGATCACCAGGGCACTTTTTCCCCTCTTTAGGAGATTTTTTTCCCCAGCTTGTATATACGCCTATTGCCCTAATGGGATACTTATCTTTGTACATTCTAGTGGTAATAAATTGAGTATTGTGCATTGTGCTCCAAGCTTCTTCTTATTCCTTGTGCTGCTCGCGTGCTTCCGTAGTCATCTAACTCCAACAAAAAGAAACATCTTGATATGATAGAATAATTGTTGGAAATCATGATGCGGAAAAATACATTTAATAAATAACTTAGAAGCTTGCAGTGCAGAAAAATTCTTTTTACAAGGCATAAAGTATGCATGTTTACTAAACCTATCTATAACTGTCCAAATCACATGATTATGAGATGAAGTTATAGAAAGACTAGTAATAAAATCCATAGATATTTGTACCCATGATCCATTAGGTATATGAAATTGCATTAATAATCCAGATGCCTTACTATGATTTCATTTCACAGGTTTACACACAATGCAATGGGAAACATACTATGCAGTATCCTTTTCCATATTTGTCCAAAAGGAGAATTCTTTAAATGTAGTAATAGTACTTTGTATGTCACTATAACACATGTATGTTTGCTCATGAATCTTTTTCATACAAAATTCTCTAAAAACTATTAATATATTTAGGTACTGATGTGTGACAACTCACTTGGACCATCAAGCCATTTTCTCCCTCTTTAGGAGGTTTTGTTTCCCTGGCTTGTATATATGCCTATTGCCCTAATAGGTCATTTATCTTTGTACATTCTAATGGTAATACATGATTTTGAGAACCCATAAGGTACTTCAACATCCTTTTTGCAGCCTCCAAGTGAGGTGCTCTAGGCTTGTGCTTGAACTCACTTAGAACACTTACTCCATAAGCAATATCAATCCTTCACAATGTAGCATAGTTCAAGCTTCCCACTATGCTTTGATAACCTGCAATGTTCTCAAGTACATCACCTTCATGAGCACTTAATTTTAGGTTTACCTCCATTGGACTACTTGCAACTTTGGCATCCTGCAAATGAAACGTCGTTAACATATCCTCTATGTACTTTCTCTGAGTAATATAAATTCGAGAGTTAGTATAGACTAACTCAAGTCCAAGAAAATATTTTATTGATCAAAGGTCACCAATTTTGAACTCCTTCATCATGTGATTCTTGATCTGATTGATGCCATTAGCATCATTACCTATGAGTATGATATCATCAACATATACACATAGGTATATTACCTCTGAATTACTTCTTTTGATAAACACAGAAGTATCTGCTTTACGCATGATAAAACCTTAATCCTGAAGATAAGTAGTCAACATATGGTTCCATGCCCTAGGTGCCTGCTTCAATCGATAAAGAGATTTGTTCAATTTACATACATATGTTACCTTATTTGGGTCTTCATAGCTAGGAGGTTGAGACATGTACAGCTCCTCTGAAATCCAGCCATTTAGAACTGCATTTTTTACATCCAACTGATACATGTTCCAATTCTTTGATGCATCCACACTTACCAATACCTTGATTGTTTGCATTTTGGCCAGAGATGAGAAGGTTTCTTTATAATCAACTCCTTGGGTTTGTGAAAAACCCTTAGACACAAGTGTAGCTTTGTACCTGCTTTGTACCTTCTTTGGTACTAGTTCCCAAGTATCACTCTCCTTGAGTGCTTCAATTTCCTTATCCATAGCTTCCTTCCATTTTTCCTTGGTCTTTGCCTCTTCATATGATGATGGATCTTCAAATGACAACTCTTTTGCAAGGTAAACAAAGTGCGTAGTAACTAGGGAAGTCTCATACCCATATCTGATTGGCTTCTTTCTCTCCCATTGTGATCTTCTGATTGCTTGGTTGGATGATTCAGGTATATCCTCCAACTTCTTCATCTTGACTTTGGCTTTGGACTTCCATGACTTGAGCTCTTCTAAGTTGATGATGTCCTCATCATCTGAGTTTATGTCTCCATTTTGAGTAGGCTCCTCCTTAGTGAGGCTTGGAAACTCCTCTTCCAAGTCATAAGGTAGTTTTACTTTCCTGCATTCATTATCAAACCAAGATTCATTCTCATCAAAGACAACATCTCTACTGACCATGAATCCTTTGCTTGAAGGATTGTAGAATCTATATCCTTTCTGATTCAAGTGATACCGTATGAAGATGCACTTCTCTACCTTAGTGTCTAGCTTACCTCTTATCTGAGAAGGGATATGCACATAAGCTACACATCCAAAGATCCTGCAATGATCAAGTGATGGTCTTCTGCCTTGCCATGCTTCATATGGTGTCATCCCATCAAGAGATTTGGATGGACACGTGTTTAAAAGATAAGTGGTAGTAGACACACTATCTACCCACAAGTAATTAGGTAATTTTTTCTCATTTAAAACTGACCTAGCTGTTTCAACAATTAATCTATTTTTCCTCACTGCTATCCCATTTTGCTCAGGGGTATACCTTGTTGTAATTTCTCTCTTGATTCCTCTATTATGCAAGAATGCATCAAAATCATTTGAGAAGTACTCACCTCCTCCATCTGAACTTAGTCTCTTTAGTTTTGTCCCTGTTTGGTTCTCAACAAGTGCAAGATACTTTTTAAAGCAATTGAATACTTCATCTTCGTGCTTCATAAAGTACAATACAGTCCACCTACTCTAGTCATCAATGAAAGATACATAATACCTTGATCCAGAGCTTGAGGGATCCTTACTTGGTCCTTAAACATCTATATGGACAAGCTCTAGGTAGTCCTCATGCATGCAACCTTTGCTTGAGAAGGGTAACTTGTGAGACTTTCCAAACTGACAAGCACCACATTTATAAATCATGTGTTGTTTGGATACATTAGGTATCCCAAGCACACATTGATCTCTACATATTTGTTTCAGGGTTCTTTCACCAACATACCCTAATCTCTTATATACAATTTCCAGTTTTGATAATGTTTGATCTTTATAACTATAAAGTAAAATGTTCCTTGTATCCTCAAGTTCAAAAGTAAATAATCTACCTCTCTTTTCTCCTTTGGCTATTCTTTTGAACCCATGTTGGGGATCCTCCACAGATTCTCCATATTGGTTGAATCTAACCTGCAAACCCTTTTCCACAATCTATCCAACACTCATCAAATTCTTGGTAATTGTAGGTACATATAGAACCCTACTCAACAGATTCTTCTTTCCATTACAGGTCTTAACATTTCCTACTTTAATCATTGAGTGCTTGGTTTCATCTCCTATTTGTACATGATTCTTACCCTTTGGTTCCTCAAGGTCAAAGACAAGAAGTACATTGTCTGCCACATGGTTTGAGCATCCAGAGTCAATGTAGAAGAGATGGTCATCATTTATACCTAGTTTTGAAGTCATGTTCATAATCAGAAGAGAATCTTCTTGCTCCTCTGTGTAATTGTTGTAATCTTTCCTTGATTTGTAGCCTCCTTGGTAATAGCCATTGTAGTTGTTGTTGTAGTTGTTCTTGTATCCTTGATGGTGATTGAATCTTCCTCTTCATTGTGTATATCCACCTCTTTGATATCCTCTACCTCTCTTATTCTTGAAGTTCTTGAAACACGCATCTATAGTATGATTTGATCATCCATAAATACTGCATGGTGAGGAGTTATAAGGTCTCCCCCTACCTTGCTTACCTCTTCTGCCCTTTCCTCTTGATGTTCTACCTCTCCCTGCATAGTTGGCTTAGTAGGTAGTTCCTTCATCTTCAAGCTTTTTGTTCTTCCCTTTCTCTTTGGACTTACTTTTATCTCTGTATAGGGCAGAAGAGTTATTACCTCTTGATGAATCTCCATTCTTGTTGAGCTTGGCTTCATGGGTGAATAGTTGCCCCATGAGTGTGCTAAGGTCTGGAATATGCATGTCCATGTATAAGTCCATGGCAGTTGTAAAGCTCTCCCATTTGTCATCAGCTTTAATACCATTGATTACTTGTCTTACAATCTGCTCCTCTTCAATTTCTTCTCCTATGCTTGCCAATTGATCTACTTCATCTTTGACTTTGGTCACATACGCTGAGATCCCTTGCTTAGGTTTCTTTCTTTGAGTGGTAAACTCAATCCATAATTAGTTCTTCCTAGCCCTTGTGTTGGAAGAGAAATAAGAGGACAATGTTTTCCAAGTCTCTTGGGATGTCTTACAGTTCCTAATATGTGGAAGAAGAAAATCAGAGACTGAGTTAAGTAAGTAGGACCTTGCTAATGCATCCTTGGCACACCATATGTTGAGTCTTTCATGCTCCTCTCTTGTAGGTTTTCCTTCGCTTCTGAATATGGGCATCTCCTCATCTCTTGAGATGTATCCATAAAGGCTCCTTCCTTTTATGTCTTCATCCTCACGGACCATGCTTGATAGTTGTTCCTATCCAATTTATCAATGAAAGAAGGAAAATCATCTCCCATTTTACCTTAACTTTGCTCTAATACCACTGTTGGGAAAGGTGGATGGACACTCCAAGAAATGAGTAGATGTAAAAAAATATTGAATCAAAATAGACTACTTCCAACTAGAAGGACCAATGAAAACCTTCTATTTTTTATCACACACCTACTGCTTGTTATGCTCAGTGCCACCAGTATAGTAGGAATTAGAAACATTCCTCTAAGAGTATTAAATTAGCTTAGTAAGCTAATGATTCCAATTGGAATCACTTGAAATGATGCAATATACACAGAGCAATCAATTTAGCAATTGAATCATTACCCTCGATTTTTTAGGACCTTTGTAGATTTTGACCAGTGAGTGCTTCGATGCGCTTTTCTCCAAATTGATGAATGGATTTCCTTCAAAATTTGTAAGCATGTAGATAACTTATATATGATTGCAACAAGCTATATATCATTGAAAGTGGTGGAGAAATGACTGAGATATGAGCAGTACAAGTTGACAATTATAAATGACTATATAAATGACTATAACAAAGAGATCATAGATGAACAACGTAGATCTATTGTATTAATGAACAATGTTGTACAAGATCATAATCTTGACAATGATAGCCTAATGATGGTGAGTAGTTTAGGCTACAATGTAGACCTCACACTCTTACAAAATGGTAATGGAGAACTCAGGAATTGAGACTTCTACATGCAACTTTTTCAAGGCACCTTTTATGAGTGCTACATTTAAATTTGAATTTGAATTCAACTTTTGGCTCTCTCTAAAAGTAATCCACCAATCTAGGAGTTATTCTCTCTAGCATAAAGTGGTTGTTCCTCTAGCACAATGGTAAGTACCACGTTAAGAAGCTCCAACTCATTAATGTCATTCCGCGGTAGAGATAGGAGTGATATGAAGATCCTGAATGGGAAATGTAGTGAGAGTGAAGGTGAGAAGCATAGAGATGCACACAAACATACACACACACAAGTATGAGACAAGCAAGACACAATGGAAGGTAGGAAAATAGACCCTATTATTCAAGATCTCAATTACAAGCTCAAAATAGCTCTAAGCTCTTCTCTACTCATACAAGCTAACCTAAAAAATGAGCTCTCTAGCTCTATTTATAGTTTTTAGACTAGTTTTGACCGGTTTCACATCTAGTGACTGGCATACTTAAAAAATAGGTTCTAGGTGCTATCTGAAAGGGTAAAAAAAATCAAAAAATAGCCAAAATTGGTAGGCTCATTCTACCTAAGCTCCTCACGCTAGAGGAGTCCTCGGCTTGCACAAAATGGAGCTTATAATTACAAAAGTGGTTGCTCTATGTTACATATGATACATGAGTGATGAAAATCGTTGTTGAGAGTTTCTGAAAAGTATCTATAAAACATATTTGTTTGAAAAATAATATGTGTGGCTCCCCAATACTTTGTTGTGCTCTGTCTCCAAATACTTCCTCAATGTCTATGCCTCTGGCTACTGCCAACACCCCCTCCCTCTCGCTTTTGTCGTCCTCGACAAAACCTTGTTGTGGGGTTTGTCGGATATAATTCTGTAGTAGGTCATGAGCGAGGGTGTGCTCTGAAATGCGGATACCTCTAGCAAGATCAGCTTTGAGTTTGTCCCAATGGATGGTTTGAGGTTCCTCTGGTGGCAGGAGTCTGTAATGCGTGGAGTATACCAGTTGTTCACAAGCAAATAGTTGGAGTAGATGGGTCAGCCTGCTGATAAACACCTCTGAATGATACTCCCAAAAACCTGTATTAAACATTTCTTTGAAGGTCATTTTATAGCACGCCGGTAAATATTTGATGCAGCAGTGCCAAGCATAACACACCCAGAGTGATGGCGTAGGTTCTAGGTGCTATCTAAAGAGGTAAACGAAATCCAAAAATAGCCAAAATTGGTAGGCTCATTCTATCTAAGCTCCTCAAGGTCGAGGACCCCTTGGCTTGCACAAAATGGAGCTTATAATTACAAAAGTGGTTGCTCTATGTTACATATGATACATGAGTGATTAAAATCATTGTTGAGAGTTTCTGAAAAGTATATTAAAACATATTTTTTTCAGAAATAATCTGTCTAGCTCCCCACTACTTTTTTGTGATCTGTCTTCACATACTTCCTCGACGTCTGTGCCTCTGGCTACTACCAACACCCCCCTCCCTCTCGCTTTTATCATCCTTGATAGAACGTTTTTGTGGGGTATGTCACATATAATTCTGTAGTAGGTCATGAGCGAGGGTGTGCTCTGAAATGCGGATAACTCTTGCAAGATGTGCTTCGAGTTTTTCCCAATTGATAGATTGAGGTTCCTTTGGTGGTGGGAGTCTGTAGTGTGTGGAGTATACCAGTTGTTTACAGGCAAATAGTTGGAGTAGATGGGTGGGCCTGCTGATGAACAACTGTGAATGATACTCCCAAAAACCTATAGTAAACATTTCTTTGAAGGTCATTTTATAGCATGTCAGTAAATATTTGATGCGAGAGTGCCAAGCATAACACACTTGGAGCGATGGTCTCATGGTCATATCATACGCTAAATCTTGATTGCCATGCTCGAATCCTGGGGTGTTAATGTGTGGTGCCTTGACACGACCGAAGACTTTGAATACGATTTGCATCATGTCAAATATTTTGACCATCATATGGGTAGCTACATCATCCATTCATCGTAAGCGAGGGAGCCAGTGGCGAATTGTTTCCATCATATATCCTATAGTGATCGGTCCGATGGGTGGAAGAAATACGGGTAATTGAGCCAGTCCTGGCACTACATGTTCTTCTATAGTTTGATTGCAAAGGCCTTCCAAGAGTTGCATCCTGGTATCGGTCCCCAAGATGGGTTATACTTTAAATGAATTGGTGCTTTGGTCCATGTGCTCATCATTTTTGGGTATTCCTGTAGTAAGTCATGGTGCCAAGTTGGTTGATATATTTCTTCGCTCTATGCATCTGGCGGCAAATCATCAAGCTCAAATTGAGTTCTGTGGAAGGGTTTCTTGCCTGTTTCTTTTTTGATGGCCAGCTGATATTCTACCATTAACATAAAATATGGCTTATGTTGCAACTCATGCCCAGATATATATACATGCGAGGGGCCAAGTGAGGGAAATAAGGGGATTGTAAAATACACTCTTCGATCATAGCCATTGTGTGTAATTGTGCTTCCACCCTTGCTGAGTGGTTCTTGCCAAGTTCTTCTACAGTGCTCATCCACGCGAGGGTAGGGAGTTCAAATGTGGTCTGGCCTTCAGCCGTGACACATCCGCTTGGGATGGGTTGGGGTTCGTAGGATTCTTCAAAAGTGTCCTCCATCGGGATAGTCACTGTTTCTTCCTTCACTAGTAGTTCTGGTGGGGAATCTGGCCTAGGGGGTGCTTCATATGCTGCTATCTCTATTTGAAGAGTCAATACCTGGGCCCGTAAAGTGTTGAGTTCCTTGATGATCTCACAAGATGTGGTCGCAAGAGTTGGTGGTGCTTGTTGTACAAGTGCTTGTAACTGTAATATTTTGTGTTCCACTTTGAGCTTCTACTATTCCTCATTCATATTGTCATACTCCTCTTGTAGTCTGACATGATCTTCCAATAATATCTTCATAGATTCAGAGGGGACAACTTTGAAATGATTGGGACTCAGGGGTTCGTCTTGTTGATGTAAAGCGGCTTCAAGGTTCTCTCTATTCTATTCCTGCAAGCATTGGTTCTCTTCTTTAGCTACTGTGAGGTGGCGTCTAATAGTCCCATTTTTCTAGTGAGAGTCGCATTGCGAATGCTTTGAGCCCTTAACAAATTGTAAATATCTGTAATGGCCTCTTTTGTCTTCTATTCACTTTCGAGTTCAAGTTTGTGGTAGGCTTGGTGTATCTCTTGGTAGCATGTGTTAAGGGAGGCATTCTCGATTGATAACAAATTTAGCTGGGACTATAAGTCATTCGTGGTCTGCTGCAGTGTAAGCAAAACTCTCAACCACTCTATGTGAACAGAAATAGATGGATGAGTGAATGTACAAAATTTAAAAGAATATTCAAATGTAGGGACATAAATCTGAATATGTATGAGATGTATGACCTGATAGGTTGTAGAAGAGTGAATATGAGTGACAGAAAGAGGAAAGATCAGTTGGAAACTAATATTCAGCAAACCCTAATCTCATTTTAGGCTATGGAAGACCCTAAATCAGATGTGTGTGTGAAAGATCACATACTTACAAAATTAGCAAAGAATACTAACATGTTGCTGACAAAAATCCTCATACTCATGTGAACACACCTTCTCTAACACCTCATCTGAATGCATGTAGCATGCATGTACTGATTCTCCTTTAGATATGGCGAATAGGAGTCCTTATGATATGGATGTTACTACCTCCATAAACTCTAAGTAGTACCTATGTGCATAAAGAGTATACATACCTGAATTGTTAACATAAGATGCAAATCTTATGTTAAGCTCCATCCAATGTCTTTGAAGTACACCTAAATCTTCATATAGAAGACAATCTTCAAATACATTATGTAGATGGCTGATCCACACCACCAAGTTGCTGATAGGTAAGTCTTCTCCATAAGCAAGAGTGTGAGCACACCCTTCTCCAAGAAGAATTCCATAGCTGCTCCTCAACATGCTCCTAGAGTGCACCATGGATGCCCTATGTGTGCTAGAGCACCACCTCTATTGAGTGACCAAAGTTGGCATTGGAATTGGTGTAGGATGTCTAACAAAGTGACCCAAGACTCTCTTATGTAGGTTTTAAAGATCCATGCAAAAAAGTCACAAAAAATGCTTTATTTTGATCACATCACTTTTCAAATTTTTTTTGCTTTATTTTAAGTGAGTTTGCTTTATTTTTAAAGTTGCTTTTAGCTAACTTTAAAAATATCTTCTTGACCTACTTTTTCACACTTCTGACTACCTGATGAATGATCTAGCAACAATAGAAAATTAGGGTTTGGGTTTTCTCCCAAATCTAATATTTGATGACTGAATTTCATATACCATTCGAAAGCTCTCTTCAACCTCTACAAGATAGGCTTATAAAAAGTTTACCCATTTTTGTGCCAAAAATGACTAAGTATCAAAATTAGGGTTTTTTTCCTAAATGGATTTTGGATTGATATGACATTTCTTTACAACACCATTGAGGGTGAGAAAAGACAGAGAAAATATTGGATTTATGAGCCTATCCTATTATGGAATTCTAACTTAAAATTGATTCTAGGAACTAGGATCTTACTAGCTACCTTGGATCCTCACATGCTCAACTCAATGTGATCGTCTCAAGAAAACCATGTACTACCAAGGGCCCTATGGATGGCTAACCATGATTCTCCACAAATTTGGAGGGCTGTTTTATAGTTTTCTGAATGAATTTGGGCCCTTGGATCTAGGGAAATCAACTCTCAACCCAACAATCAATTGCTTTTCATTAAAACCATTAGATTTATCAAATGAATGGCTTGGATTGATTCTTTATATGATATCTAGGGCAAAGGAGGTAAAAATACGTGCCTTCATTCTCTACCATTGGACCTAGGGAAGATCTTGACCGTTGCATCAATGCTGACATCAATTTGGATAAGATTAGCTTTTTTTTGGAAGAAAGTCGCATTATTGATCTTTGGCCATCGAAATAAGCTTATCCAGTGAAAAAATCTTGTGGATTGTCCTTGCATTAGGCTTTGGTGCATCTCCACCAATTAATGTGAGCTCATCTTGAGCGTACAACATGGTTCAATCATCGTTTGCCATGTGGGAGCCCTTCAAGCCTTCAATTTCCTTATTCTAGAAAACTAATCCTACAAACTCAATTTTGTGGTCTTTTACCCTCCAACTTTCCTTTGATGAAGATAAAAATTTGGAACGCAATGTTTTGAAAGGCCTCCATTAGGAATATTCAAAAGAAACTCCCATCTGATTTTCCCTTATACAAGTTTTCTTACATTTGGAAGTTTGCAAGGTGGCATTAAGGTGACTAGGAAGCTTTGATTGCCTTGCAAATTTGTACAAATGTGTAGCCATATGATCTTTATACATGCCAGACCATATGTCAAAAAAATTTTTATACAAGATCTTGTAGGATCCAAGTGGAAAAATTACATTTTTACAAAATGTACATGGAATATCAATGTCCTAGAAAATCCATTTACTTCTGAAATTTAGGCTATAAACTTCTTTTGACAGGCTTTATAAGTACATGATTTTTCATGTAATTTGGCGTCAATGAAATTTTTGCCCTAATTTCCAAAATTTGACAAGCTTTGGCCACTACCTAAGATTTGCTTGATTTGTTTCAAAGTTTGCATGTGAACTGCCTTTGACATCCTTGATTCATCTTGGACTTGTTAGTGATTTCTATCTACCTTCACTAAATTTGTTTCCTATAGGCTTCCTAAGTGAGAGAGGAGAGCAAATGTCGACAACATTGGCCATCATGGAAAGAAGGGGGAGTGCTCAAAGGTCAACAAAAAATATCAAAATCAATGGAATGGTGAGATACAAAGCTTTGATAGAATAATATATCCAGTTTAAAGACTTACCTATGATTCATTTGTATCTAGAAATTATGCTTACATAAGCAAGATTGTTGAAGAACCCATATGCTTTGAAGAAGAAAACACATGCATTGAATGGAAACAGGCTTTGTAGAAGGAATTCAAGGCTTCGGAGGAAAATAACACTTGGATACTAGTAGCAAGGAAGAAGAATACGAAGTTAATTGAAAAAGAAATCGGTTTATGATGTAAAGAAGCATTTAGATGGTAGTATTGTTAGGTACAAATCTAGGCTTATAGCGAGAGGCTTCTCTCAGAACTATGCAATATATTATGAAGAAACATTTACCCCTATAGCTAAGATGTCTAGCATTAAAGCAATCATTGCGATTGCAACAAGAAAGTATTGGAGGGTGTATCAACTTCATGTGAAGGTTTTATTTCTAGATTGAGAGCTAGAGGAGGTAGTATACATGGACCAACTATTAGAGTTTGAAGATAAAATCAGAGATGCTAATGTTTGCAAGTTGAAGAAAACATTAAATGGTCTCAAGGAAGACCAATAGGCATGGAATTAGAGGCTTGTAGACTATTGAATCCACAACTAAAGCAAAATAGATCCATTGTTGTTATACTAGAGAGAGAGTAAAGCATGTGTCGAATTATGTGTATATGTAAATGATTTGATAATACAAGTGATCATGAAGAAGGCATTAAGGGCATCAGAAAAAGTTTGGCAATTATTTAAATATCTCAAACCTTTGATATCTAAGGAATTTTCTAGGTATTGAAGTAATATACAAGGACAACACTATTTGCCTTGAGCAGGAAAAGAACATCTTCGATGTATCAAACAATTATGAGTCATATGGTGAAAACCATTGCGAAAATGTATGAAGGTCAACATAAAATTGACTTCAATAGAAGGTAATGAAGTTCAAGATCCACTTGTTTTACAGGTATATAGAAAGCTCATTGAATAATGCCACTATAACAAAGCCTCACCTCACATATATAGTTGGTGTGTTATCTCAATTCATGCACAAATCTAGGGATCCACATCTATTTGTAGCGAAAAGAGTACTCACATACCTCAAAGGTATATTAAATGAAGGTGTATTCTATCCTTTTGAAGGTGAATTGTCGTGAGAGCATATAAAGATGCCAATTGGTAAGGGTCCAAATAAGATAGGATGAGTACAAGTGGATATGCAATGACGTTTGGCAAGAAATTCATTTCTTGGATGGCAAAGAAGCAACCAAGAGTTGCACTATCTTCCATAGAACTTGAATATAGAGCTTTAGCTTAAGTCACATGTGAGCTTATGTGGCTTAAGAAGCTCATGGTGGAAATTAATTTGCACTTCAATAAATTTACAATCATGTGTCATAATATGGCACTGTGTACTTATTTGCCAAGCCAGTGTTCCATGCTAGAAGTAGGAACATAGAGGTGCATTATCACTAAATCAGGGAGAAAGTGGTGGCTAGGGAGGATCAAGTGCAACATATAAGTACCAAGGACTACAATGCTGAAATTTTTTCCAAAGCATTGGAATCAATCAAGTTTACAAAGGTCAAGAAAGGTATGTGGTTTTTGGAGGTAGGATAAGATTTGGAGCTTGAAGCTTGAGGGGGATTGTTGAAATTCAAGATTCACCCTTAGTACATTATTGGAGCTTTGGATGGATAAAAGTTGGACTAACAAGAAGAAAGATATCAGGCACATAAACTTGAGTCCAAATTTGAATTTAAAAGCCCCTTAGAATGCTCATAATCCACCTATCACATTTAGGTGTGATAAAGCCTATAATCTAGGAAAAGTGATTCATAACATCCAGGGAATCTTTTCAAGACTAAACCTACACACATTGTACTTTGAATTAGTGATCCTACATGTGTGTAAGTTTCTTTACATTTTCAATAAGCTATTAGACACATTTCTTAGCAAGCCCATTGCTTGCTTGAGTAATTATAGTAGTCTTTGCCTAGACATATCTAGCTCACAAATTTCTATGTATATGAGCTAGATATCTCGTAGTGTTAAGCATGTTTCCCTCATCAAATCCTACTCAATTCGTCTAATATTTGGTTGTTCATAAATTATTGTTGCCTTCTAAGGTTTTCTTTAATATTGTGTTCAATCCTTGTATATTCAGAGAGAAATAATTCTAGTAGTTAGTAATGGTTATATGTGTATGCCTAGTTAGGGAAATAACTTTTTTGTCTAGAAGGCATTGGTTCTCATAGTATGAGTAAGCTTTTTAAGTGAGATAATGTGCACTAGGAGGTTTGTTAACTATACTTTATGTGTGCAAAAAACTCTAAGGTTCAAAAACCATTAACTTTAGTGAAGAGTGGTTTTGTTATTGTGCATGCAAGGACACCTATGCTTTAAGGTTGCATTGGAATGTGACCCTTCTCCAATCAATACATACAACAAGAAAATGGTGTACCAGAAAACAAGTTTAGGTATTTTGTATAATGTTTTAGGGCTTTAATGAAGGAGATGAGAATCCTAATTCTTATTGAGTTGATGTAGCAACCACTCCAACATACATAATGAATAGAGCGCCCACATCAAGTATACATGCTAGAACACCCTATGCAGCTTGAAATAGTAGAAAACAAGATGTATCACAATTGAGAGTGTTTATAGATACTTGTTATGTGTTAATTCGAGGTAAATTAACCAAAATATTTAGTGATAGATTAGAAACATGTGTGTTCATAGGGTATGTAGGTGAACAAAAGAGGCATAGATGCTACAACCCTAAGGCCAAAGAAATTAAGGTATCATTGGATGTAAGATTTGATAAGATTTTACCTTGGTATTACTCAAATGTATATATGCACCCAAATGAAGGTGAAGAAGGAAAGACTTCAATAGGAGGTCAAGAACCTAAAAGAATGGTTTTGAGTAGAACAAAGAACACGAATAAATATTTATCATGGAGCGAATGCAGCCCTACATCAAGTCAAATTAGTGATGCAACAAACAACGAAATGGCCAAAATCAAAGAGATAGAAGGATATAAAGATTTATGGATTGAGCTTAATACAAAACACCATGCAAAGAAATGGGAGAGCTCAAAGGTAAATAAAACAAGTATCAAGTCAATGGAATGGTGAAATAAGAAGGTCTGATAGGGTAGGGTATCTAGTTAAAAGAGTTACCCATAACTCATTAATGGCTAGATATTATGCATATATGAGTAGACTTTTTTAAGAAACCACATGTTTTGAAGGAGAAAATACATGTAGGGAATGGCATAAGGGTATGCAAGAGGAGATCCAGGATTTAGATGATAATGATACTTGGATAGTGGTTCCAAGGAAGAAAGACATGAAAGTCATTGGAAAAAAGTGGATATACTAGGTAAAGAAAAACATAAATGGTAGAATTGCTATGCATAAATCTAGGCTTGTAGTCAAATGCTTTGTTGGAATCATATGGAATGCATTATGAAGAGATCCTTAGCCATGTGGCCAAGATGGCTACCAATAGAACAATCATTGCAATTGTAGCTAGCAAGCAATGGAAAATGTATTAACTTGATGTGAAGATTTTTTTTCTAAATGGAGAGCTTGAGGATCTAATATACATTGACCAATGATTAGGGTCTGAATACAAAATAAAAGGCGATTATGTTTGTAGGTATAAGAAGGCACTATATGGTCTCAAGAAAGCCCCAAGAGAATGGAATAGAAGGCTTCTAGGGTACTCAATAAGTTCTGGATACAAAGCATGCAACACAAATCCATCATTATTATACAAAAGATAATTCCAATCATCTCTATACATATGCATGTAGGTAGATGGGTTGTTTATTAAAGTTGATTATCAAGATGGTATCAAGGACATCAGGGATAGGTAAGGGAAGGAGTTCATCATTCCATGCTTTGGAAATCTAAGATATTTCTTAGGTATTGAAGTCATATATGAGGATAATGGTATCTCGCTAATGCAAAGAGGATACATTTTGGATGTGTTCAAGAGGTATGGAATAAGAAGTTGCAAACCATTTAGCAATCCAATGGAGCTAGATATGAGATTCACTTCAATGGAATGTAATGAAGTTGATAGTGCACTCTCATATATGTAAATAGTGGGCTCCTTGAATTATGGGACTATCAAAAGTCCCAATGTAGCATATATGATTGGTTTATTCTCTAAACTTATGCACACATTTGAGGTTCCTTTTTTACTTCTAGTTAAAAGAGTACTCACATGTCTCAATTGTTGGAGTTTAAGGTCTGTGGAAGCATGCGAGTCGCACAAGGAAGAAGAAGCTTGGAGTACAACACACAATATTGGATGTATTACCACTAAAATGTACAAAGATAAGTAGACCATTAGAGTAATAGGCATATATACAAGCCGAGGGAAAAACCTCCTAAAGAGGGAAAAAAGTACCCTAGAGTTCATAATATGTTCACACGCATCACTGCCTAAATATATCCACAAATCCACCCTAGGAGTGATGCGGTGAACAAGGCACTAGCACTCATGTATAAGGAAATGTGATGCAAAGGAAGTAGTAGGAGAGCTAGAATGAGTACAATGTGATAGAGGTGCATCTAATTTGCTATCACACAAAGTCTGCACAAGCCATTTTGGCATAGATTTTTCCTCCTCTATCAGCTCTCTCATGAACAAATGCATCATTTAAATCTACATTAGAAATGGAATGATCTGCATCATCACATGGAACCTTTAAAGGCTATGGAATTTGCTCATTAGACTCTCCACCTATAAAAAGATGCAGCAAAGTGCCATACATGTCTCTAGAGCTAACTCATGTTTCCTTAGTACATGAAAGTAATTGTTGAATAACATCTCTCACAAAAACAACATCATGGCTAATCAAAATGCGTTTAGTCTATGGATGATAAAGAGGATAGCCTTTTCTTTTGTCTGTATCATCCAAAAACATGCAAGTGAGAAACAAATGGCTTGCAAACCTGAGAACCCCCACATTCAGCGATAAATGCATTAAATTCAGAAGACATATATTCCCTGCGTCGATGAGAATAGAGGGTGCCTATTTAACATGCTAACAGATTTTCAGCCAAAACCAAAACCTGTTTGAAGCACATAAAAACTTTGGACTTTTCTTTCAATGGATATACCTATGTATGCCTAGAAAACTCATCACTAAAAGTCACAAAGTAAAGATAGTTTCCAAAAGAGTGTGTTTGCGTATGACCACAAACATCACTATGAATAGGCTACAATTTTCGAGTAGCTGGAGTTGAACCATCTTTTGGGAATGAGGAATGTTGTATTTTATCCGAAATACAATCTTCATAGACATGTTTAACGTGTGTCTCAAGTTTATGCACAGTGGACACTATTTCAGATTTCTACAAGTGTAGCAAACTAGCGAAGTTAAGGTAACCAAAGCGTTGTGGTTGAGATTTGAATTCAAGATAAAAAATTAACTAGGAACCCCTTCGACTATGTTGTATTTGATCTGTTTCATTGAAAGAATCCTTTTAGTGGAGAATGCATTATGTTTGCAGGCCTTGAAAAATGTATTCGGTTCACAGCCAACTCTCATTTTTGAAGAATCAGAATCAGATTACTCGCGGAGACTCCTTTTCTGAAAATAAAATGATCAAGAAGATTGGAGAAGGGAAGAATCCATTTCTTCTTTAGGCGGTGATCTTCACTTTCTTTTGGCGGTAGCATATTGCTAAAAGGGTGGCGAAGGACGGAGGACACGTATTGCTCATCGGTGAAATTCAGAGGGAAGAAGGGAATTAGCAGGAAATCAGGGCGGATCATGGCCTCGATAGGAAATAAAGGGAAAAGAGGGGAGACATGTGTGAATTGGGAGGCGCTGACAGGCATGCAAAGAAGAAAACACGTACAGAGAAATATGATCTCTATGTGGGGAATGCTTCTTCGGAGGGAAGTAGCCAAATCTTCTTTGGGAGTTTGCTGACGAGAGCTATGTGGAAGTAAAGACGATGACCCGTAGAAGAAGGTGAAGGAGGCAGTACGGGACTTACTCTCATAAAAGGGGTGTTCGCTTCTTCATAAACAGAAAAGGGCAATAGCGGGCTAGTCATGTATGTTCACATTCTCAGGCATGTTTGGTCACAGATACACAATTATGATACAAAGTATGTCGAGTTTTGCAACACCTCTAGATTGCTTATAGTAAACTGAAAGAAATACAGTGGCAAAAAGGCGGGGCTGGAGCACAAATGGAGGGCGGCATCTTCACGGCTTACTGTTGTGTGTGTCACTAGCATCATAAATCCTTGTAGAGCGATGTTAATTTTTTTCCAGCTTCGAAGTTTTGTCTACAAACTCAAATAAGCGTTCCCTATGGTTCTCTACTCCGAAGTTTTCAACTAAACACTGACCTCATCTGCCTATCAATGGTCGTGATGCATAAAGAACAGAAATTCAAGATTGGTAGAAGAAAGGTTCACTATGGAGCGGTACACATCTATTGCCATGTGACTGATCACGCTCTTCGTTTTCATCATTGCACAATTTGCTTTCAAATGAAGGAAATCTGACACTATTCTAATGAGCGAATCTGGCAAGGTGGCACTCTTCTCTCCCCATCTTAGAGATGGAACTATTCGTAAAGGTTATGTTACATTGATGGAAGCAAATGAAGATTGTTTTATCCTTCACTCTGACTTGACAAAGCAAGGAAGAACTAAGCCTGTTCGCATGGTAGATTTTCCTGGCCATATTCTTCTCCTCTTTTGTTGAGCATTGCCATGCAAGAAGATTCACAAGTGCAGCTGCATCTTGAGCAAGACCGGTTCAGGTTCGGAGGCTACAAACCTTCAAATCCACTTATCCATTAGAAAATTCAGAATCGGCTCTCAGCCAACCAACTTCGGAGATTTTCTATAATTTGGCTTGATCTCTACTTCGGGTATGGCAAAGTTCTCTGCACAAATTACTTTAGAGGAACTGCTGTCTACTAATGTCACATCATGATTGAGTTTTGAAGAGTGCAAAGAGGAAATACATCGCATATTGAAGGTTATATTGCTCACTTCTGAAAATTTGTAAGTGTTTCCCTATGTTGAATTCAAAGTGAGTGATGGATGCATTGCTATCGCAAGTAATATCTTTTTTTATGGATTTAGAGTACAGACAGATCTCTATTTTCCCCCTTTTCTTTTACCTGGAATTAAACATTAATGTTGATATTCTAAGACGTTGTTTGCGAGAATGAAACTTTTAGTGGAATGCATACTTCATGCTCCATAAGCATTATGCGCTTAATTTTCAAGATGACTGCCAATGATCTTAAAAGTATCCTTCCTTTCGTCTGAAGATTTCGACTAGCTTCTAGAAATGTTATGAAAAGGTGGAATTGATATTGTTTTCTTTTTTTACTAACGCTTCGTTCAACATACTATAATTTACACTCTTCGGTCACTAGTATGTAAAAAACGTGTCTGAAGAGTTCTCAACGTGTTTAGATAGTCTATTCAAGTGTTATGAAAAGATGGAAATATAAGGAACTATTGCTACATGTAAATATCTACTATGAGGTTATTGTGATCATCGCTATTAAGTTTATCTCTGACTCTACTTTAGGCCACTATAATTTTAGTGGAAACTCTACCCACACTCCATTTCACGACTTGAAAATCTTTTCCATGTTAGTGAATCACTGTTCTCTACACTCACATCGATTCTCATCTTAGTTTGAAGAAATTTATTTTTCTAGCTATTCGGATCTATCCTACCATGAGAACTGGATTGCAAGTTGCTATTTGCAGATGGGCTTATATACACATTGATGTAAAGACATGCATAGGCATGTGCAGAGAAGGAGAAAAGTCTATGGTTCCTACATAAGGATCTAGGGAACTATCTTGGATTAATGTGCTAAGATTTTTGGTTTTCATATCTTTTATCATCTCTGGAAAGTGTAGGACTTGAGGTGCGCATAGAAAGATATTGTTAATTATCTTTTGACATAAAGATAATTGAGTGCTTTAGAATCAAAACATCGCATATATTTGAGAAAAATGGGAAAATCAAATATGCTCGACATAGTTGGTGTGTGAGCTAATTGGTATTGATTTCTCGTGAGATGATAAGCTTTAAATGTGTAGATATCATGAAACAATAGTGAAGACTCTTCTCAACGAATGAATAAACAATCATTCAAATTTGATCTCGCATTCATTTATCCACCTCCTTTCTACAAAGGTCTGCGACATACCTGGTGAACCCGACATGAAAGGAGGGGGTGAATAAAATATCGATCTAGTTTACTGAAGAATAGAGTTAGCATTCAAAAATTGAGTCATCTAGCACTTTAGACATGGAAGATCTCTTAGCTCATTTCATATGCTTTCATGAAGAGGATCGGCATCAAAAAGCCATCTAGTCGCTTCATGACCGTTTAATCAAGCGATGTGGGTTTTTCAATGGCAAAAATATATCTAGGTTCTGTAAAGAGTATGAACTCAAGGCCAAATACCTAGGTGTAGGTTTGATTCTGATGACGGAAAAAGAACTATGTAAAATTGTTATCTATGTGGCGAGATATGACGTGCGGGACCAAATAATGCAAATAAATCAAACGACATGGTCTCGATACAAAGTAAAACTCCTAAGGCAGTTTATGCTAGAGGATATAGACAAAGTGACTCGTAGATCTTTCATGTGGTGGGTTCATATGCCCAAAGATCAGTCGATTCTGGAGATCAAGAGAGATTTTGAGCGACAATATGATGATCTTTCTGAGCACGATAAGAGGTGCATAAGTCATGAAAGGGTGTCGTTGTTTCTTCGAACAATCGATGTTAAAGCCCGAGAAGAACTAATTCTGCTTCTACAAGATATAAACTCCGACTCGGGGCTCACAGAGGATTGGATGCTCGTCCATGAAGCTGTGAGGAGATACGTGAAGAAACAACAAACTATTGAGAAATTTCTAAATGATTGGAGAATTGAGCTTCAAGCATATAAAAATTATAACCAGATTCCAAGTATTTTACCAATTGTGGATAACATTCAAGTCCATAAAGTTCTAGAGATCCCACTTGAGCATAAAGTGGATATGCATGGGCTTGACATACATAGTGATGATGGGAAATATGAAGAAACTTCTAAAAGTGTGATTGATATGACCTCTAAGATTACAAGGTGTCAAGAGTCTATAGACTTCTCTACAATGATCACATCTTCAAGTATTGTATGTGCACAAACTCTGATGATGGGATGATTAAAGGAGCAAGTGGAAGCTAATCAAAATAAAACCAAACTAAACCAACATCAAAACAAACAAACAAAAAACATAAAACATGTTGGAGAAACACTCACTAATTAGACATATATTTGAAGGTCAAGTCTTAGGAAGAAAACCCCATGCCTATGTGAAGGGACAAATTCACAAATGTATCATATTTGTAAAGTTAGTTCACTTTAGTTCTAGAAGTTTTTTAAAATCACGAGAATACGAAAATCTATATAAGTTAGTTTGTATCAACTGACGCGAAGTGAGAGAGAAAGAAGAAGTAGAAGAAGAAGTTCATTTTATACGACTGTGTATAGTCGTGCTTCTCTGAGTGAGAAAGCAACTGTAAAAAACTTCTGAGTTTTTTATAGTTATGAGAAAGAAATGAGTAAAGTTCTGTGTATGAGCCTCTCTCCATCATCTCCATGATTACCTACTGTGTGATGAGTTACAAAGATCAAGTTTTCCAAGCAACTCAATGCCTGGCATCAAATCTCTGTTGATAAGTCATATTTTCTTTTATACTTTTCATTCAGTACTGAAGTGTTTGAAAAACATGATGTTGTTGGAGCAACTCGATGCTTGGCATCGAATTCCAGTTGATAAGTCATATTCTAAGTGTGCATGAAATCACCTAAAGTTTTGGTGTCCAAAAGATCAAGACTTTATGCGGGAAGTCGATGCCTGGCATCGAATCCCTGCTGAAAAGTGGCCAAAAACACTCCAAGTCGATGCCCGGCATCGAATTCTCGTTGCAAGTCGATGCTAGGCATCGAATTCTAATTTTAAACAGGCGCTCTTACTAAAACAGGTAAGATTTCCAGTTTTGGAAGGTCATACAGGGTCATCTTGTGAGAGCCATAACTTGAGTTCTAGAGATCCGTTTGATGCATATGATAGCTTGTTGGAAAGCTCTACTCTTCTAGTTTCAGCTTATAAAGTTTCATGGAGAAATAATACTTGAGCTAGGAGAAATTAGCAAAATACTGAAGGTATGTCATTTCGGTGACTAGGAATTTCTGTCAAAGCAAAGTTCTCACTTTAGGCTATCATTTCTCAAAGTTTGGAGTGGCAATGAGTTAATGGTGACCATAGAGGTGTTCTAGTGTCGCCTTAATTCATTTCTTGTGGTGTTTTATACATCAACAAGTGGTATCAGAGTAGAAAGATTCTCGAGAGCAGAAGACGACAAAGGTACGAGAAGTTTTGTAAAGTTTTCCATTAAAGTTTGAAAGGTGAAGCATTTGAAGACACAAGGCATCAAAAGGTTACTTCAAAAGTATCCTCATACACAAAAAACTTCAAAAGGTATTATCCTTTATCCTTTAAGCTCACAGGTTGCAGCAGAAGGAAAGAACTATGGCAGATCATATTTCCATTGACAAACTGGACAGAGATAATTACCCCGCATGGGTAATGAGAATGGAAGCCTTACTTATGAGTAAGGATCTCATGATATATGTTACAGGTGAAGAAGAGAAGCCAGTATTCGAAGATGAAATCCGACCAAAGAAAGAAGAACTAGATGCTTTAAAGCATTGGCAGAAGAAGGATGCAAGTGCAAAAACATACATCTACAATACAATCTCTGATCATTTGCTACCACACATCAGAGGATTGGAATCATCTGAAGATATATGGAATGCATTGGAGTATCATTTCCAAAGTACTACTAAAGCACGGAAAGCAAGTCTATGGTCAGAGTTTACAACATTCAAGAAGAAGCCAAGTCAAACCATTAGTGATTATGTCACTAAGATGAAGGATCTTGCAGATAGTCTTGGATCCATAGATGAAGATGTTGAAGATCACAGATTGATTGCTCAGCTACTTGCAGGTTTGAGAGGGGATGAAAGGTGGAAACCTTTTGTCTTATCAACAGAACTTTCGTTAAATCATTATGTTCCAGATTTGAACCAGTTGCTTGGTTTGATGCTCACATATGAGCAAGACTTGAAGGGAGATGGAGATAAAGGACAAAGTTCTGCAATGTACATGAAGAATAAGAAGAAAGGAGATAAAGGTAAAGCAAAGGATGAAGAGGAGTCTAGTTCTCAAGCTTATTATGCAAGAGGTAAAGGCACTGGCAGAGGAAGAGCAAGAGGTTTTGGAAGAGGAAGAGGTAATCAAAATAACAACAAGAAGGCTTGCTAGATCTGTGGATTGAGTAATCATTTGGCTCATGACTGTTGGCACAACCAACAAGGATCAAACCAGAATCAAAACAACAATAGCAGAGGTCGAGGTGGAAGATATCAAAGTAATTTTCAAAGAGGTAGACAAAGTCAAAGAGGAGGCTATGGTAGAGGTGGAGGAAGAAGTTGGGGATAGAATCAATCCTACAACACCACCTACTACAACTATGCAAATGACACACAGAATGAAAGTCATACATCATTGATGATGAATTCAATCAACACATCAGACAAAGAAGATCTAAAGGTATTTTACATTGACTCTGGATGTTCTAATCATTTGTCAGGAAACATAGAATTGATGTCAGAATTGGAAAAAGGTATTTCGAGTCACACAGTTCAAACAGGTGATAATACCAGACATAGTGTACATTCAGTTGGAAAAGTGAAATGCAAGAGTGGAGCAGATTTGCTAACCAATGTTTTGTATGTTCCTACAATACCCAAAAACTTGATTAGTGTGGGACAGATAGTTGAAAAAGGTTTTCAAGTCAGGTTTACAAATGAAGGAGTATTTGTGGAAGATCCAGAGAATGGATATAATCAGATTGTCTCTGGTAAGAAAGAAGGTAGACTCTTTACTTTAAGAGTGCAAGGAAACATTGGTCAAGCTTTGCTCACACATGGTGAAGCAGTGATTACAGAACTTGATCTCTGGCATAAGAGATTAGGTCATTTCAATGAAAGAGGAATTAAAGCTATGGTTGCTAATCAGTCTGTACTAGGATTACCAAATGTGCAAAGTCAACATATGGTTTATAAATGTGAAGCATGTCAAATGGGTAAAGCACACAGGTTACCATTTCAAAAGAAAGGATTCAAACATGATGGAGTACTTGAGCTCATTCATACAGATGTATGGGGACCAACAAAAGAAGGATCTATTAGTGGCTCAAGGTACTATGTTCTTTTTATTGATGATGCTACAAGATGGATAACATTATATGTTTTGAAGGAAAGATCAGAAGTGTTTGGAGCTTTCAAGCATTTTCATGCATATGCAGAGAGAGTCACAGGTCAAAAGCTTAAAAGACTGAGGTCTGATGGAGGGGGAGAATACTTCTCCCAAGAGTTCAATGATTATCTTTGGAATGCAGGTATTAAGAGAGAAATAACTTGCAGGTATACACCACAACAAAATGGTGTAGCAGAAAGAAGGAACAGGACTTTGGTTGAGCTTGCTAGAGCTATGCTAAAGGAGAAGAATTGTCCAAATTATCTTTGGGCTGAGGCTGTAAATACAGCTACATATCTTGTGAATAGATTACCATGTGCAGCTCTGAATGGAATGACTCCATATGAAGCTTGGTGGGTTAAGAAACCAACACTAGATCATTGTAGAGTGTTTGGATCAATTGCATATGCGTATGTGCCATCACAGCTTAGGCATAAACTTGAACCAAAGGCAGAAAAATATGTGTTCATTGGTTATGATGAAAAGCAGATGGGTTACAGGTTGTGGAATCCTTTAACCAAACAATTTATTGTTTCTAGAGATGTTACATTTGATGAACAGAAAAGTTGGTATGCAGATCAAAGTCATACAGCTGAAGAATTTGAAGAAGAGGTAAGAAGATATGGAGAAAGGAAAATCAATTGTGCAGGTAAATAGAGATGAAGACTATATGCAAGCAAGTACATCCACAAGTGGATTAACAAGAAGAAATGAAGAAGCTCCTATATTTGATGAAGAGGTGTATCCAGACACTTATGAAGAATGTGAACCAAGAAGGTCAAGCAGGACTAGAAGACAACCAGAAAGGTATTCTTATGATACTTCTTACATAACTCAGAAGAACTATGCATATATGGTCAGAGATGATGAAGAACCCCAGAACTATGATGAAGCTAAAGGTAAGAAGCAATGGGAAGAAGCAATGAAGGAAGAGTTCAATGCACTGGAGGAGAACAAGACATGGGAACTTGTTTCTAAACCAAATGGTAAGAAAGTAATTGGAAATAAATGGGTTTATAAAGTGAAGAAGCTTGCAGATGGAAGTATAGCCAGATACAAAGCCAGATTGGTGGTGAAAGGCTATGCCCAGACCTATGGCATAGATTATGATGAGACATTCAGTCCCGTGGCTAAGATGTCAACTATAAGGACAATCATTGCTATTGCAGCTTCAAAAGGATGGACTCTAAGTCAATTGGATATAAAGAATGCATTCTTGAATGGATACATATCAGATGAGGTATACATGGAACAACCTCAAGGATTTATAGATTCCAGGTATCCAAATTTTGTTTGCAGGTTGAGAAGAGCATTGTATGGATTGAAGCAAGCTCCAAGAGCTTGGAACTATAGACTGGTGAAGTATCTCAATGATCTTGGATATCAAAGTTCAAAAGCAAATCCAAGTCTACTTATCAGAAGAACAGAGGAAGGTACAATCTACATTTGTATTTATGTAGATGACATTATAATCACAGGTACTTCAGATGAAGGAATCAAGGAGGTAAAGAGATTGCTTGAAAAAGAATTCAAGATCAGTGACCTAGGAAAGTTATCATACTTTCTTGGAATGGAAGTTACTTATACAAATCATGGCATATATGTGTCACAAGAAAGGTATCTTCTGAACTTGTTGAAGAAGTTTGATATGGAAAATTGCAGAGAAGCTTCAACTCCACTTGAAGTTAATCACAAGCTCAGTAAATATGATGGTGCAGAATACAAAGATATGAGGAAGTATCAATCACTTGTGGGTAGTTTGATTTATGCTACACTAACAAGATCTGATCTTAGTTATGCAGTGGGAGTTTTGTCACAATTCATGCATTGTCCAAAGGACCCACATTGGATTGCAGGTCAAAGAGTTCTCAGATATATCAAAGGAACTATAAAGGAAGGATTATATTATCCTTTTACATCAGATTTGAGGTTGAGAGCCTACAATGACTCAGATTGGGCAGGTAATCAAGATGACAGAAGATCAACTCATGGTTACATGATATATATTGGTGATAAGCTAGTAAGTTGGTGTTCAAAGAAACAACATACAGTAGCATTATCATCAACTGAAGCAGAGTACAAAGGACTTGTGGAAGCAGCTAAGGAAGTCATATGGATGCAGACATTGTTCAAGAGCTTAGGCATTGATCAAGGTACACCTACAATACATGGAGATAATATGAGTTCACTTTATCTTGCAGCAAATCCAGTATTTCATGCAAGGACAAAGCACATAGAGATACAGTATCATTTTCTCAGAGAAAAGGTCATGGAGAAGGAGATTGAAGTGGAGTACATTTCTACTAAAGATCAGTTAGCAGACATAATGACAAAGAGCTTGGATGGTGTGAAGACCAGCAGATTCAAAAGCATGGCAGGAGTAAAAGAAAAGAAGATGATATGAAGAAACAGGGAATGTCAATTAGTGATTGAGGGGGAGCTGTTGGAGAAACACTCACTAATTAGACATACATTTGAAGGTCAAGTCTTAGGAAGAAAACCCCATGCCTATGTGAAGGGACAAATTCACAAATGTATCATATTTGTAAAGTTAGTTCACTTTAGTTCTAGAAGTTTTTTAAAATCACGAGAATACGAAAATCTATATAAGTTAGTTTGTATCAACTGACGCGAAGTGAGAGAGAAAGAAGAAGTAGAAGAAGAAGTTCATTTTATACGACTGTGTATAGTCGTGCTTCTCTGAGTGAGAAAGCAACTGTAAAAAACTTCTGAGTTTTTTATAGTTATGAGAAAGAAATGAGTAAAGTTCTGTGTATGAGCCTCTCTCCATCATCTCCATGATTACCTACTGTGTGATGAGTTACAAAGATCAAGTTTTCCAAGCAACTCAATGCCTGGCATCAAATCTCTATTGATAAGTCATATTTTCTTTTATACTTTTCATTCAGTATTGAAGTGTTTGAAAAACATGATGTTGTTGGAGCAACTCGATGCTTGGCATCGAATTCTAGTTGATAAGTCATATTCTAAGTGTGCATGAAATCACCTAAAGTTTTGGTGTCCAAAAGATCAAGACTTTATGCGGGAAGTCGATGCCTGGCATCGAATCCCTGCTGAAAAGTGGCCAAAAACACTCCAAGTCGATTCCCGGCATCGAATTCTCGTTGCAAGTCGATGCTAGGCATCAAATTCTAATTTTAAACAGGCGCTCTTACTAAAACAGGTAAGATTTCCAGTTTTCGAAGGTCATACAGGGTCATCTTGTGAGAGCCATAACTTGAGTTCTAGAGATCCGTTTGATGCATATGATAGCTTGTTGGAAAGCTCTACTCTTCTAGTTTTAGCCTTTAAAGTTTCATGGAGAAATAATACTTGAACTAGGAGAAATTAGCAAAATACTGAAGGTATGTCATTTCGGTGACTAGGAATTTCTGTCAAAGCAAAGTTCTCACTTTAGGCTATCATTTCTCAAAGTTTGGAGTGGCAATGAGTTAATGGTGACCATAGAGGTGTTCTAGTGTCACCTTAATTCATTTCTTGTGGTGTTTTATACATCAACAAAACAAAACAAAAATCAACAAAACCCAACAAGAAATCAAGATGAAGCTTTTCCTACTCCAATAAACTTCTCACTTCAAATAAAGGATAATCAAGCAAATCAAGAAACATCTCAAGATGCAAACAAAGAGATAGAGATATCTAGAAGTCTCATAGGTAACCGAATGGAGATAAAAAATGAGATACAAATAGACAACCCAATAAATATGTCTGAAGATCGATCTCGAGATGCATCCTTACGTGATGACATCGGGAAAGATGTGGAGAATGATTGGATGTCACTTGATGATGATGAATCCCTTTTGACACATGATTCAGATACAACTTCTGATCTAATGACTGAATTACATGAAGAAACTCTGATGGAACATGATGTTGAATCTAAGGAACTGTCAACAAAAGATCCGATAGGAAAGAAAATGGATATGCAGGAACCCACGTTATACATGCATACTTAAATGCAAGAAAATGAACCTACTTACATGAAGGAGGACATGCAAATAATGAGTCCTATAGAGATTGAAATATGTGATGACGGAGATGAGCATGATGCTAATCTAGAGGATATACAAATGATAAGTCCTCTAGATAGTGATATGTACGTCGATGGTGATAAGCATGATCCTAATCCTAGCGATAGTCTAGATCAGGATCAAGATACTGATATGTTTTTTAGCGATGCCACATTGGAAAAAGATCCCACACATAAAAAAGAGGATAAGTTGGATGGAGTTCAAAATAATGATATGAATGTAAATGATACCACACTCCATGAAGAGAGAAGTATGAATGAACATGAGGAAGATGGGAAGATACCATTGATCATTCCTCTAAACATTGATATGTATGTCAAAAATAATCATGTTGAGTTGGGAGATGAAATGTTTATTGTGATGTATGATAAAATTTTCAAGATGACTGCCAATGATCTTAAAAGTATCCTTCCTTTCGTCTGAAGATTTCGACTAGCTTCTAGAAATGTTATGAAACGGTGGAATTGATATTGTTTTCTTTTTTTACTAACGCTTCGTTCAACATACTATAATTTACACTCTTCTGTCACTAGTATGTAAAAAACTTGTATGAAGAGTTCTCAACGTGTTTAGATAGTCTATTCAAGCGTTATGAAAAGATGGACATATAAGGAACTATTGCTACATGTAAATATCTACTCTGAGGTTATTGTGATCATCGCTATTAAGTTTATCTCTGACTCTACTTTAGGCCACTATAATTTTAGTGGAAACTCTACCCACGCTCCATTTCACGACTCAAAAATCTTTTCCATGTCAGTGAATCACTGTTCTCTACACTCACATCCATTCTCATCTTAGTTTGAAGAAATATATTTTTCTAGCTATTCGGATCTATCCTACCATGAGAACTAGATTGCAAGTTGCTATTTGCAGATGGGCTTATATACACATTGATGTAAAGACATGCATATGCATGTGCAGAGAAGGAGAGAAGTCTATGGTTCCTATAGAACGATCTAGGGAACTATCTTGGATTAATGTGCTAAGAGTTTTGGTTTTCATAACTTTTAAGTGTAAAGACTTGAGGTGCGCATAGAAAGATATTGCTAATTATCTTTTGACATAAAGATAATTGAGTGATTTAGAATCAAAACATCGCATATATTTGAGAGAAATGGGAAAATCAAATGTGCTCGACATAGTTGGTGTGTGAGCTAATTGGTATTGATTTCTCGTGAGATGATAAGCTTTAAATGTGTGATATCATGAAACAATAGTGAAGACTCTTCTTAAGGAATGAATAAAAAATCATTCAAATTTGATCTCGCATTCATTTATCCTCCTCCTTTCTACGAACCTCCGCGACAGCATGCATGCCAAAGCTTTGCATCTAACAAAGCCTGAGAATCATGTACTGCACATGTTGAATCATTCATGGATTTTTCATAGTCTATGAGCTTATATAGCCCATGATAAAAAATTCCAAAACCAATAACGATATCACCATTTGATAGATCATGAATTATACATCTATCATCAACAAATTTCATAACCAAGCCAATCTTGGCTAAAGTGGAAACTGATAACAAATTCTTCTTGATCCTCGACACAAATAAGGTAAAAGAACTACCATTAGTAGTAGTCAGAATGATCTTACCAATGCCCATGATAGGATACGAGGAGTTGTTGGTGCATGTGAAAACATTCCCTATACGGGCAACTTTGATTGTATTGAAGAAACTATTTTGTGGGGTTATATGTTTGGTTGCCCCACTATCAAAGTAACAAACATCTGAGTCTACTAGAGACATATATTGTTCATGAGAACATGGGTCATAAATGCAAAGAGTGGTAAATGCCCATTCTTCATTCTACACAAGATTAGTAGACTTTGTTTTCGATCTAGAGGCCTTGGCAACAACCAATCTAGCCTCTTTCTTCCTTGTCTCTTTAGCAACTAGTTTTGGACAACTCTTTATGACATGATCATTTCCTTTACAATACTTGCAAAAAATGTTCTTCTTTTATGTTTTCTTCTAGTCTTTGTCATCCTTCTTTGATTGTGGAGAATAAGCAGGTTTTTGGTTACTACTAGAAGAGTTTGAGTTACCTTTGGCCTTCTGAGTAGCCCAAGAAAGCTTGATCTACAACATGCATAATGGACCTATTATGCCTAGGCTGATCCTCTTGCAATAGAAGAGAGACTAAGGCCTCAAATGCTAAGGCATTTGGATTGCCTTTCATCATCAAATGAAGAGTTGAAGCAAAACTCTAATATGAATTAGGAAGACCATTTAGAATAGTCTGCACAAGTGAATTGTCAAGTAAGACTTTATCAGCAGAAATCTACTTTTGATCTTTTTCAGAAAATTATCTATGGAATCTCCTTCATTCATGAGCTCACTCTCTAATTTTTTTCGGAGGCAAGCAACAAGAGCCACATTCCTTGCCTACTAAAAAGTGGAAAGTGTATACAAAGCATCCTTAGCTATTCTACAAGAGTGAGGCTGTCAACACAAACAAGAACAAGAACATCATCATCTTCAATGCCATGTGCATCACCTTCAACAAGTTTGTTTACAGGTGTAATAGGAAATTTTTCAACACCCTACACAATACCTCATAGTCCCTTTGCAATTAATACATGATGCATCATATAAGCCCATAAATTGTAATTGGTATCATCGAACTTATCGTCAACAGCCAACATACGAAATACATCACTACTTTTAGCCTTGGCCATTAACTGAAATACCTTGATGCAAAAAAATGATTGCATCTAAAAATGTTGAATAGAACTACCCTATCAAGTTCTGCTAACCCTATAGCAAACTTTGACACACTTATATTAGTGAACCAAAACCTATATATATATCTTTGGTACAAACAGACAAAGTTACCTGCACAAGCACTATGATAGTGCATTCGGAGGCCAAAACGAGCTCAGATTGTGATTTTGGCACCACATAGCAAAGATGTTTTCATCTCCTAATCATCGTGTGCAATTTTGAGACTCTCAGTGGAGGGGCGTTGAGGACGCTATCAAGAAGAAGGAGGTCAAGTAGGTGAGTGATGGGGCATTGGATCAAGCCCATGGGTGTGTCGTCCCTATCCGGCGGGCAGCATCTACATGTTGGGTGCCTCACCTTGTAAGATGGTCGATCGTCGTAGGCTGCCCCTCGAAAGAAAAAGGGAAAAAAGGCCTTGGTGGCATGGGATCGTAGATGTATGTGTTGCAAACAGAAAAGGAAAAATACAATGCTCAAAAAATAAATCACTCAAGCTAGAGTGATGTGTGTGAACACACTAGGACTGCAGGGGCACTTTTTTCCCTCTTTAGGAGGTTTTTTTCCCTCGGCTTGTATATACGCCTATTGCCCTAATGGGCTACTTATCTTTGTACATTCTCTAGTAATACATTGAGTATTGTGTGTTGTGCTCCAAGCTTCTTCTTCTTACTAGATAAATAACTATGCCCAATGATAGTGATGAATTTACAAATGGGTATTATAAAATGAATCTAAATAATACAAAATACATTGCCAAAGTGCAGATCACTCAACACAAAATGGTCACTCTGCCACAGTGCAAAAGGATGCCCTAAACTTCAATCTTTGCTTTGGTCTTTGCAACAAGAACTTCACTTTTCTTCGAGTCTTCACGGCAAGAACTTCTTTTCACTTTGGGTAATGACTTTTCTTCACTTCATTTTACTTCAAATCTGCAGCATCATCATCTAGAGGAAATCCATGGGGGAGCAACAAAAACTCAATTATCATATTTCAAACATAGAAACATTTATGGGAAAACAATTCCTTACTTTAAAAGTACTTCTCTACTTTTGTTTTGTCTTTTATTATACTTTTAAGTTTGTAATTTTATTTCTTTTAATGTCAATTAACATTTAATGTCAATTTAAAGTACTCCTCTACTTTTGTTTTGTCTTTTATTATACTTTTAAGTTTGTAATTTTATTTCTTTTAATGTCAATTAACATTTTGTATATTTATTCCTTTAGCATCTTATTCTCTTTTTTAGATCACTCTGAAGATACGTGGCAACGATATGTCTTGAGTCTTGGATTCTAGGATTCTACAAGTGTTGGCCTCCATTATGCTAACAATTCCCCTACAATGATGGATAGAGTGCCAAACAATAAACCAAAGGTCAATTCATGAAATTTATCTTGCATTTCACTTAGTAAAAATCTAATGGGTGGATTGGCACAAACTTCGATCCTTTTTTTTTTAATATAAAGGAAGTTCGGCCTTAGCCTACTCTCCCGGACTTGAATTAAATAAAGAAAAGTACAAGAGAAGGGGACTAGTGCCCATGGGACCCCCCAAATCCCACAAAGCAGGGGAAGCTTTTACAGAGCTTAGATGACATTACAAAGAAGGTTAATTACCCTCTCATCACCCTCATGTGGGGCCCACTTGGGTTTAAGCTTGTTATCGATCAAAAGGAGTACTTGATGATGCCTAAAGGGGGGGGGGGGATTTTTTACTGTTGACAATCCTTTTGCCAAGGAGGAACAGCGATTTCTCAATTGACCACTCCTTGGGGGAGTCACCGAAGTTGAAAGCACATCTTTCCCGCCAGATTTTCCATAGGACCTCCCCTCTGATGGCGTTCCAGAGAGTCGCGGAGCAGCCGATCGCTTCTCCTAGCAGGGCTTCACTGCCAACTGAGACGTTTTTGAAGTCTAATTCTCTTTCCAACGTCCTGCCAGAGTCTGTTGGAGTTGGGGCAGGTAAAGAAGATGTGTGAAACATCTTCGATAGACCGGTAGCAGCGTTTGCACTAGGGAGGGATCCCACAAATTTTGCTAGCCTTAAGGTTGGTCCAGATTCCATGATTAAGAATTTGCCATAAGAGGACAGACTTTTTGATTTCTATGAGGGGGTGCCAGATAGCCATGAACTTCATGTCCCACCGAAGCCGCGTCCATGACAGGCACCACTTTTTGTTGAGGTTAACCTGATAGTCGATCGTTTCTTTGATGTTCGGGATTTTTGATAGGCTATTCCCATTGTGCCATTTGAGACCAAGCGAGCTCGACATGTCGTGTCCCATGAGAAGGCGAACTTTGTGTCAGTCCCAGGCGAGACATCTGCTTTGCAAAGTGTTTCATTCTTCATGCGAAATGTTGATGCTAGGGTCAATATCCTCAAAGTTGATCCAGCGGTTGGTGTCTTGTTTCCATAGATGTTTCCATTTTTTGAAGCCTTTGTTCCATAGCTTCTTGGCATTTTGAATGTTCCAAGATTCCACACTCCGGATGCCATGGATCGGAAACCAGATAGAGTCGTTTTGTCTGATACCGGCAGCCCACTTCCAGTCTTCACTTATTCTTGTGAAGCTTTTGACTTTATTCCAACTCTTCCAAAGGGAGCACACCAGATTAGAGCCTTTCGGGAAGACGGGGATCGGGGAAAACAGCAAGGTCAAGATGTCAAGATTCTTCCAATTTGGGAAACCCATGAGCGCCAACTCATTCTTGTTTCTGAAGATCAACTTGGCCCACGAGGCCTCCCCGTTGCACCAAGCCTTAATCATCCATTTGGCCGACAGTTTGTTAGCCATGCACCCAATGTCCAAGATACCAAGTCCCCCACTATCTCTATGGCTGGTGCAGATGGACCATTTGATTTTAGGCACCCCCCTCCTATTGTGGTCGCCCGTCCAAAGGAAGTTTCTACAAATACAATCCAGTTTGGACAGATCTTGCTCTTTCGGTCTCCAACAAGAAAGGAAATAAATGGTAGATGATAAGAGGAACGTGTTGATAACCATAGCACGACCAGCAAGATTGATTTGCATACCTCTCCAATAGTTAAGCTTGTTTTCGAGTTTGGCGAGCACCCAGTTCCATCGCTGTTCCATAGAGACGCCAAACCCCAAGGGAATCCCAAGAAGCCAAAAAATTTGGCCGTGCGGAATGATTTGATAGCCATGATCAATGAGGAGGTTGGGTTGTGACCCACCAATAGCTCTAAAGGCAGTCTTAGAGTGGTTGATTATGGATCCAGAGGCTTCACAAAAAGTAGCAAGACACTTCCAGAACGTCTCCAGGCTGGTACTATCATTGTGAGCAAAAGCGTTCATATCATCGGCAAAAAGTCTCATGGTGATCTAACTGTGGTCATGCGGCAAACGAAGGCCTTTAATGTTACCAGCATCCACCTGATGCTCCACCAACCTGTTAAGTCCTTCCGTGGCAATGGCAAAGAGAAGGGGAGCCAATGGGCACCCTTGTCTGATAGATCTTCTAAGTTTGATCACCTTTGAAAGTTTTCCATTAATGTTAATTTGGGTCGATGCGTTTCCGAGAAGGGTCGCGATCATCTTGGTGAATTTCTGACTACATCCAAGATCTTGTAGTGACTGTAGAATATAGTCCCATTCTAGCCTGTCGTAGGCTTTATCAAAGTCGATCTTGAGGAATACTACTTCTTGTTTAGACTCATTTGCAAATTCAAGACCTTCCCAGATATCTATAATGGTTTCCAAAATTGACCTGCCTTTAATGAAACCTTTTTGGTCCTCACTTAACCACGCTCTCAAGTGGCAAGAGATTCTGTTGGCAATGACTTTGGCGATGATCTTGTATCCTGTTTGGAGCATTGTAATGGGACGCCAGTTATCTATTCTGTTCTTTTCCCCTTTTTTGTGTACTAACTTGATAATGCCATTGTTGAGACAAGAAGGAAGCGCGCCAAACTTGAGAGCCTCTTGCCAAACCAAACGAAGAGGGGTGGCAACCACCAACTTGAAGGATTTAAAGAACTCATTAGTGAGCCCGTCGGGTCGCGGGCTTTTACCTGAAGGGAGGGCATCAATGACCTCAATGATTTCGGCTTCAGAGATAGAGGCATGAAGCAAAGAGAGAAGGTTGAGTGGTATCCTGTGGGGGGAAACCCTAGATATGGCTGCCATACAGTCCCTTCTATGGTGGGAGAGGGGGTTTGAGGTCCCCAGGAGTCTCGTGAAGTGCCCTTCAATGATCCCAAAATTATCTTCTTCCGTATTGCATACATTGCCATTTGCATCTAGCAATAAGGGGATCCATTCTCTGTTGTGTTTCCTTTTGAGGATACGGCACATCTCTTTGGTGGGTTTGTCGGCTTTGCCAGCCCACCACTCCTTGAAGAAAATTTGCAATTTTTTCCTTTGTATCTCTTCCTCGTATCTCAGCAGCGCTCTGATTTTTCGAAGTCCTTTCTGGGCTTGAGATTTTCCTTTGTTCACTTCCTCCTCGAGCCGCTAGAGTCTATGATATAGAGCTTCTCTACGAGCCCGCCGCACAGTCTCTAGCATCTTCCTGGATCTAATCATGATTTGTCGTGACTTATCGACCGCACTTCTCCAACACTTGGCTGGGGACAAGCCAGAGGCGAATGCCTCCTTCCACACATCAGAAATTTCTTGATGGACGGAGGGGAGAGAGAAGGAGGGCACACTGGCATGGAACCAAGGAGCCTTACGGATCTTGGTGGGGGGTTGAAAAGTGATTACAATCGGGTAGTGATCAGAGATGGTGAGGTCGGTGCGTTGCGAGAGGGAAGGGTGGCCCCACTGATGAGTAAAACTCTGAGAAATGTAGCATCTATCAAGTCTAGCTTTCCTCAGGTCCTCGCCTGCTTGGAGATTTGACCAAGAAAAGCCATTCGAGTCTTTGAATTCGACCAAATCCAAGTGTAGTTTAGTTTTGTCCCACGTTTCTTTCTCCCGACTATCGATGACCCTACCCTTGCCCATCCATCTGTCCATAGGGTCCTCTACCATGTTGAAGTCACCACAAATAAGCACGTTGTGGGGGAGCGAGTCCAAGGAGGCCCAAGTGTTAAGTCTCTCTAACTCCCCATTAGGGGCATACAAAGAAACTAAAGTAAAACAAAAGGGAGCACCGAAAGAAACAGCAATCCATCGATGGCATTCATCTTCAATGGAGTTCTCAAGCTTTTCAAACCAGAGTTGATTAATACTGATTACCGTTCCACCGGACCCCCGCTGATGCGCCGTTGAAATCCAAACATGGGTCGAGGAGACATGTCTAAGCCGTTTCTGGAGGTCTTCTCCGTCAATTTTAATCTCTTGAATACATATAAAATCTGGGTTTAGGCTAATGTCGCGAAGCCATTGACCAATGATGATCGCTCTTGAGGGGTCCGTTAGCCCTCTAGCATTTAACGAGATGATGATCATTGATGTAGTGAGCCCTCTTTGCGGGAGGGAGCTTTGTCCTTTCTTTTCTTGGATTCATCTTTCTTTTTCGCTCGGATCGGATCTCGAGTTAGCAATAGGTTCTTGTGGGGGCTTTTCCACGGTAACTCCATAGGTTGTTTTCCTTTGCGGGATGCCTCCTGCTGGGAAGAACTGGGCACCGTTTTCAGCTCCGTTTCCGGAATAGTCGATCCGATGATGGAGCTCTCACTATCCATGTTATCTTCGTTGCTAGTAGTAAAGCCGTCGTCTTTGCTTGTAGTGTAACCCTCCTGCAAGGTTTCTTTACTGTCAGGGATCTCTAGGCCTTCGACGTTGGTGTCCACCTCAAGTTGGTTCCCACCTGGGTAGTCAAACTCATTGATGTCCTTTTCAATACAAGTTGTTGGAGGGGGTAACTGACATGTTGTTTCGCTCAGAAGTTGCCCTAGGGCTTCTTTTCCTTCTTCTTCTGACTTCGATGAACCCGTCTGCATCAGCTTCTAGATTAAGGGGGCCCTTGAAATCCTCTACTTTCGTCGATTGATTCAATGCTCCATTGGTATCTTGAGCATTTTTGGGGGCTTCTTGATTTCGCTTGCTTTTTCGTCTCAAAGGGCAATCTTTAATCTTCTGACCTTGTTGGCCACAACGAAAGCACGCGTTGGGGAGGTTTTTGTAACTGATGTCTTGCTCCCATACATCCCCTTCGCCCAAGTCCACTTTGATCTTCGATGGAAGTGGCATACTGAGGTCAGCCTCGACACAGATTTGAGGGTGCCACCGAGCATTGAACGAGTGTCTTGCACCTTCATAAATGAGACCATCAATGTCCTCGCGTGTGGCCAACGGCTTGCCGATAGGAGAAACGATGTCCCACACGAAGTTGTACAAGAAGTATGGCAGGTTAGGGAGCTCAACCCAGAGAGGGTACCGAAGCGATTTCGATTTGTCGGGAGTAAAATCAGGGGACCATCTGAATAGGCACAGGGTCGCCCGGCCGAGTTGCCAAGTTCCGACACTAAGGGCTCGAAACGCCATATCTTCATTTTCAAAGACTAGCAGCAAGTGGCTTGCCGATAAGAACTGACACTTACAAACAACTAGCCCACGGGGGAACCACTCGTTGCGAAGCCACTGTTGCACAGTTTCGAGCGGGGGCTTAGGGCCGAACATTTGGCCGACAAGGCAAACTTTCTTGAGCTCCTCCTGAGTTGACAGAATTGCGGGTCTACTGAGGGAGACCAAGGGGGGTTCAGCACTATCGAAGGCCCCTAGGGCGGCACAAGAACCCCCCTCCAACAAAGAGGCCAGGTTATCGGTCTCCCCGGGAGGAGGGGCCAGGTTACTTCTCACAAGAGAGGGGGTCGCCAAATCCATGACAAAAGAGGGACACCCCGAGAATGATGGATTTAACTTAACCTCTTAAATGCCAAAAAACTGCAGCATAGCAAGCTCCAAAGAAAAAGGGTACTCTCCCGTCAATGCAATCTCATCAGTCCACCTTTCTCCTTTCACTCGTTCAAAGGTTAGATTAATCTATCTATGCTAAAGATTTAAAAGGACCACCAAGCTTTCGCTTCAGTAAGGTTGATCGTTTGTGTTTCCTTTTGGTTCGATGAAATTTCCACAAAAACCGGGAAGGAACAAGTGAAAGCGCGACTCTTTAACTCCCCAAAAGAGCTGCTGGCTTAGCCGTACAATAAATGAGGCTGGCGGCGCAACAGAGAGCAGCCAGCTTACTCGGGAGTCGGGGCAGCCAGGAGCCACGCAACACATGACAGACAGAAGCTCCGCGATAGACTGAGCTCCACGAAAGGCCCACGACAGCACGGGTCTATTTTCTTTTTCTAAAGCTTATACTTTTCGAAAAACACCCGCTCCCAAGGCAAAGGGCACGTTTTGAGGCAGAGGAACCGGCTGAGCCTAAGGCGATAGATCACTGACGGCGCGATAGGCGGCCCGACAGACCATTGACGGCGCGATAGACGGCCAGCGGTGCGATAGACTCGGCTGCGGCTATCGCGATAGGCCACTGATGGCGCGATAGACGGCTTAACGGCGCGATAGATGGCTTAACGGCGTGATAGACGGCTTAACGACGCGATAGATAGAACCCGGCTGGGGCTATCGCGATAGACCACTGACGTGGCGAGAGACGACGGATGCTGCCAAGGATGCTGTCGTTGCTGAAGAGCCGTTAAGGCGAGCTTGTTCAAACGCCAAAGGTGCAAGTGTGTCTCCGCAATCAGCTTGTTCGACATCCTTCCAAGTAATGGAGTTGAAGTTTCTGTTGATGCTCATATGCTGCCAGCAACAGCAGTTACGTACGACACAGGAGAGAACATCATAGCAGTTACGTCCGACACCTGAACACCTCGTACGTAGCCTCGCGATGGAGAGTTGCCGCCGACCATGCTGCTGTTGCCGAGCTCATTCCATCATCAGGATCTTGTTCAGTGTTTTACAAACTTCGATCTTGAGAAGATCCCAAACTTATGCCTTTATTACACGAACTCCTTCCACTCTCTCTCTCTCCAACTTTCTTGCCATTCTTCACCGACTGTCCCTGTAAAATGTTCTCGCATTTAGAGCCGACATCTAACTCGGTTTAGATTCTCATGTTCGAAATTCGAGTTCGATGCCATCAAAGTTGATATCGATCTCTGTTTCGGTCATTTTTGCTCTCGATTATGATAAAGTTTAGCCTCTCTCTATTTTACGCTCCCCTTTTCTTACCAACATCTCCTTCGCTCTTTCTCTCTGTTTTTCTGACTTCCTCTCTCTCTCTCTCGTCTTCTCCTATCTATAGCTGACTACAAAGCTACTCATTTGCATGATCCCCTTTCATCTCTCTCTCTCTCCCTCTCTCTCTCTCTTCCATCCTTTTCTAATTTCTCCATCTCTCTTTCCTTGCAAACGCCCTATGTCAATTTCTTTGCACATCTTGATTCTCTCTCTCTCTGCCTCTCTCTCTGCCTCTCTCTCTCTCTCAGTTCCCATGTGTGCGCATAAATACAGAACGGGCTATATAGACAAAAACAGCCAACAGAAATAAGCAGATAAGTCCCATAGCCCTGAGAAGAGCAGCAAGACGATTCCAAAGAACCCGAAACAGACATAGAGAACATCAATTCCACGCTCCTTAGGCTCTGTCAACTTTCTCAAATTCTACCTCCACTACTCTCTCTCTCTCTTTCTATCTCTCAATCTTCTATCTCAGCTAAACTGTGTGGACATGTATCCAAGCATCCATCAACATTCTCATCAGCTATGGCCCCCTCAGATATGGCAACAGGTGATTGTGGTTGCATTTGTAATGATCGGAACAAAGCAGCATGTCTTAGATTTGCAGAATAGCAAGGGTTACTGCGTGAAGATGGAAAACAAGCCTCTGAGTTGGGACATGTTATTTTCATTTACGTTGATCCAAAGAGTGCACAAAAAACTCTTTCTCTCACACACTAAGCTAAATTGCCCTAGGCAAGCATGGAATTTTCACGTTCCTACAGACCTCCTCATACACTAAGAGGCATATCCTATTTAATAGAGTGAAAAAAAGGGAAAGGAGCAAAGGTGGTAAGGTAAATTGATCTAAAGGATAGAGAGTAGATTCAAAACATAAGCTGCAAGTGACACCACAAGAACTTCCATCATGATATTCAATTGATTTAATGCACAATTGTGTTGCTAATATGATGTGAGCAAAATATTGTAACTATGTGTGATTAAACATATGAAAATCTTATCCTCTCTCTTGGCATAGTGGCTAGAGATGGAGTGCTTGAGACTTATTTTTATGGAGAGAATCATCATCATAATCATAAAGTATGAATAAGTAAATGAAAAGCATGAACAAGAAAAGTAAAGAATGAACAAGACAAGTACGTGGAGAAAATCCATGGGGAAACCTAAATGGGCATAGGGCATCTATTTATAGCTTTCCCCTAAGTCCTCTCTCTAGAATTCTAGAGTCTTGTAGCCTCCTCCTTTCTATTCTTAGAGAACCTCATCTTTGATCCTATCTATTTTTAGAATCTTCTTTCTTTTTCTTTTTCTATTTCTGGAAATCCAATCTTTTGTTTATCTTTTGGTTTTTCTCTTTTTATTTTTCAATCTTTTTCTTTTTTCCTTTTTATGTTTGACTAAGGTTCTTTCTCGGTTTCACATCTATGTAAAAATTTAATGGAACTAAGGGGTTAGAACTAGGGTAAATGTAATTGTATGGCCCCAAACCTAGGGTTTTTTCTCGGGAAAAAGGAGGGTTTGACTATGATTAAGGTCAAGCACATCAAATAATGAGTTTGTTTACACTTTGGCTTTAAAATCCAAACATTTTCTAGGGTTTGTGTTAGGTTTGAATGGGTCAAAACTAGGGTTTCAAGGGTTTTCCAGGGTAGGTTAGTTTTGCATGGGTCATAGTTAGGATTTTGGGATTTCTAAGGGTTAGAGGTTAGTTTCAAGGGGTAAAGGTTATGTTTTTCCAGGGTTTGGAACATTTTTCTTAGGGTTTAATGATAAAGATATAGTTCTAACGTACAAATGAAATTTTTTCATAACTAAATCAGTCTAATCAATAAAGCATGTAAAAAATCTATGACTTGTTTTATCATTCTATAGTCCAAACATCACATCATAGCCAGAAAAACATTGAAATAAATTTCAAAAAAGTTTCTTGATGTACACTCCCTCACGGATTTCATCCTGACAAGGCCCTAGATGAAGTGGCGACCTGCTCTCGTACCAATCATTGGAGTTTGCGGTCTATGAAAGCACGTGGACAACACAAGGAAGAAGAAGAAGCTTGGAGTACTACACACAATATTGAATGTATTTCCACTAGAATGTACAAAGATAAGTAGCCCATTAGGGTAATAGGCATATATACAAGCTAGGGGAAAATAACCTCCTAAAGAGGAAAAAAAGTTCCCCGACAGTTCTATTGTGTTCACATACATCACTACCTAAATATATCAGCATCAATGGTACTTTTAATGAAGGTATAGAAACTTTTTAAGATGCTTTTTAGGTGAAAATAGATACAATTGTTGATTGGGCTAAATCAAAAGAATATAAGAGAAGTACAAGTTGATATCTAGTGAACCTAGGTAAGAAGGGCATTTCATGGATGGCAAAGAGGCAACGTTGAGTTTCCCTATCTTCTATAGAACTTGAATAAATAGCATTATCACAAATTACATGCAGACTCATGTCACCTAAGAACCTTATGATTGAGTTTAATTTATAATTAAATCAATTTCCAATCATGTGGGACAACATGTGTAGTGTGTACATATCTGCCAATCCTATGTTCAATGCTAATAGCAAACACATAGAGTTACAATACCACTACATTAGAAGAAAGAAATCACATAAGGAGGTATAAGTTCAACACATAAATACCAAGCATTACCTTGTTGACATGTTGACCAATCCATTGGACTCAACCAAGCTAATGGAGTTGAACATAAGCATTGGAATGATGGATCTTGGATGAAGACTTGAAGGTTGAGGCTTGATGAGACGTATTGAAAATCAAGATCCCACCTTAGCAGCGTATGGACGACTTCTCGTTTTTATACTTGGATCTTTCTGAATCAAGAAGCTGAAACATACTAATGCCTTCAAAATTGATATTAATCTTGCTCATATATCTGAAACAATAACCTATCACACACGTGTGATGAACCCTATCACCTAGGAAAAGAGTATCCTAATAGGTTCTTGATTGAATATATGCACCACTTTTTAGAGATCTCATAAAATCTTCGAACTTTTCCTTGAAGCTTTGGTCTTAACGCTATATGGTTTTAGAGAAATTATGACTCTAGTGAATAGTCATGTTTTTGTGTTTACCTAGTGAAGGTAGTGAATACTCTGTTTCGGAGGCATTGATCCTTAAGGTAGAAACAATTAATTCAAGTGGGATAAATTGCATTAGTAAGGTCTTATATTCTTATTTGAGTGACAAAAAATTAATGGGTTCATTTCATAAGAACTCTTAGAAACATTGAATTGAGTGAACGGTAGTATCTATGAGTATACCCATGAGACCATTCATGCTTCGAGCTACATATGAAAGATTAATATTCTCCATCACACATGAATCATGGGAAACCATTCAAATAGGCTATCCATGTTCACGTAAAAGAACATTCTATTTCCCTAGGGCATGAATAAACCATTATCTTTACTAACCTAGTACCTTGTGTGTGTAACACTTTCTCCCTCTTTTCATGTCTTTTCCCATGCCCATGGTGCTTTCATGAGACCATACAGTGACTTTCTTAACGGGGAAACATTATCATTTTTTTTCGTATCTTCAAACTCTAATTGTTGTTCCATGTAGACCACTTTCTCTAGCTCTCAATCTAGGGAAGAATTCCTGAGATCGTGTTGATCTATCTTCCAATGCTTGGTAGTTGCAGTCCCAATGATTTTTCTAGTGGTACTCATCTTTGTTAACGGGTTAAATGCCACTTCATATTCTATACCATATGTGTAAGAAACTCCTTTAGCTAGGAGTCTTTCCTTATACCTAGAAATGGTATCATTTAAGTGTGATTTACCTAGAAATGCTATCATTTAAGTGTGATTTACCTTGTAGACCAACTTATTTCGAATAGCCATATGTCTTTTCTTCCTTGGAATTAATTCCAAGTAATTTTTTCCTCTAAAGCTTTATTTTCTTCCTCTATAGCCTCTTGCGAATCCATGAATGTATTTTCTTTTTCAAAGCATGTAGGTTCTTCAATAACTTTCCTCATTTATAAAAAGTTCCTATTCATAAATGAATCATGTTTAAGTATCTAAACTCGATACATCCTTACTGTACATGAACTTTTTACTTCCATTTTCATTGCTTTTAATTCTTGTTGTATGCCTTTGATGTATGCCCCTTACTTGCATGATGGTCTTGATTTAGTTCTATCCACAAGTCTACATCATTTTCAATCTCTCTGATCCTTGCCTTTCCTTTGTTCCTTGTATCACTTTGTTTAGTTATAGGACTATTTGTACTCCACTATAATGGTCTTGTTGAGTGTGACTCATTTGTTCTACTAAGAACCATGCTCTATGGTTCTTCATCTTCCCTTGAAACCCTAATTCATAATCTTGTTTCATCTCCATAGATATATTTGAAAATTACCAAGGAAAACTTTCATCCAATCTGACAACTTTGATACATTTGGCTCATTAGTTTTGGGTTGTAGAATCTTTACCACTTTTGTTCACCTACATATGCTATAAACACACATCTTCTTGATCTATCCTTAGATTTGTCTTAGCTAACTTAGTATTAAGAAATAGAAAGTACAAAAGACTATCAATTGTGAAACATCTAGTTTTCAATTATAAGCTTCACATGGTTTTGAAGCATGTATGATGTAGGTTCTCTATTTATAGTGGTTTTTGCATCTTCCCAATACGAATCTAGAATTCCCATCATCTTTATCATAGCCGTACAAAATTCAATTATGCACCCATTCTTCCTTTCTACAAAACCATTTGGTTGATGTGTTTACTTGCATTGAATTCATCTCTAAATGCCATTGCATTCCCAAAATTCACAAAAATTATGTGACACGTATTTTCCCTCTCCATAGCACCTTAGATATTTGATATATCCATCATAGTCGCTCTTGAAAAGAACCTCAAACTTCTTGAATTATGAAAGGACATATGTTTTAAAATTTATACAATAAAACCAACTCATCCTTATGCAACAATCAATGAAGGTGGCCCCAAACATATTTACAAATAAAATCAAGTTGGATGATAACTCGTATAATTACTCCTCTTAAATGACAACCTGTTTTTCTTACCCAATTAAAAATATTCATAGAAAGTATTTGGATTTTGACTATGAAGGCTTGTTAGATCAAGTACTAACTTCTTGTCCTCCATGTCTATCAACCTTAGATTATTGATATGTCCATAAATCTAATGACAAAGATCCAATTCTACTATTTTCTTCCTTCCATATGTGAAGTAAGTTTTGTGGTTGATGTTTGGCTTCACATCTAATATCAATATCCTTTCCTTCTTTCTACCTTTCGCCTACAATTTCTATACCTCCTTAGGCTTCTCTATGAAGCATCCTTTTTCAATTACATTATTGTGCTATCCTCTTTTAACTATTTGACTCTGAGAAAATAGATAACCTGTACTTGTGGAAACATGGAGAACAACTTTCAAAAACTTATCCCTGTGAAAATCATGTAATATGACCTCAATTGTATGTTTAGTAGCATGGACAGTATGATCACCTATCTCGTCATGCCCTTTAATTGATGGTACCTACCTACATCTACATCCACTATCAAAATAGTGTACATTCAATCCTTGTGTCTTATAATCACTCATTGCATTATGGCTAAAATTATTTTATTCTTATTTTAAGTAGAAGAATGTCACCTCACTCTCTATATGATAAATTATCCTTGTCTCTTGGATAACAATCTTCTGCATAGTGGTCATATTTGCAACATATGTCACATCCATATGAGTTCTTATTGCTCCACTTTCCCTCTACCTTCCCCATCTTCCTCTAAACTTACCTCTTCCTCTTTATGAAGAACATTTGTTTCCTTGATCTTGATCATAGTTTCCCATTGATCGTCTTCATTGTCTTTATGTACATCTACCCTGATTTCTTCCTTTGCCTCTTCCTTACTCTACATAAAATGCTTGTTGCTCATTTCCATTCGCCTTTGAACCTAAAATATTTATCTCTTCATTGAATATAAAGGCCATTCGTCATTCAAAATTAGGAATATTTTCTCTCACATATAGAGAGGAAGTGAAAACCTCTCAGTTCTCATCATTTCACTAGAAAAACATTCACACAGGATGAAGATAAACCCTTTGTCTCTCTTATTATAGTCTTTGAAGAGTCTCAATCGATTAGGTGTTGGATTATACCTAATGAAGGCTTATGCATATGTTCCAGTAAACAAGTCCCCATAAATGCTTTCACATGAGAAAGATAGACATCATTAACTTCCATGGTTCATACTTGTTCTTATCTAGCTTTTCAATTTGGGTGATATATTTTGACATTATGATCTCTAATGCATGCTTCTAAGTCTCTTTGATGCAAGGAGAGTGATATGAATCAACATTTTTACTTCTCTACTACAAGAGTAAAGAAAATAGATGTGATTCATGTTGTACTTCCTCACTAGGACTCTTCCATTTATTTATGTTCCTTTAGCAACTCCTCTTTTTGCAATGCCTTAAATAGCTTGATATGGACTTCTTTGTGTGTCTTCATGTGCTGAAGTTACTCTAATCACACCCATGGAAGAAATCCAAACCTTCGCTTTCACTATGAAGCATGAATGACCTTACATGTATATTTACAAATAGCTCCCTTCACTCAAATCATGATTTCTATGACTTTATTTGGAATGAACCCAAGATATCTTGGTCTGTGAGAGAAGAATACATTTACTCAAAATACCTACTTCTACTCGAAGAATCAATTCCTCCAAGATATAATACTCTTTGCCCTCGCCATAAACATGTATAGTGATTACCGTTTTCTCAAGACTAGAATTTCCTTTGACTTTTAAGAGATAAAACAAGAGCTCTAATAAAACTTTGAGAACTGATATTATTATTCTAACAAGCCAAATATTACAAAAATGGACAACATATGAAGAGGAATGTGTGTTCTCTACCTAGCGATATCTTGCTCCTTAACTATATTCAAATTCATGAAGTGGTAAAACATGGGGGATCATTACACTTCAAGTATATGGTGTCTTTACATAACTTGGAGAACATTCCGTGCAATTAGGATGTCCTTTTCCTAGAAATTAGGATCCATCATACACCATTGTGATAGGTCATTGATTGAGAGATATGAGGGGGATTAAAAATTCAAATTGAATGCACAAGTTCTCATGCTTGGATGCTTGCTTCATGAGGCTCCAATCGCCAATAAGAGAAGTGGTTCATATGCGCCTAAGGTTGCAGCTTGATGTTCAACAAGGAGAACTGAAATGTGAAATTCCATTAGCCTAAAAACTTATTAGACAATTATCTCGTTGGGAATTAGAGTACCCACCCATTATCATACATCAAAATTTGTGGAATAAAACGTTATATGGTGTTATATGTCGAGTCTTACAAAGTAGAAAATTTGTAGGGATAAATGGAATTTAGAAAACTGAGGGGATGGACCTTATTGTATTGTAGGTCCCCCCTATATGTGCATGAATCCATGCACACGTGGAGAATTTCTTCCAAGCATTCTCCCTTGGGACACTCATTCCTTACCATGTCCACCTCCAAAAAGGAAGAAGAAGAGAGAAAAATGGAGAAAGGAGGAGAGCTACAAGATTTCTTGAGGAGCTCTTTATTCACAAGGGCAAAACATCTAAAAGTAGTAGGTGCTACTTTAATCAAATGACATTTGACATTGTGAATAACTTTAGTCAAAGGAATTTTTTTTATATAAAAGTGATTGCTTTGATTGTTTCATGCGATTTAAAGAAATACTATAAAATAAAATAGCAAGATAATTTCAAGATTATGTTCCAATAAGCCAAATTAATACTTTTGAATATTATCTAATGATTCTGTTTATGAAGAGAAAAATCACTTGTAAAGAAATTCCTCAAAATATAGAGGGTGAATGAGGAAAAATGTTGAATAACTACAAACCATATGACAAAATGGTAAATAAAAAAGGAATGAATTTGAATTTTGATGTTGAAATGTTAAATATTGTTAAATATTTAATGAATGATATGCTAACAAAAGCATCATATAGTGTATTCGATATATTGATTTCTATGGACAACAAAACTTTTTTTCGAACATGTGACCTACGGCAAACGATTCAATTGGTCTATCCATGCTCACCTAAAAACAAGTAGTGATGTTTTGTGTCATGGACAAATAATTAATGTTGACTAACCATACATCTTGTTTGTGTAACACTCTCTTGCACATGTTAGGTCATTGTCCTGAATGATCAACACTTGAAGCATAAAATAGAATTTTCAATCATACTAAGCCCATTTGAGTTCCCTCTTTACCCACATGCTTACTCGTTATTTATGGTAATTAGATGTATGCTCTATAACATAGCCAAAAAAATGCTAAAATATTTTAAATGCACCGTGAATGATGAATTCTTTATTCATATAATATTAATAATACTATAATGGTATTTAGCCTCCCACCATGATCAAACTATTACACGAGGAGAAACGTCTATGAGTTTTTGTTTCACAGAATGCCACTATGTACTTTAGACTACATTGAAATGTGCCAATCATGCAATCTCAAAATCCATTCTATCATCACAGGATTGGATCAAAATGTGTATACCGAAAATGCATCTCCTCAGGTTTAGGACCAATCTAAAATAGGACCTTGGAAGACTATCATTCCATGAATTGCCTCATAATAATGAGCTCTGTTTTTTCCGAATCGGTAATGTTTTTTCCCCACAAGTGAAAGCACAATATCCAAAATAGAAGGTAAGTTCTTAGTGACAATCATGGACACTATAGGAGAGGATATTTGAGATGGTGCATTTTGAAAGACCTCATTTGCATCATCTCTTGTGTGTTAAGGCTTTATAACGATGGCTACATACACATTTTTCTTTTTGTATAATCTTTAATTCGATGTTCTACTAACCAATTATAAAATGAAATTTCCCTTAGTACCTTCTCTTTTTGCCAAGGAGTAATAAGCAAATTATTATAAGACGTGTAATCTAGAGTGGGCACTTTCCTTTTGGCTCTAGAAACTATCTTAATAATGTGTCATTGCCAGAGTGATGACGAGGATCTAGAATCCATCATCACGGAACCCTTCTGTTCCACAAAAGAGGAATATCTTTACTTTGTAGAAGCCAAAAACCTTGAAGAGGAAGAAAAGGAAGGTCAAATGGAACAACTTGAGCTATCCATGAGAGATACAGAAACTAAGCAAAAGAAGAGAAAGAAATCACCTAAGACAGAAGCAAAGGAAGAACCACTCATGGAAGTACCAAAGAACTTCAAGAAGTATGAAATAGAAGATAGAAAAATCACGGTTAGAGTGCCTAAAAGAAAAGATGATGTTGGAGAAGTATATGACAATCGAGAGAAAACCAAAAAATCATAGTCACCATAGAAGAAGAAGAAGAAAAATGTACATACATTGGGCATGATTTGACGAATGAAGAAGAAGAAGAGTTAGTTGCCCTACTACGTGAATATAGAGATGTGTTTGCTTGGAGTTACAAAGACTTGAAAGGAGTAGACCCAGATATATGCTCCCATAGAATCCCTATGACTCGAGAAGCAAAACTGATGAAACAAAAACCATACACGTACAATGATAATTACGCTGCGAAGATTAAAGAAGAAATAGATTGTTTGATAGAAGCAGGATTCATTTATGAAATTGAGCATACTGAATGGGTATCCCCCATTGTGGTTGTGCCCAAGAAGAATGGAAAATTGTGTGTGTGTATTAACCTTAAAAAAATTAATGTCGCTAGGATTAGAGACAATTATCCTCTTCCTATCACAGAACATTTGTTGGAAAGAGTTGCAGGCAAGGACATTTATAGCTTTCTTGATGGTTTCTTAGGCTATAAGCAAGTAGCCATTGCTCCAAAAAATCAACACAAGATGGATTTTGCCACAGAATGGGGCATATTTGCATTTCACATGATGCCTTTTGGGCTCACAAATGCACCCGCCACTTTCCAAGGACTCATGTGTCATGTTTTCAAGGAATTCTTATGTAGGAATTTGGAGCTTTATGTCGATGACATATGTGCACATTCAAATATGAGGCAGAATCATATCCCACAACTAAGGAAAGTATTTCACAAATGTCAAGAATATCAGGTTTGTCTAGACCTAGAAAAATGTTTTTTCGTTATATCATGTGTCTCTCACACTAGAATGGAGTGAACCTTTAGTGATGTACTTGAGAATGAAAACATTCCCTCAAGGAATGACCTTAGCTTGACATCGTAATCTAGAGCAGGACGCTCAAGACTATTCATTTATTGACGACAATCTATACAAACGAGGACGAGATGGATACTTAAGACAATGTGTTCATGAGAACGATTATTTGAGCGTACTAGAGACTGCACACCAAGGTGTTGTAGGAGGTCATTTTGGCCCTGATACGATCATCAAAGCCATCCTCTTTGCAGGATTATGGTGGCCCACTCTTCACATGGATGCACATACCTATGTTAGGAGATGTGATGTGTGCCAGAGAACTCAATTTCCTACTCGCAAAGATGAAATGCCATTGAAACCCATGATGGGAGGATGTGCATTTTCTAAGTGGGGTGTAGACTTTGTAGGACCCATTAACCCCCTTGCAAAAGGTACTCATGCCGAATACATCATAGTTGCCACTGATTATCTTACCAAATGGGTAGAGGCCAAGACCACAAAAAAGAATGATGTACACACGAATGCAAAAAGTCTTTACAAGATATGGACTGCCTATAGAGTTAGTGAGCGATCGAGGAACTCGCTCTCTAAACCAAGTCTTTATAATTTGTTACAAGATTTTATGGTGATTCACAAGAAATCCACACCATATCATCCTAAGGCCAATGGTCAAGCTGAAAGCACTAACAAGATCCTTTGGAATGTACTGATGAAACTCGTGAACGACAAACGTTCAGATTGGGACAAACAGTTACACCGTGCTATTTGGGCATATCGAGTGGCCTACAAGACCATACTCAATGCAGCTCCCTTTCATATGGTTTTTTGTCAAAATGTTGCGCTTCCTTTGGACTTCTTGATACCGACCCTTAAGGTGGAACAAGAACATCAATAGATCCGCCATGAATTATCACCAAGAATAATGGACTTGGAACGATTAGGAGAAACGAGGTTGAAAGCAGCAGCAAGTATATATGTAGCAAAGAAACGATAGAAAGCCTATTTCAATGCACATGTGAAAGACAAGGGCTTAAAAGAAGGAGATTTAGTCCTAGTATATACGCTAAAACAACATGCAAAGAAGTTAGAAAAGCGAGGTTATGGACCTATGATTATTAAGAGACTCTCGACAAGTGAGCCGTACAATTAGCCACCCTAGAAGGAGACATAATGCCTAATTATGTTAGTGGCTGTAGAGTCAAGTTATATCAAGAACCTCTTACTGAGGATATGCTTAGACGACTCACGTTGGAAAAGAAGTGTAAGGAGGAAGAAAAAAGAATACATGCAGAAGCTCAGGTAGAAGCTATAGAACGCATTAAGCACATGAAGCTTAGAAGACAAGGACTAGGGAGAGAACATTATGACCATCTCGAAACAACACCCAAATACCCCATGGCCATATGTCAAGCAAATTCAACCAGTCATCCTAGCATAGTGGATAGGAGACCATTCATTACAGTCAGGCTAGAGCACGGCAACCCTTGCCAAGAGCTCAGGGCTTTAATTGACTTAGGTGCTGCGACTAGTGCGATTAGATGGTCCCACTATAAGGACTCAAGAATAGAAATGCAGCCAATTCAGGCATACCTCATAGGGATAGGAGGCATGGAAACCCCTTGCAAGGGTGAGGTGGACCTTCCTATCCTCATACACGATGTGACCCTGATAGTGAAGCTACTAATGTGCCATAACAAGGACCTGATAGAACCCCTAATCCTTGGCCAAGATTGTCTATATGATTACTCAGTGGAGCTAAATCTTAGACAAGGCTCCTTGTAGATTGGAAGCTTAGATCAGTAGCGAGTGATACCGCTTGACTTACCTAACTGCACTCCACCTAAGGTATGTAACCCTAGACCATATGAAACGCATGCGACAGAGGACCGGAAGATCTTTGGCAAAATAATTCATGATACATCTACCCCAACCCACGCGGGTTTGATGATGGATAGTTGTTGTTCAGAAGAACATCAACAGATTTTCCCCAAGTCTTCCTGCAACCTAGAAGGGGTCACCACCCAATCGATGCGACAAATGGGGACCATTAGCCATTAGGAGGGTCTAATCAGTAGTCAGGTTGACTTCATCAGCAGCCACATGGGCACAACACCCTACAGTGCCCATCCTTCCACACTTACTGCAGGCTGGCCTAGATATAAGGTACAAAACAAAGCACTTCCTAATGGGCAGGTTCCGCAAGTGTTGGACCTCCCTTCTTCTCCAAAGCAGAGTATCCATCATACCTCTGAACTCCAACCATGAAGGAGTCAACCACAATGAAGGAACCCAAACTGACGACCCTACTAGATGACACAAAACAAGCAACAATATCAACACCACAAAGCAAGCGGCATGAAACAGGTATGGGTGCGAAAAGGACAGAAAGCATCGACAGATTTCAACAATGTGAACAAAGATAAGAAGAAGTTAAGATAGAATCAGAGTTAGTATTCAACATCTGCTCGACCTCATTCTACAAGTACGAACAGTCAAAAGATTTGGATCGCCAAGAAGTACCTTAGGAATCGACCCACACCCATGCAGATTTGGGTACCCAAACAGTGTATTATAGCTCAACACTCAAGCCATGTAACATATAACCCTTAGAAATCTCTTCACCCCTCAACACCACCACATCCAATATCATCTTTTGTCCCTCATCAGAAACATACCACCCACTTAACAACTCTTAGGAAATGGATACTGAAAGGTATCTAATTGTCTCCTCAAAACATGTTTTCTAACACTACTCCCATCTCGAATAACCAATTCCCTTGTAATAAGTCTGTCACAACTGAACTTTTTATAAACTCATCTACACATCACTTGTAATAAGATCTCCTCAAGCAATGTATGCACCATCAAAAGCATGTAGGTGTCTGGAGACCTGCATTAGTGTTGCAAAAATCATTCCATAAACCACCTCACAACACTTGGCCACACGGGTTACACATCATTTATGGAAAGGGATTGCGGTCTCACTTTATTGGGATCATGATTAATTTCCATGCTAATGTGCTAATCTTTTGTAGAAGATCTTCTCCACATTTGCATCATTCATCATGCACACAGAAGGACCATCTGAAGTTGGCTCCAGTGTACCTGTGGTCAATATTGGTGAATTACTGGCTGAACCACATCCCACTGCTCAACAACCTCAATTTCAAGGATTCCCAGGACCAATGCGGATCGATGATCCTCCGAGGGGATACACTGAAAAAGTTCACCGTAATTCCCATTGGTTTGAAGGTTTAGCAGGAACTTTGGTGGAGGCAGATTTCATTTTTGATGCCATGCTCACTTTTGATAGTAGTAAATGGGGCAAGTACCAATTTTTCTCCAGAGAATTTGAAGGCCTCCAAAATGATGGAGAGTGTTAATCTCCAAAAGAACAACCTACTCTTGAATTTAGAACACCTCTATATCAAGAGTAAGTCAAAACCTTTACTAAATTATAGGTCCAATCTCCAAATTATCAAATCTGAGAAAATGTGTGAAGAAGGTGAAACACAGAAAAGTCTGCTGCAGAATTTCTTCCCATTGACCTATCAAATGAGTAAAGTTTTTGATGAAACTTTGTACTTATCTTCTCCTAGAGATTGCGCATCACCTCCAAGTTGAATCACTTGAAAAGCTTTAGTATAACTTGAGAAATTGTCTTCACAAGTTACCTATGTCTGAATCTGCACTTCTGAGAAGTCGATTTAGACACCCCTAACTTCTTAACTTTAGTTCTCACAATATCTAACCCGTTTTGCCAAATGCTTTTAGCCACGAGTAGATCACCTTCCAACTTAAAGATTAAGTGCTTGCTTGCACAAAACTTTAAACTATGGAGTGAGCACTGATCAAAAGATTAAACACGAAATTTGCGCCTGTTTCAGAGAACTGTAGACACTCAACACATATGAATGTTCCTACTCACAATTCTCCTAGCCTGTTTACAATTAGACTCTGAAATTCAGGTCACAGGCTCATTAACTAACAACTTAGATATCCTCAAAAGGATTCCATAATTGATCAAACACAGAAGGAGCAGACACGAAAAGATCGGGCGCAAAATTTCTTCATTAACTCAGAAATTTACAACTGAGTGATGAGAGCTACTTCAACTAACTTTTCTCTATCTCTTGACTCCTTACTTCCTCAATCTTGGCTTCTACATATGCTCTCATACCTGCCCCGACTTTTCTCAAAGTATTTATAGATAATTTGTACAAGATTCTCACTCAACCAAAGATCTGAGTCACCTATGACTATACTAATGTACATATGTGTACACTTCTCTTATCCTCTGAATATGTCTTTCTTCCAAGCTTCAATGGTTGATCCTTCCTTCACTCTCTAACCTTCCAAGTCTTCAATTGGTGATTGGTCTGCACCAACAGCTCCCCCTCAATCATCAATTGAGGTCTTCTCTTTTCTTCTTTATACCTGCCATGTCTTTAAACTTCTGTAGCTTTGGTCCATCCAAGCCTTTTGTAAGCATATCAGCTATCTGATCTTTTGTTGAAGTATGTATGACTTCAATCTCCTTGTCCATCACTTTCTCTCTTAGAAAATGATACTGAATCTCAATGTGTTTGGTCCTGGCATGAAAAACAGGATTAGCAGCTAAATACAATGAACTCATGTTATCTCCATATATAATTGGTACTCCATGCATAATGTCAAAACTCTTCATCAAGGTCTTGAGCCAAATCACTTCCTTTGCAGCTTCAACCATGCCTTTATACTCTGCTTCTGTAGAAGATAAAGCAACTGTATGTTGCTTCTTGGAACACCATGAAACAAGTTTATCTCCCACATAACACATATATCCAAATGTAGATCTTCTATCATCTGGATTACCTGCCCAATCTGCATCACTATAAATTTTGATATTTGTATCTGAGGTAAACCCATAATACAAACCTTCATTGAGTGTACCCTTAATGTACCTCAACACCCTTTGTCCTGCAATCCAATGTTCTTTCCTTGGGCAATGCATAAATTGAGACAAAACCCCTACTGCATATGATAAATCAGGTCTAGTTAGAGTAGCATAGATAAGGCTACCAACCAAACTCTGATATTGTCTCATGTCCTTGAATTCTTCACCTCCATACTTACTCAATTTGTGATTCACCTCCATTGGTGTAGGTGCTACCCTGCAATCATCCATTTTAAACTTGATTAACAAGTTCTTCAAATACCTTTCTTGGGTCACAAATACTCCATGTTGAGTATATGTTATCTCCATGCCCAAGAAGTATGATAAGTCTCCCAAGTCACTTATCTTGAACTCCTTTTCCATTTGCCTTTTGAGCCTTTGTATTCCTTCTTCATCTGTACCTGTGAGAATTATATCATCAACATATATGCACATGTATATGAAACCATTTTCACTTGCCTTAACAAGCAAGCTACTATCAGCTTTAGACACCTGAAATCCAAGTTCTTTTAGGAACTTCACAAGTCTATAGTTCCATGCCCTTGGGGCCTGCTTCAATCCATACAAAGCTCTCTTGAGCTTGCACACATGATCTGGATACTTTTTATCTCTGAACCCTTGAGGTTGCTCCATAAATACATCATCTGAAATATAACCATTCAAAAAAGCATTTTTCACATCAAGTTGACATAGCTTCCAACCTTTACATGCAGCAATAGCAATAAGTGTCCTTATAGTTGTCATTTTTGCCACAGGACTATAGGTCTCATCATAATCAATACCATATGTCTGAGCAAAGCCTTTGACCACAAGTCTAGCTTTGTACCTAGACACACTTCCATCTGCAAACCTTTTTGTCTTGTAGACCCACTTGCATCCAATAATCTTCTGACTATTTGGTTTAGGAACCAAATCCCAAGTTTGATTCTCCAATAGTGCATCATATTCTTCCTGCATAGCACTCTCCCATTTTTCCTTACCTTTTGCCTCTTCATATGTAGAAGGGTCTTCATCTGTATTCACCATGTAAGCATAATCTTTTGTGGCTAAAAATGAAGTATCATAACTATACCTTGTAGGTTGCCACCTATTTCTTGTAGACCTTCTGAGTTCTCCACTCCTTGAGGTTTCTGGTTCTTCACATTCAGGATCAAATCTTGGTGTCTCTTCCACTTCAACCTGCACTTCATTATTCTCTTGCTCATCAAATATTTGAACTTTTGATTTACCTTTTCTTTGACTCACTTCTTCTTCATCACCTGTATTGATGTTGATTATACCTGCATACCAAGTGCTTTGTTCATCAAATGTAACATCCTTAGAAACCATAAATTGCTTTGTTGATGGACTCCACAATCTATAGCCCATCTGCTTGTCATCATAGCCAATAAAAACATACTTTTCAGCTTTGGGTTCCAATTTGTGTCTTAATTGTGATGGCACATATGCATATGCCACACACCCAAATACTCTGCAATGATCTAAGGTAGGTCTCTTACCCCACCAAGCCTCATATGGTGTCATACCCTGCAAGGCTTTACATGGTAACCTATTGACCAAGTAAGTGGCTGTATTTACAGCCTCAGCCCACAAGTAATTAGGGCAATTTTTCTCCTTCATCATGGATCTTGCAAACTCAACAAGAGTTCTATTTCTCCTTTCTGCAACACCATTTTGTTGAGGAGAGTACCTGCAAGTAACTTCCCTTTTTATACCTGCATTCCATAAGTAATCACTGAACTCATTAGAGAAATACTCTCCCCCTCCATCTGACCTTAGTCTCTTCAACTTATGACCTGTAATTCTTTCTGCATATGCATGATAGTGTTTAAATGTATTAAACACTTCTGACTTATCTTTGATCACATAAATAGTGATCCACCTAGTAGCATCATCAACATAAATCACATAATACCTTGATCCATTTATACTGAAATCTTTTGATGGTCCCCACACATCTGTGTGTACCAACTCAAGCTTCTCTGAGTGCATAAAACCATGCTTGGAATATGAATGTTTATGAGCCTTACCTAATTGACATGCCTCACATTTGTATGTCATATGTTGACCTGCAACATTAGGCAATCCAAGCACTGAACCATTGTTAACCATATCTTTAATACCTCTCTCATTGAAATGTCCAAGCCTCTTGTGCCAAAGATCTAACTCTGAGATTTTGTGACCTCCATATGTGAACATAGCATGACCAATGTTGCCTTGAATCTTCAATGTAAATAGTCTTCCTTCCTTTTTCCCTGAAACAATCTGTTTATACCCTTGGCTAGGGTCTTCCACATATACTCCATCATTAGTGAACCTGACTTCATATCCCTTTTCAACAATTTGACCTACACTTATCAAATTCTTAGGGATTGTAGGAACATACAAGACCTTACTCAATAAGGTGCTTCCATCCTTGGCCTTCACTGATCCAATTGACTTCACATTGTGCTTTGTGTTGTCACCTGTTTGAACAACATGATTAAAAACTTTACTTTCCAAATCAGTCATCAAAGATATGTTACCACTCAGGTGATTGCTACACCCTGAGTCAATATAGAAGACTCTTTGATCTTCACTCTGCCTTTCACAAGTTGCATTCATTATCAATGTTGAATCTTCTTTTTGATCTGAAGCATAATTGTAGTAGGTGTTGTTGTATTGTTGACTTTGGAATCCTCTACCTGCATTTCTTCCAAAGTAATTCCTTCCACCTCTACCTCTGTAATTACCTCTTTGATTTCTGCCACCTCTTCCTCTTGAATTATAATTTTGATTGTATCCACCATTATTCTGATTATTATGCCAACAATCATTAGCTAAGTGATTTGTCTTACCACAAATCCAACAAGCTTTGCCTCCATCTTTGTTGTTCCTGCCTCTTCCTCTACCTTTGCCACCTCCTCTTCCTCTTAGGAAGTTTGCTTGAGTAGTTGTTCCTTCATCTTCACCTGCTTGTTGTTTTCCTTTGCTATTCTTCTTCTTGTCCTTTGAGTACATTGCATGTCCTGTACTCTTGTCACCATCTCCTTTAACATCCTGTTCAAATGTTAGCATATGACCTAACAATTGATTTAAATCAGGAGTGAAATGGTCAAGTGATAGTTCTGTAGACAAAATAAATGGCTTCCATTTGTCATCACCTCTCAACCCTGTAAGGATTTGCCTTACCAATTTATCTTCCTCAATGTCTTCATCAACAGCTCCTAAAGCATCTGCAATATCTTTCATCCTTGTTACATAGTCTGAGATGGATTGAGAGGCCTTCTTCTTGAAGGTAGTAAATTCTGCCCATAAAGATGCCTTCCTTGACTTTGTAGTGTTCTGGAAATGCTCCTCCAAAGCATTCCATATGTCAGTAGCACTTTCAAGACCTCTAATATGAGGTAACAAGTAATCATTGACTCCCATATAGATAATGCTCCTAGCTTGAGCATCTTTCTTCATCCAATTTTTCAGATCTGCTAACTCTTCCCTAGTTGGAATACTAGGATCTCTGAACTGTGGCTTCTCTTCTTCTCCTGTGATGTAAGCAATTAAATCTTTGCTCATAAGATGAGCTTCCATCCTCATTGACCATGCAGGATAGTTTTCCCTATCCAATTTCTCTATCTGTAGAGCATCTCCCATCTTGTATCCACCTGTGTATTGAAAACTTCAAGCTTTACAAGCAATGTATGTACCTTTACTTCAAGTTAGAATCCTTTTGCCTTTCTTGATGTCGAGTAGACTTCTTCTCAGGCTTTTGACTCCAAGCTTTCACTTCTTAGTTCTTCAAATGTTGAACTTCTTGAATCTGCAGCAGTCGGGACCTTCCTTTCCTTGATTTTGATGTCTCCTGCTCTGATACCACTGATGGAGAGTGTTAATCTCCAAAAGAACAACCTACTCTTGAATTTAGAACACCTCTATATCAAGAGTAAGTCAAAACCTTTACTAAATTATAGGTCCAATCTCCAAATTATCAAATCTGAGAAAATGTGTGAAGAAGGTGAAACACAGAAAAGTCTGCTGCAGAATTTCTTCCCATTGACCTATCAAATGAGTAAAGTTTTTGATGAAACTTTGTACTTATCTTCTCCTAGAGATTGCGCATCACCTCCAAGTTGAATCACTTGAAAAGCTTTAGTATAACTTGAGAAATTGTCTTCACAAGTTACCTATGTCTGAATCTGCACTTCTGAGAAGTCGATTTAGACACCCCTAACTTCTTAACTTTAGTTCTCACAATATCTAACCCGTTTTGCCAAATGCTTTTAGCCACGAGTAGATCACCTTCCAACTTAAATATTAAGTGCTTGCTTGCACAAAACTTTAAACTATGGAGTGAGCACTGATCAAAAGATTAAACACGAAATTTGCGCCTGTTTCAGAGAACTGTAGACACTCAACACATATGAATGTTCCTACTCACAATTCTCCTAGCCTGTTTACAATTAGACTCTGAAATTCAGGTCACAGGCTCATTAACTAACAACTTAGATATCCTCAAAAGGATTCCATAATTGATCAAACACAGAAGGAGCAGACACGAAAAGATCGGGCGCAAAATTTCTTCATTAACTCAGAAATTTACAACTGAGTGATGAGAGCTACTTCAACTAACTTTTCTCTATCTCTTGACTCCTTACTTCCTCAATCTTGGCTTCTACATATGCTCTCATACCTGCCCCGACTTTTCTCAAAGTATTTATAGATAATTTGTACAAGATTCTCACTCAACCAAAGATCTGAGTCACCTATGACTATACTAATGTACATATGTGTACACTTCTCTTATCCTCTGAATATGTCTTTCTTCCAAGCTTCAATGGTTGATCCTTCCTTCACTCTCTAACCTTCCAAGTCTTCAATTGGTGATTGGTCTGCACCAACACAAAATACCGAAGACTTAAAGCACATTTGGGCTAGAGCAGGTTTTAGAGAATACTTCAGTGATCCATTGCCCAAATCAGATTTTTATAGATGTTACTACCTAGTGACCACACTGACAACCTCCGAGAACAAGGACTTGCCGGGCACATTTATTTTGTCGTCTTTAGTAAATGACCCCCCATTCAAAAAGTTTTATCTTTCAAAGGATTTGATTCCTGCCGCAATTAAGATCCATGGAGCTGACACGCCGACAGAGGGAGAGAGGCTGATTCCAGAGCTGATGAAGCGTGGTGATGTTACCAAATGGGAAGACATTTCAGCCATCACACCTGAACTATCTAAGCCATTACGTATATGTATGCAACACTTTGCATTCCTGGCTCAGGATTGTTTTACTATGCCTCACAAGCATATTTGGTTTGGATTGTATTTAGCTTGTATTGGGCCCCAAACAGTTGATCTTGCAATTTGGATCATTGATCAGTTGTGCTTAGCACAACAGAGATGGGAAAGGAAAAACGTCATCCATGGATGTTGTGCTCTCAGGAGAATTTTGTATATGTGTTTGGCATATGACTTGCCTATAGAGCGTGCAATGACAAGTGAAGAATCGAAAGTGTTCAAAGGAACCACCATGAAAGCCAAAAAATCTAGTAAGGGATGGGCAGGCAAGCGCATGCGAAGATCTCTCCCATGCCTACAAGTTCCAAAGTCCCCGTCCCCCAACCTTCTCCATAACAGTCACCTACAAAACCCCCTACATCGATACAACCCATTTGCACATCACTCTCATGACCAGTTATTACGGAAGGTACTACCAGCACTGATACCTCTCAAGCAACTACCATTTAGGAACCCACAACTACAACAGTACAAATTCCCACCTCCATTGGTGCGGAAGCGTTTACTTTTCTGATACCCAATGTGGAAGAAAAACCAATGAATACCACGTTCGATTTGAAATGGCCGACGCTTTTTCAAACAAATTTCAATTTTCAGAAGGACAATTTTTCTCTCAGGAATATGAATGACCAAGTTACCCTACAACTCCCCTTGATCAACCACAAGGGCAAGTTGTCTCCAACTCTGAAGAAGAGAGGACAGAGACTGACGATGAAGATGGAGATGATGAAGCCAACCAGGTCAGTCATGACTCTCAAGAGCATGTACAGATTGACATAGAGGAACAGCAAACTGACACCCAAGGTGACATGAGCACGCACAAAGATGAAACATTTGAAGTTGCGGCCTACACATTGTCAATCAAGAAGTTATACTGCACCATGGAAGCTCTGTGGGCACGTAGAAAACTATCACAAGAAGAAAACCAAGCGCTTGTCAAATAGGAACTCACCATAGGAGGCTTCAAAGAAGCGTACATTCAAGGTTTTAGAGAACTGGTTAAGTCAGTAGGCACTAATTAAGCATTATGACATTTGTAGAGAAAGCCACTACCATAGTTTCACCCACGCTGCATTCGCTTGTTATCAAAATGAGGCCAATATATTCACTTAACAATAGATTCCCAGTCTTCACAATAGGCCCAGGAAGCCCGCCTCATTCCTAAAGGATCTTTGGCAGAAGAAATGATCATCATCGACTCCCCGCCCCACAGATCTAATGTACATACCACCACTGTGGTCGAAGTACCCACCACCCCAACCACTCCTTTTTCACCTCCCGTCTTGCCTCAATTCCTCTCACCCTTTCCGCACCTACACAACCTAGCCTCCCTCCTCGGACTTCAACCCTTTTATCCAATCCATTTCTCCATCCATCCTTCCCCATCTCTCTAAGATCCCCATTCCCATTTCCACCTCCATTGACCTTCTCCACCGTCTCACCTCCCCAACCCACTGTATTTCCTCTTTCCCCTTTCCACCAAGTAGTACAAGATACCCCAGTTGTAAATTATTCAGCAACCTTTGTAAATCCTGTTTTCACACCCACTCAAGCACCCACTCTCACTCCACTATTCACAATCACTGCACTCGACACCACGTCTAGTGACATGGACATATCACCACCCACTGCACCACCACACACCTCATCCATTTTACCACCACATTTAGGCACATCACATTTTTCCACTGTCACCAGTGCATCCACTTTCCCATCCCTATTTCCTCTTCCCCTTGCATCAAGTCCCACACCAACAACAACGTCACTCACTACGCCATTAATATTATCACCCACAATCGACACTGCATTCCATCAAATGTTTGCATGTATGACACAAGTGAGAGATGAATTCGCATCTCTAGGCACTAGTTAATTTGACATTTGTATATATGATAGTGTGAGTAAGTAGTGGCTTACGTAACACTTTACACATGTCTAATCTTTCTCTATCTTTTTCTCAACATTTGTATAATTAAGTGTGGTATGTTCATGTTTTGTCGATATTGAAAGATTACTGGAATCTATGTTGTAGATCATGGATGTATGGAACTATGGCCTTGTGGTATTAGTTATGGGCCTACTAAATTTCCAAAAATTGGTATCAGAGCATTTAGCCTATCAAATTCTCAGGTTCCGAGACTTTCAAGTTTACAACATATGATTTAAGAGCATCTTCTAACATTTGACATTTGACATTTGACATACACACTTAATCTAGATGAGGAGAGATTTGAGAATTAGACAATTCAGTCACATGTTTATTCATCAGTGTGGAGTATGAATTTGATGATCTGTTAGCAACCGAATACTTTTGGAATACTATGAAAATACTTTATAGAAGTAATGTTTGAAGATCAAGACTTGATGAAGAGAAGGCTACTTCAAATTCAAGGAAAAACAATGGTTTGGAGAAGATGAAGGAAATAGATCAACATCAAATCAGAGGTATTAGTTTCTACTATCAGATTGTCATTTGCAAGTCATATCTTAGAAGAGCAGTTATGAAGAGATTTGAAGGATTGATGAAGTGCCTTCAAAAACTTTCATTATTTTGAAAGTTCAAGCATTAGCTACATCAAAACAAGAATCTAGAGGTTGTTCTTGACAATTTTGATAAATCTCTTTCATGGCAAGAAAGCTCATCTAAGAAGACAAATTTGGAGATGAGATGAGTTTTGTTTTCAGCCAACCTTGTGTCGTAAGTTGGTTGGAAGTTTGTTCATCTAGGTACAAAATTTGATCTAAGTACACTAGTAAGGTAATTCAGCATTCAACCAAAAGGTTGGTAAAATCAGTCATATCAGTTACCTTTGAAGTAGTGTTCTGATTCAAAGATATGAGGAGATGGTAAAACATGATTCTATATTCACTTCCATTACCATGTTTGTTTTGTCTCTTACTCTTAGCACTAGAGGAAGAGAAAAATTTATTTGAAGAGGATAAGAGTGCTTACTACTTCAAGATGAAGAGAACAAAAGGTATGGAAAAGAAGTTTGAAGATGTTGACATCATCATTAGGAGGAAGAAAGATGCAGAAGAAGAAAGTCAAACAATTCCAAAGGGAAAGTAAGAATTCCTTTTCTCTTATATTTTCCATATACTTTTCCTAATTTTAAATCCTCTACATCCAAAGACAAGTCCATGAGAACATCTTGTATGAAAAAGATAGTTTAAAGAAGAAGCACTTTCTTGTTTTGCACTATACTTGGTCATGTTTTAGTAGGTTTTGACAAAGAATTGCATTGAGAGAAAAGCAACAGATAGCTAAGGCAGCTTATATGTTTTGACTCATATGTGTATGAGTTATGTATAAGTTGAAGATTTTGAGCAGGCAGCTATATGTTATCTCAAAGAATTCTTGAAGTGTCAATACAGAGCTACTTGGTATATGACAAGTTGCAGAGAAGTAATTTTCTTCTTGACCTAACTCTTGAGGTAAAAGAGTATTTGTAGCAGATGTTGGAGACTTGGAGTACGTTTTTTGGAAAAGGTACCTCATATTCACTATATTCAATATATTAAGAAAATTCAGAGTTTTTCACGATAAAAATAAAAAAAATCAGTATTTTTAGAATTTCAGTGTTTTTAGAAAATTCAGAATTTAAGAATTTGCAAGAAAATTATGAAATTTCTGTAAATTCAGAAAAACTAAGTATTATCAGAAAATTTTAAAAATTTCAATATTTTGAGAAAATTCAAAAAATTCAAAAAATTCAAAAAACTCGGGAAAATTCAGATTTTTGTGTTGTACCAGTTAGTTAAAGAATTTATTTTCTATGTCTAGATTTTTGGATACATGCTTGTATTCAAAAAGCTGTTCCATTAGGTCCTATCACTTGATTGAGAAGTGGCGTTCGCCAAAGAAAGTCAAGGAGATACTATCACATTTCACCCGGGTAGAATATGAAGAATGAAGTATCAACTTGCAACTTTTGGAGTTCTCAAGGTGAGAGTTTGTCCACTTGTGTTTCAAGTAGGAGTTGCAGATTCTTGGGAAGGATTTGGTTAAAGAAAAGTTTTACAACTTTATGTGAGAAGCATGGACACTTAGAGGCATTCAAGAAGCGAATCAAACATTCAATCATGAAGTTTTGATGAAAGCAGATGGACATAGGTATTTTGTTAGAGAGATCTTGATAGATCTTGAATGATCTTGAAGATCTTGAGTATTTATGAGTCAATTTTCTATCCTTTGTTTGAAAAGTTCGTAGAATTGGAAGAAGTAAATCGAAGATTTAGATTCTATCAGATTTATGTTGTAGAGAAAAAGAAGAAGACAATTGTTATGTTGCAGAAGATTATGGATCCTAAAATTTTGTTTCAGATACAGGTATTATTGATGAAACATGAAGACTTATTTTCAGCCATATGTAAAAGAATGTAGACTCATACCTATAGGTGTATTCCTATAGGTTATATCAGGTATTCCTATATTTCCTTTGTCAGTTTCTCTTTATGTTCTAGCTTTGAAAGACGAAGGAAGAAGGAGAATGTCTAGAGAAAGTTCTTGCTAGGTGTTCATGTTCGGGAGAAAGTTCCAGAATTCTATTACAAAGAAACTTGATATTTCAGAGAGGTACGTTACTTTTGAGGTGCACACATTTATGTTTATACTAGATTATTAAGAAAAGAGGTATGAAGGACTTATAAATAGAACAAAAATGTAGACAAGATGACATCATAGATATGAAATTTTGATGAGACTCATGAGTTGAGTTGAGTTGAGTTGAGTACAGTTAGAGATGAACCAGCTAGTGTTCATAATACACTAAGTTGTGATTTGTCAGTCACAAGTCCCATGATTCAGTTTTTGATTTTGTTAGTGTATTTACATGACACAGTAGAAATACATTGAGAAACATTTCGTAAGGTAAAATGCAAATATGTGGATCCTAGTGTATGTTTATAGGTTTAAGAAGACTCATTTTAGGAGATAGCAGATTCAGAGTCACTTCATGCTACATATGTTGTCCATTAGTGATTGGTTGATGTATGCTAAGACTATTGGATATCTGGTTTGCGTATTTTCTCAGGTATTATGGTTCATATTCAGCAAATTCAGATTTTCTGAAGTTTGAAGAAATTCAAATTCAGTTTTGACGAAGACTTTTGAAGAAAAGGTTTGAAGGTCAATTCGGGAGTACAAGTTTGAAGTTTATGAAAGTTTGGACATGAAAGAAGGTACATATCCAGTTCAGTTTGTACCAATATGACATTGCAGGGGGGATTGTTGGAAAACAATGTCACATCAGTCTGAAATCCATTTAGGGAAAAAACCCTAATTTTGGTACTTAGTCATTTTTGGCACAAAAATGGGTAAAATTTTTATGAGCCTATCTTGTAGAGCTTGAAGAGAGCTTTCCAATGGTATATGACATTCAGTCATCAGAGATCATATTTGGGAGAAAACCCTAGCCCTAATTTTCTACTAATTTTGGGTTTTGACCTCATATGATAGCTCTCGGCATGAGGATCATGAAAATGTTGTCAGATCATTCAACAGATAGTCACAAGTGTGAAAAAGCAAGTCAAGAAGATATTTTTAAAGTTAGCTAAAAGCAACTTTAAAAATAAAGCAAACTCACTTAAAATAAGCAAAAGCAATTTGGAAAGCAATGTGATTAAAATAAAGCATTTTTTTGTGAATTTTTTGCATGCAGCTTTAAAATCTATATAAGAGAGTCTTGGGTCACTTTGTTAGACATCCTACACCAATTGCAATGCCAGCTTGGGTCCCTTAGTAGAGGTGGTTCTCTAGCACACATGGGGTAGCCATGGTGCACTTTAGGAGCATGTTGAGGAGGAGCTATGGAGTTCTTCTTCGAGAAGTGTGTGCTTACACTCTTGCTTATGGAAAAGACTTACCTATCAACAGCTTGGTTGTGTGGAACAGCCATCTACATAATGTATTTGAAGATTTTCTTCTATATGAAGATTTCAGTGTAGTTCAAAAACATTGGATGGAGCTTAACATAAGATTTGCATCTTATGTTAACAATTCAGGTACATATTCTCTTTATGCACACAGGTACTACTTGGAGTTTATGGAGGCAATGGCATCCATATCAGGGGGACTCCTATTTGGCATATCTAAAGGAGAATCGGTACATGCATGCTACATGCATTTAGATGAGGTGTTAGAGAAGGTGTCTTCACATGAGTATGAGGATTTCTGTCAGCGACATGTTAGCGTTCTTTGCTAATTCTGTAAGTATGTGATCTTTCACACACACATCTGATTTAGGGTCTTCCATAGCCTAAAAACAGATTAGGGTTTGCTGAATATCAGTTTCCAACTGATCTTTCCTCTTTCTGTCACTCATATTCACTCTTCTATAACCTATCAGGTTATAATCTCATACATATTCATATTTCTGTCCCTACATCTGAATATTCTTATAAATTTTGTACATTCACTCATCCATCTATTTCTGTTCACATAGAGTGGTTGATAGTTTTGCTCCCACATTGTAATTTGATATCTGTATATATGATAGTGTAAGTAAGCAGTGGCTTACGTAACACTTTACACATGTTGTCTAATATTTCTCTATCTTTGTCTCAACATTTGTATGATTAAGTGTGGTATATTCATGTTTTGTCAATATTCGAAGATTGCTAGAATCTATGTTGTAGATCCTGGATCTATGGAACTATGGACCTGTGGTATTAGTTATGGGCCCAATACATTTCCAACAAGTGGAGTGTGTGAGGGAGTTACAGTTGGTTTATGAGTCTTAGACTTCTTTAGTGAGACGTTACACTCCTAGAAAGATATAGGGCCAATGAAGAACTTATCCTCTCACATGTGACATTTCATTGAGTTGTCATGGTGAGAGGGTCATGCGGACCACCTTTGCCCAGTAGAATACTTAGCTTGACATATCACAATGCTCATGTACATGTATTCCATTACAATCTCATTTAATTCAAGTCTTTTGTTTCTTGTGTCTTATGTATTTTTTACATGTCTCCTTTTAACTCTTTCTATGTGTGAGAAGGCTCCACAATCTTACGTGAGGATTATCCATTGAAATTGTGAGGATAAATTTCTATATATGCATAAATCATTACCCTCATGCATGCATACTATACACAAACACCCATGCATATGCTTCAACTTTGAAAGTATATAGAAGCTCTATTTTTGGAACATTCTTCCTTTCAAAATCGGTTCATGTGTATAGTTTTCTTTTATTATCATCATGAATACATACCATCCACAAGAACTCATGCATATGAGTTTAATTTTGAAAGTGTATAAGAAGCTCCATTTTTGGACCATTCTTCCTTTCAAAATCAAGTCATGTGTATGATTTTCTTTTGTTGTCATCATTCATGGTCATGGAGTTATCTTACATTCATATGTTCCCCCATAATTAAATCATCACAACTCTCCTCTCCATACCCAACGTCATCTTCACCTTCACATTTTGATCACATAAACCTTCCAACACTCAGTAGCTTCATACACTCTGAATGTGCTGCGACTGGACCTCATCCACCCCGATTGCGATCACCTCCACATTTGAACCCAATGTGAAAGGCTTCATGGGGTTTGCTTTTGATCTTATTGGGAGGTTGTGATCGATATCCTTTGTTGCATATTTTTCATCACCATCATCATTATTGCGTGTTGTAATGGATTTTAAAGAATATCGTGCACATCTTTGCCATGAAGAAAATGCATTTGCGAGTAATATAAAGCATTGTGCATCACTTGAATATTCACATAAGATGCAAGAAGTATTGAAATCCCTTATTGTTGAGAAACAAGGCCAAAGAATAGTCTCTTCTATGTTGAGAGAGAGGGGAAAATTCAATGGCATCAACATTACAAGCTACTTAGATCTGTTTGAAGAGGAAGCTATGATTTTTGGTTTTCTTGAAGATCTTTTGATATCATTCTTTGAGAAAATTGGTTTTAGATCTATTATAAACCATATCATTCAATGTGACAGTGTTTGTTATAGTTTATGGAATGATGGAATGATATATGGATTGTAATGTCTTGAGGGTTTTAATGTGATTTGTGTTTTGATTTAGTAGGTGAAGACTCGTGAGGGTCTGAAAATGCATGGACTTATTCAGATATTCTTGAAGATATTTCAAATATTATTTAAAAGAAGGTATTTTTTTTCTTTTTTGTAAAAATAATAGATTCATTTAGAAATGGATATTTTTTGTAAAAATAGTAGATCGCTTGGAAAGCAATGATTTTGTAAATAAAGCAAATTTTCATAAACACATGATTTTCAAAGCTTCATGCTCATGTATATTCTATTCAAGACATAATGAAAAATACCTATAAATACACACACTCTGATATACTTGTCGATCACTATATGTGGGGGGGCGATTGTACCCAATCTAGTGTCAATTCTCTTGTCTCTATCTATTCTTTGAGTAATTTTGTGAGATTTCACTTCTATACTATCTTTTGTGTACGTGTGGTTGTGGGATCCAGTCAATAGTGGTATCAGAGCCAAGGCACGTCTATGGAGGTGGTTTCTTGATGTCCGATTGTGATTCACATCATCCATGATGCTCACGATTTGGCATCACTCCCAACCATCTAGTCCAGGTTTTTGTTTATGGAATAATGGAATGATATATGTATTTTAGTGTCTTGAGGGTTTTAATGTTATTTGTGTTTTGATTTAGCATGTGAAGACTCGTGAGGGTGTGAAGGTGCGTGGACTTGTTGAGATATTTTATAAGATAATTAGAAGAATATTTAGAAGATAGTATTTTATTTATTTTTTGTAAAAAGGAAAGATGGCTTTAGAAAACGACATTTTTTTTGTAAAAGTAGTAGATCTCTTGAAAAGCGACAATTTTTTAAATAAAATAGATTTTTGTAAACGCACTCTTTTTGAACTGCCATCCTCATGTATCTTTTTTTCAGGATGTAATGAAAAATACCTATAAATACACATGCTCTCATAAACTTGTCCATCAAAGTATGTGGGGGGAGATTGTACCCAATCTAGTGTCCATTCTCTTGTCTCTTTCTATTCCTTGAGTACTTTTGTGAGATTTCATTTCTCTACTATTATCTACATACATGCTTCAATGGGATCTGATCAATAGTGGTATCACAACCAAGGCACATCTTTAGAGGTGGTTTCCAATCTGGTGACTGAGGCATAGAACTATGACAGAACTTTGGCATCTTTGGCTTCTCTAGCAATCCTGGTTCTCTTGGTTCACTTTGGCTCCCTTTGGTTCCATTGGCTATGTACACACCAATTCTAACTTATGAGATGACAATAAGTGCTTAATTATTTCCCTAGTTAGCTTATTTATTTCTCTAGTTAGCCTACTTAGTTCCTCATTTAGCATGTAGGGGATTCGAACTCAAAACCTCATATTTCCAAGAGATTATTTCCTCATGGCCAAAGGAAACATCCTAAACCTCAGATTCCATGTAAATACTATATCTCATGATTAGCTCCAAATTAGGAGAAACCAATGACTCCATTGCATTTGGAACATGCCAAAACCCTAAGATTGGCTGTCTATTTGCTAAATTCTGACATTTGGAGGTCCTATTTGGATTGTTGACATCATTGATGACATCATCAACTCGCAACCACCCTTGAAATCCTATATAAGGAGAGTTTGGCCACATACACTCAGTCTTGCCAACGCCAATCTTGGGAGCTCAAGGAGTTCTGATCACCAAGTAAGTACTTTCAAGTTCTAGTTCGACCACAGCTTGGACTTGCTATTTTGGTCTTTGCATATGTTGAGTAAAGTGATGACTACTCTCAACCTGCTAGCAATGGCTAAATTCCTCTTGGAATTATCTAATCAACTTAGATAGCTACCAATCATGAGTTATTTCAATAAAAAAGATGGAATACATGCTCAAAATGATGCTTAGCAAGTTAGAAGATTTGCTTGACATTTTCGGGGTGTTTCAATATGCAGACCAAAGAGCAAACATATGAAGATATCTCATGACTGGAAAAAGGAATAACAATGAAAGTTTGTATCTATGAACTAGATAGTATACTGAATCTATAGTGCTTTAAATCATATCAAATGATTAACCACGCATTGAGAAGAAGCTTTGAGAAGATCAATGTTCTGAGATGATCATAGGAGAGAAGTGAAGTAGAGAAGTGAAGTAGAGAAGTAATCAATGTATATGTATTAGATCACATAGATATACAATGACATTTGCAATGGTCAATTGCATAATGTGAGCGTATGCATGGAGCTATCGATTGAGCTCACTAATAAAAAAGAATCCCTCTCAAATTATCTCATAGTCCGACTTATTTTTGCGAGTTTTTTTAATCCACTTTTACAATTGAGGTTTGAGCAAAGTATCAGTAGCCGGTGTGAACGACCACTTTCTTTGTAAAAAAATAAGTCTAATGCAATGGGATGGGAATTTTTTGGAGATACTAAGAGTTTTTGAAGAAGTATAATTTCGGTGATTTTGTATTTTAGAAGCTCCGAACGGTTTGTATCAATTATGAAGAAGTACGTGAGGTCCAATATGGTGTGCAATTCCGGAAGTGACAAATAGGAACAACCAATATATGCAAAGAGCAGATACAGGTGAAGTGTATAGAACCTAAAAGAATCACTTGTAAGAAGATACTCCAACACAGTACTATACTCATTCTATAATCAAAGAGTTTACTTTCTATTGTGGTGTTTTGATTTTGTCTATACTATGTCAATGTGAAGGAGTGTAGTGTTAGATGATAAGTTGAATTAACTATAAGGAACAGAAATGCATGTTTATGAATACTAGAGTATTTGTAAATCCCCATTCCCAAACCTATACATTGGTTACTATAAGATTGTATCAAAGAGAACACCCAAACATTATGGTGACCATGATGGGATGGGGTAACCAAACACAACACAAAGTGGATTGATGCTGATATGAAGTGGCAAGGAGTACTTAAAAAAGACCTATCATCACGAGTATTTAGACAAATTTGTGTAGCAGACCCTAGAAACATTGAAGCTTGAAGATATTCCTCTCGAAGATCCAATATCTATTCTAGAGGAAGTACAGTATAAGGTGGAAACCAAAGTTTTACCTCCAAAACTCTTGAAGGACTTACGCTTTGAGTGGAGGGATGACAAGCAAAGAAAAGTCTTGTGGCAAGGGGGATTGAGTGGAACCAACTAGAAGAGCCACCTGCAGGAAGAAAAATTGAAGTAGGCCAAAACGGTGAGAATGAACTCTCGCCAAAGTTGTAGTTAGCCCTAGTACCTTCGACACAAACCGGTACCTTACAAACACTTGGAAACCCGATGGAGAATAGACACCATTTTGTGAGGGTTAAGTTATATTCATTTTTATGGGCAAGTGGACGAGGATTCGGATGTGCATGTATGGACATTTGAAAATCAATACATATGTAACCATCGTAACTAACATGATGATAGACACAAGTTCCAAGTATTCCAAGCCACCCTGGTCAATGATGCAGTAAATTGGCTTTTTGAGTACACTTCAGACTATTTTTCAACTTATAATGAGTTGAAGGAGGCCTTTTTAGAGTGATTCTAGACCGCCAAGAGCATTTTGAAGCTATATTGGTCCCTCCAATATATGATGCAAAAGGAATAGTCGACCAATGTGCGTTGGATTTCAAATCCATGATGCGATAGTTCCTGATAGACAAATGTCCTTCCGAAGAGATGTGAATAGATTTTTTTTGCCGATGGAATCCAGTCGCCTATCAGAGAAAAGATTTATATGTACATGTTTGATCAAGCTCGCACGCTTAATCAGATCATTGAATTAGCTACAAAGATGGATAGAAAGATGCACTTTGCGAACTTGGACTCTAAGAAGACTAATTTGGGGTTCAAGAAAGGTTTTTTCCAACATACCCAAAATGCATACGTTGAACCAATTGTTTTCTCCAATTTGCAACAAGACAAATCACAATTTCGAGGAATGTCATTTTAGTGCGAGAAATACACTACTCGCTACTGCATAAGTAGATGTACCTTCATGGAAAGGGAATGCAGCTAGATATAAGCCACAAGTATCTTCTGGACAATGGTAGAATAGTCAGGACATTAGATTTTTAGGAGCATCCTAGCATCCAAATTCACAACAATTTCTAGAGCAGCAACACGGTAATCGAGATTTGTGATTTGTGTGTAGATGTTGGAGGTTTCAACAACCTAGGCTAGGCAATTTGGGTAATCGACCAATTCAATGTCAGTTCTATTTACAATATGGTCATAGACGATGGGAATTCAAGGAGGCCAAAGAGCTTGATCAACGATAAGAAGTAGCCATTGCAAAAAACATTCAGTGTAGGTAGACATAATATCTCCATCTTTCCATCCAAAAGTTGTCCATGATTGAGGAGCATGTAAGTGGAAATGAGGAGGAAGGAAAAAATCCTTGATCTTTTCTTGAAATTCGGTCCATGTGGTGAGGTTCTTGGTGCTATCTCCCAAAACATTCCACCAAAACTAGGCCTTACCCATCAAATAATTAGTAACAAATTTCACTTTTTCAATTTTAGAATATGATTCATGAGAATAAAAGTCATCAAATTTGGATAGCCATGAAAGAAAAAATTGGCCATCCTTGTTGGGAAAGATGGATGAACACTCCAAGAAATGAGTAGGTACTGCCAAATCCTGCTTTGTACCAGCCCCTTGTAGCTTTCGAGTTGAGATGTGGGCCCTCTTAGTTTTCCAATGACACTATACAAGTGCATATGTACTTTGGAAATGATGTGAGAAATGATTGAATCAAAATAGACTACTTCCAAGTTGAAGGATCAATGAAAATCTTCTATCTCTATTCACACACCTACTGCTTGTTATGCTCAGTGCTTGCACTGCAATAGGAATAAGAAAAATTCCTTCTCAAGATAGTAAATTAGCTTAATAAGCTAATGATTCCAAGTGGAATCACTTAAAATGATGCACTATACATAGAGCAATCAATTTAGCAATCAAATCATTACCCCTGACTTTTTAGGACCTCTACAAAGTTTGACCAGTGAGTGCTTGGACGTGCTTTTCTCCAAATTGGCTGAATGGATTATCTTCAAAACTTGTGAGCATGTAGAGAACTTGGAGCTGATTCCAAGGAAAGATATAGAACATTGAAAATGATAAAGGAATGGTTGAGATATGAGCAGTAGAAGTTGACTGTTATGAATGACTATGATAGAGAGATCATAGATAAGAAATGTAGATCTATTGTAATAGAACACAGTGTTGTACAAGATCATAGGCATGATAATCATAGCCTAATGATGATGAGAAGTGATGGTTACAATGTAGACGTCACTCTCTTACAATGTGGCAATGGAGAACTCGGGAATAGAGTCACACACCCAGCGAGTTTTTTTGACACTTTTTATAGACGAGATGTTTGAGTTTGAATTTGAATCCTCCATTCGCTCACACTAAAACATAGTCTTCCGATCTAGGAGATATTCCATCAAATGAATTCATGACTTTTCCAACTAACAAGTCCACGAGGTTGGTAGTGATTACAAATATTCTCTCAAGTCAAAAAAATGACTTTTACTAAAGGGAAAGGATAAAAAACTTCCTAGCAATGGTTTCCAAGGAGCTTCAATTGTTCACGAACTTCTAGCCAAATGTGTAGGCTTGAACTTTGCACCAACATCTCCCCCTCAAGCCAAACATTTTGGCTTGGTCTTCTTCTTCAATATTCATGAATGTCTTGCAATCCACTCATTGACTTAAACCTGCAAGGTTTTGTACCATCTAATGCTTTAGTCAACAAGTTTGCACATTGCATGTTAGTTGATACATATGTCAACAGAATCTCCTTGCTCAATAGATTCTCTCTCACAGAATGATATTGGACCTCTATATTCTTGGCCCTAGCATGATAAATAGTATTAGCTACAAGATGTAGTGAGTTGGTATTATCTCCAAAAATCATTGGAGATGTAGTATGCAAACCTAAATCTGTATACAACAATCTGATCCATATGGCCTCTTGAGTAGCATTGGTCAATCTTGTATACTATGCCTCTTTTGAAGATAAAGCAATAGTAGGTTGCTTCTTTGAAGACCATGATATAGGTTTATCACCTGCAAATGATAGGTAACCTGATGTACTCCTTCTATCATCTTTGCAATCTGCCCAATCTGCATCTGAATATATCTTGATGTCCAAGTCTGAGGTGTAGGGAAAGTACAATCCTTGAGTTTGAGTGCCCTTAAGGTACTTCAAAATCCTTTTGGCAGCTTCCAAATGAGGTGCCCTAGATCTGTGCATAAGGTGAATTAGAACACTTACTCCATAAGCAATATCAATCCTTGTCAATGTAGCATAGTTCAAGCTTCCCACTATGCTTTGGTAACCTACAATATTCTCAACCACATCACCTTCATTAGCACTTAACTTTTGGTTTACCTCCATTGGAGTACTTGCAACTTTGGAATCCTACAAATGAAATTTCTCCAACATGTCCTCGATATACTTTCTCTGAGTAATATAAATTAGAGAGCTAGTATAGACCAACTCAAGTCCAAGAAAATATTTTAGTGATCCAAGGTCACTAATTTTGAACTCCTGCATCATCTGATTCTTGATATGCTTGATGCCATTAGCATCATTACTTGTGAGTATGATATCATCAACATATACACATAGGTATATTACCTTTGAATTACTTCTTTTGACAAACAGAGATGTATCGGCTTTGCTCATGACAAATCCTTGATCTTGAAGGTATGTAATCAACCTATGGTTCCATGCCCTAGGCGCCTGCTTCAATCCATAAAGAGATTTGTTCAATTTACATACATGTATTACCTTGCTTGGGTCCTCATAGCAAGGAGGTTGAGACATGTACACCTCCTCTGAAATCCAGCCATTTAGAAATGCATTTTTTACATCCAATTGATACATGTTCCAATTCTTTGATGCAGCCACACTTACCAATACCCTCATGGTTGGCATTTTGGCCACACGTGAAAAGATGTCTTCATAATCAACTCCTTGGGGTTGTGCAAAACCCTTAGCCACAAGTCTAGCTTTGTACCTGCTTATTGATCCATTAGAATTCTTGTTGAACTTATAAATCCATCTAGAACGAATTACCTTCATAGATTCCTTTGGCACTAGCTTCCAAGTATCATTCTCCTTGAGTGCTTCAATTTCCTCATCCATAGCTTGCTTCCATTCTACCTTGGTCTTTGCTTCTTTATATGATGATGATTCTTCAAATGACAAGTCTTTTACAAGATAAACAGAGTGCTTAGTAACTAAGGAAGTGTCATACCCATATTTGATTGGCTTCTTGCTCTTCCTTTGTGATCTTTTGATTGCTTGGTTGGATGATTCAGGTATATCCTTCAACTATTTCATCTTGGCTTTGCCTTTGGACCTCCATGCCTTGAATTCTTCTAAGTTGATGATGTCCTCATCATCTGAGTTGATGTCTTAAATCTAATTAGGCTCCTCCTTAGTGAGGCTTGGAAACTCCTCTTTCAAGTCATAAGGTAGTTATACTTTCCTGCATTCACTTTCAAACCAAGAGTCATTCTCATCAAAGAAAACATCTCTACTGACCATAAATCTTTTGTTCAAAGGATTGTAGAACTTGTATCCTTTCTGATTCTAGTCATACCCTATGAAAATGCATTTTTCTACCTTAGGGTCTAGATTACCTCTTATTTGAGAAGGGATATGCACATAAGGAAAACATCCAAAGGTCCTGCAATGATCAAGTGAAGGTCTTCTACAATGCCATACTTCATATGGGGTCATCCCATCAAGAGATTTGGATGAGAACCTATTTACAAGGAAACTGGCAGTAGATACACTCTCTACCTAGCTGTTTCAACAATTAGTCTATTTCTCCTCTGTGCCACCCCATTTCGCTCAAGGGTATACCTTGTTGTATTTTCTCTCTTGATTCCTCTGTTGTGAAAGAATTCATCAAAATCATTTGAGAAGTACTCACCTCCTCCATCTGACCTTAAGCTCTTTAGGTTTCTCCCTATTTGGTTCTCAACAAGTGCAAGATACTTTTTAAAGCAACTTAATACTTCATCTTTGTGCTTCATAAAATATAAGACAATCCACCTACTAAAGTCATCAATGAAAGATACATAATACCTGGAACCAGAAATTGAGGGATCCTTACTTGGTCCCCATACATCTGTATGCACAAGCTCTAGGTAGTCCTCATGCATGTATCCTTCCTTCAGAAGGGTAACCTGTGAGATTTTCCAAACTGACAAGGACCACATTTATAAATCATATGTTGCTTGGAGGTATCCAAGAGCACACATTGGTCTCTACACATTTGTTTTAAAGTTCTCTCACCAATATGCCCTAATCTCTTATGCCAAATTTCAAGCTCTTATAGTGTTTGGTCTTTGTAGCTATAGAGCGCAATATTCCTTGTATCTTGAAGTTCAGAAGTGCATAATCTACCTATCCTTTCTCCTTTGGAAATCCTTTTGAATCCATGTTGGGGATCCTCTAGAAATCCTCCATATTGATTGAACCTGACCTACAAACCCTTTTCCACAATCTATCTAACACTCATCAAATTCTTGGTAATTGTAGGCATATATATAACCCTACTCAACAGATCTCTATTTCCATCAAAGGTCTTAACATTTCCTACTTTAATCACTGATCGCTTGGTGTCATCACCTGTTTGTACTTGTTGTTTACCCTTTGCTTCCTCAAGGTCAGAGAGAAGAGCTACATTGATTGCCACATGGTTTTAGCATCCTGAGTTAATGTAGAAGAGATGATCATCATTTATACCTAGTTTTGAAGTCATATTCATAATCAGAAGAGAATCTTCTTGCTCCTCTGTATAGTTGTTGTAATCTTTCCTTGATTTGTAGCCTCCTTGGTAGTTGCTATTGTAGTTGTTGTTGTAGTTGTTATTGTATCCTTGATGGTGGTTGAATCTCCCTCTTGATTGTGTGTATCCACCTCTTTGATAACCTCTACCTCTTTGATTCTTGAAGTTCTTGTAACACTCATCTGTAGTATGATTTGACAATCCACAAATATTACATGATGAGGGGTTATAAGGTCTCCCCCTACCTTGCTTACCTCCTCTACCCTTACTCTTGAGGTTCTACCTCTCCCTGCATAGTTGGCTTGGGAGGTAGTTCCTTCATCTTCAACCTTCTTGTTCTTCCCTTTCTCTTTGGACTTACTGTTATCAGTGTATAGGGTAGAAGAGCTATTACCTCTTGATGAATCTCCATTCTTGTTGAGCTTGGATTCGTGGGTAAATAGTTGCCCCATGAGTGTGGTTAGGTCTGGAATCTGCATGTCCATGTACAAGTCCATGGCAGTTGTGAAGCTCTCCCATTTGTCATCAGCTTTAATACCATTGATTACTTGTCTTACAATCTGATCCTCTTCAATTTCTTCTCCTATGCTTGCTAATTGATCAGCTATATCTTTAACTTTGTTCACATACTCTGAGATGCCTTGCTTGGGCTGCTTTCTTTGAGTGGTAAACTCAATCCACAATTGGTTCTTCCTAACCCTTGTGTTGGAAGAGAAATATGAAGACAATGTTTCTCAGGTCTCTTGTGATGTCTTATAGTTCCTAATATGTGGAAGACGAAAATCAAAGATTGAGTTAAGTAAGTATGACCTTGCTAATGCATCTTCGGCACACCAGGTGTTGAGTCTTTCATGCTCCTCTCTTGTAGGTTTTCCTTTGCTTCTGAATATGGGCATCTCCTCATCTCTTGAGATGTATCCATAAAGGCTTCTTCCTTGCAAATATCTCTTCATCCTCAAGGACCATGCTTGATAGGTGTTCCTATCCAATTTATGAATGAAAGAAGAAAATCTTCTCCCATTTTACCTTAACTTTGCTCTAATACCATTGTTGGGAAAGATGGATGGACACTCCCAGAAATGAGTAGGTACTACCAAATCCTGCTTTGTACCAGCCCCTTGTAGCTTCAGAGTTGCGATGTCGGCCCTTTTAGATTTCCTATGTGACTATACAAGTGCCTATGTACTTTGGAAATGATGTGAGAAATCATTGAATCAAAACACACTACTTCCAAGTTGAAGGATCAATGAAAACCTTCTATTTTTGTTCACACACCTATTGCTTGTTATGCTCAATGCTTCTAGTATAGTAGGAATTAGAAGAATTCCTTTTGAAGATATTAAATTAGCTTAGTAAGCTAATGATTACAAGTGGAATCACGTAAAATGATGCACTATACATAGAGCAATCAATTTAGCAATCAAATCATTACCCTCGATTTTCTAGGACCTCTGCAGACTTTGACCAGTGAGTGCTTCAATGCACTTTTCTCCAAATAGGCTCAATGGATTATCTCCAACATTTGTGACATGTAGAGAACTTGGAGACGATTCCAACAAGATATAGAACATTGAAAATGATAAAGGAATGACTGAGATATCAGTAGTACAAGTTGACTCTTATAAATGACTATGACAGAGAGATCGTAGATAAGCAATGTAGATCTATTGTATTAGAACACAGTATTGTAAAAGATCATAGGAATGATAATCATAGCCTAATGATAATGAGAAGTGTAGGTTACAATGTAGGCCTCACTCTCTTACAATGTGGCAATGGATAACTCGGGAATGGAGTCACACACCTCGCGAGCTTTTTTGACATCTTTTATAGATGAGATGTTTGAATTTGAATTTGAATCCTTCATTGGCTCTCACTCAAAAGCAGTCTTCCAATCTAGGAGATATTCCCTCAAATGAGGTCGTGACTTTTCCAACTAACACGTCCGCAAGCTTGGTAGTGATTACAAATATTCTCTCAAGTAAAAAAAATGACTTTTACAAAAGGTAGAGGATAAAAAACTTCCTGGCAATGATTTCCATGGAGCTTCAATTGTTCATGAACTTCTAGCCAAATGTGTAGGTCTGAACTTTGCACCAACAATCCTTTCACCCATCAAATGGAAAATTTTGGCACTAATCTTGGATTGTGTGCCTTGTTCTTGAGTGGTGATAATGGCCTTTAGCACCTTAAGTAGGTTATTTTCATGAGTTTTGCAATTGTTGGAGTGCAGCATCACGTTGTCGAAGAGATTCTCTCACCCTATTTGGATGCTAGAAATATCAGATCATGAAGACTTGATGGCAAGATTGGATGAGAATGCCAATCATTTGCAGGAAGAAAGTGATAATGGATGAAGTTGTACTTGATGAGGTTCTTGATGTTCTTGAAGATGTTAATACAATGAATGTATTTATAAATAGATGTCGCAAATGATTTATGTATGGATGAAGGAGCTATGGAATCCATACTTACATTAAAGGTTGCGAATGAGGTCCTCAATATGTTTGCTGCTAATGCCATGCATGTTTCCTTGAAGGATGTTGTGCCTAATACAGGAATTCCCCTTATTCGAATTACATATGAATCTGATGTGATGCATGAAGTGATGAAGCGACTTATTAGATGGTTGATCTTCATTCATACTTACAGTAAGAAGTTCGTGACAATGGATGTAGTGCTATGATGGCCACTATTCACACACTACTTTGGCCGCCATTGGGTTTACATATACAGATGAGATGAGCCTTCCTGAGGAGGTGAAACCATTTAATGAAGAGCTTATCTGAAGCTAATGTGCTTTCGACAACCATACCTGCAAACCATATTATATAATGATATTTTCTCTAACAGAAAAGTTATCTTATTCGCCACCCTTGCTAGATCATGCTTCTATTTCTCTTCCGTCTGAATTTGATGGCATAATTTTTCGAGTCTTCATGGTGGAGTTTATGTATTGCATCCACTATTTTTTGGGATTTACACGAGTCTTCATGACGGAGTTTACTACAGTTATGGTATGAAAATGGACAAATAGATGGAGAGCAGGGCATGCAATCGAGTGGAAGGATGGCGCGTGCAAGAGAGGGAGTTGCCTCACGAAGATCTAAAAAAGGTGGCGCATATGTTCTGGTGGAGGGGGATTACGAGGAGAAGGAAGGATACAATAGGGATACATTTTTTGGCAATTAAGAGGGTGTTCATATCAGAGCGCTGGAGGCGGAAGAGGAGAATGCTTGGGGACAGATAGAGAGATCATGTGTCACTCAGATACGAAGAGGAACAATCTAAGCTCGCTATTTTTTGCATAGATCCAAGCGTTGATTAGGAAGAAGAAGAGCACCGGCAAGGTCATTTTTTCTGTGGAGGCTCAAATCGGAGGGGTTCCTGATTATTGAATCCGTTCGTGAAGATCTGCGGGGGGGTGGGGGGGGGAGCTCAATTGGGGATGAAAGGAGACATCGCGTGTAAGGATTGGACAAGGAGAGGGAGATAGTAAGGGCATCAATTCTTAACTGCTGATAACTTGATCGTATGGGAAGATGCACGTATGCAGAGATAGATGAAAAAAAAAGTGGAATTATAAACTTGGAGGGAACTATAGAGAGAGAGCCATGGGATTGAGAGAAGGCATCTATATGAGAAACAGGGACAGTTCTTGCCAAGCATGCTTAATTGCGGAGTTCTGATGAAATTTGGAAGAGCAGTGGAAGACAAGGCATCATGGAATTGCAAGGACTCTCTAGGAGCTCAAAGTCATCTGATCGCAGAAGGAAGGATATGTTGTGAAAGATGCTGATGAATGCTTTTGTAATTCATTATTGAAAGTTATTGCATATGATCTGGGAGGAGCTACTCTGACATCCATATGCAGAGGTCAATTATATGGAAGATAATCTGAGGAACAATGTGAAAGCGACAGGTCAACACAGATGATCTGAAGGAGGGTTACTTTTACATTCTTAGTCTGGAGGCGATAATTTTTTGACAAAACCGATCTGCTGAGAAAGGAAATGATGACAGTTCCTTGGCGATAGTATTTTTTCCAGTCATCTTTACACGACATCACTAGGACAAAGGTCAATCTCTTTTGCATCCGACTACAGAAAGGCATAAATCATGTTATAAATTTGTTCGATTGCTCACCTTGGAGTAATGATCAATCTCCGATTGCTCACCTTGAATTCTATTGCGCCAAGTGAATCTGATGCTTTATTTTTAGCCTTGATTTGTAGCCTCCTTGGTAGGTACTATCGTAGTTGTTGTTGTAGTTGTTATTGTATCCTTGATGGTGGTTGAATCTCCCTCTTGATTGTGAGTATCCACCTCTTTGATAACCTCTACCTCTTTGATTCTTGAAGTTCTTGTAACACTCATCTGTAGTATGATTTGACAATCCACAAATATTACATGATGAGGGGTTATAAGGTCTCCCCCTACCTTGCTTACCTCCTCTACCCTTCCTCTTGAGGTTCTACCTCTCCCTGCATAGTTGGCTTGGGAGGTAGTTCCTTCATCTTCAACCTTCTTGTTCTTCCCTTTCTCTTTGGACTTACTATTATCAGTGTATAGGGAAGAAGAGCTATTACCTCTTGATGAATCTCCATTCTTGTTGAGCTTGGATTCGTGGGTAAATAGTTGGCCCATGAGTGTGGTTAGGTCTGGAATCTGCATGTCCATGTACAAGTCCATGGCAGTTGTGAAGCTCTCCCATTTGTCATCAGCTTTAATACCATTGATTACTTGTCTTACAATCTGATCCTCTTCAATTTCTTCTCCTATGCTTGCTAATTGATCAGCTATATCTGTAACTTTGTTCACATACTCTGAGATGCCTTGCTTGGGTTGCTTTCTTTGAGTGGTAAACTCAATCCACAATTGGTTCTTCCTAACCGTTGTGTTGGAAGAGAAATATGAAGACAATGTTTCTCAGGTCTCTTGTGATGTCTTATAGTTCCTAATATGTGGAAGACGAAAATCAAAGATTGAGTTAAGTAAGTATGACCTTGCTAATGCATCTTCGGCACACCAGGTGTTGAGTCTTTCATGCTCCTCTCTTGTAGGTTGTCCTTTGCTTCTAAATATGGGCATCTCCTCATCTCTTGAGATGTATCCATAAAGGCTTCTTCCTTGCAACTATGTCTTCATCCTCAAGGACCATGCTTGATAGTTGTTCCTATCCAATTTATGAATGAAAGAAGGAAATCTTCTCCCATTTTACTTTAACTTTGCTCTAATACCATTGTTGGGAAAGATGGATGGACACTCCAAGAAATGAGTAGGTACTACCAAATCCTGCTTTGTACCAGCCCCTTGTAGCTTCAGAGTTGCGATGTCGGCCCTTTAAGATTTCCTATGAGACTATACAAGTGCCTATGTACTTTGGAAATGATGTGAGAAATCATTGAATCAAAACACACTACTTCCAAGTTGAAGGATCAATGAAAACCTTCTATTTTTGTTCACACACCTACTGCTTGTTATGCTCAATGCTTCTAGTACAGTAGGAATTAGAAAAATTCGTTTTGAAGATATTAAATTAGCTTAGTAAGCTAATGATTACAAGTGGAATCACGTAAAATGATGCACTATACATAGAGCAATCAATTTAGCAATCAAATCATTACCCTCGATTTTCTAGGACCTCTGCAGTCTTTGACCAGTGAGTGCTTCAATGCACTTCTCTCCAAATAGGCTCAATGGATTATCTCCAACATTTGTGACATGTAGAGAACTTGGAGACGATTCCAACAAGATATAGAACATTGAAAATGATAAAGGAATGACTGAGATATCAGTAGTACAAGTTGACTCTTATAAATGACTATGACAGAGAGATCATAGATAAGCAATGTAAATCTATTGTATTAGAACACAGTATTGTAAAAGATCATAGGCATGATAATCATAGCCTAATGATAATGAGAAGTGTAGGTTACAATGTAGGCCTCACTCTCTTACAATGTGGCAATGGATAACTCGGGAATGGAGTCACACACCTCGCGAGTTTTTTTGACATCTTTTATAGATGAGATGTTTGGATTTGAATTTGAATCCTTCGTTGGCTCTCACTCAAAAGTAGTCTTCCAATCTAGGAGATATTCCCTCAAATGAGGTCGTGACTTTTCCAACTAACACATCCACAAGCTTGGTAGTGATTACAAATATTCTCTCAAGTCAAAAAAATGACTTTTACAAAAGGTAGAGGATAAAAAACTTCCTGGCAATGATTTCCATGGAGCTTCAATTGTTCATGAACTTCTAGCCAAATGTGTAGGTCTGAACTTTGCACCAACAGTCCTATCACCCATCAAATGGAAAATTTTGGCACTAATCTTGGATTGTGTGCCTTGTTCTTGAGTGGTGATAATGGACTTTAGCACCTTAAGTAGGTTATTTTCATGAGTTTTGCAATTGTTGGAGTGCAGCATCACGTTGTCGGAGAGATTCTCTCTCCCTATTTGGATGCTAGAAATATCAGATCATGAAGACTTGATGGCAAGATTGGATGAGAATGCCAATCATTTGCAGGAAGAAAGTGATAATGGATGAAGTTGTACTTGATGAGGTTCTTGATGTTCTTGAAGATGTTAATACAATGAATGTATTTATAAATAGATGTCGCAAATGATTTATGTATAGATGAAGGAGCTATGGAATTCTTACTTACATTAAAGGTTGCGAATGAGGTCCTCAATATGTTTGCTGCTAATGCCATGCATGTTTTCTTGGAGGATCTTGTGCCTAATACAGGAATTCCCCTTATTCCAATTACATATGAATCTGATGTGATGCATAAAGTGATGAAGCGACTTATTAGATGGTTGATCTTCATTCATACTTACAGTAAGAAGTTCGTGACAATGGATGCAGTGCTACGATGGCCACTATTCACACACTACTTTGGCCGCCATTGGGTTTACACATACAGATGAGATGAGCCTTTCTGAGGAGGTGAAACCATTTAATGAAGAGCTTATCTGAAGCTAATGTGCTTTCGACAACCATACCTGCAAACCATATTATATAATGATATTTTCTCTAACAGAAAAGTTATCTTATTCGCCACCCTTGCTAGATCATGCTTCTATTTCTCTTGTGTCTGAATTTGATGGCATAATTTTTCGAGTCTTCATGGTGGAGTTCATGTATTGCATCCACTATTTTTTGGGATTTACACGAATCTTCATGACGGAGTTTACTATAGTTATGGTGCGTGCAATCGAGTGGAAGGATGACGCGTGCAAGAGAGGGAGTTGCCTCACGAAGATCTAAAAAAGGTGGCGTGTACGTTCTGGTGGAGGGGGATTATGAGGAGAAGGAAGGATACAATAGGGATACATTTTTTTGCAATAAAGAGGGTGTTCTTATCAGAGCGCTGGAGGCGGAAGAGGAGAATCCTTGGGGACAGATAGAGAGATCGTCCGTCACTCAGATACGAAGAGGAACAATCTAAGCTCGCTGTTTTTTGCATAGATCCAAGCATTGATTAGGAAGAAGAAGAGCACCGGCAACGTCATTTTTTCTGTGGAGGCTCAAATGGGAGGGGTTCCTGATTATTGAATCTGTTTGTGAAGATCTATGGGGGGGGGGGGGCTCAATTGGGGATGAAAGGAGACATCGCGTGTAAGGATTGGACAAGGAGAGGGAGATAGTAAGGGCATCAATTCTTAACTTCTGATAACTTCATCGTATGAGAAGATGCACGTATGTAGAGATAGATGAAAAAGAAAAGTGGAATTATAAACTTGGAGGGAACTATAGAGAGAGAGAGCCATGGATTGAGACAAGGCATCTATATGAGAAACAGGGACAGTTCTTGCCAAGCATGCTTAATTGCGGAGTTCTGATGAAATTCGGAAGAGTAGTGGACGACAAGGCATCATGGAATTGCAAGGACTCTCTAGGAGCTCAAAGTCATCTGGTCGCAGAAGGAAGGATATGTTGTGAAAGAGGCTGATGAATGCTTTTGTTATTCATTATTGAAAGTTATCGCATATGATCTGGGAGGAGCTACTGTGACATCCATACGCAGAGGTCAATTATATGGAGATAATCTGAGGAACAATGTGAAAGCGATACATTAACACAGATGATCTGAAGGAGGGTTACTTTTACATTCTTAGTCTTGAGGCAACAATTTTTTGACGAAACCGATCTGCTGAGAAAGGAAATGATGACAGTTCCTTGGCGATAGTATTTTTTCCACTCATCTTTACACGGCATCACTGGGACAAACATGTCAATCTCTGCTGCATCCGACTATAGAAAGGCTTAAATCATGTTATAAATTTGTTCGATTGCTCACCTTGAAGTAATGATAAATCTCCAATTGCTCACCTTGAATTCTATTGCGCCAAGTGAATCTGATGCTTTATTTTTAGCCTTGATTTTTAGCCTCCTTGGTAGTTGCTATTGTAGTTGTTTTTGTAGTTGTTATTGTATCCTTGATGGTGGTTGAATCTCCCTCTTGATTGTGTGTATCCACCTCTTTGATAACCTCTACCTCTTTGATTCTTGAAGTTCTTGTAACACTCATCTGTAGTATGATTTGACAATCCACAAATATTACATGATGAGGGGTTATAAGGTCTCCCCCTACCTTGCTTACCTCCTCTACCCTTCCTCTTGAGGTTCTACCTCTCCCTGCATAGTTGGCTTGGGACGTAGTTCCTTCATCTTCAACCTTCTTGTTCTTCCCTTTCTCTTTGGACTTACTGTTATCAGTGTATAGGGCAGAAGAGCTATTACCTCTTGATGAATCTCCATTCTTGTTGAGCTTGGATTCGTGGGTAAATAGTTGCCCCATGAGTGTGGTTAGGTCTGGAATCTGCATGTCCATGTACAAGTCCATGGCAGTTGTGAAGCTCTCCCATTTGCAATTAGCTTTAATACCATTGATTACTTGTCTTACAATCTGATCCTCTTCAATTTCTTCTCCTATGCTTGCTAATTGATCAGCTATATCTTTAACTTTGTTCACATACTCTGAGATGCCTTGCTTGGGTTGCTTTCTTTGAGTGGTAAACTCAATCCATAATTGGTTCTTCCTAACCCTTGTGTTGGAAGAGAAATATGAAGACAATGTTTCTCAGGTCTCTTGTGATGTCTTATAGTTCCTAATATGTGGAAGACGAAAATCAAAGATTGAGTTAATTAAGTATGACCTTGCTAATGCATCTTCGGCACACCAGGTGTTGAGTCTTTCATGCTCCTCTCTTGTAGGTTGTCCTTTGCTTCGGAATATGGGCATCTCCTCATCTCTTGAGATGTATCCATAAAGGCTTCTTCCTTGCAAATATGTCTTCATCCTCAAGGACCATGCTTGATAGTTGTTCCTATCCAATTTATGAATGAAAGAAGGAAATCTTTTCCCATTTTACCTTAACTTTGCTCTAATACCATTGTTGGGAAAGATGGATGGACACTCCAAGAAATGAGTAGGTACTACCAAATCCTGCTTTGTACCAGCCCCTTGTAGCTTCAGAGTTGCGATGTCGGCCCTTTTCGATTTCCTATGAGACTATACAAGTGCCTATGTACTTTGGAAATGATGTTAGAAATCATTGAATCAAAAGACACCACTTCCAAGTTGAAGGATCAATGAAAACCTTCTATTGTTGTTCACACACCTACTGCTTGTTATGCTCAATGCTTCTAGTACAGTAGGAATTAGAAAAATTCCTTTTGAAGATATTAAATTAGCTTAGTAAGATAATGATTACAAGTGGAATCACGTAAAATGATGCACTATACATAGAGCAATCAATTTAGCAATCAAACCATTACCCTCGATTTTCTAAGACCTCTACAGACTTTGACCAGTGAGTGCTTCAATGCACTTTTCTCCAAATAGGCTCAATGGATTATCTCCAACATTTATGACATGTAGAGAACTTGGAGACGATTCCAACAAGATATAGAACATTGAAAATGATAAAGGAATGACTGAGATATCAATAGTACAAGTTGACTCTCATAAATGACTATGACAGAGAGATCATAGATAAGCAATGTAGATCTATTGTATTAGAACACAGTATTGTAAAAGATCAAAGGCATGATAATCATAGCCTAATGATAATGAGAAGTGTAGGTTACAATGTAGGCCTCACTCTCTTACAATGTGGCAATGGATAACTCGGGAATGGAGTCACACACCTCGCGAGTTTTTTTGACATCTTTTATAGATGAGATGTTTGAATTTGAATTTGAATCCTTCATTGGCTCTCACTCAAAAGAAATCTTCGAATCTAGGAGATATTCCCTCAAATGAGGTCGTGACTTTTCCAACTAACACGTCCACAAGCTTGGTAGTGATTACAAATATTCTCTCAAGTCAAAAAAATGACTTTTACAAAAGGTATAGGATAAAAAACTTCCTGGCAATGATTTCCATGGAGCTTCAATTGTTCATGAACTTCTAGCCAAATGTGTTGGTCTGAAGTTTGCACCAACAATCCTTTCACCCATCAAATGGAAAATTTTGGCACTAATCTTGGATTGTGTGCCTTGTTCTTGAGTGGTGATAATGGCCTTTAGCTCCTTAAGTAGGTTATTTTCATGAGTTTTGCAATTGTTGGAGTGCAGCATCACGTTGTCGAAGAGATTCTCTCTCCCTATTTGGATGCTAGAAATATCAGATCATGAAGACTTGATGGCAAGATTGGATGAGAATGCCAATCATTTGCAGGAAGAAAGTGATAATGGATGAAGTTGTACTTGATGAGGTTCTTGATGTTCTTGAAGATGTTAATACAATGAATGTATTTATAAATAGATGTCGCAAATGATTTATGTTTAGATGAAGGAGCTATGGAATCCATACTTACATCAAAGGTTGCGAATGAGGTCCTCAATATGTTTGCTGCTAATGCCATGCATGTTTTCTTGGAGGATGTTGTGCCTAATATAGGAATTCCCCTTATTCCAATTACATATGAATCTGATGTGATGCATGAAGTGATGAAGCGACTTATTAGATGGTTGATCTTCATTCATACTTACAGTAAGAAGTTCGTGACAATGGATGTAGTGCTATGATGGCCACTATTCACACACTACTTTGGCCGCCATTGGGTTTACACATACAGATGAGATGAGCCTTCCTGAGGAGGTGAAACCATTTAATGAAGAGTTTATCTGAAGCTAATGTGCTTTCGACAACCATACCTGCAAACCATATTATATAATGATATTTTCTCTAACAGAAAAGTTATCTTATTCGCCACCCTTGCTAGATCATGCTTCTATTTCTCTTCCATCTGAATTTGATGGCATAATTTTTCGAGTCTTCATGGTGGAGTTTATGTATTGCATCCACTATTTTTTGGGATTTACACGAGTCTTCATGACGGAGTTTACTACAGTTATGGTATGAAAGTGAACAAATATATGGAGAGCAGGGCATGCAATCGAGTGGAAGGATGGCGCGTGCAAGAGAGGGAGTTGCCTCACGAAGATCTAAAAAAGGTGGCGCATACATTCTGGTGGAGGGGGATTACGAGGAGAAGGAAGGATACAATAGGGATACATTTTTTGGCAATAAAGAGGGTGTTCTTATCAGAGCGCTGGAGGCGGAAGAGGAGAATCCTTGGGGACAGATAGAGAGATCGTCCGTCACTCAGATACGAAGAGGAACAATCTAAGCTCGCTGTTTTTTGCATAGATCCAAGCGCTGATTAGGAAGAAGAAGAGCACCGGCAACGTCATTTTTTCTGTGGAGGCTCAAATGGGAGGGGTTCCTGATTATTGAATCCGTTCGTGAAGATCTGCGGGGGGGGGGGGGGGGGGGGGGGGGGGCTCAATTGGGTATGAAAGGAGACATCGCGTGTAAGGATTGGACAAGGAGAGGGAGATAGTAAGGGCATCAATTCTTAACTTCTGATAACTTGATCGTATGGGAAGATGGACGTATGCAGAGATAGATGAAAAAAAAAAGTGGAATTATAAACTTGGAGGGAACTATAGAGAGAGAGCCATGGGATTGAGAGAAGGCATCTATATGAGAAACAGGGACAGTTCTTGCCAAGCATGCTTAATTGCGGAGTTCTGATGAAATTTGGAAGAGCAGTGGAAGAGAAGGCATCATGGAATTGCAAGGACTCTCTAGGAGCTCAAAGTCATCTGGTCGCAGAAGGAAGGATATGTTGTGAAAGAGGCTGATGAATGCTTTTGTTATTCATTATTGAAAGTTATCGCATATGATCTGGGAGGAGCTACTCTGACATCCATACGTAGAGGTCAATTATATGGAAGATAATCTGAGGAACAATGTGAAAGCGACAGGTTAACACAGATGATCTGAAGGAGGGTTACTTTACATTCTTAGTCTGGAGGCGACAATTTTTTGACGAAACCGATCTGCTGAGAAAGGAAATGATGACAGTTCCTTGATGATAGTATTTTTTCCAGTCATCTTTACAGGGCATCGCTGGGACAAACAGGTCAATCTCTGCTGCATCCGACTACAGAAAGGCTTAAATCATGTTATAAATTTGTTCGCGTAATCAATTTCTGATTGTTGTGTTTCGTTGATGATTAATCGTACCTGAATATGATTTCAATATAACTAAACTATGTGATAAGAAACTGTATGATGGTCTGGCGTGACTTTGAGGGAAGTAATGATAAATCTCCGATTGCTCACCTTGAATTCTATTGCGCCAAGTGAATCTGATGCTTTATTTTTAGCCGTTCAGTTCTCTAATGTTCAAGGACCATAACCGACAAATGTTTCTCAAATTTTCACGCTCGTCATTCTCTGATTTAAGGAAAATACATACCTGATCATTTCGATTGCTTTTGAACAAAGAAGGGTTATTTGTTATCGTATATGCCACTTTAGTTGAGTATCACTAGCTGGAGAAAGGACGGAAAGATTCATCCGACACAATTATATGTTCTTGCTATTGATATTTGCACTGTTTTTTGATGTATGCTATTCCCTATGCTTTAGCCATCTCTGACTAAATGATAGACTTTCAGTAATAAATAAAAACAAAGACATATTGCGGAGACATGTATTGAATTACTTATGAAGTGATAAATCAAAGAAAATTGTGATACCTGTTTCAATGTACTAGGATTGAGATGACGATTTACTTTACGATGTTAGAAAATGTTTTGATGCCTGAATCTGTAAACAGTTTTAAAAGATACAACGTATATGTTTGATAGGATCTCTTGCCATTGATTCATGACTTTAGATATTGGTTTACGTATTTCAATCATAGATATTAATTGAGTGAATTGGTTATTAAAAGAACTATTTATTTTGATTGCTTTATGAAATAGATTGGTATGCTTATTTAAAGAAGAACCATGCTTTGATAATCTATGTATAGTTAATTCTGTTTATAAATGAAGTATTATGAAGCATCGTGTGTTGTTAAAAAAAAAAACGTAAATAAAATTCTTAAGTTAAGATTCTTTTGAATCTTCCATAAACATTTTGCTTAATTTGCTACAACTAGTCATACGTATAAGTCATGTGATCGTTCATAAAGTGCGAAAATATTTTATGTGCATATCTTTATATGCATCATCACATTGCATGGCACTTAAGAGAAGCTAAAGGTTACTGCATACTGAAGTTTACGGCTGAATCTTTTGAACTCAACTAATGAACTTAGATCAGAATAGATCATAAAGAAAGAAATGAGTTTGTATGTAACTTTTGAGTAAAATAGATCTTGAGTGAGACGTGATTTACTTCGGTTTGATTGGTTAATTGACCGAGTTTGATTTATGAGTTACAAGAATTTGCAAGTTTTTTTTTTCAAGAGCTCATAAGTATATGATAAGAGAAGCTAAAGGTTACTGCATACTGAGGTTTACGGCTGAATCTTTCGAACTCAACTAATGAACGCAGATCAGAATAGATCATAAAGAAAGAAATGAGTTTGTATGTAACTTTCGAGTTAGATAGATCTTGAGTGAGACGTGATTTACTTTGGTTTGATTGGTTAATTGACCGACTTTGATTTATGAGTTACAAGAATTTCCAAGTTTTTTTTTCAAGAGCTCTTAAGTATATGATATATAAGTTAAATAGATCTTGAGTGAGACGTGATTTACTTTGGTTTGATTGGTTAATTGACCGAGTTTGATTTATGAGTTACAAGAATTTGCAAGTTTTTTTCTCAAGAGCTCTTAACTAATGAATTTTCATGAGTTTGATTTGCTCTTTGAGTCTTCATCGTACCTGAGCTTGCTCCAAGCACCTGGCGTGCGTTATTAGCAAGACGATTGAATTGATCCAGTAGTCGTCACGAATCGCTCCCACAACATTCATTCTAAGCATTTTGGAGTAGGGTCCATGGCCTTAGATAAAATCAAAAACTAGGACTAAGCATGTGAAAAATAATTTTAACAATAGGAAATATATATAAAATAATAATAATTATTATAATAATCATAAATTAATAAATAGATAAAATAAATAATGATAGATAAATAAAATAAATTAGATTATTTGATAACTAATAAACAAATAAATAAAATATATAAGAGTGTTAAATAAATAAATAAATAAGGTTAAGAGAGTGTTAAAAGTTGTATTAAATATTAATTAAAAGAAATGGGGTATCAATAAGTGAAAATAGGCCACTGGATAAAGTTGTCGGGGAGCACTAAATTGTGCTCTCTCACTACAGTAGATAAGATTTTGGAAATATGCTTCTAATTACAAGAGCAGGCACGTAGGGAAAATAGTACAAGGATATGTAGCTGATACAAGATGTCCTATAAGCTCGCACTGATAGGTATATATAACTCAGCTAGGGATGATATAGGAGATCCCACAACCCGCAATTGTAAGTATTGAGCAAGATCTCTAGATTACAAGAACTCCCTTATGGGAGATGAACTAGATACAAGAAAGAACTTGACAAGATCTCATACTAAAAGATTACAACAGGATAAGGCTAGATGTCGAGGATAGAAGACTAGACAAGACTAGAGCAAGAGCTTGAACTGCAACTTGAAAGTACTTACTTGGTGATTAGGACTCCTTGAACTCACAAGACTGACATTTGCAAGACTATGTATGTGGCCAAGGCCTCCTTATATATGATTTCAAGGGCGGTTTCCAAGGGTATTTGGGAGCTAGTGATGTCAACAATCCAAACAGGATCTCCAAATGTTAGAATTTAGCAAACAGACAATTGATCTTAGGGTTTTGGCAAGTTTCTCATAATTGTGAACTTAGCATGAGATATAGGATTCACATGGAATCTGAGGTTAAGGATGGTTTCCTTTGTCCAAGATATCACCTCCCCCTCAAGCCAGGGTTCCACAAGGAGCGGTCATGTTCTCTGGTGTCGGCTTCATTGGATTTCTCTTATGGAATTCTCAAACCTTGATTGGTGATCTGTGAAGGTTTTCTATAGCTTCCCAAGTATGATCACTGATGTCATACCCATTCCAATGAATAAGGTATTCCAATCTTCCTGGAGATATTCTTGAATTTAGGATGTGCTTGACTTCAAATTCTTCATGATCATCAATCTGAGTAGGTCGTGAAGGACTAGGTCTCTCCCCCCTCAATGGTGAAATTTGATATGTTTCCGACATGAATACATGGAGAATTGGATGTATTTTCATGGTACTTGGTAGCTAGAGCTTGTAGGTGACTTGATAAATCTTGGCCAAGATGGTGAATGGACCAAATATTTGATGATCTAACTTTACACAAGGCCTTGAAGTTTGCCTATTGCTTCCAAGTAACCATACTTTATCCCCAATTTCATACAATGGATTCTAAACATGATGTTGACCTACGTAGTAATTATATTGTTCTTGAGCTTTATGGACCTCTTCCTTAAGTTCTTTGTGAATGTCCATGAGGTACTGGGCCTTGTCTCTGGTAGTTGGGTTCTTAACATGATTTGAGAGTTGTATATCTATCCTTGGATGTTGTCCATAATTTGCAAAGAAGGGAGTCTGCTTAGTAGATGCATGAATACTATTGTTATACATAAACTTTGCAAAGGTTAAAAGTTCAAACCAATCATTTTGATGATAGTTGCTGGTGCAATGGACATATTGCTCTAGGACTTGATTCATCTGTTTTGTTTGTCCATTAGCTTGTGGATAATTTGCTATAGATAGTTTAACTTGAATCACGAAGGAGCTTGGAAAGACTATTCCAAAAGCTATATATGAATTGTGGACCTCGATCACTGACAATATCATCAAGGAATCCATGAAGAACTAAGATCTATCTGAGAAAAGTTCTAGCAGTGATTGCACCTATGATTGCCTTGGTAGTTGGAATGAACTGTGCCATCTTTGTAAGTCTATCCACAATAACAAGAATGACATCGTACTTGTCTAACTTTGGTAGATCTATGATGAAATCCATAGAAAATGAAGCCCATGGCCTTTCTAGAATAGGTAAAGGTTGCAAGAGGCCATGAGGTTTATGTCGGGGTACCTTAGATCTATTGCAAGTGTCACAGCTTCTGATGTATTCTTTGACTTCCTTCCACATTTTAGGCGACCAAAAATCCCTTGATATGAGTTCTATTATTTTATTCACTCCAAAATGTTCGACTACAAGGTTGTCATGTCATTGTTGAAGTACTTGGATTGTGGGCTTTCTTGGAGGTACATACAATAGGTTCTTATAGAGTAGTAATCCATCCATTTGATGAAATTTGTTTACCTCTTGGAGTTTTCCTTCTTCATCTTTCATCTTAACGTTACAAAACAATTCATCTTGTGGTATAATCTCACGGATCAAATGGTTCAAGGCTCAATCTTCATGATAGCTTGAAGAGATAGCTGCTAACGGGAGATGCTTAGGCTTGATTAATACACTCTCTTGTTGATCAAAGGCCTGTTCACCCTTCTTTAGTGCAAGGTAAGATCTTCAGGACAAGGCACCTCACTAACATTGTTGATGTCTTGCACAATATGTGATGACAAAGTCGAATTTGGATAGAAAGTTACTCCATCAAGATTGCCTTCTATTAAGGATGTGGGTGGTCATAAATACTCTAGGTTCTTCTGATCTGTATACACAGTAACTTTATGAGTTGGTCCTTCTAGATGGTGACACCAAGTATCAAACGTGCCACTATGGCAAGAAGTTCTTTATCATGAATTTTATAATTAATTTTTGGAGGGGAAAATTTCTTTGAATGATATGCAGCTGGATGTAGGTGTCCATCATCTTCATATTGGGAAAGAATGGGCCCTAGGGCAAAGTCTGATGCATGTATCTCTAGGAAGAAGGGCTTACTAGAATCATGCTGAACTAGAATTTGGGTAGTAGTGAATACCAATTTCAAGGTCTAAAAGGCTTTTCCTGCTTCTTTCGTCCATGACAATTTGGAATTCCCTATAAGCTTGGTAAAAGGTGTCACTATCTTGAAGTAATCTTTGATGAATATCCTGTAAAAATTAGCAAACCCCAAAAAACATTGTACATCTCAAACACATGAAGGTGGTTGCTAATCAATGATTGTCTCAATCTTCTTAGGGTCCATAAAAATTCAAAATTATCTGATACAATGTACCCTAAAAATTCCACTTTTGTATTATGGAAAGAGCACTTCTCCAATTTCTCATATAATCATTTTTCTCTTAGTTTCTCTAGGACTATCTTTACATGACATTCTTGAACCTCTAGATTTTTGGAGTATCAAGATATTGTCAAGGTATACTACAATAACATCAGCTAAATATTCTCAAAAGATATCATTCATCATATGTTGGAAGATACCTGGAGCATTTGTGAGACCGAGTGGGATAACTACATCCTCAAAATGGACATACCTTGTTCGAAATGTTGTCTTCCATTCCTCTCCTTCTCTGATCCTGACAAGGTTGTAAGCTCCTCAAACGTCAATGTTCGTGAAGAATTTTGCTTTTCCAAGGTGTTCCAAGAGGTCTGATATGAGTGATAGATGGTATTTGTTCTTTATAGTGACTTTATTCAATCTAGGATAGTCTACACACTTCCGTAGAGTCCCATCCTTCTTCTTTACAAATAAAATAGGAGATTTTGCTGGAGAGTTTGAGTATTTGATAAACCCCTTTGGTAGATTCTCATCAATGTTCTTGCATAGTTCTATAAGTTCCTCTAGCGATAATATGTAGATTGTTCCAAAGGGAGGTTGTGATCCCCTTGAAGTTCTAAGGCTCAATCATAAGGTGTATGCTTTGGGAGGATATCTACATTCTTCTTTTCAAAAACATCTTCAAAGCCTTTGTATTGATTGGGTAGCTGCATTGGATCCTCTTTCTTGGATTCTTGAGATGGTATGGCATAGATCATATATGTTGGGTTCTTCTGGATATTTTGACAGGTGAGTATATTCTTTGCCCAACTAATCTCTACAATATGTTTCTTTAACGAGGGCATTCCAATGATAACTGGTTATATTCCTAGATGCTAGAGGTGGATCATCTACAACTTCAGCTACTATTGGTTTTTTTCTTCTGAAGTACAAGAATTCCATGTTTCTTAACCAATCCTTTGTCGATGAAACATGAGGAGGATCTTGAATCTACTAGGGATGTAAGGGAAAGGTTGTTCTTAACCATGATTAACTTGACAGGTGCAAGACATGTTTCTATGGGTGTAGCTAGAATTACAAGACCCTTTCTTATATCATGGTCTAGTTGTATGATCTCTTTACAACTTGACTTGCTCGTTTCCTTTCTCTACAAGGGTGGCTGCGCCTTTCTAGTTTGTTCTCTTAGTAGGATAATTAACTGCAATATGGTGGGGGTCTCCACAATAGATACATAACTTGTTATCCCTCTTTCTCTATTTCTCTTGTGGTGTTAGAGGCTGGAATGTAGTTACATCTATCTGCATAGGTTGGGGCATAGGCTCATCTCTAGGAGTGGGATGGAAGGTTTCCATTGGTGAGGTCCTCCTTCTATTTTTCTTATTTCCTTGCAAAAAGATGGTTATCACATTGAATAGCTTCGTTGATGTATTCATTTGATGTCCTAACCTCTGGCATCATGAGCATAAGGTCCTTTACATCATCTCTTAAACCCCATCTAAATTGACTTATGAAATAAACTTCATGCCATGTGAGGTCACTTATCAATTGTCTAAGTTTTGATGCATAGGTAGCGGCAGGGTAATTACCTTGATGTAGATTTCAGAGTTTTGTTTCTGCCACTTGACTTATGTCTGCATCTACCAATGTGGCGGTGATTTCTCGAAGAAACCCCTCATAGTCATGAGGTACTGCCATATCCTTCTCCAAGATTGGAGCAAAGCATGATAATGCTTGAACATAGAGCAAGGTTTCAATAAAAGTGACCTTGGATGCATCATCAGGGTATCTATCAGGATGCATATGGATGTACAATGTGACTTGGTGTAGGAACCCTAGGACTGTGCGATCAACATCAAAATTTTCTAGGATGTAAATTTTGGGTTCCTTCATGAAAGATGATCTAGGACATTGGTTCACTTGAATGCTTCTTTGATTTGCTTGAAGATTCTAAAATCGTTCGTGTAGTTCTTGGATGAGCGTAATCATTCATGTAGTTCTTGGATGAGGGTGCCTACATGCAACACATGTTTTATTTCCATTTGTGTCTGTCTATGAGTTAGGTCCTTGATTTGTTGCCAAAGACTTTGAAGTGATAGCACAATCTATTCATAAGCATTCTTTATGATGCCTAGTCTTGAATAGGAGCTAGTCTTACCAAAATGTTAGGAGAGCACTGCTGGTACAAAAGCGTCCAAGCTTACATACTTGGATAATTAGTGTGTATCACTTATTGTGACATAGGACTATTCTCTTATAAAAGTAACTTTACGTTTTATCTTTGTGGAGTTAGCTTATGTTTATTGCACTGCTCTCATGTGGAGTTAGGAGGAATCAAATATGGGGTAACTTGGTAGATGATTGATGAGAGAATAAATCCTATAGTTTAGGACTCACCTTATGGTGAGAATTTGAGTTTGAATTCAAAGCTTTGCTAAAACCTCAATTATAAAAGTGGTTAAAAAAATCACAAGAATAAGCCCGACTATGAGATCATTTGAGACGGATTCTTTGTGAGCTCAATCCATAGCTCCATCTCTACTCTCACATTGAGCAATTGAACATTGCCAATGTCCTTGTATTTCTATGTGATCCAATACATATATATTGATTACTTCTCTACTTCACTTCTCTATTATGATAATCTCATAACAATGAGCTTCTCGAAGCATTTTCGCAGTGCATGGTTGATCATTTGATGTTATTTAAAACATTATCGATTCAATATACTTTCTAGTTCATAGCTACAAAGTTCCATTGTCATTGCTTTTTCCAATCGTGAGATATCTTCATATCTTTGCTCTCTCGTCTGTATATTCAAGACCCTGAAAATGTCAGGCAAGTCTTCTAACTTGCTAAGCATCACTCTCAGTGTGTAGTCCATATTTTTTATTGAAATAACTCATGATTGGTAGCTATCTAAGTTAATTAGATACTCCCAAGAGGAATTAAGTCAATTCATAGCAGGTTGAGAGCACTGATCACTTTACTGAACATATGAAAAGAACAAATACTTCTCATCAAATACAATAGCTAGAAAGAACCAGCTATGGATGGAGATTACAACCTTGAAAAAGCAACCAAATCAAAGTGTAGTTGACTATGTAACAAAGATGAAGGATATGGGTGACTAGCTTGCAAGCATTGGAGAAGAGATAGAAGAGGATCAGATAGTAAAGGAGATCATAAATGGCATCAAAGCTGATGATAAGTGGGAGTCAGTCACCACAACAATGGACCTATATATGGACATGCAAATACGTTACCTCAACACCGTGATGGGGCAACTCTTCACCCATGAGACAAAGCTCAACAAGAATGGAGACAACTCTAGAGGTAACCAATTTTTTGCCAATTACACAGATAGAAATAAAACTAAGGATAGAGGTAAAGGCAAAAAGAATGAAGAAAAGGCTAGTAACTCTCAAGTGAACTTCAGAGGTAGAGGAAGAGGTACGAAAGGAAGGGGCAGAGGAGGAAAGAAAGGTAGGGGGAGATCATACAACCCTTGAACTTACAATATCTATGGCTTGACCAACCATACCACAACTGAGTGTTTCAAGAACACAAGGAATCAGAGAGGAAGAGGCTTTCAAAGAGGAGGCTATGGACAATCCAGAGGTAGGTTCAACAATGGAGAAAGCAATTATCATCACAACTACAACCAACACTACAACAACAATTATCAATGAGGTTTTAGAGGTAGAAGATATTATAACAACTACACAAAAAACCATGAGGATTCTCTACTAATCATGAACATGACATCCAAGCAAGGTAAAGATGATGAGATTTTTTTCTATATTGCTTCTGGTTGTTCCAATCATGTGGCTCAAAATGTAACAATGCTATCTGATCTTGAAGAACCTAAAGCGAAGCATGAAGTAGAGATAGGTGATGACACTAGACATTCTGTTAAGAAGATTAGAAATGTCAAGGCTTTTGATGGTAACATGAACCTTTTGAGTAAGGTTTTATATGTGTCAACTGTAATAAAAAATCTAATAAGTGTTTGATAGATTGTTGAGGAAGGCTTACATGTTAGATTCACAAGGCATGGAGCATATGTGGAAGATCCTCAAAAAGATTTCAAGAGGATTGAAAAAGGTGAGAAATCTAGAAGACTCTTTACATTTGAATTTGAAGATACCAAAAACATTGCATGCTTCAATTACAAGGATCAAACCCTATCTGAACTAGAGATATCACATAAAAGGCTAGGTCATAAAGGTGAAAGAACACTAAAGCAAATATGCACGGATCATAGTGTGCTTGGCATTCAAAATGTGTCCAAACAACACGTGATATACAAATGTGGAGCATGCCAATTTGGAAAATTGCATTGACAACCATTCAATAGAAAAGGGTATATGTATGAATACTACTTGGAGCTTGTGCACATAGATGTGTGGGATCCTAACAGAGAGCCATCAATCTCAAGGTATTATGTTCCATTCATAGATGATTATAGTAGATGGATAATCCTTTACTTCATGAAGCATAAAAATGATTTATTCATTGTTTCAAAAAGTATTTGGCATTGGTCGAAAACCAAACAGGTAGAAGCTTGAAGAGGATTAGATTTGATGGAGGTGATGAGTACTTCTCACATGAATTTGACTCATTCTTATAGGATAGAGGTATAAAGAGAGATATCACAACAAGATACACTCTTGAAATAAATGGAGTGGCGCAAAGGAGGAATAGAATCATAGTAGAGGCTGCAAGATCAATGTTGAATGAAAAGAAACTACCAAATTACTTATGGGTTGAGGTTTTTTCCACAGCCACGTACTTGATTAATAGGTTCCCATCCAAATCCTTGGATGGAATGACACCATATGCGGCATGGAATGGAAGGAGACCCTCATTGGACCATTGCAAAATCTTTGGGTGCACTGCTATAACCAAGACCTGAAGGGATATAGGCTATACAATCCCACTAACAAAGGGTTTACAGTTAGTAGGATGTGGTGTTTGATGAAAATAATTCATGGTTTGAAGATGATTGTAGGAAGATCAAGTTACCTTATGACTTGCAAAGTGAATTTCCAACTCTGACTCATGAAGATCAAGAAATACCAAAAGTTGTCAGCTTAGAGGATGAAGAGTAGATTGACTTCAAGGCTTGGAAGTCAAAGGGCCAAAGCAATTTCAAGCAATTGGAAGACATTTGAGTCTTCCAATTAAGCACTCAGAAGATCTCAAAGGGAGAGTAAAAAACCCATAAGGTATGGCTGTGACACATCATTACTCACCAAGCATTCTGTGTACATGACTAAAGTCTCCATGCAAGAAGAACCTTTTTCATTTGAAGAAGCCAATGAGAAGAAAGAATGGAGAGAAGCCATGTAGGAAGCAATTAAAGCACTTCAAGAAAACAACACTTGGGATTTGGTTCCCAAGAATCCAAGCATAAATATAATAGGATCCAAGTGGATATATAAAATGAAGAAGAATTTGGATGATTCTATAGATAGGTACAAAGCAAGGCTAGTGGCAAAGGGGTTTTCAAAAACCCATGGAGTGGATTATGAGGAGACCTTTTCATCTATGACTGGTTAAGATGCCAACACTTAGGGTTTTGGTAAGTGTTTCTACTTCAAAGAGTTGGAACCTATATGAGTTAGATGTTCTGAATGCATTCCTAAATGGATGGATCTGAGAAGAATTTTACAATACTCAACCACCAGGGTATGAAGACAAGGCCAAACGAGATTATGTATGCAAGCAAAGAAAAGCACTCTATCATTTAAAGCAAGCTCCTAGATCTTGGAACCATAGGCATGTCACATATTTGGAGGATCAAGGATTTGTTTCGAGCAAAGTAAATTCTTCTTTGTTCATAAAGAAGACTAACTCAGAAGTTATTTACTTATGTGTTTATCTGGATGACATTATCATTATGAAAGAGTTTAAAATCAACGACCTTGGTTTACTAATATACTTTCTTGGATTAGAACTTGTATACAAAAATTCTCGTGTTTCTATTACTCAGAGGAAGGACATTCATGATATGTTGGTTAAATTCAAAATGGAGAACACTAAAATGCAAGTACACCTTTGGAATTCAATCACAAACTTATTTCTCATGAGGGAGAACTTCTTGAAGATATTATAGGTTACCAAACGCTTGTTGGGAGTCTCAATTATGCACCCTAACAAGGGTGGACATATGTTATGGAGTAAGCACATTAACCTAGTTTATGCATACACCTAGAAAACTTCACTTGAAAGCTGCCAAGAGGATCTTAAAATATTTGAAGGATACAATAAATGAAGGATGGTTTTATCCATTCACTTCTAATTTGGATATCAAGAGGTATTCTGATACAGATTGGGTTGGCTCCAAGGATGATAGGAGGAGCACTTCTGGCTACTTATCTTTTGGAGGTTCAAAGCTAATATCATGGTCATCAAAGAAGCTAGCAACTGTGGCATTGTCATCTACAGAGGCAGAATATAGAGCCTTAGCAAATGCAACACAAGAGGCTATGTGGCTCAAACTACTGTACCCAGAGTTGGGGCTACATTCTTATACTCCAATGATTTTTGGAGACAATACTAGTTCATTTCATTTGGCTACTAATCTTGCATATCATGCAATGACTAAGCACATTGAAGTGCACTATCATTATGTAAGAGAGAAATTACTTAGCAAGGACATCACTACAACACATCAAGGGCATAGTGACGATCGGCATACCGATGGTCATGGGTCGGCGTCGGTATGACCATCGAAACATTTTGGAAAACCAACTAGGCAATGTACGCATCGGTACAACTGCATCGGTATGAGGGTCAGTATAAGCATCAATAATTTACTAGAAACTACCGAGGCTCATACCGATGCCCTGTTTTAACTGGGCCCGAGAGCAAAAATTCGACATTCCGGGCGTTTTGAAACTAGATCTTGTATTGTCAACTTTGCGTGTGCGAACAACCTATCTCTGTTTGTCACTCTTTCTCTCTCTCTCTCTCCCTCCCTCTCTCTCTCTCCCCATCCCTCTCTCTCTCTCTTTCTCTAAGCACACCTCTATTTTTCTAGATCTGAAGTTTTGGTAAGTATATCGCACATACTGTAGCACTCTTTTTTCTTTGTTTATGTTTTTCGTTTTCTAATATCTTCTCTCTTTAGTTTTGCAAGAGATTTTGGGATCAAGTCTTTGGAAATTCGACGAAGGACAACTTCAAGTGGATTTTGATGAAAACGATTCAAATAAAACATTCTGAGCCTGTAATACAGAATGACACTTTGCATTCCTACAAGTGTGATATTAACTTTGGGATCATTTCCAAAGCCCTTCTTCTATGCATGTGAGTGCAATGCATGGCCAATTTCTAGACATAACTGCATCATTGAATGGCCTCAGGTGGTTTGTAGAGTCATGGGGTGGTGGGTTCATGGGGTCATGGGGTGGTGGGTTCGTGGGGTCACGGGGTCGTGGGTTTGCAGGGTCAAAGGGCTGGTGGGGAAGCATTTCTGAATTTATTTATAGTAGCTCCATTCTCAAATAAGGTTCAACCACCATAAAATCCTCTCATTGCATGCCAATCCTTATGCTTAAGTTTGAAAGGTGAAATGAAGCTCAGAATCCTCCGCTCTACAATGTGAGAAAGCGCACATTTTTTTTTAATGAGACTCTCCCTTATTAATTTCTTCATAGACTAGATGTCATTAGGTGATCCATCAATGAGAGAGTTTCTTTCAGTTTGAGTTCTATTTATCCATGATTAAATGTTTTTAGCAAGGGTTTTTTTGGAGAAGATACCATTGGAAATAATCAAGACTTTCAACTTTATCTCCACAATTGCTATAGTTTTCATGCTTATTCGTAAACCCAAGGGCAAATTTATCTTGAGTGGGTGGAAAAACGTTTGAAATGAGTTTATAAATCTATCTTATAAGACATGAGTCCAAGAGAATACTAATATAGAGCAGGCATTAAATTCGATTCACAATAAATAAAATTTTCTTGAATTCTAATATGCCACCTATTTACTCCATAAGTTCTTCAAAATTCAATCCATGGGCCAGAACAAATCGCAAATCATTCTCTGTACGGTTCAAACCATGTAGCAGCACCATGATAGATTTACGTCTTGTTTATACATCCACAATCAGATGGGAGATTAAGACGAGGGAGTGCACAATCTACTGCGAATTCTAGTTAGGGACTCATACCTTCTCAAGAATGGTAAATTATGAGAAGGCGTGAAAGGTTTACCAAACGGAGATTCTGATCTCAAACAATACAATCAACTATCTATGGAACAATTACATCGTGATATAGAGGGTACTGTGTTGCATAATAAATCTGATGCATATGCACACACTGGATCCATCAAGTGAAGCACATACACGTAAATACATTCACAGCCTTATAAAAACATAGTCACGTCAAACACGTGTGCCTTTGTTTTCATTGAAATTCTCAGATGAAAAGTAATATTCTATTGTCGTTCCTTTTTGTGTAGGTTTGTTTAGTATTACCTTCATCAAAACACCAAAACAAAGTTTGTGCTAGTAATGTGATATATAAATCTTAACATTCAAGAGCTCAGATAGTTGTATTCTATTTTGTTAGCCCTCTCTAGTCGGTTCACAACCTCATAATGTGAGCTAGTATTTTCATTCACCTAGACATAAGAAACAAACTTCAGAAAAATACTGAAATGCAATGTCTCTTGAATTCACACAACATATATATTTACTTTAAATTCATCATCACCATAAATCCTTCAGAATAGTCATAGATTTAAGCACGTCCACAATGCCAAGCTCACATAAACAAGAGTATATACACAAACTACTATACTGTTAATATCACACATTCCGATTCCATTACCATCTAGTTCTGAAGAAAATCCACTCTTATTTCCAAGTTTAGACAAATACAGGCATTCAGTATCAAAGGATTTGCATAATAGATGGGGAAACGAAAATTCCAGATCATTTAGAAAGAAAAAAGAGACGGATATCAAACTTTATATAAGAACACTACGCACTCTTGATTTCTCCTCATTATATATGCAATAACATCATGCTACAAGGATATTTTGGAATTTAAGAAAAAGTGTAGAGGTTCTGAAGCATATATACAAGCAAACATGCATGTATGGAAGGTAAGCGCTTATTCTAGATTATGATGAGTGCACAAAAGATACTTAACATGCAATTATTAAGAAGATGACTTATCTCGAAAATGAGGAAGCCCACTTACAGAGGTGGCAAAGAAGCTAGAAGTGATCATCAACACCCTTCAAACATTCCTAAGTTGCAACCAATTATCCTTGTATGAAAAATGGCCTCTTATGATGCTCATTGACTATGGGAAAATAAATTTCAAAGCTCTGTATAGCAAGTTGTTAGGGTTGAAATGGTTTCTTCTAGGTTGTCCTTTGACGGGTCTTCAACCAAGGAACCTACAACACTTCGAAAATACTTGATTTGGATGAGAGAGATTCACTATTTTTAGTGAACAGGAATGCTCTAGATGTGCTTTCTAAAGAGGGTTTATGAAAAGGAGATCTTTAAAAGAGAAGGAAATGGAGAGTTCCACGAAGTCCTTGGGAGCAAGTGGAGCTCATGCATGTTGCACTATCCCATATTCAAGGCAAAGACATAAATTTTCGTGCATATAAGAGTTGCCTTGTCTTCCTTTACTCACAACATTAGTAGAGAGGAGAGGAAATGAGCTTGGTCCCACCTATTCAGAAAAGCCATAGTGTGTGGGTGGCCTTTTAGGCTCCTTACAAGTCTTGGCGAACATGAAAATTCATCTATGCATGTGTTCGCATGTAGAGGCTTTTGAGACCTTTTGGGACCTTCCTTAGCTTTTGAGACAGCTTCTAATGTACCTTCTACTAGATTTTCATGGCTCTCTTCAACTCCTCTTGAGGGTTGACATGAGAATGTTGATGAGTCCTGACATGGCCAATCCCCCTCCCCTTAGGTGCCCTAGGATATCCCTGAATCTAGGGACCTTTCCTAACCTTAGCCCTTGTCCAACACACACATAGAGAGGTATCTAGAGAGCGATGTCTAGCTCTATATATATATATATATATATATATATATATATATATATATATATATATATATATATATATATATATATATATATATATATATATATATATATATATAACACACACACACACACACATATATATATATATATATATATATATATATATATATATATATATATATATATATATATATATATATATATATATATATATATATATATATATATATATATATATATAGTGCGTGTGTGTTAGTATGTATATATCTATGTCTCTCTCTCTCTCTCTCTCTATATATATATATATATATATATATATATATATATATATATATATATATATATATATATATACATATATATATATATATAGATAGATATATATATATATATATATAGAGAGAGAGAGAGAGAGAGGGAGCGAGAGAGAGAGAGAGGGAGCGAGAGAGAGAGAGAGAGAGACAGAGAGAGAGAAAGAGAGAGACATAGAAGGAAATGTTGATAGTTGATAAAGAGATAGATTAACTTACTCATGCAAACCGCGTATTGTTTTTTTTTTTGAAGAGACAGGAAGTATATTAAAAATGGCATGTAAAGATGTACAAAGGGCAGAGATGCCATCTCAATGAAACAACAAACCATTAGAAGGCCAACCTCAGAGACGTTTACATCGTGTTACAATGTTAAAGAGAAACTAGTGTACAACAGGACATATGCATCTATTTTTACACAACACAATCATGTCAAGTCTAGAGGGAGAGTATAGAGTCAACAAAGAACTTCTCCATTTTTTGGGAGCATTATCTTGTAGGTGCCTTCTCAGCGAGAAATCCAAAGAAGGGGCAGAAGACATAGAGCCCAAACATTTGAAGCCAATCCTACTGAGGTCCTTGTAGGAGGAGATAAAAAAGGAGCTAGAAACTCTATTTTTGAAGAAAGCTTCATTCTTGCTCCTCCATATATTCCAGAGGATGTGAGATCTCCATATATTCCATAGTACAAAGTCAAATTGGTTACAACAGCCAAGAATAATCTCTTTGTAGCTAAGCTTAAGTTTGTACTTCAGAGAGAATGGGTGAAGGATCTTTCGAAAATTTTGAGCATGCCTGCAATTCATAAAGAGATGGGGGACATCCTCCACATTTTCACAAAATTTACATACACCAGAATGAATTTTGAACTTCCTCTCTTTGTTGGCACACGAGACTACATTGTGTAGAATAAGCCAAAGCAAAACAAAGTGTTTGATGTTGTAGGGCAGATTCCAAATACATAGGAATCTATGACATCACTCTTCAGGCTTCCAATAGAATTTCCATTGATTATTGAGTTTATGGAGGATCATTAAGATGGAACCTCTTTTCTTCTTGTACTTCAACTGCATATCCTGAGCAATATTAGACAACAAGATGTTCCTGCTCGCTTGAGAAATGTCAACCTTGTCCACTAGCATTCTCTATGCTTGACGAGGACCTGCGCACATCCAGGAGGAGCATTAGAACCCATAATTTGCTCTTCAAATATAATCTCACCATTACTAGTGAGATCTTTCTAGGTGGTATAACCAAGCTTATAACATTTATGTTCTTTGATCCCCACATGACCATTATTCCAAAGAGATAGCCACCCAGTCCATAGGCTTCCTGTAGGAAAAACTCAAAAACGTTAAGCAATCTGTTATCTAGACATACATACTTTTTCACATTCATCTAGGCATTCCACATGCTACAACCCAAGTTGGAGCTAGTGGGAAGGAAAGTGTGGGGGGAAGAAACAATATTCCAAACACAGTGGTTATTCCAAGCTTTGTAATCAGCCAACCTAAATCAGTGAACATTTATTTTAATTAATAGAGCCGAGCAATCTTGAGAGTCCAAAGCCCTAACTATCCATTTGGCAGACAAGTTAGAGGACATTTTCAAAGGGCAAAATATCCCAAGCCCCCCTTCTTTTTAAGGTAAGCAACATATTTTCCAAGAAACTTTAGGGATTTTATTATGTATAAGACTCCACCCCCTCACCAAAGGAACCTTCTAGAAAGACCAATAAGCTAATTGATATGAGCTTTATTAGGCATCCAACAAGAAAGGAAATAAAAAATAGTAGGCAGAATGTAATGGTTAAGCACACACACATGGTGAGAAAAGGAAGATTGATAGGCATACCAAGTAAAAAACCTTTTTTTGAATCTTTCCATAACCCACTCCCACCTTTGATTTAAAGAGACTTGAAAACCCATAGGTATGCCCAAAAGTCGGAAGATTTCTCCATTTCTTATTATTTCACAACCCAGATTACTAATGCAATTAGGAACCACATTATTAGAGGCTTTGAAGGTAGTTTTCTTGTGATTTATGTTGGAACCACTGGCGAGGCAAAACCTATTGAGACAGTTTAAAATAAATTTAGCATATTCATCATGAGCTTTAGTGAGGATATAAGTGTCATCAGCAAAAGCTTGCAAACAAAGTTGTTTATCAGAACCAGGAAGATTCATACCCTCAACTTTTTTTTCTTCAATAGCATCCTTAATCAATCGACCAAGGGCATCACTAGGAATGGCAAAAAAAAGGTGGGCTAAGGAACATCCCTAACGAATAGACCTTCTAAGTCTAAAGTGAGGGGAGAGGCTACCAACACCAATATCATGTAGGGATTAGAGAATGAAATCCAATTCAATCCTATCATAGGCCTTGTCAAATTCTATCTTGAAGAAAAAATAATGTTGATTAAACTCTTTTGCATAATCCATCCCTTCCCATAGAGAGATAATAGCATCAATGATAAACCTGCCTTTAATGGAGCCATTTTGATAAGGGAGAATGATATCCTTCATGATGGGGCTCAATCTCCTAACAAGGCTAGAGGCAAAAATTTTGTAGATGGTTGTGAGACAGGTAATAGGTCTCGAGTTGTTCAAATCCTCTTTAGGTCCTTTTTTATGGATCAATTTTATAATTCGAGTGTTAACTTTAATAGGGAGAGTGCCCTAGCTAACAAAATCCTTCCAAATCAACAGAATGTAAGGAGCCATGAAATCTTTCAGAGCAATGAAAAACTCGTTAGGAAGTCCATCCAAACCAGGAGTCTTGGAGGGTTTCAAATTACCAATGGTTTCTTTAATCTCACCGGCAGTGAGGAGAAGGCGTAGCATGGCAGCCAGGCCAGGAGGAATAGTTTTTTTCCTTTTAAGAGCAATGAGGGCTCTCCCTCTGTGGATATCCTTCCCCCACTTGGGAGTACTAGAGAAAACATTCGTAAAGAAGCTAGTAGCCTCGTGTAAGTTCTCCTGAACAGATAAAGCAACTCCACCATTCTTCGTCTTGAGGAAAGAAATATAATCCTTGATCTTTTTCGTTTTCAAAAGAGTGAACATACTTTTGGTAGGTCTGTCAAGATTCCTAGCCCAAAATTCTCGTGAAGAGGTAAGGATACTGCTAGCCTCAAGGTACTCTTCATATCTCAGTTTCTCGTGAAGGGATAAAATCAAGTCCATTTTATTAGGGTACTGAGAGGAACAAAAGAGATAAAAAAGTAGGATAGAGGGTGGGATATCGAGTGGTCTCTTTGTGAATCAGAAAGAAACATAGAGAGGAAAATGAAGGCTAGCTGCATAAATCATACATGCGCATGCAAAAGTGGATAAATATCAAGGAATATCCAATCTCTTATATATGGAAATATGTTCGTGTATATATTCACAAACATAGATATTCTGAATGAGTCCATAGATAACGAGTTGAAGGAATATATCTATGATCACACATTATTTGATACGGACTTCCATACACGCATAACATTATATGCACACTATATACACCAAAACAGACACCCAAGTCATAAAATAACTTGCATGCATCAATAGATAATCATTGATAAACACATATACTGTTCCTTTAATGTACTCCTATATCATATATGTTATCTTATATATATCTATATATCCATCATTCGACACATAAGTGTTTACATGATATTTTTTGTAAACTTAGGCGCGTTTATGTATCGTGTACATGAAATGATAAATGCACATATGCACACACACACACACACAATATAATTGTAAATTAAAAAGTGAAGTGTTCACAATCACGTCGAATCGAGATCCTGAAAACTATGCATGCCTTTCATTCATTATATTTTTCTAGTTATGGTTGGAAACTTCCACAAGTTTGTTAATCCAGCGGAGAACCGTTTCCTGGAAAAGTTTTTTCCACCTCTCATGTGAAGATCGAAAACAATCGCGAATACGTTTGTGATAAATGTTTAACGTGATGTAAGGTGATGTTGCAGCCTACGAGTGTTGATATATACTTCATTGCGTTTGTGTTCACTGTACATCTAATTGTAAATGCAGTAATATATATGTAAATGCAGCAATTGTGTGCGCGTATAACCATACGTTTGTGATATTAGTTAAAAGTGAAAACGGTTACAATCACGAGAAATTCCGAGCGTCCAGTAAAAAAATTGTATATACTTAGTGTATAATTGTATGTTCCACATTACTACGAGGCCTACAAAAGTTTGAAAGAATGGAAACGACTTTGAAAGAAAGTTTGGACATTTATTACATAGAAACAAAGTAATATGGTTTAAAGATCATGAAGATAGTTATGGATTCCAACAGAGTTTCCAAGATACAATGATATATGGAAGACAAGGTTTCTGCATCATTGATCACAATTTAGATAGTTTTGAATTCATGAACAAGGGATCGAACTACCTGAACTTCCATTTGTTTTGGTGTGTCTATTTTGAGTCAATGAGAGGTTGTGTGTGAAGCTTGAGCTTGTTGGTACAAATCAGTGGCGCACAATTAATAGAAAGTGCATATTGAACATACTAGAGACCTCTCACTTGTTATAATGCAAATATGCGTGAAATCAATTGGATCTTCAGACTAAACATTTCTTATATCAAGGTAATGCCATGAAGTAAACAAGAATTACTAGATTAGCAGCTCAAATTCGAAAACATGCAGCCTTGTCTAGGAACAAGCTCCACTATTACATGCAACCTAAATGCATCTCAACTCAATGTGGCATGTGTGGTCCCATCTTGCATGCAACCTAAAATAGTAACATAAAAAATCTTATCTTTAATCCTTTCAATGATTAGTAGGTGTAAGCTTTTGAATTAAGATCCAACCTTAGGAGAATGTGAGACTTCTAAATGGATGACACTTCGATCATTGTGAAGCAAGGAACCAAGCACGAGGATTCTTGTTAAAATTGAAGTTCAGTCCGCCTTGTATTTCTCCAATCAATCACCGACCACACTGAGGCATCATAAAGACTATATTATAAGGAAATAACACTCAATCATTTAGGAAATCATTTCAAACTTATATAACCCTAATTTGTAAATTATGAAAGTCGTATGTGGGTTATCACTTAGAGAGTGTGAGTAATATAATAGATCCCTTTCTAAGGAAGTTGCATATTTGCTTGAAGCTTTTTTTTTTCAATCTATGCCTAGCCATAACTTGCAGTTAGACTTCTCTGTGTAGGAGCTAGTTACCTATGAGTGATGAGGAAATTTCACTAATCATTTTGTGTCCATTTCTGGAAATATTTGTTTTCTTCGAAATCTATTATAAGCATCTAGAGTGGGCTTGCCGATAAAGGTTGATCTTTGCATATTTTATGAGAAATTAAGCCAAGAGTTAATAGTGGTCCTAGTGCTCATCCCTACTTAATTTAGTAGGTAGTGTGAGTTGGAGGCATTGGATCCTTGAGTAGGATAAAGTATTTTGAGTGAGATGATTTGCATTAGCAATGTTTCAGGTCTACTTTAAGTGTGAAAATTGTCTCCAATTCATTCCATAGGAACTCAAAGTATCATTATTCAGAGTGAGCATAGGTATCTATGAACATACCTATGAGACCATTCATGCATCAAGTTGAATAGTGAAAGTGTACACTCTCCAATTAGTGGTATCACAGAGATTGTACACATATAGACAGATGAAGAGGGCTAAAGGAACCCTTCAATGCTTCAAAAAATAATGAGCTATTTATTTGAGTTCAAGAAAATACAAACAACTCAAGAGGATTCTACTAGTGGACATATAAAGCATCCACACCATCCAATTTTAGTACATTTCTAGTACTAAGTCAAAGATCTTAATATTAATGAATCTTCTTGCATCAAGGAGCCTTATAAAGGTAAATTACAGTACATCATTTTAGAATATAGTGACAACCTTGAAACTCTAAACAAAAAAAATTGCCAGCCATGGAAGTTCAAAATGTCTAGCCATGGGGGCTTGTTAGCGGAATAGATTCCATACCTAGATTGGGGGATAATCTCATTCCTAATTAGATGAGGATCTTCAAAGTATGGTATGAGAGATATAAAGTTGTTATCTTCATCTTATCTCATCATATTCACAAAGCAATGATACGGCATATTCACGCCCTAGAATCTTCAATAAACGTTGTGAGAAATGTGGAGATTCTATAATCTACTGCAAACCAAAGATATGATGATTAAATTGAAGGCTGAACTCAATAACGTGAGGAATACACCTAATAGCACCATCAATGACTATATTATGAAGATCAAAGAAATAGCCATGCTTTGGGATCCATAGATAGTCACATGGATGATGGTGACTTAGTTGAATATACATGGAATAGTCTTAGAGATGATGAGAAATGGATAACTTTCAACACTTCTATATATGTATTATATAATCTTTCCAGCTTTGAGAATCTAGTGGTCTTAATGGTCACTAAGGTAAAGGAAGAGGTAGAGGAAGAAACCAAGGCAGACACAATGGAAGGAAAGAAAGAGGATCATATGGAGCCTCTGAACAAGACCAAGCTAGCAAGTTCTTATAATCAAGATGACAAGGGAAGTATAGACAGAAGAGGTTCTATTAGAGGGGCAACAAAATGTCATCATACAAAGGGAAAGGTAATTATGCCTCTATTGCAAATGAGAATGAAATTATGCTAGATATGATGAAGATTAGTGAATACAAAACAAAAATGTCAAGAACATGGTAATTGATAGTTAATGTAGCAATCACATGAGCTACACTAAGGATTAGTATAAAGTATCCAATTTCCTGAACAAAAGGGCATGTGATGATGAGTGATGATACTCCCAATGCCATCACACATATAGGTGATGTTATGTGGATGGGTCTCATAAGGCGAAGTGCCTTAAGGATGTTATTCATGTTCCCATAATTACAAAGAACATTGTGTCTATGCATCAAACAATTGAGAGAGGATTGCAACTCAACCTCAACCAAAAGGATGCTTTGTAAAAGACCATAAAGAAGAGTACAAATTGGTGGGGAGAGATTGGAAGGAGGGAAGGCTATTTGCATTGAATGTGAAGAAAAAATTCTAAAGCATTTGATACTTCACATATGGACACAAAAATGTAGTGAAATTGGATCTTTGGTGTAGAAGTTATCAACATATCAGAATTTAGAGGTTGAAGGATATGGAGAGGAAGAGGTTAGTGCTTGGATTTCCGAGTATTTTTCATCAAAATCTCAAGAACGTGTGTGAACCTGGGTAATTAGGTAAATATTAGGTTACCTTTCAAGAAAAGCATGTGATCATCCACTTTGGCCTAGTTCGTATACATGTTTAAGGACCAACAAAAGAAAAGTGAATAAGAGGTAAAAGATAGTTTCTTAGGTTTATTAATGACTTCACAAGGATGATTTTTCTTTAGTTCATGAAGCATAAATCATATTTCTTTCACTGCTTCAAGAAGTTGAAAGCTAATCTAGACAAGTGATGTGAAAAGTATATCAAATATCTAAGCTCACGTGGATGGGGAGCAATACTTCTTCCATGACTCATCTACATTTCGGGAGTTGAAATAATTGAAGAGACAAATCAAACGCAGGTAACACACCATAAGAAAATGTTGTAGTACCAAGCAAGAATATGTACATTGTAGAATGGGCTGGGGGTATGATGATGGAGATGGGAATGCATAATTGTTACAGGGTTGATGTAGAAACCACTACAATATATACCATTAATAAAGCACCCATATCAGAAACACATTCTACAATACCCTATGAAGCTTGATATAGTAGGGAACCAGATGCATCACACTTGAGAGCTTTTAGAAACACTTACTATATGTTAATTAGAAGTGAGTTGAGGAGAAAATTTGATGATCAATGAGAAGGATGTGTTCATAGGATATGTAGATGAAAAGAAATGGTATAGATGCTACAACTTACAACAATGAGTTAAATCTATCAAGGGATGTCCGAGTTGATGAGATCTAACCTTGGTATTCCTCCAATCTATGTATACATGCAAATCAAGATGACGAAGGGAAGATTTCAATAAAAAGTGAAGATCTAGAAAGCATCATTCTCAGTGGAGTAAAGAATTGTAGAATATGAATCATGGAGTGGAGATAACCCTACATCAAGTGAGTTTTGTGATGCAAGGAACAAAGGCATGCAAAAAATCATCCAGATAGAAAAATATGAAGACTTACTGAATCAGATTAATATAGAGCATCATGGAAAGAAGGGGGAGAACTCAAAGGTAAACAAAACATATCCAAATGAATGGAATGTTCAAATACAAAGGTATGATAGGGTAAGGAATTAAGTTCAAAAGCCTACCTATGAATCATTTTTTACTAGAAATAATGCATATATGAGCAAAGTCATAAAAGAAACCACATGGTTTGAAGTAAATACATGCAAGGAATAGCAAGAGCCTATGCAAGAGGATATCAAGGGTCTTGATGTTAATCATACTTGGACGTTTGTTCAAACAAAGAAATACATGAAGATCATTTGAAACAAGTTGATATACCAAGTAAAGAAACATCGAAATGGTAGCATTTCTAGGTATAAAGCCACACTTGTAGCTCATTGGAATTATGACTAGTAAGCATGGGAATCTGTATCAAATTCATGTGAAGAATATTTTTCTAAATTGAGAGTTTGAGGATCTAGAACATAAGTACCAACCACTAGCATTTAAATATGAATCCATAGTTGATTATGTTTATATATTAAAGAAGAACTTGATGGTCACAAGCAAGACCCAAGAGCTTGGAATAAAAGGCTTATAGACTACTTGATCATTTCTGGATACAAAAAAGGAAAAGAATATCCTTTATCATTCTCCAAAAGAGGAGGTTAAGCATCTCTATACTTATGCATGTATGTAGCTGACGTAATTATGAAAAGTGATCGTGAAGAATGTATTAAGGAAATCACAAAAATGTCTCAGAAGAAGATGAATATCTAAGACCTTGGAGATTTGAGATACTTCTTACACATTGAATTCATATAGAAGGATAATGGTATCTACCTCATGCATATAAAACACATTACAATATGTTGAAGAGGAATGGAGTCATAGGGTGCAAACTATTGATAAATCCAATGGAGATAAATATGAAATTGACTTCAAGGGAAGGTAGGGAAGATAAGGATGCACTCTCATATAGGTCAATAGTGAGCTCTTTGAATTATGTTACTATCACAAGGCCTAACCTAGCATAAATATTCAATGTGCTCTCACACTTTATATACATATAGATTCCTCATTTAGTTAGAGCTAAAGGAGTACCAAGATATCTGAAGGATATGTTGAGTGAAGGTATTTTCCATCCTTTTGAAGATGATTTCTAGGTGAGAACATATAAAAATGTTTATTGGTCTGCATCCAAAGATGATATGAGTAGTACAAGTGGATATGCAGTGATGCTAGGCAAAAAAGGCATGTCATGGATGACAAATAAGCAACCGATGGTTGTCCTATATTCTACAATAGTTGCATAGAGAGCATTAGCACATAGTTATATATGAGATCATGTCACTGAAGAAGCTTATGATTTATTTGAATTTTCAATTGAGTTTCTTTCTCATCATGTGTTGCATCTAGCAATCATATATTCCATGTTAGGAACAAACACATGGACCTAGAATACCATTACATTGTAGAGAAATTGTTGGCTAAGGATCAATCTTCTGACATGTTCACTAGAACATTCCTCTCAATGAATCTAACAAAGTTAAAGAGATGCATCAAGATGATGGAGCCAGGATGAAGACTTGAAGGTTGAATCTTTAGAGGGGTTCATTGTTGAAATTAAAGCTTCAAGCTTAGGAGCATATGAATCTTCTAAACCGATGACACTTGGGGCATTGTGATGCAAGAAGCCAAGCAAGATTATTCAAAGTATGAGCATATGCCTATTTAAAGTAGATGTATGCATGAATTAGATACATGTGTTTACATGTGCATAAATGCATAATAGGTTTAAATGTGATTGCATTAAAAGTACATGCTAGTGCATGAGTACGTATGATAAAGTTAATAATTGTGTGCAAGTATATGAATTAAACATATTTATATGAGGATGTATGTGAGTGTGTAGTTATACATACATAAAAAGGTTAATTATGTTAGCATAGGTTTAAATTATGTTAAGTTTTGAATCTTAGATTTATTAATGAGTGTTTTATGTTCATGAAAGCATACTTATTTTTTCCTAATACTTCTTTTGCAGAGCATTGTGAAGAAAACTTGATAAGCACTGAAGAGGATTTGATGAGATTATGAGATAAAAGCTACTTTTATGCCACTGATTTTAGTTCATCATTTGATCTTTGAATTATAAATTTGTATAGGATTATTTTCTAAGAGCTCTATTAGAACTCTTTACAAGCATTTGTATAGGTCTAGATTTGATTCTAAAGTTTTAGCACTTTCACTTTACAATTTAATTAATTTTTATATTGCACTTTTCTTATGTCTAAGAATTTAGCATGGACAAGCAAATCTGTTACTGAAAATAAACAATTAGATAGTTCTTGTGTTTTAGGAATGCTTTTACCCACACCTATTGAAAGTACATTTACTCAAATCAGTGATAACAAGAATAGTAACGAAAGTGGAGTAATAGAAATAGTTAAAGATCAAGTTGTAGATGAATTTTACATTCTATAGAATATGATCGTAACTTATCTAGAGTTTTGCCTTTCCTCTCAATTGTCTTACCTGAACGAGAAAATATGGAAGATATGTTTCCTCCAACCTAAAAAAGAAATACTCTTTCACAACAAAAAGAAAACACCGTAGTGGAGCTCATTAAAGATAGAATAACCAATGAAGAATTAATTTTTCCTTCATATTTAGATGCTATATCTAGGTATAGAAACACACTTCCACATGGGCCATAGTGTTCTACTTTTGATGAATACGAATATTGCATCTACAAGTGAGACTTCAACGAAAAAGAAAATAGATAGATCTTTCATTCTAAATACGCTTTTACCGGCTGCATTAGAGAATAGTACTACATAAACCAACGAAAGCGAGGATAGAAGTAGAAAAAGTGAAAGATCATATTGTAACCAAAACTTTATACTCTTCACCCGATGATTATAGAGTGTCTAGATTTAGATCTTTTTGCTTTTCCTGATTCTAACAAAAGAGAAATCTTGTTTCCACCTTCCCCTAAAAGGAAAAATCAATTTGAAAACGATGAGGTAGCTAATATTAAGCATTGTATCATTGAAGAGAATTCTAATCGGATTACTGAAGAAGAACTTATCTTACAACATATCAAAATGCTAGAAATGCACTTTCATATGAACCTTAATTTTTTAGATTAAACTTAAATAAATTAAAAAACTCTAGCTTTTATCACCCAAACACGGAAAACACAATCTAAATCATGAAGCATACTAAGAAACACCTAGCAGGTAGTCACATGGTGAGGTTAGCATGAATCTATTGGATGAGCCTCTGCCTACCTTCACACCCCTCGACGACATCGTATGGCATACATACATACATACATACATAACAACATACACACACACACACACACACACACATATATATATATATATATATATATATATATATATATATATATATATATATATATATATATATATATATATATATATATATACACACACACACACACACATATATATATATATATATATATATATATATATATATATATATATATATATATATCAACATGCATACATACATATTATATACATACATACATCTACACACACACACACACACACACACACATATATATATATATATATATATATATATATATATATATATATATATATATATATATATATATATATGTCAACATGCATACATACATATTATATACATACATACATCTATACATCCATAGATACATGCATACATACATACATACATACACACATGCATACACACATACATACATACATACATACATACATACATACATTAACACATACATACATACATACATACATACATACATACATACATAGATACATACACAATACGTACATACACAATTCATACATACATACATGCATAAATATATACATACATACATACATACTGCATACATACATTCATATTGCATACACACATACATAAAGCCTTGCATATTACACACTTACATACATACATACTACATGCATACAGACATACATACATAAATACATAAATACATAAACTCTTCATTACGCACTTAATTGCATACATTCATATGAAATAACCACACACATACATAAATCTATAAAAACTTTCATACTTACAGACTAAAAACGTTTAAATGTAAGGATTTTTCAACAAATTGCCATTGGAACGTATTGCTATGGAAGTGTATGTGCAGACTAATTTTCCATGACCATGATGATGATAATAAAACCATTCAAATATTACATATCAAATAATTAAAATAATTACAATCACCATAAAAGAATCCAAGGCTTTTTGCTGATGAAAAGTGAGCTAAAATGATTCACCTAGATATATCCATTGGGAAAAATGCTTACAATTGAATTCATATTTCTATCCATATATTTTGTGCTATGCTATTGTTTTGCCAATGCTTCAAAGTTCCCAATAAGAAGAATAATAAATAGAAAATTGGAAAATTAAAAGAATTTATCAATGTTGTGAAGGTGCTCAGTTGGGGCATCATCTCCAACTATCATTGTTCAAAATGACTATGCATGGGAGGTGCTTCAAGCAAGGTAATCTCATAGAATGGAGACTCAAAGATAATAGAAATGCAAGAATATTGATAGGTTCAATTACAACAACTTAGCATACCATCCATAAATTTGAGAAAAACAACTCTTCATGATAGGTTAAATATCATCTTTATCATCATTCATCAAATGTTGTTTTTGGAAAACATATCATCCTTGAAACCATTTTTCTAGTATAGCATAATAGTTAAGGAAGTTCTGATCACTTCAATGATTCACACATAATTTGAAGTAATAACTCATTAGAGTGCACAGATTAAACCATACATTCTTAATCTTTATTGTAAATCATATGATTTCACAATGATCATTTGAATTCGTGTTTCAGAGAGTTAATTTAAAAACTTTGATCCTACGAATTTCTCATATAATCTGGAAATATCTCTTTACAAAATGATTATACTAGAAGTTTTTCTATGAATAAGTATTTTGTGCCTTCAAAAACAAAGAAATTGTGGAATTGTAGACATAGAATTTATGAATAGTGACAAAAGAAGAGATATATACATCTCACCAATCGAACTCATGATCTATAGTATAGTTTATGATTAGTGAGCTTGAACAAGATTTCTAATTTGATGTAAACATAGAAGTTCCCTTTCAAAGTCTATTACACCATATACATCTCTTATAATGAGTGTCTATTTGTATCACCTTTTGAACATCAATTTAATAAAATCTTGTTTATGAATCTTCTCATCCAAGTCTTTGAAGAGACCCAATAAAAGCTCTTTTAACATATTCATAATTGTTCATATTCATCATATACTTATAGATGTATATTTTCTTTCTGGTAACAATAGTTTTTTCTTCTTTCCTCGAACATGGAGAGAAGGTCTCTTCAACATTCATGCCTACTAAACATGCACATCATCCTCCATGGTCCAATCTTGAAATTAGCTTCAAATAGAAAATAAATATGAACATAGACTTTTGAAATTAGCTATCAAGTGCATGGAAAGATAATTAATATGCCTATTCTAGGCTGTATGATGTGTCAGGGGAGCACTAGATTGTGCTCTCTGACTTCACTAGACAAGATTTTGGAAATACACTTATGATTACAAGAACACCCACGTAGGGAAAATAATACAAGAAGACGGATTTGATAGAAGATGTCCCACAACCCGGGACCAATAGGTATGGAAAACTGGACTAGAGATGATACAGGAGATCCCACAACCCGAGATCATAAGTATGAGACAAGATGTCTGGATTATAAGAACTCCCTTCTAGGAGATGAACTGAATACAAAAAAGAAATTGACAAGATCGCGTACTACAAGATTACAAGAGGACAAGACAGGATGTCCAACAACTAGACTACACGGTACTAGAACAAGAAACAAGACAAGAACTGGAACTAGAACGTGGAGAGTACTTACTTGGCGGTCACGACTCCGTGAGCTCCCAAGACTGGTACTGGTAAGACTGATTATGAATGTGGCCAACCCCTCCTTATATAGGTTTTCCAAGGGTGGTTATGAATTGATGATGTCATCAATTCGAAGCATGGTCTTTGGATATCAGAATCAAGAAAGAAGATAGTCAATCTTAGGGTTTTGGCAGGTTTCGAATGCAATGGAAGCTTTAGTTTCCCCAAATTGTAAACCAATCATAAGATATAGGATTCACATGGAATCTGAGATTCAAGATGGTTTCCTTTGTCCATGACATTACCTCCCCCTCAAGCGACGAGTTCCACGAGGAGCGGTCATGTTCTCTGGTCTCGGCTTCATTGGATTTCTCTTATGGAATTCTCAAACCTTGATTGGTGCTCTCTAAAGGTTTTCTGCAGGTTCCCAAGTATAAGGTATTCCAATCTTCCTTGGGATATTCTGGAATCTAGGTGCTCTTTCCATAAGATAGAAGTGGAATTATTAGGGTACATTCTATTAGATAAAGGATTTTTTATGGACCGTAAGAAGATTCAGACAATCCTTGATTGGCAACCACCTTCATGTGTTCAATACGTACAATTTTTTCTAGGTTTTGCCAACTTATGTAGGATATTCATCAAAGATTACTCTAAGATAGTGACACCTCTTACCAAGCTTACAGGGAACTCCAAATTCTCATGGACGGAAGAAGCAGAAAAAGCATTTCAGACCTTGAAATCAGCATTCACTACTGCTCCAATTCTAGTTCATCCTGATTCTAGTAAGCTCTTCTTCCTAGAGAGAGATGCATCAGACTTTGCCCTAGGGGCCATTCTCTCACAATATCGAGATGATGGACACCTACATCCAATTGCATATAATTCAAGGAAATTTTCTCCTCGAGAAATTAATTATGAAATTCATGATAAAGAACTTCTTGCCATAGTGGACGCGTTCGATACTTGGCATCACCATCTAGAAGGAGCAGCTCATAAAGTTATCGTGTATACAGATCACAAGAACCTACATTATTTTATGACAACCTACATCCTCAACAGAAGACAATCTCGATGGAGTAACTTTTTATCTAGGTTCGACTTTGTCATCACATATCCTCTAGGATGGCAACAGTGTTAGTCAGATGCCTTGTCAAGAAGATCTTACCTTGCACCAAAGAAGGGTGAAGAGGCCTTTGTTGGTGCAAATCAAGCCTTCACATTTGGCTTGGAACCCTTGAAGGATATCACTATGTGAAGCAAGAACCATAGGAACTTATTCTTATGACTTATTACCATTTTATCTCTTGTAAAAGTCAAAATGACTTGGCATGTAAATGATCACACCTACTTGAGTAGATTCGTGAAAAAATGGATGGTGTAATTGGAGAGAATATCTCCTTACTTTTAGATGAGTGATTTTAGGGAGCCTTAGTTTGAATTTGAAATTCAAATACATCTCCATCACATATAAAAGTCATGTAAAAAACTCGCGCTGTAGAGCATGAACTTCCGAGCTCCATTTTCACTATCTCTGAGTGTGTGAGTGCTACACTATAGCCTACACATATCCAACTCATTAGGCTACATATATCAAGCCAATGAGATTGTACATTCATGTTAACTAATAGAAAGATTTACATTCACTATCTCTGGTTTTCTCTGAGTCATCATCTCCAAGTCTGTCAACTTCAAAGAGGCATATCTCAGTGCATACTGAACCAAATCAAGTGATTCAAGGCTTGTTGGAACCAGCTCAAAGCAGTCTACAAGACTACAAAGTTTGAAGAAGTTTGATTCAGCAATTTTTGAGAAATCGTCTTCGAAGCAGTCTCTGGTATTTGTCTGCACATCTCCTAAAAAATCGGGAGTGACCATAAACTTGCTAAAATTATTTCTCTGTGCATAGTTTATCAATTTGAATGATTCCACTTGCAATTGGTAGCTTGTGAAGCTAATTTAATATTTCCAGAAGGAATTTGATCAGTTGTAAGTGTGCTGGTCATACTGAGTGAAAGAGTGAGCATGTGTCAATACCAAAATAGCAAGCTTTCTTGGATTTGTGAAGTGCAAAGTTATCTGTTTTGATTTGATCATTACACATATCATTTGCAAAGTACATATATGCTTTCTTAGTATCATTTGGAAGCTAATCAAGTGTACTAAGCATTCCTGGAGTCAAAGTGGGCTTGTGTGAAGAAGGTTTAGCAGCACCTACTCAATCTCTGAGTGCATCCAACCATCCTCTCCCAACAGTGGTATCAGAGCAAATAAGGTAACATGGGAGATGGTTTTCCTTCATTCATTGACAAATTGGACAGGAACAATTACCAAGCTTGGTCTCTAAGGATGAAGACCTATCTACAAGGAAGAAGCTTATTTGGATTCATATCAGGAGATGAGGAATTTCCCTCATTCAAAGCAAGAGGACTACCCACTAAGGATGAACAAGAGAGGCTCAACACATGGTGTGCAAAAGATGCTTTGGCAAGGTCTTATCTTCTTAACTCTATATCTGATTTCCTTTTACCTCACATCAGGAATTGTAAGACTTCCCAAGAGACTTGGGAAACCTTGTCATCATACTTTTCTTCTAACACAAGGGCCAAGAAGAATCAATTGTGGATTGAATTCACAACCCTTAGAAAGCAACCAAAGCAATCAGTCTCAGAATTTGTGACGAAGATTAAGGATGTGGCAGACCAATTAGCAAGCATTGGAGAGGAGATTGAAGAGGAACAAATAGTAAGGCAGGTAATCAATGGACTAAAGGCTGATGATAAGTGGGAAAGTTTCACCACTGCAATGGATCTCTACATGGACATGCATACCCCAGATCTCACAACTCTCATGGGCCAACTATTCACACATGAAGCAAAGTTTACAAAGGCTGGAGATCAATCAAAATGTAATAACCCCTGTGCTCTATATACTGATAAGAAAGTTAAGGATAAAGGTAAAGGGAAGAAGCAAGAAGAAGAAGGCTCTACCTCCCAAGCTAATTATGTAGGGAGAGGTAGATCTTCAAGAGGTAGAGGCAGAGGAGGTAAGCAAGGTAGGGGGAGACCCTACAACTCATCACCATGCAACATTTGTGGATTGTCTAACCATACCACAGATGAGTGCTACAAAAATTATAAGAATCAAAGAGGAAGAGGCTATCAAAGAGGTGGATACTCTCAAGGTAGAGGTAGATTCAACCAACACCAAAGCTACAATGGATACAACAATCAGTACAACAACAATTACAACCATAACCACAATGGTAACTACCAAGGTGGATTCAGAAATAGAAGGGATTACAACAACTACACAGAGGAGAAAGATGACTCCCTATTGATCATGAATATGACCTCCAAGGCAGGTACAAATGATGATCATTTATTTTATATTGATTCAGGGTGTTCTAACCATGTAGCTGGTAATGTGGCACTACTCTCTGATTTGGAAGAACCCAAGGGCAAACATGAGGTACACACAGGTGATGATACTAAACATTCTGTTGTAAAGATTGGAAATGTGAAAACTTGTGATGGTAACCAAAACCTTTTGAGCAGGGTACTTTATGTACCAACCATTACCAAGAACCTAATGAGTGTTGGTCAGATTGTGGAGAAAGGTTGCCAGGTCAGGTTCAATCAACATGGAGCATATGTGGAAGATCCAAGACATGGATTCAAAAGGATAGCCAAGGGAGAAAAATTAGGTAGATTGTTTACTTTTGAGCTAGAGGACACAAAGAACATTGCTTTATACAATTACAAGGATCAAACACGTTCAGAATTAGAAATATGGCACAAGAGGTTAGGTCACATAGGTGAAAGAACCCTAAAACAAATGAGCAGAGATCAATGTATGCTTGGGATACCTAATGTCTCCAAGCAACACATGATATACAAGTGTAGTGCTTGTCAGTTTGGTAAGTCACACAGGTTGCCCTATTCAAAGAAAGGTTCTATGCATGAAGACTACCTAGACTTGGTACACACAGATGTTTGGGGACCTAGCAAGGAACCCTCCATTTCAGGTTCAAGGTACTATGTGTCCTTCATTGATGATTATAGCAGATGGACTGTCTTATACTTTATGAAGCATAAGGATGAAGTGTTTAATTGTTTCAAAAGATATCTTGCACTTGTTGAAAACCAAACAGGAAGAAACTTGAAGAGGCTAAGGTCAGATGGAGGAGGAGAATACTTCTCAAATGAATTTCAATATTTCTTATAGGAAAGAGGCATCAAAAGGGAGATAACTACAAGGTACTCACCTGAACAAAATGGGGTAGCTGAAAGAAGGAATAGAATCATTGTAGAAATAGCTAGGTCTATGCTTAATGAAAAGAAATTACCAAATTATCTTTGGGCAGAGAGTGTATCTACTGCCACCTATCTCATTAACAGGTTGCCATCAAAGTCACTTGATGGAATGACACCTTATGAAACTTGGCATGGTAAGAGACCATCATTGGATCATTGCAAAATTTTTGGTTGTATAGCATATGTGCATATTCCCTCACAGGTAAGGGGAAAGCTAGACCCTAAAGCTGAAAAATGTATCTTCATTGGTAATGATTTAAACCAGAAAGGGTACAGATTCTACAACCCAACCAATAAAGGGTTCAAGGTAAGCAGAGATGTCATCTTTGATGAGAATGACTCATGGTATGAAAATGAATGCAGGAAGGTTAGTCTACCCTATGATATGGAAGAAGATTTCCCAAAGCTCACCAAAGAGGAAGAACCAATCCAGAAAGAAGACTCAAGCTCAGATGATGATGACACAATTAACCTTGAGGAATTTAAAGCATGGAAGTCCAAAGGGAGGATGAAAATGAAGAAGCTAGAGGATATACCAGAATCCTCAACTCAAGCTATGAGAAGATCTCAGAGAGAAAGTAAGAAGCCTATCAAATATGGGTATGACACTTCTCTTGTAACTAAGCATTCTGTATATCTTGCAAAGGATTTGTTGAATGAAGAACCAGGTACATATGAAGAGGCAATCACCAAACCAGAATGGAAAGGAGCTATGGATGAAGAAATAGAGGCTCTTAAGGAAAGTGATACTTGGGACTTAGTACCCAAGAAGAACTCTATGAAGGTGATAGGATCCAGATGGATCTACAAGCTAAAGAGGAACTCTGATGGAACAATCAACAGGTATAAAGCTAGGTTGGTAGCCAAGGGTTTTGCACAAACCCAAGGCATTGATTATGAGGAGACATTTTCTCCTGTGGCTAAGATGCCAACAATCAGAGTATTGATGAGTGTAGCTGCATCCAAGAATTGGAACATGTACCAATTAGATGTCAAGAATGCTTTCTTGAATGGATGGATATCTGAAGAAGTCTACATGTCACAACCACCTGGCTATGAAGATCCCAAGAAGGTAAATTATGTTTGTAAATTGAAGAAGGCTCTATATGGTTTGAAGCAGGCACCTAGAGCATGGAATTACAGGTTGACAACATATCTCCAAGACCAAGGATTTGTGATGAGTAAAGCAGACACTTCTCTATTCATAAAGACGAGTAGTACAGAGGTAATCTACTTGTGTGTTTATGTTGATGACATCATCATTACAGGCAATGATGTCAGTGGGATTAGACACATCAAAGGACAGATGATGAAGGAATTCAAGATCAATGATCTTGGATTATTAAAGTACTTCTTAGGTCTTGAATTAGTGTATACTAATTCAGGTATATATATTACTCAAAAGAAGTATGTACAGGATATGGTCAAGAAGTTTAATTTGCAGGAAGCTAAAATCTCAAGTACTCCTATGGAAGTCAATCTAAAACTAAGTGCTCATGAAGGGGAAGAAGTCCAAGACATTACAGGATATCAAAGTATAGTAGGTAGTTTGAATTATGCTACCTTAACCAGAATTGACATAGCATATGGTGTTAGTGTGCTAAGCCAATTCATGCACAAACCAAGGGTACCTCACCTAGAGGCAGCAAAGAAGATCTTGAAGTATCTAAAGGGAACTCTAAACCATGGTTTGTACTTTCTTTATACATCAGATATTGACATTAAAGTATATTCAGATGCAGATTGGGCAGGATGCAAGGATGATAGGAGGAGCACATCAGGATACATATGTTTTGCAGGTGACAAACCTATTTCTTGGTCAGCCAAGAAACAACCTACAGTAGCTTTGTCATCTACTGAAGCAGAATATAGAGGGCTAGCCAATGCCACTCAAGAAGCTATTTGGTTAAAGCTTTTGTATACAGAGTTAGGCCTATATACAAGGCCTCCAATTATCTTTGGAGATAACACAAGTTCACTTCACCTTGCAGCCAATCCAATATATCATGCTAGGACAAAACACATAGAGGTTCATTACCACTATGTGAGAGAAAAGTTGCTAAGCAAAGACATTCAATTGACTTATGTGTCCACTAATATGCAATGTGCAGATTTACTTACTAAAGCTTTGGATGGAAACATGTTATGCAGATTCAAATCCATGATTGGATTGCAGGATGTGATTGAAGAATGAAGCTGAAGACTTGAGCCAAAATGTTTGGCTTGAGGGGGAGCTGTTGGTGCAAATCAAGCCTTCACATTTGGCTTGGAACCCTTGAATGATATCACTATGTGAAGCAAGAACCATAGGAACTTATTCTTATGACTTATTACCATTTTATCTCTTGTAAAAGTCTAAATGACTTGGCATGTAAATGATCACACCCACTTGAGTAGATTCATGAAAAAATGGATGGTGTAATTGGAGAGAATATCTCCTTACTTTTAGATGAGTGATTTTAGGGAGCCTTAGTTTGAATTTGAAATTCAAATACATCTCCATCACATATAAAATTCATGTAAAAAACTCGCGGTGTGGAGCGTGAACTTCCGAGCTCCATTTTCACTATCTCTGAGTGTGTGAGTGCTACACTATAGCCTACACATCTCCAACTCATTAGGCTACATATATCAAGCCAATGAGATTGTACATTCATGTGAACTAATAGAAAGATTTACATTCACTATCTCTGGTTTTCTCTGAGTCATCATCTCCAAGTCTGTCAACTTCAAAGAGGCATATCTCAGTGCATACTGAACCAAATCAAGTGATTCAAGGCTTGTTGGAACCAGCTCAAAGCATTATACACTACAAAGTTTGAAGAAGTTTGGTTCAGCCATTTTTGAGAAATCGTCTTCGAAGCAGTCTCTGGTATTTGTCTGCACATCTCCTAAAAAATCGGGAGTGACCATAAACTTGCTAAAGTTATTTCTCTGTGCATAGTTTATCAATTTGAATGATTCCACTTGCAATTGGTAGCTTGTTAAGATTATTTAATATGTCCAGAAGGAATTTGATCAATTGTAAGTGTGCTGGTGTTGGCATACAAAGCAATAAAGGAGTCATGCACAATACGGCAACAAGGCCAGATCATTTTTTCCCATAGATTATGTACAACCCAAGTGATTTTAATCACTACACAAACATTGTAAATCCCGTTTTTGGTAGATTAGACTCCATTTTGTGCAAGCCGAGGAGTCCTCGAGCTTGAGGAGTATTAGAAGTACCATCGTACCAAATTTCATAATTTTTAGACTTCGTTTGAGCCCTCAAATAAGCCCTGGAACCTAATTTTTAACTAGGCCGGACACTAGGTCTGGACAGGGCCAAAAGCTAGTCAAAAACTATAAAAAGAGCTAGAGAGCTCATTTTTGAGGTTAGATTGTAATTGAAACGAACTTGTAAGAGCTTTTGAAAGTAATCTAAAGAACTCCTTGATCCTCTCTCTTTGTCTTGCCGTGTGTGCGCGTGTGTGTGTATGTGTGTGCATGGTTGTGTGCTTCTCACTCACGCACTTGTGCCGCCACTTGCTCGAGGTCTTCATACCATCCTCACGTCTTCCCGGATTGACATTAAAGGAGGTGCTACTCATCATTGAGCTACACCAAATTTTGGCGCCGTTGCCGGGGATCGAGCTTTGAGGACGAGCGTGTGATGGTAAGACGTAGAGTTGACGCGTTGGAGTTATAGGTATTTTCTTCACTCTCATCGATTTTCTTTTACTTTCTTCACCACCTTCATCACCATCATCATCATCACCATCTCCCACCTCCATCTCCATCATCGCGAAAATTTTCAGTTTTGATCATATCACCATCTCCACCTCATTTCCTCCATTCCACTTGCGAGAGAGAGCAAGAGAGCGAATTTGCATGTGCTGTTTTTGCTTGTTTTCTGAGCTATTTTGCAGGTTTTTGCTGTACCATCATCCCCAGCAGTGTGCGCAGGTACGACAGGCTCTGCACAGGTCCCGGGACGACAGCCTCTGTCTATCGCGACAGACAGAAAATCTTAACATTTTGTGAATGCATGTTTATCATTGTAACCTACACCTTGAGGGCACTCTAGATCACTAGAAGTTTTTCAAAAATTTGCATTTTTTCAGTCTATCGCGACAGACACCGTCTATCGCGACAGACACCGTCTATCGCGACAGACACCGTCTATCGCGACAGACCGAATTTCACGACAGACAGCGTCTATCGCGACAGACACCGTCTATCGCGACAGACAGAAATCCGCGACAGACACCGTCTATCGCGACAGACACCGTCTATCGCGACAGACAGAAATCCGCGACAGACACCGTCTATCGCGACAGACAGAAATCCACGATAGATAGCGTCTATCGCGACAGACACCGTCTATCGCGATAGACAGAAATCCGCGACAGACACCGTCTATCGCGACAGACACCGTCTATCGCGACAGACACCGTCTATCGCGACAGACACCGTCTATCGCGACAGACAGAAATCCGCGACAGACACCGTCTATCGCGACAGACACCGTCTATCGCGACAGACAGAAATCCACGATAGATAGCGTCTATCACGACAGACACCGTCTATCGCGACAGACAGAAATCCGCGACCGACACCGTCTATCGCGACAGACAGCCCCCACGATAGATTGTGTCTATCGCGACAGACACCGTCTATCGCGATAGACAGGCATTTTCGGCAAAAAATTAAGGAGTGAATTTTTGGAAATTTAGGCTAAATTTTGGGCATATTTGCACTTTCATGTACTCATCTATTTACGAAGGCCTTAGAAAATGCATTAAAACCCCCGAAAGGTTCTGTTTGTCTAGTTAACCCCCTAAACCCTGAACGGTCATAACTTTTTCATACGAAATCCATTTTCTGAGCTCTAGGGCTTGTCGGAAAGCTTGTGACATATACTACACGCCCTCAACTGTTTTTTATAAGAATAACGCGTTGATTTTCAGATAGGATATTTGGAAGTTGACACACTGAGGGGTAGGAACACCAAGGGAGCTCCAGAGTAAATTTCTCACAATGCAAAAGGGGGAACAAGGGTCATTAAAAAAGTGTCTGAAATAAATTTTCTGTCAATTGAAAGATCTACTTGGAGCTAATCTTGGGATTTATGCAGGCCTATTGAGAAACAATTGAGAGCATCCAAGCAAGGGTGTTGCGCACGCTTGAGAATCAACTTCTCGAGCACTAAAGAGCAAGGTTCGGCAACAAAGGTCGGAATATTCTCAACTCCTCTTCGTCAATTCCTAGCTTAGGCTAAGAACGATTAGAAGTAGGAGTAAGTCAGGGCGACGATAGGCCACTATCAAGTTGAAGACTACCTAAAAACTCAAGTTCAAGCTAAAAACTTAACCTCTGTACTGTCGACAACATAAAGGAAAGAACCTAACGTGGAACGATCAACCTGAAAGTAAGAAGAACATTCAAGTATTTCTGACGACGTAATAGCAGACAAGACTTGAAACACGAGGAATAACTAAAAAGAATCAAGTGACTGGTACCAATTGATCGGCAACGAGGTTGTACTCTGGGCAAAGAATTGGGCTAATCAGTTAGGCATATGAACCTTAGATCAGGACGACACCTAGTAAGAGAGAGACAAAGCCTTAGGTCTTCAGAGGCTAGTGTCAATCACACTGCAAGGTCTTGGACTCAGCAGTTGAGTCGCCACTCTCATTACCCTAGCTCTGATACCAGTGAGTCAGAGATGTCTCAAGGCATGGACAGGCCTACGGGAAGTTCAGGTGTGCCTTACTTGTACAGGGTAGAAGGCCCTTACAAAACACAGTTGGAATACCTTAGGACCAACCGATTAGGTGCTAGCATCTATGAGGACGGCCTAGGAAGATCTGTGGTCCAGATTAAAAACCCTGACCAATCCATAGGACTAGAGCACCCAACTGTCAAGTTTGAAAACGGTGCATACCTGGACAAGGAAGGAACCATATACGTAGTCACCAGTCATCTAGATAGGACAGATGAATTTGGAAATGTAATTTCAGAAGCGGACTTAGGTGACTTGGAACAAGGAAACATGGGAGTGGAACCTAGAACCCCTCGCGGTAAATCAGTTCTCACTAGGATTATCACGCCTGAGTGGGTCCCCCAAGATAACAAGTGCATAGATTTGCTTCTCAATCGAGAAACAGACGAAGCCTTTTGGAGATATAAACCGGATCACCCAACTGATATAGGAACAATCATGATCTATGAGTTTAAGGATCCGGATAGCCCAGGCAGAGTGACCTACTTAGATCATGCTTCAGAACGGATCTTTGTGGTGACAGAAAATGATAGGCATGCCTACACTTGGAAGGGCGAATTTATTTTCCCCCAACCAAGATCAAATGTATCCTATGGTCACCCTGGGGCTGGAACTTCCCAAGCTCATGGTACGCAAAGAGATAGAAGTAGGGATAGACCAGAAGTAAGTTTTGCCAACCCAGTGGGCAGAGAAAGAACGAGAACCGAGACGAATAGGGTAGAACCCGAGATGCATAGAGCCCACAGGAACCAAAGAAATGTAGATGGATTCCCTCTGCCGAGACCTAGAGAGCACACAAGAACTTTGAGACCCACCCAGCTAGTTAAGTCCATGAAGAATTACTTTGACGGCACAGGAGATCCCTATGATCATGTGGCAGAGTTCAAGCAAGTCTTGAGAGCTGAACAAGTGGAGGATCTGTTCACGCAGTACAATGCCTTCGGTCTAACCCTTAGGAACACAGCACTTACGTGGTTTCAGCCATTAGATGAACGCCAGTTCAGGAGCATAGATCAACTCCTAGAGGCATTCATTGTAGAGTTCTCTAAGAGCGGCATAAGACACAACACCTCCTCACTGATTCACAGCTTCAAGCAAACCCCTCAAGAGACTGTGAGACTTGCAGGAAGAAGATTTAGACAATATCTTGAAAGGTGCCCTATTTCGGAGCTACCCACATCTGCTAAACAAGTAGCCTTATTTCTTGACGGATTGCTGAGCCCAAAATTGAGATCCTATGTGTATCTGAAAGACCCTAGGACTATAGAAGAATGTGTACGTATGTGCATTGACATTGAAGATAACCTAGGAGAAGAGCTAGAGTTGTCCAAAATTTACAAAGATTCAGATAGTGCATCTAGCCACTCTTCCACGCAGTCCACATCAATTGAGGAACTTGCCGAAAAAGTAGCTCAGAAATTAGGTGTAACTAGCAAACAAATCCCAAGGTTTGCCCCAGTGAAAAGATGCTATACATGCGGTGGTGACCACATGGCGAATGTCTGCCCTATTATGGCTCAACCCCAAGTAAACCCTAGTAGCCAGTACTGCACCATAGAACGGAGATACACCAACCACACCGCACAAGATTGCCCATACAACAAGCAGGCTGTTAGGCAACCCTACCCTCAGCACTACCAACAAGGCAGATACCAGAACCAGTACCCTCCACAACCATATGGCAGGCCACAACAAAATTTCCAACCTCAATATCAAAACCAACAAAGGCCTCAACCTGTGCTAGCACAACAAACCCCAGCCCCAGCTAATGTGATTCCGGTAAAGTATGCTGTTGCAGAAGAAAACCTGAATAGAGCTATAGTCCCTGTAACATCCTTGATCTCTGAAAATGACCCAAGTGATCATAGCTTTGATTCTACCCATGTGGATAGCCCCCAGGCTTACTACATGCAGTCTCCAGAACATGGTGAGTCCTACTATAGTGAAGAGCTGAACGAACCTAGTTGGGAATCAGATTACACGAATGTCATGTATGCAAACCCCAATCCTAGGCCTCAATCTAGGCAAGTAAGACCCCCATTCCCAAGAGGACCGTGCTACAGATGCCAAGGAGATCACCTCATTCGTGATTGTCCCTTGCCTCCGCCCACACAACCTCAGTCTTTGACTATCCAAGGCTTTTGCCAAGATTGCGGAAAAGAGCATCTCTTACGAGATTGCCCAAAGAACCCCAATAGCATGCCAAAAATCACCCCTATCAACGTTGTTGGGTTAGTGGTAGACTCCTCAGGAAGTGTCACTTCCACTGCACCAATACAGGCAGTCACTAGGGCTCAGGCACTGCAACAAAACCAAGGGGTAGGCCAGGAAAAGACCCCAGATGCTAGCGATACGGAGAGCCAAAATAAAAAGAGAACGAGAGCTTGGAAAGATAGCCGAGAACGCATGAAAAGGCAATGGGCAAAGAAGATGAGTGAACTTGAGGAAAGTCTACGAGAAACCAAGGCTAAAATCATAGAGATCACATCTCAACCGCACTCTCACACATTCCCACCGCTACCATCCCCATCACCCTCCATCCCTTCACCCTCTAAGACAGCCCACGTAACCCACCCACCACCCCAACCAGGATCGGTATTAGCTGATCCCACTCCCGAAGACATAGACATGATGCTTAAAGCATATCAGGCCAGAATCCAAGAAGGGCCAAACGTCACGGATCATGACAAGTGCTATCCTAGAGCTGACCTAGAGATAGAAAGAACCAAACTATGCGCGAAAATGGTCGCATTGGCTCAGACTATGTTTGAAGCCAGTCGCTTTTTCAATTACTCAGGCTCAGCCAAAACGCAATTACATTTGGATGGATTCCTAGAGAAGTTAGAGAGGATAATTGCAAGATCTGAAAAGGAAGAAAAAAATCAAGACCAAGAAAAAGCAAGCAAAAACAGGAATCATTCCCAATCAGAAGTGTATGTGGCCAATGCCCCTAAACCGGACAACTTCCCCTCCTTAGAAAGAATAGAGAGGCTAATAGCACAGCCAGAAAAGGAACCTACCCCTCAAAGGAAGGAAAGGGCAAGAGAACGGATAAGCCAACCTCTTCAGGAAGCCCGTGGGCCTCCTCAAGAAGCTTATCTTCCCCCCCAAAAGGCAGATGAGCCTCCCTCGAAAGCTCAAGTACCTCCACAGGTTGCCTACATTCCTTCTCAGGGAGTGTATGAGCCTGTTCGGAAAAGTAATAGAATAAGTAATCCTCCCCAAGAAGCTTGTGCTCCAGTCATTTGCGAGAACGAGGAGAGAGCCAACAATAGAATCAGCCCTCCTTCATAGGTTGCTTACGCGCCCAATTCTACGGAGCCAGACACTTCTTCTTCTATGAATCGGTTTGCACCAGACTTCCTACGAGAGATTCAAGAAGACAAATGGGATAACGAAAGCGAGGTCGCCCCTCCTTTTGAACTTGTGGACGATGCACACGACCAATTCCCACAAGACATCCCATCTATTTACGGGGAGCATGAGAGTGTTCAGTCTCACGAGAGATTAGACTTTGATTCGAATTCCATACAAGAGCTACCCTACTTCACAGGCCCATGGGAAGCAAAGTCCACATGTATGAGAGCACCCACAGTCATGGTAAGGAACGACGACTCAGTCATACCTAGGAACACGGAGGTAGTAAAGAACACCGAGGTGCATTGCGATCTCACTTTGGAAAAACTGCCTGAGGATAGACTAAACGCGCGGAAATGTGCAGCCAGTCGAGTAACTGAAGTTGCAAAACCTTATTCCCGGGTAGGATCCCATAGGACAATGCCAGAAATTCCCTTGGATAAGATAGGGGATATGTGTGAAGGCGAAGAAGGGAACACCTATCTTCCCATCACCTACCAGGACTACACCACGAAGGCAATTTTGGACTCAGGTGCAGGAGTTGCAATTGCCACCACCTCCTTATGGAAGCGTTGGGGCAAGCCAACACTCAGGCCAACGAGGATGAAATTGCAAATGGCCGATGGTCACATAGAGAGACCCCTAGGATTGCTGGAAGGAATAACTCTCACCACTTGTGGTGTCGAGTTTGAGCATACCTTTGCCATATGTGACTTCAGCAAAAATCATGCCTATGAGATGATTTTGGGAAGACCATTCATGCGACAGTTGCAAGTGGTACAGGATTGGGGGACCAATTCTTTGTACCTGCAGCACTTAGGTGTTACAACCAAAGTCAATCTCAAGGATTATTCTCATAGAGATGTCCCTCCTATCCAGTGGAATCCCATCCATAGAGCTAAAGATGACACAGAATCGATGCATTCCATAGGGTCTGGATCCTCATGGATGCATGAAGACACCCACTTATGGATGTGCAAGGTAGCAGTAGAAGAAGAGAAGAGAGAGAAAGCCAGAGAGGTAGGTGCGAAAGAAACCCATAGATCAATCCAAGACCCAGCCTATGCACCTGTAGTTTTTCGAGACGAAGAATTTGAACCTCACGGTTGGGCAGAAATCTTAGCAACAATGGACGTAGCCATCAACGAAGAACAATGGACACCTCACTGTGATGAGGATGGCTATGATATTTCAGTCTTCTCCATAGAGCCAATCATGGGAGAGGCAGTTCTAGAAGAATGCGAACCTAGCCCTGATGCATTTGAGGATGCAAGTGACTCCGATCTAGAGTCAATCATTATGGACCCACCATTTGCATCAGATGAAGAATACTTCCATGAGGTAGAATTTCAAACCCAGAGGCATGGAGAGCTGACAAATGACGTAAGATTAGCAACACATGTGACCCCTAAGGAAGAAGGAAAGAAACGAAAGAAGAGAGAAGCCTTACCAGAAGAGGAAGAATCTTTGTTTGAGGTCCCAGAAAATTTTAAGAAGTATGAGATAGATGACAGGAGAGTCATGATTAGAATGCCCAAACGAGAGGCACAATCAGGAGAGGCCTATGATAACAAAGAAACTACCAAGAAAATCGTAGTGGCCCTAGAAGAAGGAGAGGAGAGATGTACGTATATAGGCCATGACCTGACAGAAGAAGAAGAGTACGACTTGATTACCTTGCTAAGAGAATACAGAGATGTATTCACTTGGAGTTACAAGGATTTGAAAGGTGTTGACCCTGACATATGTTCACACACCATCCCCATGACCTCAGATGCCAAACCCTCTAAGCAAAAGCCTTATACATATAACGATAATTACGCTGCTAAGATCAAAGAAGAGATAGATAGACTGGTTGAAGCTGGATTTATCTACGAAATTGAGCACACTGAATGGGTGTCCCCCATCGTAGTGGTGCCCAAGAAGAATGGCAAGCTGCGTGTGTGCATTAACTTGAAAAAGGTTAATGCCGCCACGATTCGAGATAACTATCCGCTTCCCATCACAGAACATCTCTTAGAAAGAGTGGCAGGCAAGGAAGTGTACAGCTTCCTTGATGGATTTTCTGGCTACAATCAAGTAGCCATAGCTCCAGAGGATCAGCATAAGACAGCCTTTGCCACAGAATGGGGCATTTTTGCTTTTAGAGTAATGCCATTTGGGCTTACCAACGCACCAGCTACCTTCCAGAGACTGATGTGCCATGTGTTTAAGGAGTTCCTAAGGAAGAGTTTAGAAGTCTATGTTGATGATCTTTGTGCTCATTCCAACGTTAGACAAACCCATATTCCTGAACTCAGACAAATCTTTGACAAATGTAGAGAATATCAAGTCTGCCTAAACCCAGAAAAGTGCGTTTTTATGGTCAGGCAAGGCAAGATTCTAGGACACATAGTGTCAAAGAATGGCATATCTACCGACGAAGAGAAAGTGAGAGCCATAGCAGAGCTACCTAGGCCAAAGAATGTCAAGGAAGTACAAGCTTTCATGGGGCATTGCGGTTATTATCGACGATTTATACACATGTATGCTGTCATTGCAAAGCCCATGTACGGACTTCTGACTAACTTAGAGTGGACGGATGAATGCGAGAATTCCTTCCAGGAGCTTAAACGAAGATTGTGTTCAGCACCAATCTTGACCACACCAGATTGGAATAAGCCATTCCATGTTCATGTTGATGCATCCAATTATGCTATAGGATGTGTGCTTGCACAACCTACTGGTGAAGGTAATATGGATCTTCCAATTGCCTATGCCAGTAGACAATTGAATGCGGCTGAACGGAATTACACCACTACAGAGCGCGAAGGATTAGGCATGGTATATGCAGTCAAGAAATTTAGACACTATTTGCTTGCAAATAAGTTTAAATTTTTTACTGATCATCAGGCATTGTTATATCTTGTAAACAAGCCATGCAATACAGGAAGATTAGTGAGATGGTTTCTCTTGCTAATGGAATATGATTTTGAGGTTGTGGTAAGGAAAGGGAGGACTCACTTGAGAGCAGATCACCTCTCTAGGCTCACATCGGGAGAAGCCCCACAAGGAGTGTCAGATGACCTTCCTGATGCTTACTTGTTTAATTTGGAAGTTGTACCGCATTGGGCTAAGCCATTGGTACCAATATTGACATACGGGCCTAATCATCCAGTCGTAAACACACGGAATAGAGAGATCGTAAAAGCCCAAAAGTACCATATCATGGCAGGAAGCATGTACAAGCACACAGATCAAGGGATCTTGGCTTGTTGCGTAGAAGAGGATGAGTACGCTAAATGGTTGCAATTAGCACATGTAGGTGCGTTAGAGCAACACCATTCAAAGCAAAGAACTTTGCAGACTCTAAAGAGATTCGGAGTGCATTGGCCAACTATGGAAGCTGATGTCCAAAAGTTGTGCAAGGAATGCCCAATCTGTTGCACTAAACCACCTGTGGAACATGCCACTCTCTATCAAGTATCCATTGTGCCAGATTGGAGTGATCCTCTAGTATCATTCTTGCGGACAAACACATTTCCCCCAGACATGACTCTAGCTAGGAAAAGGAGTTTAGAACAAGAAGCCCAGGATTACTCACTCATCGGTAATAATCTATATAAGCGCGGTAAAGATGGTTACCTGAGACTATGTGTCCACGAAAGTGAATATCTGAAGATCTTGGAAACAGCTCACCAAGGTGTAGCAGGAGGACACTTTGGACCAGATCGGGTGATCAAGGCGATATTATTTGCAGGCTTCTGGTGGCCTACCCTTCACATGGATGCACATACCTATGTGAAACGGTGTGATGTCTGTCAGAGGACTCAGTATCCTATACGCAAAGATGAGATGCCACTGAAACCTATGATGGGAGGACGTGCATTCTCTAAGTGGGGAATAGACTTCGTAGGTCCTATTAATCCCCCAGCTAAGGGTTCTCATGCGGAATACATCATTGTGGCAACAGATTATCTCACCAAGTGGGTTGAGGTAAAAGCTACAACCAAGAACGATGCTCAAACAACTGCCAAATTCTTGTTTGAGAATGTATTCACGAGATATGGGCTACCCATAGAGCTTGTAAGTGATAGAGGCACTCATTTCTTGAACGAAGTGATTGAAACTCTACTCCAAGAATTCTTGGTAATACACAAGAAGTCTGCCCCTTATCACCCTCAAGCTAATGGACAAGCTGAGAGTACTAATAAGATTTTATGCAATGTACTGACGAAATTAGTGAACACTAAACGCTCTGATTGGGACAAACAGCTACACCATGCTGTTTGGGCATACCGAGTTGCCTACAAAACGGTACTCCAAGCCACCCCCTTTCAGATGGTATTCGGTCAAAACGCTGTGTTACCTTTGGACTTCTTGATCCCTACATTGAAAGTAGCACAAGAGCACGAATGGACAGGTCATGAGCTCTCCTCTAGGAGCTTTGACCTTGAACGATTAGGGGAAACAAGACTGAGAGCCGCTGCAGGAATATATGCAGCCAAGAAGAGACAGAAGGCATATTTTGATGCCCATGTGAAGGATAAGGGCTTGAAAGCAGGAGATTTAGTTTTAGTTTATACACTAAAACAACACACCAGGAAGCTAGAAAAGAGAGGCTACGGACCTATGATCATCAATAGGATCTCCACGAGCGGAGCAGTACAACTAGCCACGTTAGAGGGTGATGTTCTCCCAAACTATATTAGCGGATGCAGAGTCAAGTTGTATCAAGAACCCCTCACGGAGGAAATGCTCAGTCGACTCAACACTGCTAAAAAACGCAAAGAGGAAGAAAAGCGAGTTAGAGAAGAAGCTCAAGCTGAAGCTTTAGAACGCATCAGAAGGATGAAATTACGAAGGCAAGGTAGAGATCAGCCTGGAGCGAATGACTATGCAGACCAAGGATTTCCTATGGCCATGTGTGAAGTTGCAGGAACAAGCTCGCAAAGGATAATTGATAGACGTCCTTTCGTAACCTTAGATATAGGACAAGGAAAGAGTGCAAGGACCGTAAGAGCCTTGATTGACTCAGGTGCAGCCACTAGTGCTGTTAAATTGTCTTACTGCCAAGAATTACAATTGACTGTCAATCCTGTGGAAGCATATCTCATAGGATTGGGAGGCGTGGAAACCCCTTGCATGGGCGAGGTGGAACTTCCACTCTACATTCACGATGAGGCAATGACCGTTAAAGTACTAGTGTGTCAAGATGAGGATCTCACTGAACCTCTCGTCTTGGGTCAGGATTGGATCTATGAACAAGCAGTCAATCTAAACCTAAGAAGTGGACTTCTCCAGGTTTGGCTCAATCATAGTCGAGTCACAGTAGAATTAGACAATGGAGCACTCAAGGAGCTAGGAAAGGCACAGACTCCTGGTCCTTCCAGGGGTACACATGAAGATGACCATGCTGTTCTTGTTCAAAACCCTGTGTTGCAGAGGAATGATATTTGCAAAAAAGGAGTCAGGGATGCAACGGAACTCCCTTTTTTTCCAAAGGCCAGAAAGAGGCAGCAACCAAAGGCGGATCACAAGCAGAAGAAGCCGAGTACTACCTATGTCCGAGATCAAAAGTACCTGCGCAGCAGAATGTCCCAGAAAATAAACCAGGTGTGGGTGCGGAAAGGCGAACGACCGGGTGCACCACCGTCAACTACACGGGCAAAGCCTCTTATTAGTAACCAACAACACGACGCTAATAAGAAGTCTGTCAGAAATTCTTCTGCTAAAGTAAAATCTATTTGGGTGCCCAAGAAGTCGATGAAGGCAAGCCCACAATCTAGACAAATTTGGGTGCCTAAGGCTTGCTTGAGGGCACAAGTAGTTACACCAAGGCCACAACCTATGCAGCATAACCCATCTACGAGTACAACCAGTATTCCCTCGTGCTCAACACTTAGGAACACACCAAGACCCATGAGCATGCATGTAATCACTTATAAGTGGGTCCCTAAAAGGCCCCACTCCCAAACAGCGACACCGACACAGCTCTCTGGAGTCTCTACGAAACCGAAAGCAAAGCCCATCCACTGCATTTGGCAGTCTAAGATCTGTAATAAACCCCCCGACCCCGATTTGCAAATTCACCCCACTTACTAACGGCATTAGTCTCCTAGGAATACACAAACGTTAACTACACTCACTGTCTTCGTGCACTTACTAACCACTAACTCACCATCTACCTCATGTTAATGTTGTAACGGGGACAACAACGGATTTATTTTGTCCATTACGATGTTAACACATGATTCTATATTCTCACAGAATCAGGAAGCAAGAAGAAAAATGGCAGAAGCGACAGGTTCGGGCTCACAAGTAGGGATACTCACTGCAGGGATTGATGTGGATAGCCTACCTGTGGATGTGCCCCCGACTGAACGACCAGTGGAGATGCAACACCTCCAGCAACTCCCGGTGCCAGATCCCCCTACAGGAATCACGGAAAGAGTTCATGCGAATTCTCATTGGTTCAATGGCATGCCCGGTCCATTAGGTGAGGCCAAGTATATCTAGGAGTCTAAATGCGAGTATGACAGATCATGGGTGCGATTCCAATTTTTCTCCAAGGAGTTCGAGACTTTACAGAACACCGAAGATCTACAGACCATATGGCAACGAGCAGGGTTGGCGGAATATTTTGAAGCCCCACTACCTAAACCCGACCTCCTCCGATGTTACTATCTGGTCTCTACATTACAAGCTCATGAAGATAAGGACCAACCCGGATCATTTGTTCTCCCCTCATTGCTGGGCAACAACGAGTTGAAGAGGTTTGAACTTACTGTGGAGCTGGTGAGTGATGCTTTAAATATGCATGGCACGCATGTGCCCTCAGAAAAGGATGCTCTCGTTCCCAACAACATGAAGGACAGGAAAGTAGTGAAGCTGAAAGACATGGCAGCCCTCACCCCAAATGTATCCATCCCTCTCCGCATGTGCATGCAACATTTCGCCTTCCCCGGTCAAGACCGATTCACGCAACCACACAAGAAGATCTGGTTTGCTCTCTACTTGGCGGAAGCAGGTGCGCTACCTATTAAGCTACCAGTGTGGATTATAGATCAGTTGTATGAAGCGAACAAACGGGCTTCTAGGAAATTAGTGGTGAACGGATGCTGTGCACTCACACGCATCATTTACCGATGCTTGGCATATGATGTCCCCATTGAGCGTGCCTTAACTTGGGCACAGTTACAAATGTTTAAAAGGCTCAAGACATCCACACATCAGTCCAAGCGCATGAGGGGCGCAATTCCGTGTGTCCAGACAAGGGAAGTCCTGACTACTCCTGAGGCATCACCATTAAGAGAGGGCACTGTACCTCCTTTTACCATTAGGATACCCAGGTCGGAATCTGACACTACGACACAACCCACCCCATCGGCTCCTCCGGTTACACCTGAATTCGAGTTTGCTGCCACTGGAGAGGCTGAAGGACTGGACCCCCAGGATTTCGAAGCATTCCTACAAAGCACACAATTCTCTGATGTGGAGTTTTATTCAGAGGCAGAGGAGCAGGGCACATCCTCACGGAGAAGAAGAAAGTCTACAGACGGTAGACATGTCCATTGGAGTGACGCTCAGCAAAGCCAACAACACGGACACCCGGAAGAAGAAGAAGCATATGAAGAAGAGACCACTGAAGCCCCAGCATATACAGCAGAACTCCGAAGGCTGTATCAGATTATGGAAAGAGTGCGATCGCAGCAGTTACTCACTGAACAGAGCAGCAGAGTACTTATGACTCAGTTGTTGGAAGAAGCGGGAGTTGACTCAGAGTACAGGGAAGGTCTCTTATTGATGGCAGAAACATATGGAGTTGTAGAAGCTGTGCGCACTGCCATTCAGAGGCCTCCAGTTCAATATGACCCACGAAGGTTCCAGACACGACCTCGCTCAGGTAAAAATATCCAAATTCCCGTTACAGTTGCAGAAGAGCCCACTACTACACCAACCTCCCAAACAGCTAGTCAACAGCACCCCGCCACCCATGAGGAGTCCACCGAACCACTACCATCCACTCCCCCACCATCACCTCCTAGAAGAGAAACAGTGGAAACCACATCGACTGCTCAACCCACCGACCCCACCTTCACCTTCCGTACTCCGATCTCCAGTGCCACCCTATTCTCTACCACTGATAACCCGGTCTTTGACGCAAACCCCATCACTACACCACCCACCGAAACCATTCCCGAGCCTGCCCTAGGACAACCATCCCCAATGCCTTCAGCCACCGGTCATCCTGACCCCAGATCCACATTCATGGGCTTCCCTGCTACCACGCAACCCTTTCAGCCCTCCTCAAATTTACGACCCCAACCCCCGATATCCCTCTCTCCATTTCTACAATCCCTCCAGGACATCTTTGCTAGGGCTTTTCAACCAGGCCCTCAATCATTCCCTGTCTTTTCAGCTCCCCACCCCACGTCACATCTATTCACCACTTCCACACACACACCACCTACCATACCAATATATATGGCAGGCCCCACACTAACACCCACTCCTGAAGGGATGGACATTTCACCACCCACGGCACCTCCACCCACGGTTTCACCTCCTCCCATTCCCCCTCCACCAATTTCACCCACACACACAACTTTCGTAGACACATCATTCACTGTCTCCCTTCCCCAATTCCCTTCCCATGCATCTTCCACAGTAAACACCCCCCACTCATCTATAGGTAATGCATTGGACACCATGTTGGCTTGTATATCAAATTTAAGAACAGATTACATTCAGCTCCAGCAACAAAACGCACGCCTGCAAGAGCACTCAGCGACACTACAGCTCCGCCTTGCGGTACTAGAAGAGGAGAATGCTCGCCTCCACACACAGTTCCAAACCCTCCAAGACGCCCATAATATATTGGAAGTACAGCTACAGAACGTAGATCAGGAAGCAGTGCAGGTGGTAGAAAGTCACCTACGGACACAACTGGAACGCAACTCAAAACTTCAGCGAAATATGGCGCTACTTAAACGCCATCTTGTGGCTGCTCAGGAAGAGAACAGACGTCTGCAAATACAAAATCAAGAGAACCTGGAGGCAGCTATTGAGAGCACACCGGGGGCACCCATCAGCCCATCCAAGTTTCAAGCAGTGACCCCCGATAATATCAAGATTATATTGGAAGATTATGCCATGCTACTCGAAGCACATGATAAGCTATCGGAGGAGCTAGGACAACTGAAGCAGGAACACCAACAAGGCCCAACAGCTGCCCCTCCAACCACCCACTCTGCAGCTTCGCTTCCCTCCGACGCAGAGGCCATAAAAGATCTCCAGCAACAGGTAACTGAATTGCAGACACGCCTACTACAATATGAGAGGCCATCTTCCCCTCCGGAGGCTCCCACGGACGAAGAAGTTGTGCAAATTCCTGTGGAACAAACGTTTGATGAAGAATATGATCCGCAACCATTCCCAGGAGGCCAACAGACAGAAGAAGCGCAGGACACGTTCAAGGCACCACGGCCGCCATGGTTACGACAAGTGGAGGAAATAGGAACCTCGCATGAAGAGCGCACCGTAGTGCAAAATCAGGCTATGAGGGTCATAGAGGAGACTGTTTTACAATCAGATTACTTCAAGAACTTGTCATCGAGACGCCTGATTCTCTCATCGGAACTCCAGTACAGGCCATATTATATTATCTTGGCTGATTATAATGCAGAAATACAAAGAGTCACGGGTCAGATTCCTACTTTTGCGACCCAATTTCAACCCGAAGACCTTCCTCCAGAGGTGCGAAAAGGCAAGATTCGTCAACCAACATGGCGGCAGAAACTTTTAGAGACTTATCCAGAAATGCTACGCACATGGAACAACGCGCCGTTGCACCTCCTGTACAACCCATGCTACGGTCCAGTCCCCCGCCGCAGGTCGTGGAAGGCATTTAATATCAAGGTACAGAACAATGCGCAATGCAAGGAATGGCTGAACTACCCGTACATAGCGCCACCACAAGGACCACCATCGGTAGCATATATGATGGGGACCATTCGCCACTGGATGCCGCGCTTGAAGCCCATGCAAGATGTAGCAGCGCAAATGATGCTTAAAATCTTAGATATGATGCAAGTGGTGCTGAAGACCTTTAGAAATGCAGCCGCACCACAGGTACGCCTTCCGGGGTTTAGCAATGGAAATTATGACTTGGTGTATGACATGAGCACCACCCCCAGTATCCGTGTGGCTTACGCTTGGCATGCACGCATCAAATACCTCCCCGCCTGCTACAAACAAACCTTCGAAGAAATGTTCAGATCAGGGTTCTGGGAGTACCACTCGGAGATTTTCGCGCCAAAGCCGACACATCTGCTTCAACTGTTTGCTTGTGAACAAGCAATGTATTCAGAGTACTACACCACCCCGCAACCAGAGACCCCCGGTGCAATAAATTGGGAGGCATTGGAAGCCGATCTAGCAAGAGGCTTAAGGATAGGAGAACATGAACTGGCCACCAATGTCATCCAATATTACATCGACCACCCGAGGGAACAAAGGTCTGTCAGGGGCGACAGACGCTAGGAAGGGGGGAGTGTTGGCATACAAAGCAATAAAGGAGTCATGCACAATACGGCAACAAGGCCAGATCATTTTTTCCCATAGATTATGTACAACCCAAGTGATTTTAATCACTACACAAACATTGTAAATCCCGTTTTTGGTAGATTAGACTCCACTTTGTGCAAGCCGAGGAGTCCTCGAGCTTGAGGAGTATTAGAAGTACCATCGTACCAAATTTCATAATTTTTAGACTTCGTTTGAGCCCTCAAATAAGCCCTGGAACCTAATTTTTAACTAGGCCGGACACTAGGTCTGGACAGGGCCAAAAGCTAGTCAAAAACTATAAAAAGAGCTAGAGAGCTCATTTTTGAGGTTAGATTGTAATTGAAACGAACTTGTAAGAGCTTTTGAAAGTAATCTAAAGAACTCCTTGATCCTCTCTCTTTGTCTTGCCGTGTGTGCGCGTGTGTGTGTATGTGTGTGCATGGTTGTGTGCTTCTCACTCACGCACTTGTGCCGCCACTTGCTCGAGGTCTTCATACCATCCTCACGTCTTCCCGGATTGACATTAAAGGAGGTGCTACTCATCATTGAGCTACAGCTGGTCATACTGAGTGAAAGAGTGAGCAGGTGTTAATACCAAAATAGCAAGTTTTCTTGGATTTGTGAAGTGCAAAGTTATCTGTTTTGATTTGATCATTACACATATCATTTGCAAGGTACATATAGGCTTTCTTAGTATCATTTGGAAGCTAATCAAGTGTACTAAGCATTCCTGGAGTCAAGGTGGGCTGGTGTGAAGTAGGTTTAGCAGCACCTACTCAATCTCTGAGTGCATCCAACCATCCTCTTCCAACAGCCTTTGATCAACAGGAGAGCATATTACTCAAGCCTGAGCATCTCTAGTTAGAAACTATCTCTTCAAGCCATCATGAAGATTCAGCCTTGAATCATTTGATCCGTTAGACTCTACCATGAGAATAATTGTTTTGTAACGTTAAGCAAAAAACTCAAGAAGGAAGAATTCAAGAAGTAGATGAATTCCAAGAAAAGGATGGGTTACTATTCTATAACAACCTATTGTATGTCCCTCCAGGAACTCCTAGGATCCAAGTACTTCAACAACATGATGACAACCTTGAAACATGAAATTTTAGAGTAAATAAAACAATAGAACTCATATGAAGGGATTTTTGGTGGCCTCAAATGTGGAAGGAAGTCAAAGAATATATCCGAACCTGTGACACTTGCAATAGATCTAAAGTACCACGATATAAACCTCATGGCCTCTTGGAGCCTTTACCTATTCCAAAAAGGCCATGGACTTCATTATCTATGGACTTTATCACAGACCTCCCAAAGTCAGACAAGTATGATGCCAACCTTGTTATAGTGGATAGATTTACAAAGATGGCACACTTCATTCCAACTACCAAGGCAATCACAGGTGCAACCACTGCTAGGCTTCTCCTCATATACATCTTTAGGCTTCATGGATTGCCTGATGATATTGGCAGTGATCGAGGCCCACACTTCATATCCAGCTTTTGGAATAGTCTTTGCAAGCTACTTGGCGTTCAAGTTAAACTATCCACAACCAATCATCCACAGACTGATGGAGAAACAGAATGGGTGAATCAAGTCCTACAATAATATCTTTGTTGCACCATCAACTATCATCAGAATGATTGGTTTGAGTTGTTACCCTTTGCAAAGTTTGCCTATAACAATAGTGTTTATACATCTACCGAGTAGACTCCCTTGTTTGCAAATTATGGACAACATCAAAGGATGGACATACAACTCGCAAATCATGTCAAGAAACCAATTGCCAGAGAAAAGGCTTAGTACCTCATGGAAATTCACAAAGAACTCAAGGAAGAGATCCATAAAGCTCAAGAACATTATAAGTACTATGAAGATCAACATCGTGTTCAAAATCCATCGTATCAAATTGGGGATAAAGTATGGTTACTCAGAAACAACTTACAAACTTCAAGGCCCTTTGCAAGATTAGATCAACAAAGAATTGGTCCATTCACCATCTTGGCCAAGATCAATCCAGTTACCTTCAAGCTCCAGCTATCAAGTATCATGGAAATAAATCTAATTTTCCATGTATCCATGTTGGAACCATATCAGATTTTGCCATTGAGGGGGGAGAGACCTAGTCCTTCACCACCTATCGAGATTGATGATCATGAAGAATTTGAAGTCTAGCATGTCCTAGATTTGAAAATATCCGGAGGAAGATTGGAATACCTTATTCACTCGAAAGGGTATGTCATTAGTGATCGTACTTGGGAACCTGCAGAAAACCTTCAGAGAGCACCAATCAGGGTTTGAGAATTCCATAAGAGAAATCCAATGAAGCCAAGACCAAAGAACATGACCGCCCCTCGTGGAACTCGTCGCTTGAGGGGGCGGTAATGTCATGGGCAAAGGAAACCATCCTGAATCTCAGATTCCATGTGAATCCTATATCTCATGATTGGTTTAGAATTTGGGGAAACTAATGCTTCCATTGCGTCTAGAACATGCCAAAACCTAAGATCAGCTAACATCGAGAGACCATGCTTCGAATTGATGACATCAATGATGATATCATCAATTTATAACTGCCCTTGGAAAACCTATATAAGGAGGGGTTGGCCACATTCATAATCAGTCTTTCCAATACCAGTCTTGGGAGTTCAAGGAGTCTTGACCGCCAAGTAAGTACTCTCCAAGTTCCAATTCCAGTTCCTGTCTTGTATCTTGTTCTAGTCCCGTCTAGTCTTGTTCTTGTACATCATTTCTTGTTCTCTTGTAATCTCGTAGTATGCGATCTTGTCAAGATCTTTCTTGTATTCAATTCATCTCCTAGAAGGGAGTTCTTGTAATCCAGACATCTTGTCTCATAATTACGATCTCGGATTGTGGGATCTCCTGTATCATCTCTAGTCCAGTTTTCCATACCTATTGGTCCTGGGTTGTGGGACGTCTTGTATCAAATCCATCTTCTTGTATTATTTTCCCTACATGGGTGTTCTTGTCATCATAAGTGTATTTCAGAAATCTTGTCTAGTGAAGTTAGAGAGCACAATCTAGTGCTCCCCTGATTTACAAGAATGAATTAGGAGTCTTCAAGAAAATCAAGGGAGTATTCAAGTGAATCAACAGCCTAGTACATCATTTATGAAGGAACCCAAGATTTTCATGCCACAAAAGTTCGATGGGGATCGCACAAAGTTTCGTGGATTTCTCCAGCAAGTTAAATTGTACATCCATATGCAACCTGATAGATACCCTGAGGAGGCATCCAAGGTTGGGTTTATTGGAACCTTGCTCTGTGGCCAAGCATTATCATGGTTTGCCCCAATCTTGGAGAAGAACATGGCAATAATTCAGGACTATGAGGGGTTTCTTTGAGAACTCTCCGCCACATTTGGAGATGGAGATACAAGTCGAGTAGCAGAAACAAAACTTCAAAAGTTACTTCAAGGTAAGTCCCTGCCTCTACCTATGCATCTGAATTTAGGCAGTTGATATGTGATCTCACTTGGCATGAAGATTATTTCATAAGCCAATTCAGATGGGGTTTAAGAGATGATGTGAAGGACCTTTTGCTCATGATGCCAGAGGTTAAAACATTGAATGAATATATACTCTCAATTATTTGACCCAAAAAACAAGGTTCTCTGTAATTATAAGAACATGAAGAACATCCTTTTAACACTTAGCCTTATGCAAACCATACAAAATAACATCACGTATATTTGTGATGACATTGGGGTTATCATCACCTATCTCCACATGTTGTTTAGTTCATCGTACTTGGATATTTTAGAACAATCCTTGTTGTAGATAATGTGATTGATATATTCACTACCAATTTGCCATGTGCTTGAACCTTTTGTTATGTAGTCATTCATCTGCATCATAACTAGCATACTTTCATTCTCACTAGGTAGATGCATAATTAACTATCCCTTTGTATGATGACACTTTATTTCCCCTCTAATAGAATCTATTATGTTTATACTTACCTCTTCATCTTCTTTTAGAGAAGCTGCTACCTTTTTCTTGATTAGAGTCTTCATTTGATCCCTTCCTTTTCTTCCTCTACATTTACATTGGTTTCTTCCTCTACCTCATCCTTTACCTCAATGACTAGTAAATCCACCATATTCTTGAAGTAAAAAATATTACCCCACACGTATATAGAAATGGTGAAAGCCATACACTTCTCATCATCCCTCAAGCTAACGTATATGCAAATAAGTCCCATTGTCTATGTGAAAACCTATGGATCCCAATGCATGCTTATTTCTTTGATCTTTAGAATGTAGTCATTGATGGTGCTACATGGTGTCTTTCTCAAGTTATTGAGTTCATTCTTCAATTGAATCATCATATATTTGGCTTAAAGTAGAGTATAGGCTCTCTAGGTTTTCCTACACTTTCATTGAAGATTCTAGAACCTGAATATGCCCTATCATTGCATTACATATATGCTAAAATAACATGAAGATAACCCTCTTGTCTCACTCATATAGTTTTGTAAAGATCCTCGCCTCATTAGTGTTGGATCACCAAGGTTTTACTATGATTAAGATGAATTTCCCTCGCACTTCAATCATCATATGGATGGTACTATACATGAACTTTGGGAGTAGCACTTATATTTGATTAAATTTTTAGTTATGATCATTTATGGCGTAATGTTCAAGGTATTTACCTTTGTAAAAGATTAAAAAAAGGGACCCAACAAACTTCATGAGTTGAAAGTAGTTGAGTGTTGGAGTTAGACGTCTATGGAAGCACGCAAACAGCACAAGGAAAAAGAAGAAGCTTGGAGCACAAACACACAATACTAAATGTATTACCAGAGAATGTACAAAGATAAGTAGCCCATTAGGGCAATAGGCGTATATAGAAGCCGGGGGGAAAGAAACCTCCTAAAGAGAGAAAAAAGTGCCCCGGTGGTCCTAGTGTGTTCACACACATCACTACCTAAATATATCAACAAATCCCCCCTAGGAGTGATGCAGTGAACAAGGAGCTGGCACTCATGTATAAGGAAGTGCCAAGATATGTGGAAATCACTCCACAAAAGGAAGTAAGCCCAAAGCTTTGCGGAAAGCTTCAAACTTCTCCCTAGGCAGAGGCTTCGTGAAAAGGTCTGCAATGTTCTCCTGCGTGGGCACATATGCCAAGCTGATCTCCCCAGCAGAGAACCTCTACCTGACATAGTGATAATGCACCTCAATGTGCTTAGTGCGAGCATGGAACACAGGGTTCCTCGTAATTGCTAATGTGCTCTAACTGTTAGTGAAGATGGTGGTGGCAGAAGACTGGCCAACACCCAAATCAGCCATAAGGCATCTGAGCCACACACACTCAACAGTCGCTATGAAAGCTGCCCTATACTCAGCCTCAAAACTAGAAGTGGCCACAGTAGGCTCCTTCTTTCTCAACCAAGATATACATGAGCTACGAAGCATGAAGCAAAAACCACTGGTGGACACACAAGTGTAATAGCAACCAGCCCAATCTGAGTCAGAAAAAGCATGCAATTCTGGTGGTAGTTATCCCCCCTTCGGATAAAACAACCCAAGTAGCCGAGTTCCACTCAAGTAGCAAAAGATGCACTTAACCGCCTTCCAAGGCGTGACTCCTGGGCAATGCATAAACCTACTCATCTATGAGACAGCAAACTGAATATCTGGCCGAGTAATGCATAAGTAAATCAAGCATCCAATAGCCTACTGATAGAGAACAACATCAAATGCATCTCCAGCATCATGAAGACTCAATCGTAAACCTGTCTCCATAGGAGTGGCAATAGGCTTACAGTCTTCAAGGCCAAAACACTGCAATAATGTGTCAATATATTTTGTTTGACGCAAAGCCATTCCACCATCAATTTGCATAAACAGAATGCCCAAATAGTGATGCAAATGCCCCAAATCAGACATCTCAAATGAGGCATGCAAATCAGCCTTAAAGTCAGCAATATGCTTCTCAATAGGACCAGTGAGCAGCATGTCGTCAACATAGACAACAATGATCAGAAGCACTTCATTAGCATGCTTAACATATAAGGTGCTTTCAGTTGGACCGTTCTCAAAACCATGTGCAATCAGATAGGCATGTATCTTCTCATACCAAGCACGTGGTGCTTGCTTTAAACCATATAATGCCTTCTTCAACTTGCACACTTGGTTTTCATGCTCTTTCTGCACAAAGCCACGGGGCTCAAAAACATACACTTCTTCATGCAAGTCACCATTCAGAAATGTTGTTTTAATGTCCAATTGATGTACATTCCAACCATGATGGGCTGCAAAAGCACAAATACTCCCAACAGTAGTCATACGGCATGTAGGTGCAAAGGTCTCATCAAAATCAATGTCTCTTTCCTGCGCATAACCCTTTGCAATAAGCCTAGCCTTATACCTGTCAACTGTACCATCAGGTTTACGCTTTAGCTTGTATACCCACTTAGTGCCAATGGCCTTCTTGCCAGGAGGCAAGTCACATAAAGACCATGTACCATTCTTCATTATAGCATCATATTCAGATTGCATAGCAGCCATCCAATTTTCTGAATTCTGTGCTTCATCAAAAGAAACAGGCTCATTCTCATCACACAGACTAGATGCAGCCATAACATAGCAATCTGATGCAAACGAGGCACTATGAGAGCCTGAACGAGTACAATATGACAAAGGTGCATCTAATTTGCTATCACACAAAGTCTACACAAGCCATTTTGGCATAGTTTTTGCCTACTCAATATCAGCTCTCTCATCAACAAGTGCATCATGTAAATCTGCATCAGAAATGGAACGATCTGCATCATCATATGAAACCTGCAAAGGCGGAGAAGTTGCCTCATTAGGACCAACACTAGACTGACCACCTGTAAAAAGAGGCATCAAAGTATCATACATGTCTTTGGAGCTAACAGATGTCTCCTTAGTACATGAAAGCAATGGTTGAATATCATCTTCTACAAAGACAACATAAGGGCTAACCAGAATGCGTTTAGTCTGTGGATGATAGAGACGATAGCCTTTACTTTTAGAACTGTACCCAACAAAAATACATTTTACTACCTAATCATGCAATTTTCTGCGATGTTGTTCAGGCACTAGTGCATATGCCAAACAACCAAAAACATGCAGATGAGCAACAGATGGCTTGCGGTCATGCCAAGCCTCATATGGAGTGATAGACTATAGCGCTTTAGTGGGACACCTGTTTAGTACATATGCTGCACACATGAGAGGCTCAAGCCAGAAACTATGAGGTAAAGCCAGACTCTTGACCATACACCTTGCCATCTCCATGAGAGACGTGTTCTTCTGTTCAGCAACTCCATTCTCTTGAGGTGTATACGGCATTGTACACTGGTGTTTTATCCCACGTTCAGCCAGAAATGCATTAAAATCAGAAGACATATATTCTCCCCCTCGATTAGAACGGAGGGTGCCCATTTTACATGCTGATAGGTTTTTAGCCAAAACCAAAACTTGTTTGAAGCACATGAACACTTTGGACTTCGCTTTGAGTGGATATACCCATGCATGCCTAGAAAAATCATCAATGAAAGTCATGAAGTAAGTGGACCATAGACATCACTATGTAGAAGCTGTAATTTCTCCGTAGCCCGAACTTAACCATATTTTGGAAAGGAGGAACGTTGCATTTTGCCCAAAATATAGCCTTCACATACATGTTTTCCAGGTGTCTCAAGCTTGGGCAAAGAAGACACCATATCAGATTTCTGTAGGCATAGCAAACTAGAAAAATTTAGATGACCAAAGCATGCATGCCAAAGCTTTGCATCTGAGATAGCCTGAGAATCATGAACTGCACATGCCGAATCATTCACAGATCTTTCATAGTCTATGAGCTTATACAGCCCATGACATAAAATGCCAGAAGCAATAATAACATTGCCATTTGACAAATCATGAATTGCACATTTGTCATCAACAAATTTCACAACCAAGCCAATCTTGGCTAATGCAAAAATTGATAACAGAATCTTCTTGATCCCTAGCACAAATAAAGCATCTGACAAGGTGAAAGAACTACCATCAACAGTAGTCAGAATGATCTTATCAACTCCCATAACAGGATAAAAGGAGTTGTTGGTGCATGTGACATTATTCCCTGTAGGGGCAGGCTCGAGTGAAGAGAAGAAACTGCGCTGCGAGGTAATATGTTTGGTCACCCCACTGTCAAAGTACCAAACATCTGAGTCCACTGCAGACATGCACTGCTCACGAGAAGATGGGTCAAAACTGCAAACAGTAGTAAACTCCCATTCTTCTTCCTGCACAAGATTAGCAGACTCTGTTTTTTGTGTAGAGGCTTCTGCAACAACCATTCCAGCCTCCTTTTTCTTTGCCTCTTTTGCAGCCAGTTTTGGACATTCCTTTATGATATGATCATTCCCTTTACACTACTTGCAAAACAATTTCTGCTTTTCCGATTTCTTCTCATCTTTATCCCGGTTCTTCGAATGTGCAGCATTTGCAGATTTCTGCTTACTAGTAGAAGAGCTCCATTTTCCTTTGCCCTTCTGACTAGCCAGGAAAGCTTGATCTGGAACATGTATAATGGACCTGTTCTGCGTGGACTGATCTTGCTACAACAGACTAGAGACTAACTCCTCAAATGATAAGGCATTCGGATTTCCTTTCATCATCAACAGAAGAGTAGAAGCAAAACTCTGAAATGAATCAGGAAGACCATTCAGAACGGTCTACACAAGTGAGCTATCTGGTATAACATCATCAGCAGAAATCAATTGTTCCTTCAAGTCTTTGATCTTTGTTAGGAAACTGTCCATAGAATCACCTTCATTCATGTGCTCACTCTCCAACTGTTTTCAGAGGTAAGCAACACGAGCCTCATTCCTAGCTTGGTACAATGTGGTAAGTGTATCGTAAGCATCCCTAGCTATTCTGCAAGAGCGAATATGAGGAATAATGGCATGTTTGACAGACAAAGTTATCAATGCATGTGCCTGGGTGTCTCTACGATCCCAACGAATCTGCTCTGCAGTAGATGCAGCAGAAATAGTAGCACGAACAGGAATCTGCACAACATCATCTTCGACATCATCTTCATCAGCTCCAGCACCTGTATTTGCAGTACCTAGTGTTACAGGTGTAACAGGACATCTTTCAACACCCTGCACAATGTTCCACAATCCTTTTGCAACCAATACACGTCGCATCATATAAGCCCACAATGGGTAGTTGGTACCATCCAACTTATCCTCAACAGCCAACATACGGAATACATCACTGCTTTCAACCATGGCCGATGACTAAAATACCTTGATGTAGAAAATTGACTATATCTCAAAAAGCTCAACCGAACTTCCCAGACAAGTTCTGCTAAACCTGTAGCAGACTTCGAGATGCTTATACTGGCGAACAAAAACTGGTATATACCTTTGGCACAAAAAGACGAAATAGCCTACACAAGCGCTGTGATAGTGCGTTCGAAGGTCGAAACGAGCTGAGATTGCAATCTCTGAAACACCCTGAGTATGCTCACCAAATTTTGTGCGAATCTGAGACTGCAAACGGAGGAGTGTCGACGGCGCCCTAGATGAAGCGACGACCTGCTCTGATACCAATTGTTGGAGTTAGATGTCTGTGGAAGCACGCGAACAGCACAAGGAAGAAGAAGAAGCTTGGAACACAAACACACAATACTAAATGTATTACTAGAGAATGTACAAAGATAAGTAGCCCATTAGGGCAATAGGCGTATATAGAAGCCGGGGGAAAAAACCTCCTAAAGAGGGAAAAAAGTGCCCCGGCGGTCCTAATGTGTTCACACACATCACTACCTAAATATATCAACATTGAGATTGATTCTCAATTAATCAACCACAAAAATGATATGACCTCATTTCTCACTTTTCGTATAATTTCGGAAGAGATTCTAATCATCTTCAACAAAAAAACCCGTGGGGATTTGAGTTCAGAACTCCGTGCATTTTGAATCATGAAGAATCACCAATAGGTCCATATAAGACCACACATTCTCTTTATATTACTGAGTGATGTTTTTGATTTAATACAAATTCACTTTTGGTCATTGGTTGGTGCCATATCAGTTCTCTTTTTCTTCTTCCTCAGTCTTAGTCATCTTCTAGAGTAGATCTCTCTATATAAAGCTCCAAATCATAAGAGTGAGCACGCATTAGAAATTCATTACTTTCTAGCTTATTTGTATAAATTTTCAAGTCATTTGATTTGGTGGATTAAGAGAAATCTCTAGTTGAATTGTAAGACAATAGTTACGCAATATAACACAGGAGCAATAGCAGAGAAGATAACAGATATAGGAGAATCTCAACAATTTTCTACTAGCCGCAAGTACAAAGATGATGGCGTTGTCCACCCGTGCGCTCTCAAGGTAGAGCTTAAATGGTGATCTAGACAACTCTAGATAGGGAGATACAAGGTAGAGGTATGCTGGCTCAACTCGGTGTCTTAGGTAGTGCAGAAGTCATGTATATATAGGATCATGGGTGGCCTGCCATGGACGGCAATACATGGGCGGTAGAGCGTGGGCGGCCACCGCCCGCGTAATTGCCATACATGGCTTAGACTGGTTGAACCGACCTAACAAATATAAATGATTTCTGATTCCGACAGGGAATATTCCATGGATCCCACAATTGGGGACCCTGGTAACTCCCTTTCCTTATAATACCTTACTTGGTCCAATATGACCTTCATCCAACATTCAAGTTGGGATTCCCATCAATTGGGTAATGCACGCTTGGCTTCTCCTCATAAAGGGGGCCTTACAAAATGTGCATACAATCATGAGGGGTAGACATTGATCATATACTAACATGAAGGTCTCAAGGTCATTCTCTGCACGGTCTTGAAAAGGCAGCAACACACCCAATTAGTGTTAAACTAAATTCTAATTCATTGCTCATTACAAATTGAAGCTTTTATGCATTATAGCTAGTCAATCTAATTTATGAAATTCCCCTAAAAGGAAGCTTTTCATTTGTAATTGTGTTGGTTGCTATGATTGTTTGAACTCATAGCTTTCATCAAAATTTACAAGGTTTTTGGGAGCTAGTCAAGGTGCTAGTTATCCATTTTTCATCAAATATTTCTTATTGATGTTTCAAATTACCTATTGGGCTTTGTTGCATTAATTAAAAGCCCACAAGAACTATTTTCTATATCCAAAGAGCTAGGGCAAGACTTGTGCTGGTTTGCCAGACCATCTTCACCATCTAACAACCCAACTTTCAAGCTTCTCCAAAACTCTCCAACTTCCTTCAGTGGTATCATAGAAAATTGAAGATGGGAGATGGGTTTTCATCAATGATTGAGAAGCTTCATAGAAACAACTATGCTGGTAGAAAAATCATAATGAAGACCTATTTACAAGGAAGAAATCTATATGGGATCGTACCAGGTGATGATGCAATGTGTATTCCAAGATTCAAAGGAGGATCTTCTCAAGGGAAGTTGAAACTTTGGTTTGCAAGGGATGCTCAAGGAAGGTCATAGACACTAGATTCTATCTCAATTTCCTATTTTCACATATTAGAGGATGAAAGACATCTCAAGAGACTTAAGATGTTGTACGACAATAGTTATGCAATATAACATAGGAGAACTAGTAGAGAGGATAACAGATATAGGAGAATCTCAACAATTTTCTACTAACAACAAGTACAAAAATGATGGCATTGTCCACTGGTGTGCTCTCAAGGTAGAGCTTAAATGGTGATCTAGACAACTCTAGATAGGGAGGTACAAGGTAGAGGTATGTTGGCTCAATTCAATGTCTCAAGTAGTGGAGAAATGATGTATATATAGATCATGGGTGGCCTTCCGTGGATGGCTATACATGGGCGGTAGAGCATGAGTGGCTTCTGCCCACATAATTTCCATACACAGGTTAGCAGAATTGAGCCGACCTAACAAATATAAATGACTTGTGACTCTGATAGGGAATATTCCATGGAATATTCCCTTTATCGTCAGGGACTCCTCACCTTTTCTTTGGACCCCACAATTGGGGACCGTGGTTACTCCCTTTCCTTACAATACCTTAAATGGTCCAATATGACCTTCATCCAACATGCAAGTTGGGATTCCCATCAATTGGCTAATGCACACTTGGCTTCTCCTCATAATGGGTGCCATACAAAATGTGGATACAATCATGAGGGGTAGACATTGATCATATACTAACAGATGCACACTGAGTCTCTTTTCTGCTAGTACTAAAGCAAGAAGGAATCATCTTTGGAATGAGTTCAACAAGATGAAGAAGACTCTCAAAAAAAACCATGAAAAAACGTTTTGCAAAGGTCAAGGAGGTTGCAAGTCAATTGGCATCCATTGAAGAGTTGATTGAAGAAGAGACCATCATGAGTCAAATCTCGAATGGGATTAGAATAAACATGAAATGAAAATCTTTCACCATAGCCTTTGACCTCATCATCAATGTACAGACTCTAGAATTCAACATCTTTCGTGGAAAATTATTCAATGAAGAGGCTAATAACAGCAGAAAGGAAGGTAACTCTTATCAAAGTAATCTAACTAATGCTCTATATGTAGATAAGAAAGACAAGAATTTGAAAGCGCAAAGAAAGAAGAGGATGAAGAGTAAAGTTCCCATGCCAACTTTTCATGCAAGTGTTAGTGGAAAATGAAGAAGAAACAAGGAAAGCATGACAAAACAAAAACTCAAAATGACCAACCATGTGCCATTTGTTATAAGAGCAACCACACCAGTAAAAATTATTTGTGGAACTCAAAGACCTAGAAAGGATGTGGAAGAGGTGGATATGGTAGCAATAGAGGCAAAGATGGACACAAGTTTAACCATAGCAATAGAGCTCATTACAGAAGGGACTACCAAAATTATTCTAAAGATAAAAAACATGAAGAATCATTGCTTTTGATGAATCTAAGACAAGGAAGGTAAAGAAGATAATGATTTATTCTACATAGATATAGGATGTTTGAATCATGTTGCATGCAACATGGCTCTCTTAGCTTATTTGGAAAGTCAAAAGCATAGACATGAAGTACAAAGACAGGATGATGCAAAGCATAAGGCGGACAAGATTGGTAATGACAAAGTTTCCAATGGTAGGACAATAATTCTCATTTTGTCCCATTATTACAAAAAAACCTAATAAGTATAGGACAAATAATTGATAAATTCTTGCAAGTTAGGTTTTCCCAAAATGGAGCATTTATACAAGACCCATGTCCAAGCTTCAAAAATATAGCGAGAGGTGAGAAGCGTGTTAGGTTTTTTACTTTAGAAATAGAAGAAATCAAGAACATACCTCTATTTAACTTCGATTCTCAAACCCCAAGTGATCTTGAACTGGGGCAAAAGAGACTAGAACATGTGAATGAAAGAACCTTGAAGGATATTTTTAGGGATCCAATTTTTCTAGGATAGGCAAACATGTGAAACCAATACATGATCAACATATGTGATGCGTGTTAGATTGGGAATCCACAAAGCAAACCATTCAACCAAAAATGCTACGTGCACATAAATTTATTGGATTTATTAAATACAAATGTATGGGGGCCAAGACAAGAACCATCTTTTGCTAGGTCAAGGTATTACGTCTCATTTACTGATGATCATAGTAGATGGACTTTTCTATACTTTATCAAGAGTAAGAAAGAAGTGTTTGATTGACTCAAAGAGTATCTACAACATGTGGAGGACCATACACTTGGATCACTCAAGACATTCAGGTATGATGGAGGAGGAGAATACTTCTCCAAGGAGTTTCATGAGTTCTTTCAAGGTGAAGGTATTAAGAGGGAAGTGAATACTAGGTAATCTCCTCAATTGAATGGAATTGAAGAAAGAAGAAAAAAGACATTGGTTGGATTAGCCATAAGAATGCTTGAAGAGAAGTCGTTGCCACATTGTTTATGGGAAAAGCCTATTTCAATTCTTTTGTACCTTGTCAATAGACTATCATCCAAATCATTTCAAGGTATGACTACTTATGAAGCATGCCATGGAGGAAAACCTAGACTAGGACATCGCAAAGGTTTTGGTTGCTTAGCATATCTTCATGTACCTTCACAAATCTGAGGTAAGCTAGATGAAAGGGCAACAAAGGAAGTATTTATTGGATATGATTGAACTCGGATGGATGACATGTTCTACACTCCTTCAGCCTAGTAGTTCACTACAAGTAGGGATGTTGTGTTTGAAGAACAGAGGTCTTGGAATGATGAAGACAAACATAAGGTAACTCTACCATATGATCTTGATTACAATTTCCATCAATTAGGAAGCAAGCATGATACACAAGTCCAGGATCCAAGAAGGGATATAGATGATGACCAAGATGATAGGGAAAAAGGTTACAAGCTATGGAAGTAAAGAGGCAAAGAAAAAGTGCAAGAGTGTCTAGAATATCGCAGACAAGCACCTAGAAGGTCAACAAGGGAAATAAGACACCCAAAAATGTATCAATATGATTCTACGTTTGTTACAAATCATTCAATTTACCTAGTAAAAGACTCAATTTTAGAAGAACCCTCAACCCATCAAGAGTTAAATGGAAACCCTAATTGGGAAAAGTCTATGAAAGAAGAAATACATTCCCTGAAGGTGATATATACTTATTAAATGGTTCCAATTTCATCCAATCAAAAGGTAATTGGTTGCACATGGGTGTGTAAACTTAAGAGGAACTCAAATGGATCAATTTGTAGATACAAGGCTTGATTAAATGCCAAAGGATGTTCATAAAAACATGGTATAGACTATGAGGAAATATTCTCACCTATTTCAAAAATCACTATAATCAGATCATTGATAAATGTAGCGGCTTCAAGAAATTGGAGACTCCTCAAACTTGATGTGAAAAACACGTTTTCAAATAATTAGATAAGTGAAGAGGTATACATTTCACAACCTATCGATTTTGAAACTCCCAATCACACATATTATGTTTTCATACTTAAGAAAGCATAGTATGCATTAAAAGAAACTCTAAGAGATTGGAATTACAGGTTGGTTATGTATCTTCAAGGTCAAGGATTTAGACCTAGCAACTCAAATCCTTCTTTGTTGATCAAAGGGGATCACAATGAGATCATTTATCTATGTGTATATGTAGATGACATAACTATGATAGGTGATGACTTGAATGTCATTCAAAGGATTAGAAGACATATGCAAGAAGAGTTCAAAATCAAGGACTTAGGTGAGCTTACATATTTCCTAGGTTGAATGTGATTTATACAGATGAAGGGATGAATCTAAATCAGAGAAAATAAATTCAAGATCTTTCTCTTAAGTTCAAAATGGATAACACTAAACTTGCAGGTACACCTTTGGAAATGAATCATAAATTACAATTCTATGAAGGTGAGAAGATTGACGATCTTAAACAACATCAAAGCTTAGTTGGTAGCTTGATATATTCTACTCACATAAGACCAAGTACATCCTATAGTGTTGGAATCTTTAGCTAGTTCATGCATGCACCCAAAAGACCACACATAGACATTGCAAAGAGAGTACTCAAGTACATCAAAGGAGCACTTAATGAAGGTTTCTTCTTTGCTTAGTCTTCAAATTTTGATATCAAAATCTATTCAGATTTCTATTGAGTGGGAGCAAAGGATAATAGCAAAACTACCTGTGGATACCTAGCATTTGGAGTCTCAAAATTCATTTGATGGGGTTCCAAGAAGCAACCAATAGTTTCCTTATATTCAACTGAATACGATTATAGAGGTCTAACTATTGCAACTCAAGAAGCAATGTGGCTCGAAGATTTGTGCTTAGATTTGGGACTTGTAAGTCCCAAACCTGACATATGTGGAGATAATGTAAGTTCCATGAATCTAGCTACAAATCCAATATTTCATGCAAGGACAAAGCACGTAGAATTCCATTACCACTTTTTAAGAGAAAATCTTATGGAAAAGGAAGTTGACTTATCATTTGTTCCTACTAAGAAGATAATAGGTAAATAAAGAATCAACCATACTTTATCTTGAGGCAAAGTTGTTGAATTACCACGATTTAGTATGTTTGAGATGAATTTCCTTCTCAGTTCCACCATCATATGGATGGTGCTAAACATGTACTTGAGGAGTATCAATTATGTGCACACTTTTCTATAATTTAGGAGGAAATTCTAATTATCTTCAACAAACAATCGCTTGAGGATTTGAATTCAAAAACCATGCAATTTGAGTACTAGAAAATCACCAAAAAGTCCATATAAGAAGACACATTCTTTTTATATGAGTGATTTCTGATTTTGATATAATACAAATACATGTTTGTTCATTGTTGCCAGACTTAGTCATCTTGTAGAGCTTGGATCTCTCTCTATAGAGCTCCAGATCAAGTGACTGTACACTCATTAGAAAGGTATTACTTTTTCAGTTATATTTATATATTTTCAAGCCGTGTGTATAATTAGAGTAAGAGAAGTATGTAGTTGAAGGTCTCGGGGCCATTTTATGCACAACCGTAAAAAATGGGGACAAACACAATCAATGGCCAACAAAATTCTTATTCATTGGTTAGTTGAAATTGGGGCCTTTATGAGCTATATAAATTCATCCCTATTGATGAATTTATCCTAAAAGAATTTTCATCAATTATTAATCTGTTGGATGCTCTGAGTGTTTGAATTCATAGCTTCCATCCAAATATAGAAGATTTTTGTGAGCCCTTTACTATGGTTTGCATATAATTACACAATGCATACCTCTACTTGACGTGGACCATATGAAATTGTTTATGCTAAGAACTTCCCACTCCCAAGAGTCTCCCTCAAACTGATATTCCTATGGCTCATTCTTTTGTGCAAGATCATATTTCTACACTTCATGAAGTTACAGAGCACATTAAGAAGACTCAAGAATGTTACATGTATAATGTTAATAAGAAAGGAGTAGCTAAACAATTTAATGAAAATTACTTGGTATGATTATGAATATTTAAAACATGATTAAAAAAAATTCCACAACATCCTAAGTTTAAACTTGCACCATGTTATTATGGACCTTTCAATACTACTCAAAAAATAAATGGGAATACCTTTAGATTAGACATACCTTCGCATTGGAATATACATAATTCTTTTCATACTAGTTTATTAAAATCCTTTAAACTAGCTTTACCAGTCACTTCTATTTTAGATGATCCTCCTTTACTTGAAGAGGATGCTAGAATTTTAGTTCCAAAGAAAATACTTGATTATGATATTACTACTACATAGACTTGTAAGCAACATCATAGATATTTAGTTAAATATAAAAGTCACTCACTTAAATATTCTCAAAGGATTCATAAGACATCATTAACTCCACATTATGGCCACTAAAGTTCTCAATATCATTCACACTCACATTAGATTTCAGTTTTCCATTTCCATGCATGTGTTTTTACATGGAATATGCTTATGATTGTTCCATGATAGGACACGTGACTCCTCATTGTGAAGAGATGATAGGTATGTGCTTGAAGATGAAGAGGTGTTGCAAAATCCTTGATCTACGCCAGCCAAATGAACTCCAGGAGTATATGGTGGGCCCTTTTAGCTTGCCAATGGATGTATTAGACATCCTATGTACCTTGGAAGATCACTCTCAAAAAGATAGATCAAAACAGATAAGTTGGAGTTAGCTCAGAGGTGAAAACTTGTTATTCTTGGTTCATACACCTGTCCATTGTTTTACATAATTCTCTCAGCACAGCAGCAATTATCTTAATTCCTCTTGGGGAAGTCTAGATAACTTAAAGAGCTAATGGGTTTCCCAAATTGGAAGAATCTTGACATCTTAAAGTCTAGATAGCTCATGGGTTTCCCAAATTGGAAGAATCTTGACATCTTGACCTTGCTGTTTTCCCCGATCCCCGTCTTCCCGAAAGGCTCTAATCTGGTGTGCTCCCTTTGGAAGAGTTGGAATAAAATCAAAAGATTCACAAGAATTAGTGAAGACTAGAAGTGGGCTGCCGGTATCAGACAAAACAACTCTATCTAGTTTCCGATCCATGGCATCCGGAGTGTGGAATCTTGGAACATTCAAAATGCCAAGAAGCTATGGAACAAAGGCTTCAAAAAATGGAAACATCTCTAGAAACAAGACACCAACCGTTGGATCAACTTTGAGGATATTGATCCTAGCATCAACATCTCGCATGAAGAATGGAACACTTTGCAAAGCAGATGCCTCGCCTGGGACCGACACAAAGTTCGCCTTCTCATGGGACACGACATGTCGAGCTCGCTTGGTCTCAAATGGCACAATGGGAATAGCCTATCAAAAATCCCGAATATCAAAGAAACGATCGACTATCAGGTTAACCTCAACAAAAAGTGGTGCCTGTCATGGACGCGGCTTCGGTGGGACATGAAGTTCATGGCTATCTGGCACCCCCTCATAGAAATCAAAAAGTCTGTCCTCTTATGGCAAATTCTTCATCATGGAATCTGGACCAACCTTAAGGCTAGCGAAATTTGTGGGATCCCTCCCTGGTGCAAACGCTGCTACCGGTCTATTGAAGATGTTTCACACATCTTCTTTACCTGCCCCAACTCCAACAGACTCTGGCAGGTGGTTGGAAAGAGAATTAGACTTCAAAAACGTCTCAGTTGGCAGCAAGCCCTGCTGGGAGAAGCGATCGGCTGCTCCGTGACTCTCTAGAACGCCTCAGAGGGGAGGTCATATGGAAAATCTGGCGGGAAAGATGTGCTTTCAACTTCGGTGACTCCCCCAAGGAGTGGTCAATTGAGAAATCGCTGTTCCTCCTTGGCAAAAGGATTGTCAACAGTAAAAAATCCCCCCCCTTTAGGCATCATCAAGTACTCCTTTTGATCGATAACAAGCTTAAACCCAAGTGGGCCCCACATGAGGGTGATGAGAGGGTAATTAACCTTCTTTGTAATGTCATCTAAGCTCTGTAAAAGCTTCCCCTGCTTTGTGGGATTTGGGGGGTCCCGTGGGCACTAGTCCCCTTCTCTTGTACTTTTCTTTATTTAATTCAAGTCCGGGAGAGTAGGCTAATGCCGAACTTCCTTTATATAAAAAAACTTAAAGAGCTAACTTTCAAGAGTAATGTCATAAAAAATAACAAACCACACACTGAAAATTGTTGGAGATAGACGTCTGCGGAAGCACGCGAACAGCACAACAAAGAAGAAGAAGCTTGGAGCACAACACACAAGACTGAATGTATTACTAGAGAATGTACAAAGATAAGTAGCCCATTAGGGCAATAGGCGTATATACAAGCCGGGGGAAAAAACCTCCTAAAGAGGGAAAAAAGTGCCCTGACGGTCCTAGAGTGTTCACACACATCACTACCTAAATATATCAACAAATCCCCCCTGGGAGTGATGCGGTGAACAAGGAGCTGGCACTCATGTATAAGGAAGTGCCAAGCTATGTGGAAATCACTCCACAAAAGGAAGTAAGCCCAAAGCTTTGCGGAAAGCTTCAAACTTCTCCCTAGGCAGAGCCTTCGTGAAAAGGTCTGCAATGTTCTCCTTCGTGGGCACATATGCCAAGCTGATCTCCCCAGCAGAGAACCTCTCCCTGACATAGTGATAATGCACCTCAATGTGCTTAGTGCGAGCATGGAACACAGGGTGCCTCGCAACTGCCAATGCACTCTGACTATCAGTGAAGATGGTGGTGGCAGAAGACTGGCCAACACCCAAATCAGCCATAAGGCGTCTGAGCCACACACACTCAACAGTAGCTGTGAAAGCTGCCCTATACTCAGCCTCACAATTGGAAGTGGCCACAGTAGGCTGCTTCTTGCTCAACCAAGATATACATGAGCTACCAAGCATGAAGCAAAAACCAGTGGTGGACACACGAGTGTCATAGCAACCAGCCCAATCTGAGTCAGAAAAAGCATGCAAATCTGGCGGTAGTGATCCCCCCTTGGGATAAAACAACCCAAGTAGCCGAGTACCACTCAAGTAGCGAAAGATGCGCTTAACCGCTTTCCAATGCGTGACTCCTGGGCAATGCATAAACCTGCTCATCTGTGAGACAACAAACTGAATATCTGGCCGAGTAATGCATAAGTAAATCAAGCATCCAACAGCCTGCTGATAGAGAACAGCATCAAATGCATCTCCAGCATCATGAAGACTCAATCGTAAACCTGTCTCCATAGGAGTGGCAATAGGCTTACAGCCTTCAAGGCCAAAACACTGCAATAATGTGTCTATATATTTCGTTTGACACAAAGCCATTCCACCATCAACATGCATAAACTGAATGCCCAAATAGTGATGCAAATGCCCCAAATCAGACATCTCAAATGAGGCATGCAAATCAGCCTTAAAATCAGCAATATGTGTCTCAATAGGACCAGTGAGCAGCATGTCATCAACATAGACAACAATGATCAGAAGCACATCATTAGCACGCTTAACATATAAGGTGCTTTCAGTTGGACTATTCTCAAAACCATGTGCAATCAGATAGGCATGTATCTTCTCATACCAAGCACGTGGTGCTTGCTTTAAACCATATAATGCCTTCTTTAACCTGCAAACCTGGTTTTCATGCCCTTTCTGCACAAAGCCACGGGGCTGAAAAACATACACTTCTTCATGCAAGTCACCATTCAAAAATGTTGTTTTAATGTCCAACTGATGTACATTCCAACCATGATGGGCTGCAAGTGCACAAATGCTACGAACAGTAGTCATACGGCATGTAGGTGCAAAGGTCTCATCAAAATCAATGCCTCTTTCCTGTGCATAACCCTTTGTAACAAGCCTAGCCTTATACCTGTCAACTGTACCATCACGTTTACGCTTCAGCTTGTATACCCACTTAGTGCCAATGGCCTTTTTGCCAAGAGGCATGTCACATAAAGACCATGTACCATTCTTCATTATAGCATCATATTCAGATTGCATAGCAGCCATCCAATTTTATGAATTTTGTGCTTCATCAAAAGAAACAGGCTCATTCTCATCACAGAGACTAGATGCTGCCATAGCATAGCAATCTGATGCAAAGGAGGCACTATGAGAGCCTGAACGAGTACGATATGACAAAGGTGCATCTAATTTGCTGTCACGCAAAGTCTGCACCAGCCATTTTGGCATAGTTTTTGCCTGCTCAATATCAGCTCTCTCATCAACAAGTGCATCATGTAAATCTGCATCAGAAATGGAATGATCTGCATCATCATATGAAACCTGCAAAGGTTGAGAAGTTGCCTCATTAGGACTAGCACTAGCCTGTCCACCTGTAAAAAGAGGCATCAAAGTATCATACATGTCTTTGGAGCTAACAGATGTCTCCTTAGTACATGAAAGCAATGGCTGAATAGCATCTTCCACAAAGACAACATCATGGCTAACCAGAATGCGTTTAGTCTGTGGATGATACAGACGATAGCCTTTACTTTCAGAACTGTACTCAACAAAAATACATTTTACTACCTTATCATCCAATTTTCTGCGATGTTGTTCAAGCAGTAATGCATATGCCAAACAACCAAAAACACGCAGATGAGCAACAGATGGCTTGTGGTCATGCCAAGCCTCATATGGAGTGATAGACTGGAACGCTTTAGTGGGACACCTGTTCAGTACATATGTTGCACACATGGCAGCCTCAAGCCAGAAACTATGTGGTAAAGCATGACTTTTGACCATGCACCTTGCCATCTCCATGAGTGACCTATTCTTTCGTTGAACAACTCCATTCTGTTGAGGTGTATACGGCACTGTACACTGGTGTTTTATCCCACGTTCAGCCAGAAATGCATTAAAATCTGAAGACATATATTCCCCCCCTCGATCAGAACGGAGGGTGCCCATTTTACATGCTGACAGATTTTCAGCGAAAACCAAAAACTGTGTGAAGCACATGAACACTTCGGACTTTGCTTTGAGTGGATATACCCATGCATGCCTGGAAAAATCATCAATGAAAGTCACGAAGTAAAGGTAATTTCCAAAAGAGGGTGTCTACATAGGACCACAGACATCACTATGTACAAGCTGCAGTTTCTGCGTAGCCCGAACTGAACCATCTTTTGGAAAGGGAGAGCGCTGCATTTTGCCCAAAATACAGCCTTCACAAACATGTTTTCCAGGTGCCTCAAGTTTGGGCAAAGAGGACACCATTTCAGATTTCTGCAGGCGTAACAAACTAGCAAAATTCAGATGACCAAATCATGCATGCCAAAGCTTTGCATCTGACATAGCCTGAGAATCATGAACTGCACATGCCGAATCATTCACAGATCTTTCATAGTCTATGAGCTTATACAGCCCACGACATAAAATGCCAGAAGCAATAATCACATCGCCATTTGAGAGATCATGGACTGTACACTTGTCATCAACGAATTTCACAACCAAGCCAATCTTGGCTAATGCAGAAACTGATAATAGGTTCTTTTTGATCCCTGGCACAAATAAAGCATCTGACAAAGTGAAAGAACTACCATCAACAGTAGTCAGAATGATCTTACCAACTCCCATAACAGGATAAGAGGAGTTATTGGTGCATGTGACAGTATTCCCTGTAGGGGCAGGCTCGAGTGAAGAGAAGAAACTGCGCTGCGAGGTAATATGTTTGTTCGCCCCACTGTCAAAGTACCAAATATCTGAGTCTACTGCAGACATGCACTGATCATGAGAAGATGGGTCAAAACTGCAGACAGTAGTAAACGCCCATTCTTCTTCCTGCACAAGATTTGTAGACTCTGTTTTTGGTGTAGAGGCCTCTGCAACAACCATTCCAGCCTCTTTCTTCTTTGCCTCTTTAGCAGCCAGTTTTGGATAGTTCTTTATAATATGATCATTTCCTTTACAGTACTTGCAGAACAATTTCTGCTTTTCTGATTTCTTTTCATCTTTATCCTAGTTCTTCGATTGTGTAGCATTTGCAGATTTCTGCTTACTAGTAGAAGAGCTCCATTTTCCTTTGCCCTTCTAACTAGCCAGGAAAGCTTGATCTGCAACACGCATAATGGACCTGTTCTGCCAGGACTGATCTTCCTGCAATAGAACAGAGACTAATTCCTCAAATGACAAGGCATTCAGATTGCCTTTCATCATCAACCGAAGAGTAGAGGCAAAACTCTGATATGAATCAGGAAGACCATTCAGAACGGTGTGCACAAGTGAGCTATCTGGTATAACCTCATCAGCAGAAATCAATTGTTCCTTCAGGTCTTTGATCTTTGTAAGAGAACTGTCCATAGAATCACCTTCATTCATGTGCTCACTCTCCAACTGTTTTCGGAGGTAAGCAACACGAGCCTCATTCCTAGCCTGGTACAAAGTGGTAAGTGTATCCCAAGCATCCTTTGTTGTTCTGTAAGAGCGAATGTGAGGAATAATGGCACGTTTGACAGACAAGGCTATCAATGCATGTGCCTGGGCATCTCTGCCATCCCAACGAATTTGCTCTGCAGTAGGTGCAACAGAAACAACAGCACGAACAGGAATCTGCGCAATATCATCTTCGACACCATCTTCATCAGCTTCAACACCTGTATTTGCAGTACCTGTCATTACAGGTGTAACAGGACATCTTTCAACACCCTGCACAATGTTCCACAATCCTTTTGCAACCAGTACATGTCGCATCATATAAGCCTATAATGGGTAGTTGGTACCATCCAACTTATCCTCAACAGCCAACATACGGAATACATCACTGCTTTCAGCCATGGCCGGTGACTAAAATACCTTGATGCACAAAATTGACTGTATCTCAAAAAGTTGAACAGAACTGCCCAGACGAGTTCTGCTAGACCTGTAGCAGACTTCGAGACGCTTAAACTGGCAAAGAGAAACTGGTATATACCTTTGGCACAAAAGGATGAAATAGCCTGCACAAGCACTGCGATAGTGCGTTCGGAGGCCGAAACGAGCTCAGATCGCGATTTTGGCACCCTGAGTATGCTCACCAAATTTCGTGCGAATCTGAGACTGTAAACGGAGGAGTGTTGACGGTGCCCTAGAAGAAGCAACAACCTGCTCTGATACCAATTGTTGGAGATAGACGTCTGCGGAAGCACGCGCACAACACATGAAGAAGACGAAGCTTGGAGCACAACACACAAGACTGAATGTATTACTAGAGAATGTACAAAGATAAGTAGCCCATTAGGGCAATAGGCGTATATACAAGCCGGGGGAAAAAAACCTCCTAAAGAGGGAAATAAGTGCCTCGGCGGTCCTAGAGTGTTCACACATATCACTACCTAAATATATCAACAAGAATGAGTTTTAACAAGTGATGACATCATCCCGATTTTCACGGGCTGCTATAGTTTGAGACCAATGAGCAGAAAAATCAACATAACGCCACATTTAAGAGTCCAATGATTATGCAAACTTGTATGCTTATACTAGACAGTAAGCTGAATCCAACAAGCTTTAAATCACGGAATTTGGATAAGTAACCACTGAGAAACACCTCTCACAAGATGAGTGAAAAAGTCGGGTACCTGACAGAGAAGTGAAAATGCAGAGACACTGTTGACTTCAATTGAATATAACGGACGATTGCAACATCCAAATGACATGAAAATTTTTTAGCATATAGTAGACATACAGAGCTAACGTTACCAAGTTAAATCACTGAAAATGATGCACCAAGCTCAGAGAAAACATCTCTGCAAGCTGACTGAGAAAACTGAGAGTAATGGCAGTGAGTAGTACACTTCACAAGAACATGGAAAGATGAACTCAAATAATCATGAAAATGAAAGTATATTGCTTTTACAATACAATGACTACTGATACATATGTGTGCCTTGTAATCACACCTTGATATGGCATAAAGCTCAGCTCTTGGAGGTCTTCACATAGGTCTCTCTAACCACGACTAAAACTGCCATCTATTTATAGTTGAGTTTGGGAGGCTAACTTCCCTCAATCACTCTCCAATCAATCAATGATTGATTTGATTCTCTACCTACCACAAATCACGAATTTGTGGCTCCTCTTTCCATTCTTGATCAAGTGGACTCAACCACTTAAGACTCTCTTACTTTTACATTAAAAACTCTTCAAAAGTTACAAGAGGTAGTTCACAAATGAAGTTTACATAGTCTTCATTTTAAGGCTTTTTCTATGACTTTGTGGGACTCAAGCCAATACTTAGGCTTGTCATAGACTTGCTCCAACAGCTCCCCCTCAAGTCAAGTATGCTTAGGTCTTCAATCTTCCAAGATTACCTACAAACCAATCATAGCCTTGAATTTGCAAAGCTTTGTACCATCCAATGCTTTGGTTAGAATATCTACACATTGTTGATGAGTGGACACATATGATATTTAAATCTCTTTGCTTAGAACCTTTTCTCGTACATAGTGATAATGAACTTCAATATGTTTAGTCCTTGCATGAAAAATAGGATTAGCAGCCAAATGAATAGAACTCATAGTGTCACAAAAAATAGTTGGAGTTCCAAACTCCAATCCAAGATCTTTGAATAATGTCTTCATCCACATAGCTTCTTGTGTAGCTATGGCAAGACCTCTATATTTAGCTTCAGTAGAAGAGAGAGCAACTGTGGGTTGCTTCTTGGATGACCATGAAATAAGCTTTGAACCTGCAAAGGTAAGATAACCTGAAGTGCTCCTTCTATCTTCCTTGGAGCGAGCCCAATCTGCATCAGAAAATAGCTTCAAACCTAAATCAGATACATAAGGATAATAAAGTCCTTCATTTATGGTTCCTTTGAGATACTTGAGAATCCTTTTGGCAGCATCCATATGTGTTTTCCTTGGTGTGTGCATAAATTGACTTAGCACACTCACACTGTAACATATATCTACTCTTGTCAATGTGGCATAGTTGAGACTACCCACTAGACTTTGATATGATGTGATGTCCTCTATGAGTTCACCTTCATGTGAGCTCAATTTGTGATTGACCTCCATTGGAGTACCTGCAATCTTACAATCTTGCATCTTGAATTTTGCCAACATGTCTTTAATGTACTTCCTTTGAGTGAGAAACAAACCATAATATTTGTAGACAACTTCCAAACCTAGGAAGTAGGTAAGTGAACCCAAATCACTTATCTTGAACTCTTCTCTCATCTGATCTTTGATCTTCTTCATACCATCTGCATCATTTCCTATCAATATAATATCATCTACATATACACATAAGTAGATGACCTCAGAGTTACTCTTTTTAATAAAGAGTGAAGGATATGCCTTGCTTGGTTGAAAGCCTTTGTCCTGCAAGAATGAAACAAGCCTGAAATTCCAAGCTCTTGGAGCTTGCTTGAGACCATACAATGCTTTGTTAAGTTTACACACATAATCAGGATAAACTTGATTCTCAAAACCAGGTGGTTGTGCCATATATACCTCTTCTGTTATCCAACCATTCAAGAATGCATTCTTTACATTACCTCTCCAATGCTTCCCAACTGATCTGCTATGTCCTTGAGCTTTGTGACAAAATCAGTCACATTTTGTTTGGGAGCCTTCTTGAGAGTTGTGAAATCTAGCCATAGTTGATGCTTCCTAGCTTTGGTACTTGAAGAAAAGAAAGCTTCAAGTGCATCCCACACTTCCTGAGATGTCTTACAACTTCTAATGTGAGGCAACAAAAAATCTGAGATAGAGTTGAGGAGATAAGACCTTGCAAGTGCATCCTTCGAGCACCATCTGCTCAATCTTTCTTGCTCTTCTTGTGTTGGTTGACTTTTGTTCCTGAAATTTGGCATAACTTCATCTCCAGCCACATAACCATATAAACTTCTACCTTGGAGATAAGCTTCCATTCTTAATGACCAAGCTGAGTAATTACCTCTACCCAATTTGTCAATTGATGAAGGAAATCCATCTACCATGTTGTCCAACCTTGCTCTGATACCACTGTGAAGAGATGGATAGGTATGTGCTTGAAGATGAAGAGGTGTTGCAAAATCCTTGATCTACACCAGCCAAATGAACTCCTGGAGTATATGTTGAGCCCTTTTAGCTTGCCAATGGATGTATTAGACACCCTATGTACCTTGGAAGATCACTCTCAAAAAGATAGATCAAAACAGATAAGTTGGAGTTAGCTCAAAGGTGAAAACTTGCTATTCTTGGTTCATACACCTGTCCAGTGTTTTACATAATTCTTTGAGCACAGCAACAATTAGCTTAATTCCTCTTGGGGAAGTCTAGATAACTTAAAGAGCTAACTTTGAAGAGTAATCGCATAAAAAATAACAAACCACACACTGAGAATGAGTTTTAACAAGTGATGACATCATCCCGATTTTCACGGGCTGCTACAGTTTGAGACCAGTGAGCAAAAAAATCAACATAACTCCCAATGTAGGAATCCAATGATTATGAAAATGTTTATAGTTGTACTAGACAATAAGCTGAATCCAAAAAGCTTTAAATCATTACATTTGGATAAGTAACCATTGAGTAACACCTCTCACAAGATGAGTGAAAAAGTCGGGTACTTGACAGAGAAGTGAAAATGCACAGACACTATTGACTTCAACTGAACATAACTGAAGGTTGCAACATCCAAATGCCATGAAAATTTGTGAGCATATAGTAGAATTATAGAGATAACGTTACCAAGCTAAATCACTGAAAATGATGCACCAAGCTCAGAGAAAACATCTCTGCAAGCTGACTGAGAAAACTGAGAGTAATGGCAGTGAGTAGTACACTTCACAAGAACATGGAAAGATGAACTCAAATAATCATGAAAATGAAAGTATATTGCTTGTACAATACAATGACTTACTGATACATATGTGTGCCTTGTAATCACACCTTGATATGGCATAAAGCTCAGCTCTTGGAGGTCTTCACATAGGTCTCTCTAACCACGACTAAAACTGCCATCTATTTATAGTTGAGTTTGGGAGGCTAACTTCCCTCAATCACTCTCCAATCAATCAATGATTGATTTGATTCTCTACCTACCACAAATCACAAATTCGTGGCTCCTCTTTCCATTCTTGATCAAGTGGACTCAACCACTTAAGATTCTCTTACTTTTACATTAAGTAAACTCTTCAAAAGTTACAAGAGGTAGTTCACAAGTGAAGTTTACATAGTCTTCATTTTAAGGCTTTTTCTATGACTTTGTGGGACTCAAGCCAATGCTTAGGCTTTTCATAGACTTGCTCCAACACTCATCCATGCCTATTTTACTCTTATCAAGTGAGGTTAGTTGCTTGTCAATGAAGAGGCATGTTATACTTTGTGGAACAATGTAATGTTAAATGGATTTTAATGTCTTGAGGGTTTTAATGTGATTGTTTTTTCATATGGCAAGTGAAGAATCATAAGGGTCTAAACATGCATGGATTTATTTAAATATTTTTTAAGTTATATAGAAGATATTATTCTATATATTTTTTTGTAAAAATATTAGATCGCTTACAGAGCCACCATTTTGTAAAAATATTCGATCACTTAGAAAGCAAATAATTAATTTATAAAGAAGATTTTTCATTAATACATGCTTTTCAAAGTGCTGCCCTCATGTATTATCTATTCACAATGTAATGAAAATACCTATAAATATACATACTCTAATAGACTCATCCATCAGACTATGTATGTGTTGGGGAGGGGGGGAGAGATTGTACTCAATCTTGTGTTTAGTCTCTTGTTTCTCTCTATTCTAGATGTGTTTTTGTGAGATTTCATTTTTGTACTATCTATGTGAACCTACATCGACAAGATACAATCAAGAAGGATGGTGGGGGCGCTCTTTTTGCTCTTTAAGGGGTTTTTTCCCCGGGCTTGTATATAGGCCTATAACATTAATGAGTCACTTATCCTTGTACATTCACTTGGTAATACATTCAATATTGTGTGTTGTGCTCTAAGCTTCTTCTTCTTCCTTGTGTTGTTCGTGAGCTTGAATAGACCTAAAACTTCAAGAAATATGTCTTGAGTATGCAGCAAAATTATGGTATGACTGATTGATATTCATATTCTAGGTGGGTAGATTAGAATTTGAAGTTGGATGTTAGATGAGTTGCAACATTGGAAAGTGGTACTACATAGACGAGAACTATGGGAGGTTTGATACATCTTATAATTACAAAGCCTAATCTAAGCTATAGTGTGGAAATTTAGGGTCAATTTATGTTGGTTTCCATGAAACCACATTTATATGCTTTGAGATAGACTCTATATTATATGAGTGTAGCTTTGGATTATGCAATATTTAATGAAGCTGGTGTAGAACTCGAAGTTCTTGAATACATTGATGCAAATTGGGTTGGTTGTATTCAAGATAGAGGATCTACTACAAGTATTGTCATTTTACTTGGGAGTTCTTATGTTACATGGATCAGTAAGAAGCAACCCACTATTTCTTGGTTGACTACAAAGGATGAGTATAAACACGTTGTAATGGTAGCAAGTGGGGCATCATGGCTAAAGATGCCTTTTGTAGATTCACAAGTAGATATGCAAATCCATATTATCACTTATAGTGATCACTTAGCACCATACAATTAGCAAGAAATTTTGTTTCTCATGCTAGAACAAAGCATATGAAGTTACATTATCACTTCATCAAGGAGAACATATTGACAAGAAATATTGATCTCGTTTATGTGAGGACATTTGGGCACGTTAGTGATATTTTCACTAAAGCATTCGGAGTAGACAAGTTGAAGAACTTTTGAAAGTTGTTTGGATTATAAGACGTATGTTAAACTCAAGGGGGAATGCTCAGATTTCAAGCTCAACAAGTGATGTTCAAGGATGACGTGGATGACATCTACCACTTTTCTTTTCTCTAACATGTATAGTGGCTCTGCAGTAGTGAATGTAAGTAAACATAAGGTATCTCATTACACAAGTAATACAATTTACAGAATGAAAACCTAAAAAAGATTTGAATAGACTAAAATCCTTCTTTGGCGGGGATTTATTGATTACGCCAAAAGTCACATCCCCTATTTTATCATCAATAGAGTTGGAACTGGCGGATGTACTGCATAATGGAATTAACAATTGAAGGCATGCTTGCGCTCGTTATCAAAAACGTCCATACGATTTTATTCAGATAAATGTACGGACAGAGAATTTTCAACAGTCTGCACGGACGTGTATTCCTATGGGCGTCTACTCGGAGAATGGATGTTCCTGACAATCATATCAGCATTGCAATATTGAGAATCACATAATGTAATAATAAAAACAATAATAATAATCATGTACATAAAATATTATATAAATAAAAAATAATATATAAAAACATAAAAAATCCACGTATTGATTGTCGGTTAGTTACCATTTGTCTTGTAGATGTTTGAACATCTCTCTCACGACGAGAGCTTCAAGATGATGGCGAACTTCACGGAAAAAGCTCGATTCCGCTACAGACTCTCTCTCTCTCTCTCTCTCTCTCTCTCTCTCTCTCTCTCTCTCTACCTGCTAGTTACGGTTTACCATCGTGCATATCATCGTTTCGGTTTATGAGATATTCATCACCACTACTTTAGTGCTCCGCACGCCGACAAACATTGTGTATGTAGCAGACGATTGGCACTATATAAATCGCTTTAGAGTCCTTCAAATGAATCCTCCTTAACAGTTTATCAGGCTTCAAACGAGTAGTAGTCTCTCTCTCTCTCTCTCTCTCTCTCTCTCTCTCTCTCTCTCTCTCTCTCTCTCTCTCTCTCTCTTCTGGAACCGGAATAACACTTCTTGTGATTCAATTGATCAGAGATCGAGCTTCTACGCCGTGGTGCTAACTTTAGGAACTACGTGCATCCTTTTGCTCAATGGCTGCGCACACTCGTAAGCCTCTGAGTCATCCGCAGTAAAAAGGCTCTATAATGCGTATTTTTATCATAACAGTGATTCTCTTCCTCCATGTTTTCCAGAAGAAGGCTTGACTTTGTCTGAGTTTATATGGAATCAATCAAGCGATCTACTTGAAGAGGTTCGTTCGTCATGAGTGTCACTCCTTTCCTCGATCGCGCAATACGTAGACTAATAGACGTGCACCTTTATATACACACATACATACACATACAGACATTTGTGTATATTTATCCATCTCTCTCTCTCTAGCTCCCTCACGTGTCTCTGTGTATCTATGTATCTGCGTTGAAGTAAGTCTTTTCGGGTATGTGTGTGTGTATATGTTTTCAGCCACACAAGGACTGCACTGCCTATATTAAACCGTGACATGTCTTCAGAACATTCAGTGGATTTGTCATTTCTAACACGCTGAAAACGCTTCTGTTGTAATTTATTATTCTTCACACACACACCCCCCCCCCCCCCCCCCCCCCGGCCATTCTAATAATTTGGTTCATCATAATGTAGGCAAGAAACACACTGTTTATCAGAGGAGTTCGGGATGGAGAGCTAGACCCAAACTTTTACGGCATATACATGCTGCAAGATGGGTTATGGTGTCTTGAAGTGAGCAAAATATGGAAAGAGGTCAGCCGTTCAAATAGAGAGGGAATAGATGATCAAATCCGACAGTTTGCAAGAGAATCAGCTTCCAAGTACCGAAAGGGAGCAGAAAACATATACCAGGGGTGGAACATCAGTCAGATTAGAGCTGGAAGTGAAGCTCAGGATTATGTTCATTTCATTAGAGCTGCGTTCAAGGAGTACGCCCCGAGTGTTTTGATCGCAACATATGCATGTGTCAAGTTATGGCTGACCTTGACAAATGAACTCGAGAACGTGGTGAAAGAAGGGAATCCATACAAAGTGTGGGTTGATACGATGAAAAGTTCTGGACGCACTGCCGAAAAGCAAGCTCAATTAATAGATACGCATAAGGGATTTGATCGCCATGCTGCACTCTCAATGTTTCGGATGGCTATGCAGAAGGAGATCATGTTTTTCAATCGTGGAGGAGACAGTCAACATTGTTGATGTTGTGAAAATGTGTCAAGTTTCTTTCATATTTGATCGTATATTATTGTGATAAATATATGTCGTACTTGGTCCTCATCGTCTTTGGGTCAGAGCATTATTTCAGACGTAAAACGAGACGTAATGATATGAAATGATATATAAAATACTGCTCTACCATGTCCTACATTGTTGTCACTATTATTGAAGTTTATTAGATCTTCAAGAACTACGCATCAAAAATTTCAAGAATCGTTGTTATCGGGCAATTCCTATCGACATGAAGTATTGGGATATTAAATACATTTCATTGAAAGTTTTGTATGATTGATCGATTTCCATGATGTCAAAGCTTGCACTACGTTTACATGAGAACTATTGTTTTTTATCTTTTGGCATTTTGGTTATCTTGGTTTGATGTATTAAGATTCCAAATGAAATAGGACACAGGGTAGTTCTATTTAACTAAATAAATGGAAAAGGATCCATATATCAGATAGTAATAGTTCGTCTATAATATTTATACATGTTAGGGATAGAGTGTGGTAATTATATTCAACACATAGGGATAGAATGTGTGGTAATTTCGTGAGCAGCTATGAACCCGTATTTCCTTAATCAATCCAAATGTTTGTTGACAACATATAGACTTGAAAAAATAATGAATGTTTCTTTCCAACACTATACAATATAATCTATTTTCATGAAATGCACGAACACGAAGATACACTATGAGTCTTCAAGACACTGCTAGGCAAAAGGTCATTTTTCTTTTTGTAATAACTAGGATGTGTTTCATGAAATATAACTAGATGGTTCATGTAGAGTTCAAGTTATATTTCATGAAGCACCTCCTCACCTTTCTTTTTTCCTTAAAAGAGGAGGTTTAGCCGAAGCTTAATCTCCATTGAATTGATTCGAGGATCAACTCTACAAGTGAAGGAGAATAGTATCCATGGGATCCCCTATATCTCACAAAGTAGGGGTTAAGAGGGGTCCAAAGGTGATACAAGAAATTGTCTCATGAGGCAAGAGCTCAAACTAATTGATATCATGCACATCGACATCTCATCTTTCTTGATATTAACTTGATATTTGTATTTGACTATGTTCATTGCATTGAAATAAATTTTATATTTCTCTTTCCCGAGTAGCATCACCTCCTTAAGTTCTTTTTTACATAAAATATTTTATCCTACAAGCATTACAATTATCATGACAGTTATCCTTGTTAGTCAATGTTCAACCATGGCAAATTCAATACACAGAGCACCAATTTCCTATTATGTGTGTTTGTGTATAAGAGTGCAAGATTGAAGAGATGATTTAGTATTTTCATGAATTTTTAGCAATCATAGTAAACTTTAATATTATCTTGTGCCTCGTTTTTTTTATTCTCACTTATCTTTTCATTAAAATATACTCATTACTTTGCCTCAACATTCTCATTCGTCTTCCTCTAGTAACAACACTTCCATATCAGCTTCTTGAGCTTAGTTTTATCTCTTTGACCTCCACTATTTAGATCTTCAATACAAATAAGTGTTATTACAATTCAATATCTAAAAGAGAGTGTCTACACTTTGAGAGTTATTTCTGTATGTAAACTTGTATAGTTCCATTCAATGTGTCTGATACCATATCATCAACATCTATAGCACACCCAATGGAGGCAAGGGCTTCTAATAGCCCATTCACGTTCACTATGTAATCATTCATGCTTTGTATTAATGTTTTCCATAGGCTATTCAACCTATTATCTAGTGAAATCTAGCCTTGGTGATGGTTGAATAAAGCTTTCCAAAAACGCCCACAATTTATAATAGGTTTGTAAATATTACGTATGCCACATCATTGAGTTACTTACATGTTGGAAAAGAATGAAGACTTCCCTCGTATCTCTTTATTCCCGGTCTCTCATTCCCTTATTTTCTTTTGTATATGGATACGTAAGCTCTATATGGATTGACCTTAATGCCACCTAGTAATTCATGTTACACTTATGTTTTCATCAAGTAACTTTGATGTGAACCTTTTCCTTATACATGGGCACTTTTATACATGTTACCACAAACATGATTCACTCCTACGTGGTGGTACTTTGTACTTAGGGATATTATTCAGCTCTTACTTCAGTTCAGTTCATTATCAATAGAGAGAGCTATTTGAGCCATCCATCTTCTACGTGTGTCTTGCTGTTTCTGTGCTCCTTGTGTATGCTTCTTGTGTGTGTCTCACACTTATACACACACCCAAACGTGGTATTACAGTAGGTTCATTGCCTTCTAATTTTTTGTTTTTTTGCATTGTCACGCGCGTGCACTTTTAACAGTGCAAATCGACTTCGGAGCATAGAACAATGAATTTCAACAGCCAAGAAACATTTTCAGTAGTTGCACTATTGCACTAGGGTTTAATCCTATTTTGAATCCATTCGTGCAGTCAAAATCACCATCAAAGTGATGATTTCTGAGCTGAAATTTCAGCATTTATTTGAGCTTTCGTCAAAGGGAAGATTTTGTCACATTCTTGTTCTTTAGTGAAATGGCGGGCAACAATGACTTGTTTGGCATGCTTCACGTTGAAGATAAGCTTGGTGGGATCAACTATCCAATGTGAATTTACATGATGTAGCATGTTATTGGTTTAAAACAACTTTGGAACATAGTGGCAGATGTAGATCGAAGACCCATAGGTTCTTCTACTTCACACTCCACTATCCAAGACGGAGCTTCTTCTTCAAGTATATTGGTTTCTCCTTCTCCATCTACAGAGGAGTAGCTTACATAGGATGTAAAAGATGCTCAAGATGCTCAAGATCATACATTGATTGCGCTTTTCATGAAGTGTCATTTAGTTCCACACATTCAGTCATGTTCTACATCAAGATAGGCATGGGACACTATTGCTTCTTTATATGTCATGTGTAATGAAGCACATGTTGCATACTTGAGGAAGCCACTTGAGGATGTATGTATGGATAAAACTGAGTCTATGGATGTGTATGTGACACACATCAAGGACTTGAAAGAGAAATTCGAAAACATAGATGAGATCATTCTAGATGCATCACTCATCTCTACATTGTTGAAAGGATTGCGAGAATCTTTTCAGTGCTTTCCTACTACACTCCATTGGGTGGCAAAAGCGAATCCCAGTATGTATGTATTTGATGAGATTTTGTCTCTTCTTTTGCAAGAAGAGCAATCTAGAGTGAAAAAGAGTGGTTTGAGTGAGGGAACACAAGCACTTGCTATCTCACAAAAGGGGAAAAGCAAGTATGGTTCAGCTTTGGGTTCATCAAAACTAAATCCTTAACCTTCCTCTTCCACTCGTTCCTCTATTGATGCTCATTTCCAAAAGAAGAAGAGATGCAAATATTGCCGAGAGGTTGCTCATAGTATTGATGAGTGTAGAAAGCTTGCCAAGCTCAATGAAAAGAAGAAGCAATATGGCATGTCTATTACTGAAAAGAGATTTTTGGCTATGTTTTGTTACATGTTGTTATGATCCATCTTTGCATTCTAAATGTATGGTTGTGTGTGAGGCTAATTTGGATTGGTTCTTTCATAGTGGTGCTTCAAAGAACATAACTTCATGCAAAAGGTTTTTTTGCATCTTTGAAAGATGCATCCAAAGGAGGAAATGTGGTATCTGCAAACAATGTGGCTTATCCTATCATTGGAGTAGGTGAAATTGAGCTTATGGTTGCAAATGGAGGTGTGATTCTCTTGGAAAATACATTTTATTTTGCCAGTATCAAGAAGAACTTAATTTAATTCCATTGGTTGCTAAAGCTAGACTTCATGTACAGTTTGTTCATGATAAGTGTATGCTTCATGATCTCAGAAATGGTGATATTATCGTGATGTCTGGTACATTTTCTAATGGTTTTCATCGCATGCATACATACATTCTATATTGCTCATACTTCTTCGGTGGATGAAATGTAGCTTTGCAATACTCGTTTTGGTGACTTCAAATTCAATAGCTTGTTTTACTTGCAAAAGAAGGAAATGGTTATTGGATTTCCAACACTTGAGTCCATTGAAAAGCATGCATGTGAAGGTTGCATTGTTGAAAAAATGCATCGTGCTTCTTTTCCAAATGATAGTCATACACACACTACAAGAAATTGTTCATAGTGATGTATGTGGTCCTGTCAAGACCATCTTCTGGAGAGCATGTATATTTTGTTACCTTCATTGATGGTGCTACTCGCCATACATGGGTGTACCCTATGAAAGCAAAGAATGAGGTATTTTCTTGCTTCAAAGCATTTCTAGCTATCGCTCAAATTTTTTCTTCACAATACCTTTTGAATCTACTCATGGATTGTGGTGGTGAATACATGTCACATGAGTTTAATTCTTTTCTTCATGAAAGAGGTACTTCACACCAATGTATGGTGCCATATACACCTTAGAAAAATGGTGTTTCCAAGTGTAAAAATAGACGTCTACTTGAAATTGCACGATGTATGGTTATTGAAGAGCACCTTCCTAATAAGTTTTGGATGGAGGCGGTCATGTGTGGAAACTATGTGCTGAATCACTACCCTACAAAAGCATTGAGATTCATTACTCCTTATGAGGCTTGCAATGGACATAAGCCTATGGTTAGTCATATGTGCATGTCTTGTTGTTTGGCATATGATCTTGAGCCATCACAAGGTCACAAACTTGATGACAAGGCAAAGATATGTATACTAGTTGGTTATAGTGCTGAAAGTAAGGGATATCCTTTGTATCATCAATTAATGAAGACACTTATTGTGAGTCCAAATTTAGTATTTTCTAAAAATTCAATTTTGACTCTACTTGAATGCAAAAAATAGCCACCAGTTAGATCACAACATGTGTTCCATACACTCATGCATCTGCTCCAAAATGGTGTGCTTGACTATGGCCATGTAAGCCATCCAACTGAGGCTCAAAAGGCTGAAAAAACTCTAACAAAATAGAGTTGAAAAGCTGAGAATTTTGAACCAAATATGGTTCAAGGAACTGCTAAAACTTTCAACCACATATGGTTGAACATTTGCATCCAGATATAATTGAAAAATGAGCATAAATTTCAGCCCATGCATGATGTACATGTTGAGGATGTATTGAATAATGAATGCATGTCTATGAAGAGTACACAAAGTATGCCAAAGTGGTTGAAACAAACTTTGCAAGCAAGAAAAACGGTGTTTAACGTAGGAGTTCAGGATGGAAAGCTCGACCCAAATGTTTACGGCATATACATGCTACAAGAGGGGTTATGGTCCCTTGAAGTGAGAAAAATATGGAAAGAGGTCACTCATATAAATAGAGAGGGAATGTATGATCTAATTCAAGAGTTTGCAAGAGAATGAGCTTCCAAATTCCAAAAGGGAGCACAGAATATATACCATGGGTGGAACATGACTTTGATTAGAGCTGAAGTGAAGCTCGGGATTATGTTCATTTCATTAGAACTACGTTCAAGGAGTACGCCCCTAGTGTTTCGATAGCACGATATGCATGTGTCAAGTTATGGCTAACATTGAGAAATGAACTCCAAAACACAATGAAAGAAGGGAATCCATACAAAGCGCGGGTTGAAACAATGAAAATTCCTGGACGCACTACTCAAAAGCAAGCTCAATTAATACATTCACATAAGGGATTTGATCGTCATGCTGCACTCTTAATGTTTTCGATGGCCATGTAGAAGGAGATCATGTTTTTCAATCGTGGAGGAGAGGGTCAACATTGTTGATGTTGTGAAAGCCTTTCAAGTTTCTTTCATATTTCATTGTATCATATTGTGATAAATGTATGTTGTACTTGTTCCTCATCCTCTTTACATACCCTACTAGTCCACATGCATCATAGCATCATTTTAGATGTAATGAAATGAAATAATGCATAAAATTTTGCTTTGTTATGTGCTACATTCTTGTCACAATTATTGAAGTTTGTTATAGTTTTACTTAGGAACTATGCATGATAAATTTTCAAGAATCACTCTTATCCGTTAATTGCCATAGACATGAAGGATATACGTGCTATATAAGCATATTGACTAGCAATAATCCCTCAATACTTTCAATATTGCCTAGCAATAGATCTTAATACATTCAAGTGGCCAATCCTGCTATAGCGTTCCAAAAAAGCTCAAACAAGGAGTATGGTTCAATATAAACACATTCTTATATCTCATATATATACATATCTATATACTCATCATTCGACACATAAGTGTTCACATGATTTTTTGTAAACTTAGATGCGTTTATGTATCGTGTACATGTAATTGTAAATGCACACACACACACAGACACACAATATAACTGTAAATTACAAATCAAAATGTTCACAATCACGTCGAGTTTCGATCTTGAAAACTTTGCATGCACCCTTCATTGTCCTCTCATTGATTACATTTTTCTAGTTATGTTTGGAAACTTTCACAACTTTTTTAGTCAAGCGGAGAACCGTTTCCTGGAAACGTCTTTTCCCTCCTCTCATGGGAAGATCGAAAACAATCTCGAATATGAAAGTCAAAAACTGAAGATATATTATTATTCATTGTGATGCAGACTGCGTGATAAGAAAATCTCAAAAGTAGGAAGATATGTTTAAGATATTCCTAGAAGAAAAAATAATATACAATTTAGAGACAAAAAAGAATTTTGAATTTGCAAAGAGAATCGAGGCGAAAAAGATTGAGAATTCGGAGTGGTGACATATATGACTAAGATGATAAATGTTTAACAACATGCCCACACCCCAAAAATTGTGGCCTGGATGATCTCACAAACAGGGAGGGGGCAATATATTAGAGCGCACTCCTTATGATACAAAAATCCCTGAAGTACAACTCCTCATATAATTAATATATATATATATATATATATATATATATATATATATATATATATATATATATATATATATATATATATATATATATATTTATATATATATATGTGTGTGTGTGTCTGTGTGTGTGTGTAACCATACGTTCGTTATAGTATATAAAACTGAAAACGGTTACAATCACGTCAAGTTCAGATCTGCAAAAATATTTTCGATTTCATCGTCTTGTCTGGAAATTTCCACTAGGGATTATCTCTTCTGTTTGTTGGTTTTTTATGTTAGTTTAATTTGCGACCTCTGATGTGAAGATATACGTAATAGTCAAGCAAAAGTTTATTCCGTTATAGTCAAGCGAAAGTCTATTCTGTTATAGTCAAGCGAAGGATTTCCTAAGCGCAGACGTTTCTTCCGTGAAGACATATGAAGATATACGTAATATCCAGTGGAAAACAATACCAAACAGAAAAGTCAAGAGGAATGTATAGCAGACAATTATTGTTGTGTTCTTGTTCTTGTTGTACACTCATATACACATAGACGGCACACTACAAAAAATTACATGTCTCATACTCCACTGTCAACGCTTTGCTTTGAGCTATGAAAGTCTTCAGAAACATTAATTTTGTAGTAAATCATTATTTTTTATATCCATATGTGGATTGTTTACAGGATAAATTTTATTTGGATTTCATTTGTTCTAAGAACACAGAAAAGCACATCAATCTTTAAATTCATTCTTACACTCAAATTTGTTCTATGGAGATCTAGGAAATAAGCGTTTGTTTCTTATTGCTCATCGCACGTGAATATAGATTAGAAAATCTTCTTTAAGAGAGAACCGTGAAGGCTAATAAACTTCAACGTTTTGGGGATAATATATCATGTTATTAATGGAAGCGACTTTGAAGAAAGTTTGGACATTTATTACATGGAAACAACGGATGCCAAGCGAGGATTCTAACTTTCAAGATACAATGAACATGGAAGACAATGTTTTTACATCATTGATCATAATTTAGATAGTTTTGAATTCACGACAAAGGAATCGAACTACCTTGATTTCCATTTCAGTTGATGTCGCAATTTTGGATATGGAATGAGAGGTTGTGATGTGTCTTCTTTCAGTCAATGAGAGGTTGTGTGTGAGGCTTTACCTTGTTTGTACAAATCCGTAGCTACTTTCTATATCACACAATTTATAGAAAGTGCATATTGGACATACTAAAAGACCTCGAAGTTTATATAATGGAAGTATGCGTGAAATCAAAAGGGTCTTCAAATTAAACATCTCTCATATCAAGGTAATGCGATGAAGGAAACAAGACTTTATAGATTGGCAGCTCAAATTTGAAAACACGCAGCCTTATCTAGGCACAAGCTCCACTGTCATATGCAACCTAAATGCCTCTCAACTAAATGTGGCATGTGTGGTCCCATCTTACATGCAACAAAAAATAGTAGCATAAAAAAATGTTATTTTCTATACTCTCAATGATTATTTGTAGGTGTAGGTCGTTGAATTAAGCTCCAACCTTAGAAGAATATGAGACTTCTAAATGGACGACACTTTAATCATTGTGAAGCATTGAGCAAAGCACGGGTAGTCATGTTTAACTTTGAATTTAAGTCCTCCTCCTATTTCTCCAATCAATCACCTACCACACTTAGGCATGATAACGACTATATTATAGGGAAAGAAAACCCTATCATTTAGGGAATCTTCTCAAATTATAGTGAAAATGTAAAGAACCTTCCATCGTGGGAGGCCCACAAGCTTAAGAGCACTATTGTTTTTAAATACAAGTTATTTAAGCCTAATTTTTAAGTTATGAAGGTCCTACATGTATTCTCACTCAGAGAATCTAAGGAATCTAGTAGTGCCCTTGCTAAAGAAGTTGCCTACTTTATTGAGGATTTTTTTCAATGTTTTTCTAGCTATAACTTGCACTCACACTTCTTTGTGTAGGATCTAGTTAGCTACGAGTGATGAATAGAGTTCACTTATCATTTTGTGTCCATTTCTGTAAATATTTCTTTTCATCTTGTTCGATTATAAGCATCTAGAGTAGGCTTGATCATCAACGTTCATCTTTTCATATTTGTGAGAAATTAAGCCTAGACTGAGTAGTGTTCCTTGAGCTCCTACAACAAGGATTGTTCTAAAATATGCAAGTACCATGAACAAAATGGCATATGAAGATAGGTGATGATACCTCCACCACCACCACACATATACATGCTATTATGATGGATGGTTCTCATAAGGCTAAGTGTTTAAAGGATGTTATTCATGTTTCCCCAATTACAAAGAACCTTCTTTCTATGGGACAAATAGTTGAGAGAGGATTTCAAGTCCAATTGAACCAAAGGGATGCTTTGTAAAAAATCATAAAGAAGTGTAGAAATTGGTGGCCAAAGATAGGAAGCAGCGAAGGCTATTTGCATTGGATGTGAATCAAAACTTCTGAAACATCTTCTCCTTCACATATGAACGAAAAATTGTAGTAGAATTTGAACTTTGGTGTATAAATTATGAAAATATCAAAATTTAGAGCTTAAAGGATATGGAGAAGACACGTTAGTTCTTGGACTTCCAAATATCTTTAATCCAAATCTCAAGAACTTGTCTGAAGATGGCTAATTACATAAAAAAATTGGGTTACCTTTCAAGAAAAGCAAGTGTTCGAGCTATCATCCACTTGATTTAGTTCAAATAGGTGTTTGGGGATCAGAGAAGCATAAATCAATTAGAGGTAATAGATAATTTATAATTTCTATTGATGACTTCAAAAGGATGAATTGCCTTTACTTCATGAAGCATAAATCATATGTCTTTTGTTGCTTCAAGAAGTTGAAAGCTATGCTAAACAAGTAATGAGATAGGTATATCAAATATCTAAGCTCACATGGATGGGGAAGAATACTTCTCCCATGATTTCTCTACATTTTGGGAGTCAAATGGCATCAAGAGATCAATCAAATATAAGTAACAAACTACAAGAAAATGGTGTAATAGAAAGAAGAAATAGGTACATTGTAGAATGGCCTAGTGCTTTGATAAGGGACATGGGAATGCCTAATTGTTATTAGATTGATGTAGTAACCACTCCAATCTATATCATGAATGTATCATCCATATAAGTAATACATGGTGCAATACCCTATAAATTTTGGTATAGTAGGAGACATGAGTGTGGCATAAGAGGCTAGCTCATTTGAATAAAAGAACCTTAAATGATATATGAAGGGATCAAAGTGTTCTTGGATTTCCAAGTCTATCAAAGCAACACATGATCAACAGATGTGATGCATGTCAGATTGGGAAGGCACAAAGACAGCCATTCAACCATAAAGCCTACATACACAACAACTTATTCGACTTCGTACATATAGATATATGGGGGCCGATTCAAGAACCTTAATTGGTAGGATCAAGGTATTAAGTTTCATTCATTAATGATTATAGTAGATGGTCTATTTTGTACTTTAGCAAGAGTAAGAATGAAGTGATTCATTGCTTCAAATAAGTATCTAGCACATGTGCAAAACCATACAGGTAGATCAGTGAAGAAGCTCAGATTTGATGGAGGGGGAGAATACGTCTCCAAAGAGTTTGATGAGTTCTTGCAGGATAAAGGTATCAAACGGGAAGTGAGTACCAGATACTCTCCTCAATTGAACAGGATTGGAGAGACAAGAAACCAGACATTAGTTGGATCAACCAGAACAATGCTGGAAGAGAAGAGGTTGCCACATTATCTATGGGTAGATGCTATTTCATTTGTTGTGTACCTTATCAATAGACTACAAGGAAAATAGCTCTAAGGTATGACTCCTTATGAAGCATGGTATGGAAGAAAACCTAGTCCTTGACATTGCAAGCTATTTGATTGTTTAGCTTATGTTCATGTACCATCACAAATAACAGCTAAGCTACATGAAAGGGCAACAAAGGCAGTGTTTATTGGGTATGAATGAACTCAGATGGGTTACAAGTCCTAAAATCCTTCAATCAAGCAATTCACTAAAAGTAGGGATGTTGTGTTTGAAGAACTTAGGTCTTGGTATGATGAAGATTAACAAAAGGTAACTCTACCATATGATCTTGATTCTGATTCTCATCTCTTAGGAAATAAACATGATACATAGGTCCAAAATCCAAGAAGTGATAGAGATGATGACCAAGATGAAAAGAAAAATTATTACAAGCTATGGAAGTCAAGAGGCAAAGTAAAGATGTATGACTTGTTGGGAAAGATGGATGGATGATTCAAGAGATTGAGTAGGTACTGCTAAAACCTGCTTTGTACCAGCCCTCTTTAGCTTCAGACTTGATTAGTAGACTTCCTTAGCTTTCCAATGACACCAAGAAATGGCCTATGTCCTTTGGAAATGAAGTGTGAAATGATTGAATCAAAACAGATCACTTTGGAAGTCACAAAGTCAAGAAAACCTTCTATTTTGGTCTTGACACCTGCTCAATGTTTTGCTCAGTGTGACCAGCACAGTAGCAATTGATAAACTTCCTTCTAGGGGTATTCCATTAGCTTAGTAAGCTACCATTTGCAAGTGGAATGATGTAAAATAGTGAACTATGCTACGAGAAATTAATTTAGCAAGATTTGGTATACCCCCAACTTTTTAGGACTGTAGCAGAGATAGACCAGTGAGCACCTCGACGATGATTTTTCTGAATTGGCTGAACGAAATCACTTCAAACTTTGTCAGCATGTAGATGACTTTGAGTTGAATCCAGAACGCTTTGAATCATTGAATGTGGTGGAGTACTGCCTGAGATATGCCCTTGACAAGTTGATAGACTTTGGAGTAGACTAGCAGAGAATACAGAGATGAAAAATATAAATGTATCTATCAATTAACATATGTGTACAATTCCATTGGCATGACTAGCATTGCCTAATGGTGTAGAGAGGTGTAGGCTATGGAGTAGTCCTCACACACACTCAATGACAGTAGAATGAAGCTCGAGAGTGATATATCTGCTCGCGACTTTTCATGTTCACTTTGTATGTAAAATGTGTAAGAATTTGAATTCAAATTCAAATTCTTGGCTCCCTCTAATCAAGCTTCTAAAAACTTGGAGATATTCTCTCAATCAAGTGAACTACCTTTTCCACGAATCATTTGGGTAGATGATTCCAAAAGATTCTAAGACAAATCGACTTTTACAATGAGGTAAAGTGGTAAGTAATCACTAGCATATGTTCCTATGGTTCTTCATGCATGTAGAGTCTTCATGATATCTTCCAAGCCAAATTTCTAGGCTTGTGGTTCACACCAACAACTCCCCCTCAAGCCAAAGATTTTGGCTTAAGTCTTCATTCTCAATCTTCAAGTATATCCTGTAATCCAATCATAGATTTGAACCTGCAAAGTTGGGTTCCATACAAAGCTTTAGTCAGCAAATTTGCACATTGCATGTTGGTTGACACATAAGTCAGCTGAACGTCCTTGCTTAGCAACTTCTCCCTTATCAAGAGCAAGGGTTCAAACCTAACGAACTCACATCCTTCTCTATTTATCAACATGCATCACAATGAGGTTATCTATCTATGTGTATATGTAGATGATATTATTGTGACAAGTGATGATCTGAATGGCATTAAAAGGACCAAGAGACACATGCAAGCAGAGTTCAAATTCTGTGACTAAGGAGAGCTCACATATTTCCTATGTATGCAAGAATTTATACAGATGAAAGGATGTATCTAACTCATAGATGATATGTTGAAGACCTACTTCTCAAGTTTAGAATAGAGAACAAAAAGCTTACAGGTACAACTTTTGAATTGAAACATGAATTAAGGGTTTATGAAGGTGATCAAATTGATGATCATAAAGAGTATCAAAGCTTAGTTGCTAGCTTGTTATATGCTACTCACACAAGAACAAACATGTCATATGGCTTGGCAGTGCTTTTTGAGTTCATGCACTCACCTAGAAGGCCACACATGGATGCTGCAAAGAGAGTACTCAAGTACCTTTAAGGGACACTTAATGTAGGTATCTATTATTCTTATTGTTCAGCTTCATATATCAAAATCTATTCATATGCAGATTGGGTAGGAGCAAAGGATGATACAAGAATCTTCTCTTGATAATTAGCATTTGCAGGCTCAAAATTGGTGTCATGGAGTTCCAAGAAGCAACCAATAGTTTCTTTATCTTCAACTCAAGTAAAATATAAAGCTCTAACTATTGCAACTGAAGAAGCAATATGGCTCAAAGAGTTGTACTGCGATTTGGGACTTGTAATTTCAAAACCTCACTTACTCGGAGATAATGTAAGTTCCATGAATCTAGCTGCAAATCCAATTTCTCATGCAAGGACAAAGCACATAGAAGTCCATTACGACTTTGCAAGAGATATGCTAATGGAAAAGTAAATTGACATTTCATTTGTTCCTGTTGAGAAGCAAATAAGAGACATTATGACAAAGGCACTTGATGGGATAAACCTTTATAGATTCAAAGCTATGGCAGGTATTCAACCTATGAGAGAATGAGGAATCAAGCATACTTTAGATTGAGGGGGAGTTGTTGGAACATCAAGCTTTCATTATGCTTAAGTTGGACGTGATCTTCATCAAATCCATCATTTTAATGTGCCACATATACTCCTTTTAGAGTTTCATTTGCATTCATTTATCGTATTGAGAGTTTGATCATAGGATCACCTTCTTATGCAATTTCCAAAGTATTTATCTTTGTAAAAAGAAAGAGTAAAAGGCCTATCCATGATTTAGATATGTTTGGGATTGATTCTCAATCAATCAATCAAAAGGTAGATGTGACTTCAAATTTTTCTTTTCCTAGATTGTAGGAAAAGATTCAAATAAATCTAAACTACCAAACTGTTGATATATTTAGGTAATGATGTGTGTGAAGACACTAGGACCGCCAGGGCATTTTTTCCCTCTTTAGGAGGTTTTTTTCCCCGGCTTGTATATATGCCTATTGCCCTAATGGGCTACTTATCTTTATACATTCTCTAGTAATACATTCAGTATTGTGTGTTGTGCTCCAAGCTTCTTCTTCTTCCTTATGTTGTTCGCGTGCTTCCGCAAATGTCTGACTCCAACAATTGGTATCAGAGCAGGTGGTCGCTTCATCTAGGGCACCGTTGACACTCCTCCGTTTGCAATCTCAGATTCACACGAAATCTGGTGAGCAATATACTCAGGGTGTTTCAGAGATCAAAACAGCTTCGCTGTGTCGTGCCGAAATCGTGATCTGAGCTCGTTTCGGCCGTCGAACGCACTATCATAGTGCTTCTGTAGGCTATTTTGTCTTTTTGTGCCAAAGATATATACGAGTTTCTGTTCGCTAGTATAAGCATCTCGAAGTCTACTACAGGTGTAGTAAAATTCGTCTGGGCAGTTCTGTTCAAATGTTTTAGATACGGTGAATTTTCTGCATCAAGGTATTTTAGACACGGGCCATGGTTGAAAGCAGTGATGTATTTCGTGTGTTGGCTGTTGAGGATAAGTTGGATGGTACCAACTACCCCTTATGGGCACATATGATGCAACATGTGTTGGTTGCAAAGGGACTGTGGAACACTGTGTAGGGTGTTGAAAAACGTCCTATCACACCTCCAACTGTTACAACTGCAGGTACTAAGGCTGATGCAGAAGGTGTCGAGGATGATGCTATTATGCATATTCCTATTGGTGCTGGAGTTTGTGTTGCACCTACTGCAGAGCAGATTCGTTGGGATGGCAGAGATGCCTAGGCACATGTATTGATAGCTTTGTCTGTCAAACGTGCCATTATTCCTCATATTCGCTCTTGGAGAATAGCTAAGGATGCTTGGGATACACTTACCACATCGTACCAAGCTAGGAATGAGGCTCCTGTTGCTTATCTCCGAAAACAGTTCGAGAATGAGCACATGAATGAAGGTGATTCTATGGATATTTTCCTAACAAAGATCAAAGACTTGATGGAACAGTTTGTTTCTGCTGATGAGGATATACCAGATAGCTCACTTATGTAGACCATTCTGAATGGTCTTCCTGATTCATATCATAGTTTTGCTTCTATTCTTTGGTTGATGATGAAAGACAATCCAAATGCCTTGTCATTTGAGGAGATAGCCTCAATTTTGTTGCAGGAAGATCACTCTAGCCAGAACAGGTCCATTATGCATGTTGCAGATCAAGCTTTCCTGGCTAGTCAGAAGGGCAAAGGAAAATGGAGCTCTTCTACTAGTAAGCAGAAATCTGCAAATGCTACACATTTGAAGAACCAAGACAAAGATGAGAAAAAAAAAAGAAAAGCAGAAATTGTTTTGTAAGTACTGTAAAGGGAATGATCATATCATAAAGAACTGTCCAAAACTCGTTGCAAAAGAGGCAAAGAAGAAAGAGGCTAGAATGGTTGTTGCAGAAGCCTCTACACAAAAAACAGAGTCTGCTAATCTTGTGTGGGAAGAAGAATGGACATTTACTATTGTTTGCAGTTTTGACCCATCTTCTTATGAGCAGTGCATGTCTGCACTAGACTCAGATGTTTGGTACTTTGATAGTGTGGCGACCAAACATATTACCTCGCAGCGCAGTTTCTTCTCTTCACTCGAGCCTGCCCCTACAGGGAATATTGTTACATGTGCCAACAAATCCTCTTATCCTGTTATGGGAGTTGGTAAGATCATTTTGACTACTGCTAATGGTAGTTCTTTCACTTTGTCAGATGCTTTAATTATGCCAGGGATCAAGAAGAACCTGTTATCAGTTTCTGCATTAGCCTAGATTAGCTTGGTTGTAAAATTTGTTGATGACAGGTGTATAGTTCATGATCTTTCAAATAGTGATGTGATTATTGCTTCTCGCATTTTATGACATGGGCTATATAAGCTCATAGACTATGAGAGATCTCTAAATGATTTGGCATGTGCAGTAAATGATTCTCAGGCTATGCCAGATGCAAAAGCTTTGGCATGCATGCTTTGGTCATATGAATTTTGCTAGTTTGCTACGCCTGCAAAAATCTGAAAATGGTGTCCTCTTTGCCCAAACTTGAGGCACGTGGAAAACATGTTTGTGAAGGCTGTATTTTGGGCAAAATGCAGCGTTCATGCTTTCCAAAAGATGGTTCAGTTTGGGCTACTCAAAAATTGCAGCTTGTACATTGTGATGTTTGTGGTCCTATGCAGACATCTTCTTTTGGAAATTATCTTTACTTCGTGACTTTCATCGATGATTTCTCTAGGCATGCATGGGTATATCCATTGAAGGCAAAGTCCGAAGTGTTCATGTGCTTCAAACAGTTTTTGGTTTTGGCTGAAATCTGTCAACATGTAAAATGGGCACCCTCCATTCTAATCGAGGGGGGGAATATATGTCTTCTGATTTTAATGCATTTCTGGCTGAACGAGAAATAAAACATCAGTGTACAGTGTTGTATACACCTCAACAGAATGGAGTTCCTGAACGAAAGAACAGGTCACTCATCGAGATGGCGAGGTGTATGGTCAAGAGTCAAGCTTTACCACATAGTTTCTGGCTTGAGGCTGTCATGTGTGCAGCATATGTACTTAACAGGTGTCCCACTAAAGTGCTACAGTCTATCACTCCATATGCAGCTTGGCATGATTGCAAGCCATCTATTGCTCATCTGCGTGTTTTCGTTTTTTTTGGCATATGCATTAGTGCCTGACCAACATCGCAGAAGTTTGGATGATAAAGCAGTAAAATGTATTTTTGTTGGGTACAGTTTCGAAAGTAAAGGCTATCGTCTGTATCATCCACAGACTAAACGCATTCTCATTAGCCGTGATGTTGTTTTTGTGGAAGATGCTATTCAGCCATTGTTTTCATGTACTAAGGAGACATCTGTTAGCTCCAACGACATGTATGGTACTTTGCTGCCTCTTTTTACAGGTGGATAGTCTAGTGCTAGTCCTAATGAGGCAACTTCTCAGCCTTTGCAAGTTTCATGTGATGATGCAGATCCTTCCATTTCTAATCTAGATTTACATGATGCACTAATTGATGAGAGAGCTCATATTGAGCAGGCAAAAAATATTCCAAAATGGCTAGTACAGACTTTGCGTGACAGCAAATTAGATGCACCTCTTTCATATCGTACTCGATCAGGCCCTCATATTGCCTCTTTTGCATCAGATTGCTATGCTATGGCTGCATCTAGTCTCTATGGTGAGAATGAGCGTGTTTCGTTTGATGAAGCACAAAATTCAAAAAAATCGGATGGCTGTTATGCAATCTGAATATGATGCAATAATGAAGAATGATACTTGGCCTTTATGTGACTTGCCTCCTGACAAGAAGGCCATTGGCACTAAGTGGGTATACAAGCTGAAGCGTAAACCTGATGGTACAGTTGACAGGTATAAGGCTAGGCTTGTTGCAAAGGGTTATGTGCAGCAAAGAGGCATTTGTCAGACAATTTATATCTTACTTGGTGGAAGAGATGGATGGATACCTCAAGGAAGTGAGGTGGTACTGCTAAAACTTGCTTTGTACCAGCCCTGATGTACTTCAAAGTTATGAAGTAGGCCCTTTTAGCTTGCAAATTGACACCAAGAAAGTACCTATGTACTTTGGAGTTGATGGTTGAAACAATTAATAAAAAATAGACTATTTGAAGGATAGGTAGTGTTGAGAAACTTGCTATTTTAGTCCACACACCTACTCGCCTTTTTGCTTAGAACTCATAGTACAGTATCAATTGACAAAATTCCTTTTGGGGGAATTCAATTAGCTTAGATAGCTAATTATTGCAAGTGGAATCATTTAAAATTATCAACTATGCTCTGAGAAATCAATTTAGAAAATCAAATCTTAGCCCCCACTTTTTTAGGGACCAACTAGTAGATGACCAGTGAGCACTTCACAGTCGATTTCTCCTAAATGCCTAAACAAAATGCCTTGAATTTTGATAGCAAAATTTGGACTTTAAGTTGGTTCAACAAGCCAAAGATTATGCAAAATGGTTGAGTACTCATTGAGATATGACCAGATGCAGTTGATTGTTCTACATACACATAGAAGACAAATAGATAGAGATGTTCAATGAGTTATATGTATTATAACACATGATTTTAGAGAGTCATTGGAAATATAATAATTCTCAATGATGATGAATTGAGTGAGCTATGGTGTGAGCTACTCAAGTTTTGCAAATGATCAAGGAGAGAGCTCTGAACGAGCCACACTACCCCGTGAGTTTTTCAAGACCTTTTTATAAGTACTTCTTCTAAGTTTGAATTTTAAAGTCAAACTTGGCTCCAATCAAAGGTAACTCCTCTGATTTAGGATACATTCCCTCATCGTGAATTTGTAGCTAATATTCCTCCTAACCCCATGAGTTATAAGCATTTACAAAATTCTCCAAGGATTTAATGAATTACAATGGTAAATGATCAAGTAGTTACAAGCTATAGTTCACATGACTCATAAAGTGCTTCCACACAATGTCGTCCATGCTAAGCCAAATGTGTAGGCTTGTACATTTGCACCAATTAATAGTAGTATTTGTAGTGTGTAATATGTTGCAAGTCCTATGGTTCATTTTATAAGTAAACTGATTGAATCTTATTTACGTAGCATAAGATAATTGGTTCTATTTAAGTATGCATACCTGTATGACATAACCATCAAAGAAAATGCTAAATTATATTCACAAGAAAATTGTAGTTCTTAAAGGTTGTTAATTTGTAAAAATAATACTGTAACCATTTGACTTGGAGGAATTTAAATGTGTAGAGAAAGTGTTGGAAAGTTGAAGTTGTAGGTAAAGCATGGACTTAAATAAAATGGACCCATGTCAAACATTTAAGGGATATACAAAGTTTGAATAGATTTGATTTTTAAATGAAACTTCCCACATTCCTCTCAATAATCACAACCAAAAAAGCGTCTATAGATGGAAGGGGAATAACAAAATATTTGGAAGGCAAAAAATATGAGTTATCCCTTTGAAAATCATTGAATTAGGTCGAATGAAGTAAGCCAATTATTTGAGTTACTAATGAGAAAAGGTGCTTGTATAGTCATCCATTATAGCAATCATAGAATCACACAAGAAGAGTCAAACAGATAAAAATTTGCACAAGAGAAGATTAAATCAAATTGAGTAGAATAGAAAATCTTTGATAGAGAAAGAAAGGGATTCTTGTATTATAGATATGAACGAGATCTAATGCTTTATGCTAAATAGTTTTATGGGGAATCCTCAAACTTTTGTAACCTTTAAGAAATATCCATCTCACTCACGCTCACATTCTCAATCATACTCTCACTCGCAATCTCAATGTCAATCTTGATTAAAATGAGAGTTGTGAATTGTGGCATGTTCATGCATGATGCAATGATGCCTAGATCAGGGTTGATCATTCTCAAGGGAAGACGGAGTTGATCCAAAAAAATTCAAAAGAGTAAGATTTCTAGTGTTGTCCCTCGTATATCTTGACAACAAGAACTTGCATGACAACACATATGCACCCAAATCATGAAGTGAGGAATGAAGTTAATCTCTTCAATCTGCAGAATAATGTTAGCATACCAAATATCACTTCTCAATCCTCTAAGCTCAAAAGTTGTAGAGCGATCATAAGGGCAAGACATTGTTATATAGTGAGCTAATTTTAGCGCCTAAAATAAGGTACGTAATGCATGATTTGAGAAACTTTGAGAGGGACATTATTATTCCAATATGCATACCCTAGCTTTCTTTCATAAAATAATTCTTTCATTTTCATTATCAAATTTGAATTAGAAAACATGATATAGATAAGGTTCAAGGAGAATATAAAAACTATGATTCATAAATTTTGTCGATATGCATAAAATGACCTAAACAATCATTCTAGACATTATCTACACAAAGTTTAAAATGAATTACTTCATTATCAATATCCTTACTAATCATGTTCTTACTTTTGAGCTTCGACTAGCCATATCTGATGTATTTTCTTGTGAATTTTGCAGCTACGTAGCACTGACATCCATATGCTTGTGAAATTTAATATATATAGCGGGAGACGAGATTGATAAAGAGTTCAAAGTATAGAGTAATTTACTTAAGCAAACATCGTATCGTTGATAGCCAAATAAGAAGAAAAGAAAGATAAGGAGACGTTGGTAATTTACTTTGTAAAAGAGAGAGAAACATTGAGAGGCAAACAAAGGATAAGTTCTTAAATCATACATGCACATGCAAAATTGGATGTCAGTTATAGAAAAATCATATGCGTGCATCAATAGATAAACGTTGATAAATTCACATATCATCTTTTTTTGTACTCATATCCCATATATCTAGACTTATATTCATCATTCGACACAGAAGTGTCTACATGATTTTCTTGTATACCTCGATGCGGAAGACGATACGTCACATATTCTCTCATGCACATGTGAAGACTATTCTGTTATAGTCAAGCGAAGGACTATTCTGTTATAGTCAAGCGAAAGACTATTAGTGAAGATGTACGTAAAGTCCGAATGCGGAAGTCAATAGGAATTATTTCAATAGGAGTACGTAAAGTCAATACGGAAGTCAATGTCGCGAACGGACTGAATATATCTACACGTATTAAATTTGAATGTTAGTACACACGTCGTTGTACTTCTTGATCTCATTTCCGAATGGAGAGACCATGTTTTATTCTGAGCTTATGAGGTTCATCCAACGTTTGGTTGTTGTGTTCTCCTGCTTGTGATACACTCGGATACACAAACAGAACGGCACGCTATCTCATATATCATGGTCAACGATTTGGTTCAAGCTATGAAAGTCTTGAGATACATTAGGCGTGTAGTAAATCCTTATTTTTTATATCCCTTATAGGTTATTTACATAATAAATATTATATGGATTGTATTTTCTCTACGAAGATAGGACAACACATCAGTCTTTGGCTTCATTCTTAATTATCATCTCATCAGCGGACGTTTTTTTGATAGAAAGAAAGGAATATAGTGTGACCATCCTGAAGAGACTTATGGATTCCAATAGAACTTCTACATTCCAAGGTACAATGAACATGGCAGACATAATATGATGCCATAGCGCACTCAGAGAAATTTTGAGTCAGTTAGGGTCTTAGTAAAATAGGGTATTAGGAGCTCCCCAAAATTGTCTTTATATCGTTGATCATAATTGAAACTATTTGAGGTCATGGGAAAAGGGTTGAACTACCTCAAGTCATCGTTTATTTACCTCTCGCTAGATATTGATGTGATAACCAAATTTCCATTGGAATTGATGTCAATATTATGAAATTTTACTTTTCATGAGATAGGTATTGGATCTTTGGGTAGACTTTTGATGTGTCTACTTTGAGCCAATGAGACATTACGTGTCAAGCTTATGCGTGTTGCTACAAAATAATAGCTACTTTCTGTATCACACATTTAGTATGGATAAAGTACCGATCGGACATGCTAGACACAAACATTTGATTATTTTGCAACAAATGTGTGCATGGTATAGCTATTTGTGAGCTCGCAATGAATTTTCTATAAAAGTCAGATAATCCTAAGAATGATCACAATTGGCATGCATTCTCAAGAACAAGCAAACTCAAGATCATACAAACTTTCCATAGATCCATTGTAATTCAATATGTGGATATTTTATTTCCTAAGTATTCAACCTCAGACAAACATAGTTGTGTCTTCTTTCGGTTGACGTACAAAGTCTTCTCATCTAAAATGTGAGAAACTAGACATAAGTGACAGTCATGTTCTTTTAAACTCTTATTGTAAATCAATAGATCATGTAGAACATCAACCATGAATTGGCCAATAAAAGGACAATAGATATCATTCATTAGCATTATAAAAGAAGTTGAATCATAAGTTAAGCCAAAAGGCACTACAAGATACTCATAATAAACAAATCTAGTATGAAAATGTATCTTATGTAGCTCATTGTCCTTAACTATGAGCTGGTGATAACCATTTTTTAAGTCTATTTTCCTATATGCAATAGCCCTTCTAATTGTTGGAGTTAGACGTCTGCGGAAGCACACAAATAGCACAAGGAAGAAGAAGAAGCTTGGAGCACAACACACAATACTGAATTTATTACCACTAGAATGTACAAAGATAAGTAGCCCATTAGGGCAATAGGCGTATATACAAGCCGGGGGAAAAAATCCCCTAAAGAGGGAAAAAAGTGCCCCAGTGTTGTAGAGATTTCCATCTCTATAGAACCTTGAAGCTGACAGAAAATATTCATGAACCCATATTTTATTCATGAACCTCATTTATCCATGTGAACTTCAACCTTAAAACTTGTAATGTGAAAACATTACATGTGAAACCCAATCATAAAGCTCTGATGTATACCATGTGAGTAATCTCAAAGTGTAAAGATCCTATATGTACCATTGTATAATCATTCAAGCCATGTGAACCCCTGCTTGGTTGTTCCATGTGAACCCTCAACTTATATCATATAAGTGTGAAACCACGTTTTTCAATTTAAAATAAAAAATGAAAGTGAACAATATAATAAAACTATATAATGAAAACTCTAAAGAGATAAAACGCGAATAACGATCTCAAAAGCAAAATCGTATTTTTAACGATAGAAGGTTTTTGAACGAAAGAAACTTACGATCCAATGCTTTTAGCATCATTAGCTGTTGCTTTTAAAGTCGCTTTTAGATGGAGGTTGTAACACTATAAAACAAGGCCCTTGGGTCATTGTAAGATGACTTCTAAGGATCCTCACTTGATCATTCAAGGAAGAAGAGGTTCTTGCGTTGAAGTTTGGAAGAACATCCATTATAGAAGAAGGAGATCATCAATGAAGATTTGAAGACTTGAGGATGGACGCTACACACACTTGAAGATGGAGGCTACACATTATGAAGTGAAGGAACTTCTCTACACTTGCTTGAAGTGGTGGAGACAATTATACACATCTATTATGATGACGATGGTTCTACACACATGATTGAGTGATGATTTTGAAGATTGATGAACTTCATGGAACAACATTATGATCTATGATGAATTGGTAACTTGTATCGTTTCCATTATTTTCATTACATGTGTATGAACACTTCTTATAATGAATCAATTTCCAATGTTCCCCTACCTCTTCTCTTTTAATTCTCCCTATACTTATTGCCATATCACATTAAACTCATGATGATTAATTGTATAAGTGATCTGACTAATTTTTTTGAGATTTAATATTCTCTTTGAGTCTCCACTATATCGCTTGAGCTTGCTTGAAGCACCCTGCGTGCGCCGTTGGACTTTGTGGTTCAACTGATCCACCAACTGTGTGCCATCTTCTCGACACCGATGGTCCTAGTGTGTTCACACACATCACTACCTAAATATATCAACAAATCCCCTCTAGGAGTGATGTGGTGAACAAGGAGGTGGCACTCATGTATTAGGAAGTGCCAAGCTATGTGGAAATCACTCCACAAAAGGAAGTAAGCCCAAAGCTTTGCGGAAAGCTTTAAACTTCTCCCTAGGTAGCGCCTTCGTGAAAAGGTCTACAATGTTCTCCTGTGTGGGCACATATGCGAAGCTGATCTCCCCAGCAAAGAACCTCTTCTTGATATAATGCTAGTGCACCTCAATGTTCTTAGTGCGAGCATGGAACACAGGGTTCCTCACAACTGCCAATGCGCTCTGACTGTCAGTGACGATGGTGGTGGCAGAAGACTAACCAAAGCCCAAATCATCCATAAGGCATCTGAGCCACACACACACACACTCAACAGTAGCTCTGAAAGTTGCTCTATAGTTAGCCTCACAATTGGAAGTGGCCATAGTAGGCTGCTTCTTGCTCAACCAAGATATACACAAGCTACCAAGCATGAAGCAAAAGCCACTAGTGGATACACGAGTGGCATAGCAACCAACCCAATCAGAGTCAGAAAAAGCATGCAAATCTGGCCGTAGTGATCCCCTCTTGGGATAAAACAACCCAAGTAGCCGAGTACCAGTCAAGTAGCGAAAGATGCGCTTAACTGCCTGCCAATGCTTGACTCTTGGGAAATGCATAAACCTGCTCATCTGTGAGACTGCAAACTAAATATTTGGTCGAGTAATGCATAAGTTAATCAAGCATCCAACAGCCTACTGATAGAGAACAACATCAAATGCATCTCCAGCATAATGAAGATGCAATCGTAAACCTATCTCCATAGGAGGGGCAATATGCTTACAATCTTCAAGGCCAAAATGCTACAAAAATTTGTCAATATATTTCATTTGACACAAATTCCACCATCAACTTGCATAAACTAAATGCCCAAATAGTGATTCAAATGCCCCAAATTAGACATCTCAAATGAGGCATGTAAATCAACCTTAAAATTAGCTATAGGTTTCTGAATAGGTCTAGTGAGAAGCATGTCATCAACATAGACAACAATGATCAGAAGCACATCATTAGCACGCTTAACATATAAGGTGCTTTCAGTTGGACTGTTCTGAAAACCATGTGCAATCAGATAGGCATGTATCTTCTCATACCAAGCACATGGTACTTTCTTAAACCATATAATGCCTTCTTTAACCTGCACACGTGGTTTTCATGCCCTTTCTTTACAAAGCCACGGGATGAAAAACATACACTTCTTCATGCAAGTCACCATTCAAAACTGCAGTTTTAATGTCCAACTGATGTACATTCCAACCATGATGAGATGCAAGTGCACAAATGCTATGAACTATAGTCATACGGCATGTAGGTGCAAAGGTTTCATCAAAATCAATGCCTCTTTCCTATGCATAACCCTTTGCAACAAGCCTAGCCTTATACTTGTCAATTGTACCATTAGGTTTATACTTCATCTTGTATACCCAGTTAGTGCCAATGGCCTTCTTGCCAGGAGTCAAGTCACATAAAGATCTAGTACCATTCTTCATTATTGCATCATATTTAGATTGCATTGTAGCCATCCAATTTTTTGAATTTTGTGCTTTATGAAGCAAAACACGCTTAGTCTCATCACAAAGACTAGATTCAGCCATAGCATAGAAATCTGATGCAAAAGAGGCACTATGAGAGCTTGGTGGAGTATGATATGATAGATGTAATAGGACTCATTATAAATGTTTGTGATTGGGAAACTCTATGAAATCAAGTGAGACATGTGTGGTGCATATCCAACCGCTCGTCATTTCATCTCGTGATTTGATAGAATTTGGTAGATAACTCATCATTCATGAAGGTATGAAAACTAACCTTTTGCATATAATTTCGAAGTTCATATTCATGTTGTGTGTGTAGATTTATGATCATTGATCTATGAGATTGAGATTGTGATTGAGATTAAATTACAAATATGTAATCATGCGATTGAGATTGAGATTGAGATTGGGATTGGGATTGAGATTGTGATTGTGATTGAGATTGGGATTGAGATTGTGATTGTGCTTGAGATTGATATTGAGATCAGCTCGGGGGGGGGGGGGGGGGGGGGGGGGGGGGGATTTTGGAAGGTCAAGGCTTCATCAAGAAGCTATTTTCCAAAGCTATTGTATCAAAAAGGATAAGGCTTCATCTTGAAGCTATCGATTATATATTGCAACATTTTATTCATGAAGATAAGTTACTATCTTGGATTTGATTTTTCAATTGAGCTTAGTTCATTTCTGATCATTCCATTTATTGACATGGCATATTTTTATATTGGAGGTTTCCTTGTATTCTTGTGATTACGATATCGTGATGGGAGGAACGCTACAAACAGAGGTGCATCTAATTTGTTGTCATGCAAGGTCTCCACCAGCCATTTTGGCATAGTTCTTGCCTGCTCAATATCAGCTCTCTCATCAATAAGTGCATCATGTAAAATTCTATAAAACATGGAATGATCTACATCATGACATGAAACCTGCAAAGGCTGAGAAGTTACCTCATTATGACCAGCACTAGACTATCCACCTGTAAAAAGAGGCAGCAAAGTACCATACATGTCTTTGGAGCTAATAGATGTCTCCTTAGTACATGAAAGCAATGGCCGAATAGCATCTTCCATAAAAAACATCTCAGCTAACCAGAATGTGTTTAGTTAGTGGACGATACAGATGATAGCCTTTACTTTCAGAACTATACCCAACAAAAATACATTTTACTACTTTATCATCAAATTTTTTGCGATGTTTTTCAGGCACTAATGCATATGCCACACAACCAAAAACACACAGATGAGAAACAGATGGCTTACGATCATGCCAAGCCTCATATGGAGTGATAGACTGCAGTGCTTCAGTGGGACACCTATTAAGTACATATGTTGCACACATGATAGCCTCAAGCGAGAAACTATGTGGTTGAGCTTGACTCTTGACCATACACCTCGCCATCTCCATGAGTGACATGTTCTTTCGTTCATAAACTCCATTGTGTTGAGGTGTATACGGCACTGTACACTAGTGTGTTATCCCACGTTCACCCAGAAATGCATTAGAATCAAAAGACATATATCCCCCCTCGATCAGAACGGAGGGTGCCCATTTTACATACTGATAGATTTTCAGCCAAAATAAAAATCTTTTTAAAGCACATGAACACTTCAAACTTTGCCTTCAATGGATATACCCATGCATGCCTAGAAAAATCATCGATGAAAGTCACGAAGTAAAGATAATTTCCAAAAGAAGGTGTCTACATAGGACCACAGACATCACTATGTACAAGCTGTAATTTGTGAGTAGCCCAAACTGAACCATCTTTTGGAAAGGATGAACGCTGCATTTTGCCCAAAATACAGCATTCACAAACATGTTTTCTAGGTGCCTCAAGTTTGGGCAAAGAGGACACCATTACAAATTTTTGTAGGCATAGCAAACTAGCGGAATTCAAATGACCAAAGCATGCATGCCAAAGCTTTGCATCTGACATAGCCTAAGAATCATGTACTACACATGTCAAATCATTTACAGATCTTTCATAGTCTATGAGCTTATATAGCCCATGACATAAAATGCCAGAAGCAATAATCACCCATTTGATAGATCATGACATGTACACTTGTCATCAACAAAGTTCATAACCAAGCCTATCTTGGCAAATGCAAAAACTCATAACATATTTTTCTTGATCCCTAGCAGAAACAAAGCATCTGAAAAAGTGAAAGAACTACCCTCAGCAGTAGTCAATATGATCTTACCAATTCCCATAATAGGATAAGAGGGGTTGTGGGTGCATTTAATTGTATTCCCTATAGGGACAAGCTCCAATGAAGAGAAGAAACTGCATTGTGAGGTAATATGTTTGGTCGCCCCACTGTCAAAGTACCAAACATCTGAGTCTAGTGCAGACATGAACTGCTCATGAGAAGATGGGTCAAAGCTGCAAACAGTACTAAATGCCCATTCTTCTTCCTGCACAAAATCAGTAGACTCTATTTTTGGAGTAGAGGCCTCTACAACGACCATTCCTGCCTCTTTTTTCTTTGCCTCTTTTGCAACCAGTTTAAGACAGTTCTTTATGATATGATCATTTCCTTTACACTACTCGCAAAACAATTTCTGCTTTTTATATTGCTTTTCATCTTTGTGTTCCCTCTTTGATTGTGCAGAATTAGCAGGTTTCTGCTTGCTAGTTTAAGAGCTCCATTTTTCTTTGCCCTTCTGACTAGCCAAGAAAGCTTGATCTGCAACTCGCATAATGGATGTGTTCTACCTAGATTGATATTCCTCCAACAGAACAGAGACTGAATCCTCAAATGACAAGGCATTTTGATTTCCGTTCATCATCAACAGAAGAGTAGAAACAAAAATCTGATATGAATCACGAAGACCATTTAGAATGGTCTGCACAAGTGAGCTATGTGGTATAACCTCATTAGCAGAAATCAACTGTTCCTTCAAGTCTTTGACCTTTGTTAAGAAACTGTCCATAGAATCACCTTCATTCATGTGCTTACTCTCCAATTGTTTTTGGAGGTAAGCAACATGAGCCTCATTCCTAGCTTGGTATAATCTGGTTAGTATATCCCAAGCATCCTTAGTTGTTCTGCAAGAGCGAATATGAGGAATAATGGCACATTTGACAAACAAAGCTATCAACACATGTGCCTGGGCATCTGTGCCATCCCAATGAATCTGCTTTGTAGTAGGTGTAGCACAAACTGTAGGACGAACAAGAATATGCAAAATATCATCATCTTCGACACCTCTTGCATCACCTTCGCTGCCTATAATTGTAACAGTTGTATGTGCGATAGTACGTTTTTCAACAACGTGCACAATGCTCCATATTCCTTTTGCAACCAACACATGTCGCATCATATAAGCCCACAATGGGTAGTTGGTACCATCAAATGTATCCTCAACAACCAACATACAAAAAAATATCATTGCTTTCAGCCATGGCCAGTCACTAAAATACCTTGATGTAGAGAATTGACTGTATCTCAAAAGGTTGAACACAATTGCCTAGAAGAATTCTTCTCGACTTATAGCAGACTTTGAGACGCTTATACTGGTGAACCGAAACTGGTATATACCTTTGGCAAAAAAATATGAAATAGCCTCCTCGAGCGCTACGATACTGCATTTGGAGGCTGAAACGAGCTCAGATCGCGATTTTGGCACCACAGAGCAAATCATTTTGATCTCGGAAACACGCCGAATATGCTCACCAAAATTTGTACGATTCTAATAGTGCAACTGGAGGAGTGTCGACAACGCGGTAGATGAAGCGGCGACCTGCTGTGATACTGATTGTTGGAGTTAGATGTCTATGAAAGCACAGGAACAACACAAGGAAGAAGAAGAAGCTTGGAGCACAACACACAATACTGAATGTATTACCACTAGAATGTACAAAGATAAGTAGCCCATTAGGGAAATATGCGTATATACAAGCCAGGGGAAAAAAACCTTCCAAAGAGGGTAAAAAGTGCCACAGCGGTCCTAGTGTGTTCACATTCATGACTACCTAAATATATCAATACTAATGCATCCAAAATATCCTAGATGTGAGGCATTGTATATCTATGCTTTATTGTAACTTTATTTACGCACTATAATCTATACACATCCTAAATGATCCATCCTTTTTTGCAAACAAATGCATTAGGGCTGCGAAAAAGGGAATAGCTTGATCTATTAGGTGCTTTCTCAAGATACTCCTTCAGCCTTTGTCATACTTATGCCTCCTCTTGTAGACTCATTTGATACAACTTTCTACATGATGGATGAGCTCCTCATATGAGCATAGTCCTAAGTTTAACTTTTTTACAAGTGTTCAAATTCAATTTTCATTCTAGAAGCTACAAGAGCTTCCAAATTAGTTTGAATCTATAAACTATTTATGTTCAAGATATAGGAAGTAAAGATACTTACACTCTACTTTTACCATCATAGAGGTAGACATCCATCTATGCTTCTAAACATTGGGCTCTCTTCGGATGCTGATGTGGTGACCATTATGATAAAACGTACATAGGTGAGTCCAAAAATCTATACTTGTCTTCTTGCTTGCATGCCACTATTGTTGCATCATCCTTGGTCCCAAATCTCTTCCCATCTCCTAACGCTACTCTATAGTTATACTTAGATTAAATCTTCTTCAAATTTAATTTTTCACCAAAGAATAATTAATAATATTATGCATCCATCCCATGTCAAACAATACTTTAAAAAGATTTTCATGGACAAAGGAAACCATCTTGAACCTTAGATTCCATGTGAATCCTATATCTCATGATTTGTTCACAATTAAGAGAAACCAATGCTTCCATTGTGTTTGGAATATGCCAAAACCCTAAGATATATTGTCTATTTCCTAAATTTGGACATCGGAAGGTCCTGATTGATTTGCTAACATAATCAATGATATCATCAACTCGCAACCACCCTTGGGAGCCACCCTTGAAAACTTTGTGATACCCTGCATGGCCCAAGAAACTTTGTACTTCCTTTGGGCTTTGTGGAATTGGCATAGAAAGAATAGCTGTAACCTTTGCAGGGTCAACAGTTATACCTTCAGCAGATACTATGTGACCAAGAAGAGTACCCTTAGTGACCAAAAAGTGACATTTATCAGGATTCGATTTCAAACCCGTTTTGAGACATTGCTCAAAAATTTCTTTTATATTTTCCAAATGATCATGGAAATCTTGAACTGCCGCCCTTCTATCTGTACCTAAGAATACTGAAAAGTCATCCATAAATATGCGGAGAAAGGTTGTTAACCATTTGCCCAATATCAGATACATCGTTCTATTAAATGAAGCTAGCGCATTCTTCAAACCAAAAGCCATACGAGTATAGACATAAGTGCCCCAGGGAGTAACAAAGGCTGTTTTGTCCCTATCATCAGGGTGAATTACTATCTGGTTATAGCCACTAAAACCGTCCAAGAAACTATACAAAGTGTGACCAGCTACTTCCTCAAGCACTTGCTCTGTGAAGGGCTGAGGAAATCCATCTTGGATAGTCACTTTATTCAAAGCACGGAAATCAACACATACTCTTATTTTTCCACTATTTTTCTTGGGCACAATAACCATAGAGGAAAGCCACCTGGAATGTTCTACTGGAACAATTATACCCGCTTCTTCTAGTTTTGTAATCTCTGCTTTTACTACCTCTGCATACTTTGGATTGAGTCGATATGGCCTACTTCTTACAGGCGCGGCTCCCTCAACTAAGGGTATCCGATGTAACCCAAGCTCTTCTGGTATCCCTGTTAGATCTTTGTAGGACCATGTGAAGACACTTTTATAAGTAAAAAGCAAAGAAGTTACCTTCTGTAGTAAGAGAGGATAATGCCACAACCAGGATGCCAAATGGACCATTTGAGGGTTCTCTTCATCCCCCAAATTTACTTCTTGAACCAATGTTTCAGGACTGGTCTTGCTTGAGAAATCATCTCCACTATATGCAGGAGTGGATTTTAATTTATATTCTGCAACATGTTCTTTCATCCATCCTTGAGGTATATCTGCAAAAGGAAGATCTTCTCTGCTCTTAGGTTCATAATCTTCCCTCTCTGATACTTTTATATTGGTTGCCTCCTCAAAGCTTGTATTTTCCTTCAATTGCTCATTCTCCAACACCTTGTGGTCTTCATTGCCCTTTTTTGTAATTTCCATATCTACAACTTCTTCCTCAATTTCATTGATCTCCACTGTGCAACACTCTGCACTTCCCATCATCCAATTTAACAATGTATCATCTTCTTGGGGTAGAGAGGGCATTACCTAGGTATCCACAGTATATCCAGTGGTTTTTCCTGAATCAAATCCTTCTTCCAAGTGTAGTTGCAGTTGGCTATTGGTGCTTGTTGAAATCCATAGTTTATTTTTCCCCCAATCTTGCAAAGCTTTTGCTTGTCTCAGCCAAGGTCTCCCCAGGAGCAAAGGATAGGAAGTCTCCTGTGGAAGTGCAATAACAACAAAATCCAACACAAAGTGGCAACCCTGTACTATCATTCATACCTTTTTAATAATGCCAAGAGGTGCAACCCGATGTTGATCTGCTAGTGTAACTGTAAATGGTGCCATTTTGGTGGGGTTCAAATTTAGCTTCTTCATTGTAAAATCTGGCATCAAATTGATACCAGAGCCTCCATCTATGATCACACCTGTAAGAGCTTCATCCTTTATACAAACCGATAATCTTGAACTTTGGTAGTCTGCTAAGGGTGCAGGGGGAAAATCAACCATGAAACCACCTATACTAGGTGATTGGACCAAGTGAGCAGAGTGTATAATCTTCAAAGTCACTTCTTATTTTTGAATCCATCCTTATAAGCTCATATAGACTAACCTTGTGATGAATACCTTTCAAGATCTGTTCAATGTTTACCTCCTGAGTGTTTTCTTGCAGACTTGTTGGTTGACCCTTTAGAGAAGCAGTCATCTTATTATAAGCTCCTTCAATTTGTGCTTGGTCCTTCCATCCAAACTCCTTTTCTTCCTCTTTATCCTGAAATCCTTGTTGTTCATCTCTTTGGGTTGCAGCTGCTTGCCTAGCTCTAGTCATCATGGGCATTGCAGAGGATGAAACAGCATAAGTCTGAGTGGTTTTTCCTTCTTCATGTGGAGAGACTGCAATCATATGAATTCGAGCAGGACGACCTCTTGGGCAATCTTTGGTATAATGATCCTTGGCCTCTGGACAATGTTGACAAGGAGGTGCATCTTCTGGGAGGGAACACCTGTTTTGCATGTGGCCGTACTCACCACAACGATAGCACATCAAAGGTCTATTATACCTAGGTTTTGCAAGCCGATTCTCCTCTCTATTAGATGTATTTGAAGTACTAGCATAGTATGAATCCAAAGTTTGAGGGTTACTTCTTTGCTGTGTACCCTTGAGGTAGTAGCAATCTCTAGCTTCATGACCATCCTTTCCACAAAATTGACAGCTTACCTTGTTAGGGCAATTAGCATTGGAATGTCCATTGTTGTTACAGATCGTGCACCAAATTTGTCTCCTTATATCTTGTGTGGTCTTCAAATCTTCTAACTCACGGCGAAGTTGGGCTACTTCATCATCCGTGCGTCGCAGTGGTGGCAAGACCTTCTCTTCTTGTTGATTTTGTTGCATTTTTAATACCTCCAGTTCCCTCCTTAGTTGCTCAATAGGATCCAGGTCTGTAGCATACTTAGTTTGTGTATCCCCTTCAAAATGTTGCCTTGCTTCTTCAATGCGTGATGCCGCTGCAACAAAATCATTGAGGGTGGCATCCAATCTAAGAGACTCACGAAGCTTCTGCTGAGATGACCTGGGCAGAGCCTTCTCTATCCACTTTTTAACCAAAAAGTCACTTGGAGCATGTGGCAGACGTGCAACAAGTGCTTTTGTTCTAGTGTGAAGTTCATGAAAAGATTCACCTGATCTTAACTTCAAATTCTCCAGCTGATCTAGAGCTCTTTCTGAGGAATCACTTGGTCAAAATGTCTGTGAGAATGCCGCCTTCAGAGCCTCCCATGTAGTGAAATGGCCATCTGCATATTGACTATACCATTTATCTACAAGACCCTCCAATGTGGATGGAAAAAGTGCCAGCATTGCATCCTCTCTATTTTGCAGACCTCTTCCACGGCATAAAGAGATGAATCTCCTCACATGATCATCAGCATCCTCATAAGCTTGTCCCTTGAAGGTAGGGAATTTGATGTTTAATCTGGAGAGCAAATGAGAGAGGTCCTCCATTTGTACTGGTGTTTCTTCGGACGTATCTCAAGAGAAGTCTAGAGTTCTTCTATACCTCTCTTTTGACAATGGTGTCCCACACAAATCAATAGATAAATTTAGGGAGGGTAGAGGGGAGGTAGACTCACTAGCCGTGGTTATTGCTAACTTGTTAAGGCTCCTCCGAACACAAAGAGACTCCTTATCTGCTCGTGTATGGGTCATGTACCTATTCGCAATTGCAATAGGGCAAAACACCTCTCACAGAAATGCAAAGGTCCCACCGTGCGTGCCAAACTGTAGAGGAGGTACTGGGGTATCCACTTTTTACAAAAGTAGAGATTAAAGATTAGCACATCCAGTACGTCGCCTACTCAAGGGGGGTTCTCTTTAGGGAAGTATACCCTTTAACATTTCTATGAGCAAGTAGATAACAAGGATTGCACAGAGTGGTAAATACTTCAGAAAATATGGACAACCAATGGCCAAGGAAGACCATACACTTCTTGATTCGAATTAGACGATTACAAGGTTGGGCAGAGTGATGCTCAAAAGTACAAGCTTAGGGCTGACAAGCCACCCTAAAAGTATTAACTCCAATACAACATATCAGCATAAGGGACCGCTGATATGCAGGCTAACTCAGAGCAATACAAATGGTAGAATTTCTCAAAAGAATAGAGATTAATCCACACACTGACTCACAGAAAAGAAAATAAATCCAAGCTACTCTCTTACAGTATAGTGCTCATAGCCCTCCACTGAGAAGCCTACCCTCTGCATCCACACTACAGAGTAGCTCCTACAATAGGCTTGAAACCACCAAGTGCAAGAGAGAACTTCTGCACGTAAACACGCGTCAATGTAACTCCAAAAAATGTACCCAAATGAGCAGAAATCCATAGTTTTTATAGGCCTCAATAGGTCAAGAGGGCCTTGCTTCACGTCCACTGATCACGCGCCGATGGATTGCCCAAAATTGAAGGGGTAGGTCAATTATTCCTTTAATTGGAATCGGATCCACAAAAATAGGTAGTTGCCCGTGGATGGTTGGTGGCAATTCCCACTTTTAACAATTACCTTTTAGCTTTTCACCTGCCATCTGAGATTCTCATTTTGTGTTGTTTTGTTACTTCGTCACTGATTTAATCCCGATTGGTCCAACTACTTATCCAGTCATGATGTTCGTGTAGTGGTTTACTCATGTGAAACTTCATATTAACACAAAGCAAAAGGCATCAAAGAGGCCATCTTCTGAATCAGTTTCAACTCTAGCTGTATACAAAGGCTTCAAATGCTCTTTCTCCACCTGTGGCATATGTCTCTTAGATTTCTCTTCTGGATCCTGCTTCACCTCCCTCTCCATCTGGAGTGTTTTAGGGGCCTTTGTGTGTGTGAATGCATGGGGGTGCATGTGTGTGTGTGTGTGTATTGGTGTGCATGCTAGTATGCGTGGGTGTGTGCTTGTGTGGGTGTACATGCATGGAATTGTGAGTGTCTGTGCATGTAAGTGTGTGTGTGTCGGTGTGGGGTTTGCATGTATGGGTGTGTAGAGGTATGTGTCTGTGTTTGTGGGAGGGCGCAGATGTGTGTGTGTGTGGGAGTGTGAATGTGTGAGTGTGAGTGTGGGTGTGTGTGGTGGGAGGGTGAGGGGGCGGAGGTGTGTGAGGGGGAGAGTGAGGAGGGGTGGTTGCGGCTGTGGGGTGGTGTGAGGGGGTGGTGGTGGTGTGAGGGGGTGGTGTGAGGGGGTATGCGGGCGGTGGCGGGGAGGGAACTGCGGGAGTGAGCGGGGGGAGCTGTGGGGTGAGCGGGGGGAGCTGTGGGGTGCGCGGGGGGAAATGGCGGGGGGTGGCGGGGAGGGGACTGCGGGGGGAGCTGCGGGGCGAGCGAGGGGAGCTGCCGGGTGCGCGGGGGGAAATGGCGGAGGGTGCACGGGGAGTCAACGGGGAACGCGGGGGGGTCAGCGGGGATAGTAGGGGAGGAGAGAGGAGAGAGAGAGAGAGAGAGAGAGAGAGAGAGAGAGAGAGAGAGAGAGAGAGAGAGAGAGAGAGAGAGAGAGAGAAAGAGAGAGAGAGAGAGAGGGGGGTCACGCGGGGCAGCGGGGAAAGAGAGAGAGAAAGAGAGAGAGAGAAAGAGAGAGAAAGAGAGAGAGAGAGAGAGAGAGAGAGAGAGAGAGAGAGAGAGAGAGAGAGAGAGAGAGAGAGAAGGGAGAGGGAGAGAGAAGGGAGAGGGGGGGTCACGCGGGGCAGTGGGGTTAGTGGGGGTGAGTGGGGGTTAGTGGGGGGGGGGGATGGCGGGGGGAGATGGTGGGGGTGAGTGGGGGTTAGTGGGGGGGGATGGCGGGGGAAGATGGCGGGGGTGAGTGGGGGTTAGTGGGGGGGATGGCGGGGGAGTTGGCGGGGTGAGTGGGGATTAGAGAGAGAGAGAGAGAGAGAGAGAGAGGGGGTCAGGCGGGGCAGCGGGGAAAGAGAGAGAGAAAGAGAGAGAGAGAGAGAGACAAAGAGAGAGAGAGAGAAGGGAGAGGGAGAGAGAAGGGAGAGAGGGGGGGTCACGCGGGGCAGCGGGGTTAGTGGGGGTGAGTGGGGGTTAGTGGGGGGGGATGGTGGGGGGAGATGGCGGGGGTGAGTGGGGGTTAGTGGGGAGGGATGGCGGGGGAAGATGGCAGGGGTGAGTGGGGGTTAGTGGGGGGGATGGCGGGGGAGATGGCGGGGTGAGTGGGGATTAGAGAGAGAGAGAGAGGGGGTCACGCGGGGCAGCAGGGAAAGAGAGAGATAAAGAGAGAGAGAGAGAGAGAGAGAGAGAGAGAGAGAGAGAGAGAGAGAGAGAGAAGGGAGAGGGAGAGAGAAGGGAGAGGGGGGGTCACGCGGGGCAGCGGGGTTAGTGGGGGTGAGTGGCGGTTAGTGGGGGGGAATGGCAGGGGAAGATGGCGGGGGTGAGTGGGGGTTAGTGGGGGGATGGCGGGGGAGATAAATGGAGGGGGCGGGGGTGGAGCTAAATGGAGGGGGCGGGGGTGGAGCTAAATGGAGGGGCGGGGGTGGAGATAAATGGAGGGGGCGGGGGTGGAGCTAAATGGAGGGGGCGGGGGTGGAGATAAATGGAGGGGGCGGGGGTGGAGATAAATGGAGGGGGCGGGGGTGGAGATAAATGGAGGGGGCCGGGGTGGAGATAAATGGAGGGAAGAGAGAGAGAGAGAAAACAAATGAACTGAAATGAAAGCAACGATCTGCCCGGAATACTGAAAGCATCAACTGCCCAGACACAAATACATCCAAGAAATGGAACGGACACTCCCTGAAGCTACAGCCCAAGGCATCTGAGAGCTCTCCTCTCAATCTCTTTCTCTTCTATCTTCTTCCGACTTCATGCTCAGAGTGCCAGTGGGTTCTGCCGACTGCTCACATGCCACAAAGAGAGAAAGGGAAAATAGAAGGGGTACTACAGACCCCCACATCAAGCTTTTGCACCGTCCCTAGTTCAATTTCTCCCTTATTTTACTCCATTCAATGAGATCTAGTTATTCTGCAATTACTGAAAAGAAACATTGTATGTACTGTTGATGTATGAAACACCACAAGAAATGAATTAATGTGACACTAGAACACCTCTATGGTCACCATTAACTCATTGCCACTCCAAACTTTGAGAAATGATAGCCTAAAGTGAGAACTTTGCTTCTACAGAAATTCCTAGTCACCGAAATGACATACCTTCAGTATTTTGCTAATGTCTCCTAGCTTATGTATTATTTCTCCATGACACTTTATAGGCTGAAACTAGAAGAGTAGAGATTTCTAACAAGCTATCATATGCATCAAACGGATCTCTAGAACTCAAGTTATGGCCTTCACAAGGTGACCCTGTATGACCTTCCCAAACTGGAAATTTTGCCTGTTTTAGTATTCCTGGGTGTCTAAAAATAAAAAATTCGATGCCTAGCATCGAATTTCAGTCAAGGTCGATGCTAGGCATCGACTTTGAGCTTTTTTAGGCCCTTTTTCTGCACCAGAAATAGCTTCTTTTACACACACATGAAGAAGACCACTTGTATGCTAGAAGTCGATGCCGGGCATCCACTTTATGCTGAAACTCGATGCCAGGCATCGAGTTGCTCCACAAACTTCATATTTTTAGAAGATTCAACAACAGTTAACACAGAGAAAATGAAAAAATGACTTATCAGCCAAGATTCGATGCCAGGCATCGAATTGCTCAGAAAACTTGAACTTTTGAATTCATCACACAGTAGGCAAGCATGGAGATGATGGAGAGAGACTCATACACAGAACGTTACTTAGTTCTTTCTCATAGCTATGAAAACTCAAAAGTTTTACAGATGCTTTCTCGCTCAGAGAAGCACGACTATACACACTCGTATAAAATGAACTTCTTCTTCTACTTCTTCTTTCTCTCTCTCTCTTTTTTTTTTCCGCGTCAGTTGATACAAACTAACTTATATAGATTTTCGTATTCTCGTGATTTTAAAAAACTTCTAGAACTAAAGGGAACTAACTTTACAAATATGATACACTTGTGAATTTGTCCCTTCACATAGGCATGGGGTTTTCTTCCTAAGATTTGACCTTCAAATATATAACCAATTAGTGATTGTTTCTCCAACAGCTCCCCCTCAATCACTAATTGACATTCCCCATTTCTTCATATCATCTTCTTTTCTTTTACTCCTGCCATGCTTTTGAATCTACTGGTCTTCACACCATCCAAGCTCTTTGTCATTATGTCTGCTAACTGATCTTTAGTAGAAATGTACTCCACTTCAATCTCCTTCTCCATTACCTTTTCTCTGAGAAAATGATACTGTATCTCTATGTGCTTTGTCCTTGCATGAAATACTGGATTTGCTGCAAGATAAAGTGAACTCATATTATCTCCATGTATTGTAGGTGTACCTTGATCAATGCCTAAGCTCTTGAACAATGTCTGCATCCATATGACTTCCTTAGCTGCTTCCACAAGTCCTTTGTACTCTGCTTCAGTTGATGATAATGCTACTGTATGTTGTTTCTTTGAACACCAACTTACAAGCTTATCACCAATGTATATCATGTAACCATGAGTTGATCTTCTGTCATCCTGGTTACCTGCCCAATCTGAATCACTATAGGCTCTCAACTTCAAATCTGATGTAAAAGGATAATATAATCCTTCCTTTATAGTTCCTTTGATATATCTGAGAACTCTTTGACCTGCAATCCAATGTGGGTCCTTTGGACAATGCATGAATTGTGACAAAACTCCCACTGCATAGCTAAGATCAGGTCTTGTTAGTGTAGCATAAATCAAACTACCCACAAGAGATTGATACTTCCTCATATCTTTGTAGTCTGCACCATCATATTTACTGAGCTTGTGATTAACTTCAAGTGGAGTTGAAGCTTCTCTGCAATTTTCCATATCAAACTTCTTCAACAAGTTCAGAAGATATCTTTCTTGTGACACATATATGCCATGATCTGTATAAGTAACTTCCATTCCAAGAAAGTATGACAACTTTCCTAGGTCACTGATCTTAAACTCTTTCTCAAGTAATCTCTTTACCTCCTTGATTCCTTCTTCTAAAGTACCTGTGATTATAATATCATCTACATAAATACAAATGTAGATTGTACCTTCCTCTGTTCTTTTGATAAGTAGACTTGAATATGCTTTTGAACTTTGATATCCAAGATCATTGAGATACTTCACCAGTCTATAGTTCCAAGCTCTTGGAGCTTGCTTCAATCCATACAATGCTCTTCTCAACCTGCAAACAAAATTTGGATACCTGGAATCTATAAACCCTTGAGGTTGTTCCATGTATACCTCATCTGATATGTATCCATTCAAGAATGCATTTTTTATATCCAATTGACTTAGGGTCCATCCTTTTGAAGCTGCAATAGCAATGATTGTCCTTATAGTTGACATCTTAGCTACAGGACTGAATGTCTCATCATAATCTATGTCATAGGTCTGGGCATAGCCTTTCACCACCAATCTAGCTTTGTATCTGGCTATACTTCCATCTGCAAGCTTCTTCACTTTATAAACCCATTTATTTCCAATAACTTTCTTACCATTTGGTTTAGGAACAAGTTCCCATGTCTTGTTCTCCTCCAGTGCATTGAACTCTTCCTTCATTGCTTCTTCCCATTGCTTCTTACCTTTAGCTTCATCATAGTTCTGGGGTTCTTCATCATCTTTGACCATATATGCATAGTTCTTCTGAGTTATGTAAGAAGTATCATAAGAATACCTTTCTGGTTGTCTTCTAGTCCTGCTTGACCTTCTTGGTTCACATTCTTCATAAGTGTCTGGATACACCTCTTCATCAAATATAGGAGCTTCTTCATTCCTTCTTGTTAATCCACTTCTAGATGTACTTGCTTGCATATAGTCTTCATCTCTATTTACCTGCACAATTGATTTTCCTTTCTCACATCTTCTTACCTCTTCTTCAAATTCTTCAGCTCTACTACTTTGATCTGCATACCAACTTTTCTGTTCATCAAATGTAACATCTCTAGAAACAATAAATTGTTTGGTTAGAGGATTCCACAATCTGTAACCCATCTGCTTTTCATCATAACCAATGAACACATATTTTTCTGCCTTTGGTTCAAGTTTATGCCTAAGTTGTGAGGGCACATACGCATATGCAATTGATCCAAACACTCTACAATGATCTAGTGTTGGTTTCTTACCCCACCAAGCTTCATATGGAGTCATTCCATTCAGAGCTGCACATGGTAATCTATTCACAAGATATGTGGCTGTATTTACAGCCTCAGCCCAAAGATAATTTGGACAGTTCTTCTCCTTTAGCATAGCTCTAGCAAACTCAACCAAAGTCCTGTTCCTTCTTTCTGCTACACCATTTTGTTGTGGTGTATACATGCAGGTTATTTCTCTCTTAATACCTGCATTCCAAAGATAATCATTGAACTCTTGGGAGAAGTATTCTCCCCCTCCATCAGACCTCAGTCTTTTAAGCTTTTGACCTGTTACTCTCTCTGCATATGCATGAAAATGCTTGAAGGCTCCAAACACTTCTGATCTTTCCTTCAAAACATATAATGTTATCCATCTTGTAGCATCATCAATGAAAAGAACATAATACCTTGAGCCACTGATAGATCCTTCTTTTGTTTATCCCCATACATCTGTATGAATGAGCTCAAGTACTCCATCATGTTTGAATCTGTGTGCTTTACCCATTTGACATGCTTCACATTTATAAACCATATGTTGACTTTGCACATTTGGTAATCCTAGTACAGACTGATTAGCAACCATAGCTTTAATTCCTCTTTCATTGAAATGACCTAATCTCTTATTCCAGAGATCAAGTTCTGTAATCACTGCTTCACCATGTGTGAGCAAAGCTTGACCAATGTTCCCTTGCACTCTTAAAGTAAAGAGTCTACCTTCTTTCTTACCAGAGACAATCTGATTATATCCATTCTCTGGATCTTCAACAAATACTCCTTCATTTGTAAACCTGACTTGAAAACCTTTTTCAACTATCTGTCCCACACTAATCAAGTTTTTAGGTATTGTAGGAACATACAAAACATTGGTTAGCAAATCTGCTCCACTCTTGCATTTCACTTTTCCAATTGAATGTACACTATGTCTTGTATTATCACCAGTTTGAACTGTATGACTAGAAATGCCTTTTTCCAATTCTGACATCAATTCTATGTTTCTTGACAAATGATTAGAACATCCAGAGTCAATGTAAAATACCTTTAGATCTTCTTTGTCTGATGTACTGATTGAGTTCATCATCAATGATGTGTGACTTTCATTCTGTGTGTCATTTGCATAGTTGTAGTAGGTGGTGTTGTAGGATTGATTTTGTCCCCAACTTCTTCCTCCACCTCGACCATAGCCTCCTCTTTGACTTTGTCTACCTCTTTGGAAATTACTTTGATATCTTCCACTTCGGCCTCTGCTATTGTTGTTTTGATTCTGGTTTGATCCTTGTTGGTTGTGCCAACAATCATGAGCCAAATGATTACTCAATCCACAGATCCAGCAAGCCTTCTTGTTGTTATTTTGATTACCTCTTCCTCTTCCAAAGCCTCTTGCTCTTCCTCTGCCAGTGCCTTTACCTCTTGCATAATAAGCCTGAGAACTAGACTCCTCTTCATCCTTTGCTTTACCTTTATCTCCTTTCTTCTTATTCTTCATGTACATTGCAGAACTTTGTCCTTTATCTCCATCTCCCTTCAAGTCTTGCTCATATGTGAGCATCAAACCAAGTAATTGATTCAAATCTGGAACATAATGATTTAATGAAAGTTCTGTTGATAAGACAAAAGGTTTCCACCTTTCATCCCCTCTCAAACGTGCAAGTAGTTGAGCAATCAATCTGTGATCTTCAACATCTTCATCTATGGATCCAAGACTGTCTGCAAGATCCTTCATCTTAGTGACATAATCACTAATGGTTTGACTTGGCTTCTTCTTGAATGTTGTAAACTCTGACCATAGACTTGCTTTCCTTGCTTTAGTAGTGCTTTGGAAATGATACTCCAATACATTCCATATATCTTCAGATGATTCCAATCCTCTGATGTGTGGTAGCAAATGATCAGAGATTGTATTGTAGATGTAGGCTTTTGCACTTGCATCCTTCTTCTGCCAATGCTTTAAAGCATCAAGTTCTTCTTTCTTTGGTCGGCTTTCATCTTCAAATACTGGCTTCTCTTCTTCACCTGTTACATATATCATGAGATACTTACTCATAAGTAAGGCTTCCATTCTCATTACCCATGCGGGGTAATTATCTCTCTCCACTTTGTCAATGGAGATATGATCTGCCATAGTTCTTTCCTTCTGTTGCAACCTGTGAGCTTAAAGGATAAAGGATAATACCTTTTGAAGTTCTTTGTGTATGAGGATACTTTTGAAGTAACCTTTTGATGCCTTGTGTCTTCAAATGCTTCACCTTTCAAACTTTACTGGAAAACTTTACAAAACTTCTCGTACCTTTGTCGTCTTCTGCTCTCGAGAATCTTTCTGCTCTGATACCACTTGTTGATGTATGAAACACCACAAGAAATGAATTAATGTGACACTAGAACACCTCTATGGTCACCATTAACTCATTGCCACTCCAAACTTTGAGAAATGATAGCCTAAAGTGAGAACTTTGCTTCTATAGAAATTCCTAGTCACCGAAATGACATACCTTCAGTATTTTGCTAATTTCTCCTAGCTCAAGTATTATTTCTCCATGAAATTTTATAGGCTGAAACTAGAAGAAACGAGCTTTTCCACAAGCTATCATATGCATCAAACGAATCTCTAGAACTCAAGTTATGGCCTTCACAAGATGACCCTGTATGACCTTCCCAAACTGGAAATTTTGCCTGTTTTAGTATTCCTGGGTGTCTAAAAATAAAAACTTCGATGCCTAGCATCGAATTTCAGTCAAGATCGATGCCAGGCATCGACTTTGAGCTTTTTTAGGCCCTTTTTCTGCACCAGAAATAGCTTCTTTTACACACACATGAAGAAGACCACTTGTATGCTAGAAGTCGATGCCGGGCATCCACTTTATGCTGAAACTCGATGCCAGGCATCGAGTTGCTCCACAAACTTCATATTTTTAGAAGATTCAACAACACTTAACACAGAGAAAATGAAAAAATGACTTATCAGCCAAGATTCGATGCCAGGCATCGAATTGCTCAGAAAACTTGAACTTTTAAATTCATCACACAGTAGGCAAGCATGGAGATGATGGAGAGAGACTCATACACAGAACTTTACTCAGTTCTTTCTCATAGCTATGAAAACTCAGAAGTTTTACAGATGCTTTCTCGCTCAGAGACGCACGACTATACACAGTCGTATAAAATGAACTTCTTCTTCTACTTCTTCTTTCTCTCTCTCTCTTTTTTTTTTCCGCGTCAGTTGATACAAACTAACTTATATAGATTTTCGTATTCTCGTGATTTTAAAAAACTTCTAGAACTAAAGGGAACTAACTTTACAAATATGATACACTTGTGAATTTGTCCCTTCACATAGGCATGGGGTTTTCTTCCTAAGATTTGACCTTCAAATATATAACCAATTAGTGATTGTTTCTCCAACATGTACAAGGGGTGGAATGCTTCCATTTTGACCTAGTTCAGATACTTCTTCACCCTAGAGATATTAACCAGGGGAATTCTTCTACCCTACAGATCTTCCAGATGCACTACGCCATGTGGCAATACCTTGATTACCTTATAAGGTCCTATCCACTTGGGTGCCAATTTAGTTTGAGTTGGTGGAACCTGATGCACTAAAACCATAGACCCTTCCTGAACTTCATTGGATCTCAGATACCTGTCATGCAATCTCTTGCGCTCTTCTTGTGTCACCAGAAGTTTCTGCATTGCTTCTTCTCTGTACTCTTCTAATGCCACCAATCTTTGAATGGGGGGTTCAATTCCAATGGTTTTGTTTCCTATTTCCTTTCTGATAATGAACTCAAATGGTGCCAACGCCTCTTTCCCATATACTAACCGAAATGGAGTCTCGCCTGTGGTTCCCCTCTTCGTGGTCCTGAAAGCCCAAATTGCACCAATTAGTGCTAGTGGCCAAGAGCTTTGATGATCAAAAGATAATTTGCGAAGTATTCCAATCAAAATCTTATTGGAAATCTCTGCTTGGCCATTTGCCGTTGGGTAATAGGCACAAGACTTTTTATGGAAGATTTTGTACTTGACAAATATAAACTGGAGCAATTGATTTACAAAATGTGTGCCCCTATCACTAGTAATTTCTAGTGGGCAACCAAATCTTGAGAAAATACGTTTATACATAAATTTAGCTACTGTCAGAGCCGTGCAGTCCACAGTAGCTTTAGCCTCTATCCATTTAGTGGCATAACATGTGGCCATCAAGATATACTTTTTACCTCCTGGTTGACCAGTTGGGTAAATTGGCCCAATAAAATCCAGACCCCATTGTTCAAATGGGAGCCATCCTATAGATATGACCAATGGTTGGAAATTTAATCTGGTTGGCGCGGGAGCACACCTCTGGCAGATGTGGCATTCTTTAGCAAACTTGATTGCATCTTTGAAAATATGAGGCGACCATAAACCCTTGTGGATGATTCTATGAGCCAATTCTTCCCCCTTTAGGTGTCCTTCACTGTGTGCTGCCTCTAGCAAAAGATTTACCTCCTCTGGATAGACACACCTTCTCAAGATATCATCCTGACAGTATTTATATAAATTTCCATTTATAAGAGAATAGGCTTTGGTTTTCAAAAGTAATCTTCTTTTCTCTACAGGTGTCAAGTGTTCTGGGATCTTTCCAGTAGTGAGAACATGAAGAATTTCATCATACCAACCTCTCCGAATTGCTACTAGAAAAAGGTTGCTATCCACCAGTTCATCATTAATACCTGTTGCCTTTTCGCTCATTGCCGTCTTGGACATTTGATCTGCCATGTAGTGCTCTTTTCCTGGCTTAATATGAATATCAAAATTAAATTCTTGAAATAGGAGTAACCATCTCCAGATCCTTCCAGCTACTCTAGGCTTGTTTATCAAATACTTCAAGGGCTCATGATCAGAAATAACAATGAAATGTACACCAAGGAGATAATGTCGGAACTTCTGAAGAGCAAATACGATAGCCAAACCTTCTCTTTCCGTTGTACTGTAATTTCTTTCAGCTTGGTTGAGTAGTCTGCTTGCATAAGAGATAGGTCTATCCACTTTGTGAGATGATGGTTGAGCTAGAACTGCACCAACAGCATGAAGACTAGCATCTGTATGCACATGAAATTCCAATGACCAATTAGGAACACTTAAAAGTGGAGCAGTACATAGTCTCAACTTTAGTTCACAAAATGCTTTGTCGGCTTCAGCACTCCATGAGAAAGGGATCTTTTTACTGGTAAGCCTTGACAAGGGCTTAGCAATTTCTGAATACATCCTAATGAATCTTCTGTGATACCCTGCATGGCCCAAGAAACTTTGTACTTCCTTTGGGCTTTGTGGAATTGGCATAGAAAGAATAGCTGTAACCTTTGCAGGGTCAACAGTTATACCTTCAGCAGATACTATGTGACCAAGAAGAGTACCCTTAGTGACCAAAAAGTGACATTTATCAGGATTCAATTTCAAACCCGTTTTGAGACATTGCTCAAAAATTTCTTTTATATTTTCCAAATGATCATGGAAATCTTGAACTGCCGCCCTTCTATCTGTACCTCAGAATACTGAAAAGCCATCCATAAATATGCGGAGAAAGGTTGTTAACCATTTACCCAATATCAGATACATCATTCTATTAAATGAAGCTGGCGCATTCTTCAAACCAAAAGCCATACGAGTATAGACATAAGTGCCCTAGGGAGTAACAAAGGCTGTTTTGTCCCTATCATCAGGGTGAATTACTATCTGGTTATAGCCACTAAAACCGTCCAAGAAACTATACAAAGTGTGACCAGCTACTTCCTCAAGTACTTGCTCTGTGAAGGGCTGAGGAAATCCATCTTGGATAGTCACTTTATTCAAAGCACGAAAATCAACACATACTCTTATTTTTCCACTATTTTTCTTGGGCACAATAACCATAGAGGAAAGCCACCTGGAATGTTCTACTGGAACAATTATACCCGCTTCTTCTAGTTTTGTAGTCTCTGCTTTTACTGCCTCTGCATACTTCGGATTGAGTCGATATGGCCTACTTCTTACAGGCACGGCTCCCTCAACTAAGGGTATCCGATGTAACCCAAGCTCTTCTGGTATCCCTGTTAGATCTTTGTAGGACCATGCAAAGACACTCTTATAAGTAAAAAGCAAAGAAGTTACCTTCTGTAGTAAGAGAGGATAATGCCACAACTAGGATGCCAAATGGACCATTTGAGGGTTCTCTTCATCCCCCAAATTTACTTCTTGAACCAATGTTTCAAGACTGGTCTTGCTTGAGAAATCATCTCCACTATATGCAGGAGTGGATTTTAATTTATATTCTGCAACATGTTCTTTCATCCATCCTTGAGGTATATCTGCAAAAGGAAGATCTTCTCTGCTCTTAGGTTCATAATCTTCCCTCTCTGATACTTTTATATTGGTTGCCTCCTCAAAGCTTGTATTTTCCTTCAATTGCTCATTCTCCAACACCTTGTGGTCTTCATTGCCCTTTTTTGTAATTTCCATATCTACAACTTCTTCCTCAATTTCATTGATCTCCACTGTGCAACACTCTGCACTTCCCATCATCCAATTTAACAATGTATCATCTTCTTGGGGTAGAGAGGGCATTACCTGAGTATCCACAGTATATCCAGTGGTTTTTCCTGAATCAAATCCTTCTTCCAAGTGTAGTTGCAGTTGGCTATTGGTGCTTGTTGAAATCCATAGTTTATTTTTCCCCCAATCTTGCAAAGCTTTTGCTTGTCTCAGCCAAGGTCTCCCCAGGAGGAAAGGATAGGAAGTCTCCTGTGGAAGTGCAATAGCAACAAAATCCAACACAAAGTGGCAACCCTGTACTATCATTCGTACCTTTTCAATAATGCCAAGAGGCGCAACCCGATGTTGATCTGCTAGTGTAACTGTAAATGGTGCCATTTTGGTGGGGTTCAAATTTAGCTTCTTCATTGTAAAATCTGGCATCAAATTGATACCAGAGCCTCCATCTATGATCACACCTGTAAGAGCTTCATCCTTTATACAAACCGATAATCTTGAACTTTGGTAGTCTGCTAAGGGTGCAGGGGGAAAATCAACCATGAAACCATCTATACTAGGTGATTGGACCAAGTGAGCAGAGTGTATAATCTTCAGTAAGTCACTTCTTATTTTCGAATCCATCCTTATAAGTTCATATAGACTAACCTTGTGATGAATACCTTTCAAGATCTGTTCAATGTTTACCTCCTGAGTGTTTTCTTGCTGACTTGTTGGTTGGCCCTTTAGAGAAGTAGTCATCTTATTATAAGCTCCTTCAATTTGTGCTTGGTCCTTCCATCCAGACTCCTTTTCTTCCTCTTTATCCTGAAATCCTTGTTGTTCATCTCTCTGGGTTGCAGCTGCTTGCCTAGCTCTAGTCATCATGGGCATTGTAGAGGATGAAACGGCATAAGTCTGAGTGGTTTTTCCTTCTTCATGTGGAGAGACTGCAATCATATGAATTGGAGCAGGACGACCTCTTGGGCAATCTTTGGTATAATGATCCTTGGCCTCTGGACAATGTTGACAAGGAGGTGCATCTTCTGGGAGGGAACACCTGTTTTGCATGTGGTCGTACTCACCACAACGATAGAACATCAAAGCTCTATTATACCTAGGTTTTGCAGGCCAATTCTCCTCTCTATTAGATGTATTTGAAGTACTAGCATAGTATGAATCCAAAGTTTGAGGGTTACTTCTTTGCTGTGTACCCTTGAGGTAGTAGCAATCTCTAGCTTCATGACCATCCTTTCCACAAAATTGACAGCTTACCTTGTTAGGGCAATTAGCATTGGAATGTCCATTGTTGTTACAGATCGTGCACCAAATTTTTCTCCTTATATCTTGTGTGGTCTTCAAATCTTCTAACTCATGGCGAAGTTGGGCTACTTCATCATCCGTGCGTCGCAGTGGTGGCAAGACCTTCTCTTCTTGTTGATTTTGTTGCATTTTTAATACCTCCAGTTCCCTCCTTAGTTGCTCAATAGGATCCAGGTCTGCAGCATACTTAGGTTGTGTATCCCCTTTAAAATGTTGCCTTGCTTCTTCAATGCGTGATGCCCCTGCAACAAAATCATTGAGGGTGGCATCCAATCTAAGAGACTCACGAAGCTTCTGTGAGATGACCTGGGCAGAGCCTTCTCTATCCACTTTTTAACCAAAAAGTCACTTGGAGCATGTGGCAAACGTGCAACAAGTGCTTTTGTTCTAGTGTGAAGTTCATGAAAAGATTCACTTGATCTTAGCTTCAAATTCTCTAGCTGATCTAGAGCTCTTTCTGAGGAATCACTTGGTCGGAATGTCCTTGAGAATGCCGCCTTCAGAGCCTCCCATGTAGTGAAATGGCCATCTGCATATTGACTATACCATTTATCTGCAAGACCCTCCAATGTGGATGGAAAAAGTGCTAGCATTGCATCCTCTCTATTTTGCAGACCTCTTCCACGGCATAAAGAGATGAATCTCCTCACATGATCATCAGCATCCTCATAAGCTTGTCCCTTGAAGGTAGGGAATTTGATGTTTAATCTGGAAAGAAAATGAGAGAGGTCCTCCATTTGTACTGGTGTTTCTTCGGACGTATCTGAAGAGAAGTCTAGAGTTCTTCTATACCTCTCTTTTGACAATGGTGTCCCACCCAAATCAATAGATAAATTTAGGGAGGGTAGAGGGGAGGTAGACTCACTAGCCGTGGTTATTGCTAACTTGTTAAGGCTCCTCCGAACACGAAGAGACTCCTTATCTGCTCGTGTATGGGTCATGTACCTATTCGCAATTGCAATAGGGCAAAACACCTCTCACAGAAATGCAAAGGTCCCACCGTGCATGCCAAACTGTAGAGGAGGTACTGGGGTATCCACTTTTTACAAAAGTAGAGATTAAAGATTAACACATCCAGTACGTCGCCTACTCAAGGGGGGTTCTCTTTAGGGAAGTATACCCTTTAACATTTATGTGAGGAGGTAGATAACAAGGATTGCACAGAGTGGTAAATACTTCAGAAAATATGGACAACCAATGGCCAAGGAAGACCATACACTTCTTGATTCGAATCAGACGATTACAAGGTTGGGCAGAGTGATGCTCAAAAGTACAAGCTTAGGGCTGACAAGCCACCCTAAAAGTATTAACTCCAATACAACAGATCAGCATAAGGGATCGCTGATATGCAGGCTAACTCAGAGCAATACAAATGGTAGAATTTCTCAAAAGAATAGAGATTAATCCACACACTGACTCATAGAAAAGAAAATAAATCCAAGCTACTCTCTTACACTATAGTGCTCATAGCCCTCCACGGAGAAGCGTACCCTCTGCATCCACACTACAGAGTAGCTCCTACAATAGGCTTGAAACCACCAAGTGCAAGAGAGAACTTCTGCACGTAAACACGCGTCAATGTAACTCCAAAAAATGTACCCAAATGAGCAAAAATCCATTGTTTTTATAGGCCTCAATAGGTCAAGAGAGCCTTGCTTCACGTCCACTGATCACGCACCAGTGGATTGCCCAAAATTGAAGGGGTAGGTCAATTATTCCTTTAATTGGAATGGGATCCACAAAAATAGGTAGTCGCCCGTGGATGGTTGGTGGCGATTCCCACTTTTAACAATTACCTTTTAGCTTTTCACCTGCCATCTGAGATTCTCATTTTGTGTTGTTTTGTTACTTCGTCACTGATTTAATCCCGATTGGTCCAACTACTTATCCAGTCATGATGTTCGTGTAGTGGTTTACTCATGTGAAACTTCATATTAACACAAAGCAAAAGTCATCAAAGAGGCCATCTTCTGAATCAGTTTCAACTCTAGCTGTATACAAAGGCTTCAAATGCTCTTTCTCCACCTGTGGCATATGTCTCTTAGATTTCTCTTCCGGATCCTGCTTCGCCTCCCTCTCCATCTGGAGTGTTTTAGGGGCCTTTGTGTATGTGAATGCATGGGGGTGCATGTGTGTGTGTGTATTGGTGTGCATGCTAGTATGCGTGGGTGTGTGCTTGTGTGGGTGTACATGCATGGAATTGTGAGTGTCTGTGCATGTAAGTGTGTGTGTGTCGGTGCGGGGTTTGTATGTATGGGTGTGTAGAGGTATGTGTGTGTGTTTGTGGGAGGGCACAGATGTGTGTGTGTGTATGTGGGAGTGTGAATGTGTGAGTGTGAGTGTGGGTGTGTGTGGTGGGAGGGTGAGGGGGCGGAGGTGTGTGAGGGGGAGAGTGAGGAGGGGTGGTTGCGGCTGCGGGGTGGTGTGAGGGGGTGGTGGTGGTGTGAGGGGGTGGTGTGAGGGGGTTGGCGGGGGGTGGCGGGGAGGGGACTGCGGGAGTGAGCGGGGGGAGCTGTGGGGTGAGCGGGGGGAGTTGCGGGGTGCACGGAGGGAAATGGCAAGGGGTGGCGGGGAGGGGACTGCGGGGGGAGCTGCGGGGCGAGCGGGGGGAGCTGCGGGGTGCGCGGGGGGAAATGGCGGAGGGTGCAGGGGGAGTCAACGGGGAACGCGGGGGGGGGTCAGCGGGGATGGCGGGGGAGGAGAGAGGAGAGAGAGAGAGAGAGAGAGAGAGAGAGAGAGAGAGAGAGAGAGAGAGAGAGAGAGAGAGAGAGAGAGAGAGAGAGAGAGAGAGAGAGAGACAGAGAGAGAGAGAGAGAGAGAGAGAGAGAGAGAGAGAGAGAGAGAAAGAGAGAGAGAGAGAGAGAGAGAGAGAGAGAGAGAGAAAGAGAGAGAGAGAGAGAGAAGGGAGAGGGAGAGAGAAGGGAGAGGGGGGGTCACGCGGGGCAGCGGGGTTAGTGGGGGTGAGTGGGGGTTAGTGGGGGGGGATGGCAGGGGGAGATGGCGGGGGTGAGTTGGGGTTAGTGGGGGGGGATGGCGGGGGAAGATGGCGGGGGTGAGTTGGGGTTAGTGGGGGGGATGGCGGGGGAGTTGGCGGGGTGAGTGGGGATTAGAGAGAGAGAGAGAGAGAGAGAGAGGGGGGTCACGTGGGGCAGCGGGGAAAGAGAGAGAGAAAGAGAGAGAGAGAGAGAGAGAGAGAGAGAGAGAGAGAGAGAGAGAGAGAGAGAGAGAGAGAGAGAGAGAGAGAGAGAGAGAGAGAAGGGAGAGGGAGAGAGAAGGGAGAGAGGGGGGGGGGGTCACGCGAGGCAGCGGGGTTAGTGGGGGTGAGTGGGGGTTAGTGGGGGGGATGGCGGGGGGAGATGGCGGGGGTGAGTGGGGGTTAGTGGGGGGGGGATGGCGGGGGAAGATGGCGGGGGTGAGTGGGGGTTAGTGGGGGGGATGGCGGGGGAGATGGCGGGGTGAGTGGAGATTAGAGAGAGAGAGAGAGACAGAGAGAGAGAGAGGGGGTCACGTGGGGCAGCGGGGAAAGAGAGAGAGAAAGAGAGAGAGAGAGAGAGAGAGAGAGAGAGAGAGAGAGAGAGAGAGAGAGAGAGAGAGAGAGAGAGAGAAGGGAGAGGGAGAGAGAAGGGAGAGGGGGGGTCACGCGGGGCAGCGGGGTTAGTGGGGGTGAGTGGGGGTTAGTGGGGGGGGGGGATGGCGGGGGGAGATGGCGGGGGTGAGTGGGGGTTAGTGGGGGGGGGGATGGCGGGGGAAGATGGGGGGGGTGAGTGGGGGTTAGTGGGGGGGATGGCGGGGGAGATAAATGGAGGGGGCGGGGGTGGAGCTAAATGGAGGGGGCGGGGGTGGAGCTAAATGGAGGGGCGGGGGTGGAGATAAATGGAGGGGGCGGGGGTGGAGCTAAATGGAGGGGGCGGGGGTGGAGATAAATGGAGGGGGCGGGGGTGGAGATAAATGGAGGGGGCGGGGGTGGAGATAAATGGAGGGGGCGGGGGTGGAGATAAATGGAGGGAAGAGAGAGAGAGAGAGAGAGAAAACAAATCAACTGAAATGAAAGCAACAATCTGCCCGGAATACTGAAAGCATCAACTGCCCAGACACAAATACGTCCAAGAAATGGAACGGACACTCCCTGAAGCTACAGCCCAAGGCATCTGAGAGCTCTCCTCTCAATCTCTTTCTCTTCTATCTTCTTCGGACTTCATGTTCAGAGTGCCAGTGGGTTCTGCCTACTGCTCACATGCCACAAAGAGAGAAAGGGAAAAGAGAAGGGGTACTACAATAGTAAAAGATCTTGTCGAGTTATTTCTTGTATCTAGTTCACCTCTGAGAAGGGAGTTCTTGTAATCAAGACATCTTGTTTCATATTTACAATACTGAGTTGTGGGATCTTTGATATCATCTCTAGTCACGTTATTCATACCTATCAATCTAGGGTTGTTGAACATCTTGTCTCAACCCCATATTATTGTATCATTTTCCCTATGTGGGTGTTCTTGTAATCAGAAGTATATTTCCAAAATTTTGTCTAGTGTAGTCAGAGAGCACAATCTAGTGCTCCCCTGACATTTTGGCAAGAATAGCTTTATTCAAGATAATGCATCATGAAGAATGCTTATGAATAGATTTTAGCATCACTTTAGAGTCTACAACAACAAGTTAAGGACCTAACTCATCGAGAGACACAAGTCGAGATGGGACATGTAGCCCATGTAGCTGCACTCCTCCAAGAATTACAAGAATAAATCGAGAGTCCTTAAGCAAATCAAGGCCTAGTGAATCAATGGCCTAGTGCATCCTTGATGAAGTAGCCCAGGATCTGCATGCCAAAAAATTCCAATGGGGATCGCACAAAATTTCATGGATTTCTCTTCCAAGTTAAAGTGTACATCCGTATGCAACCTGATAGATACCTTGATGAGGCATCCAAGGTTGGGTTTATTGGAACCTTGCTCTATGAACAAGGATTATCATGGTTTGCCCTAATCTTGGAGAACAACATGGCAGTACTTCATGACTATGAGGGGTTTCTTTCAGAACTCACACTGAGACATTTGGAGATTTAGACACATGCAAAATGGCAAAAACAAAACTTCGGAAGTTACATCAAGGTAAACGCCCTGCCTCTACCTATACATCGAATTTTAGGGAGTTGATATGTGATCTCACTTGGCATGAAGATTATTTCATAAGCCAATTTAGATGGGGTTAAGGAGATGATGTGAAGGACGTTCTGCTCACAATGCCATAGGTTAAGACATTGAATGCATACATCATGCAAGCTATTCAATGCGATAACTCACTTTTTGAAAGAAAACAAGAAAAACACGTAGAAGGAAGACCTTGCCAATGGAAGCCCTTCCAACCCACTCCAAAAGATGAGACTATGTGTGAACCTCTGCAAATAGATGTAACTAGGTTCCAACCTTGAACAAAGAAGAGAAAAAAAGAAGGAGAGATAACACATTATGCCTCCATTGTGGAAACTGTGGGCATATTGCAGTTAATTCTCCCAACAAGAGATCATGCATCAAAGTCACAGCCACCCTTGTAGAGTATGGAAATGAGGAAGTCTAGTTGTAAAAGAGATCATACAACCCGACCATGATATAAGAAAGTGGCTCATAATTCCAACTACACTCATAGAAACATGGCTTGCACCTCTCAAGTTAATGATGATGCCGAAGAAGACCTTTTCCCTTACAACCCTAGTAGATTCAGGAGCCTCTTCATGTTTCATCAATGAAGGATTCGTTAAGAAACATGGAATTCTTGTACTTCAGAAGAACAAACTAGTAGTAGCTCAAGTAGTAGATGGACGACCTCTAGCATCTGGGAATATAACCATGGAAAACAGACCATTAATAATATACCTTGGTCGCCATGAATCCTAGATATGTTTCAATGTAATATCGAGCCTAGTACATCTAGCTATCATTGGAATTCCCTAGTTGAAGAAGAATAATCCACACATTAATTGAGAAACGAATAAAATCACTCTTGGGGATATCCAAAATAACCCAACATATGTCAAAGCCAAGGCCTTCATACATGTAATAAGGAAGGAACCGAAATATACGATCCATGCCATGCTAGCTCAAGAATCCAAGAATGATGATCCAATTCAGCTACCTAATAAGTACAAAGGTTTGAAGATGTTTTTGAAAAGAAGAATGCAGATATCCTCCTAGAGCATAAACCTTATGATTGCCCCATGGATCTTTAGGAGGGAGCACAACCACCCTTTGGACCAACCTAAAGACTATCAAAGAGGAACTTATAGAACTATGCAAGAACATTGATGAGAATCTAGCAAAGAGGTTTATCAAAACACTCAAAGTCTCCTATAGCAGCTCTTATTTTATTTGTAAAGAAGAAGGGGACTCTCTGGATGTGTGTAGACTCTCGTGGATTGAATAAAATCACTACAAAGAGTAGAACCTTCTACCAATCATATTAAAGCTCTTGGAATGCCTTGGAAAAGAAAAGCTCTTCATGAAGATTGACATTCAAGGAGCGTACAACCTTGTGATGATCAAATAAGGAGAAGAATGGAAGAAAGCATTTCGAATAAGGTATGGGCACTTTCAATATGTAGTTATGTCATGTGGTCTCACAAATGCACTACTTGTCTTTCAACATATGATGTAATGATATCTTTCAAGAATATTCAGATGACTTTGTGGTAATATATCTCGATGATATTGTGATATTCTCCAAAAATCTACAAGATCATGAATATCACGTAAAGATAGTCATAGAGAAACTAAGATAAAAAGGGTTATATGCAAAATTGGAGAAGCATTTTTTCCATGAGGCAGAAGTGGAATGCTTAGGATACATTGTATCAGAGAAAGGAATCTTTATGGATCCTAAAAAGAGCAAGACAATCCTTCATGGGCAAACCACCTTCCTATGTTGAGATGTACAATGTTTTCTAGGGTTCACCAATTTTTAAAAGATATTCATTAGAGATTATTCCAAGACAGTGACACCTCTTGCCAAGCTTATAGGAAATTCACAATTTGCATGGACCAAAGAAGCACAGAAACCCTTCTAGACCTTGAAATTAGCATTAACCACTACTCCAATTCTAGTCCACCCTGATTCTAGCAAGCCCTTCTCCTAGAGACAGATGCATCAGAATTTTCCCTAGGGGCGATTCTATCCCAATACGGAGATGACGGACACCTACATCTAGTTGCATATCATTCAAGGAAGTTTTTCTCACAGAGGTTAATTACGAAATCCATGATAAAGAACTTCTTGCCATAGTTGACACATTTGATACTTCACATCACCATCTAGAAGGAGAAGCTCAAAAAGTTATTGTGTGTACAGATCACAAGAACTTAGATTACTTTATGACCACCCTCATCCTCAATAGAAGGCAATCTTGATGGAGTAACTTTCTATCCAAGTTCGACTTTGTCATCACCTACTGTTCAATATGTCAACAATGTCAGCAAGATGCCTTGTCTAGAAGATCTTACCTAGCACGGAAGAAGGGTGAAGAGGCCTTTAATCAAGAAGAGAGTGTATTCCTCAAGCCTCACCATCTCTAGTTAGTAGCTATCTCTTCACGCCATCATGAAGATGTAGCCTTGAATCATTTGATCCATGAGAATCTACCAGAAGATGAATTGTTTTCTAATGATAAGCATAAAACACAAGAAGGAAAAGTCCAAGAAGTAAACAAATTCTAGGAAAAGGATCGACTATTATTTTATAAGAACCTATTGTGTGTTGCTGGAGGAAAGCCCAAGATCCAAGTACTTCATCAACGTCATGACAACCTTGCAGCAAGGCATTTTGGAGTAAATAAAACAATAGAACTCATATCAAAGAATTTTGGGTGGCCTCAAATGTGGAAGGAAGTCAAAGAATATACCCAAACCTCTGACACGTGTAATAGATCTAAGGTATGACGACATAAACCTCATGGCCTCTTGAAACCTTTACCTATTCCAAAAAGGCCATGGGCTTCATTGTCTATGTATTTCATCACAAATCTACCAAATTCTGATAAGTATGATGCCATTCTTGTTATTGTGGATAAATTTACAAAGATGGCACACTTCATCCCAACTACGAACACAATCACAACGGCATCCACTGCTAGACTTTTTCTCAAATACATCTCTAGGCTTCATGGATTGCCTGATCATATTGTCCATTCTTGAGGTCCACAATTCATATCGAGCTCTTGAAACAGTCTCTACAAGATCCTAGGTGTTCAACTTAAACTATCTACAACAAATCATCCACATATTGATGGATATAAAGAACGGGTAAATCAAATCCTAGAGAAATATCTCCATTGCACCAGCAACTATCACCAAAATGATTTGTTTGACTTATTAACCTTTGCAGAGTTTGCCTATAACAATAGTGTTCACGCATCTACGAAGCAAACTCCTTTCTTTGCACATAGTGGAAAACATCCAAGGATGGATGTACAACTCTCAAACCATTTCAAGAACCCATCTACTAGAGATAAGGCCGAGTACATCATGGAAATTCACAAAGAACTCAAGGAAGAGATCCATAAGGCTCAAGAATATTATAAGTACTATGCTGATCAAAATCATGTCAAAAATCAATTGTATCAAATCGGGGATAAAGTATGGCTATTACAAACAATTTCAAACTTTCACGCCTTGTGCAAAGTTAGGTCATCAAAGATTTGGTCCGTTCAACATCTTGGCAGGGTTTAATCCAGTCACCTTCAAGCTCGAGCTACCAAGTACCATGAGAAGACATCAAGGTTTCCATCTATCCATGTTGGAAACATATCAGAGTTCATCATTGAGAGGGGAGACACCTAGTCCTTTACCACCTATTGAGATTGATGATCATGAAGAATTTGAAGTCGATCATGTCCTAGACTCGAGAATATCCCGAGGAAGATTGGATTACCTTATTCATTGGAAAGGGTATGGCATTAGGGACCGTACTTGGGAACCTGCCTAAAGCCTTCAGAGAGCACCAATCAGGGTTTGATAATTCCATAAGACAAATCAAATGAACCCGAGACCAGAGAACAAGAACCCTCCTCGTGGAACTCATCGCTTGAGGGGTATTGATATCATGGAGAAAGGAAACCATATTGAACCTTAGATACCATGTGAATCCTATATCTCATGATTGGTTTAGAATTAGGAGAATCCAATGCTTCCATTGCATCTGTAACATGCCAAACCCCTAAGGTCGACTATCTATTTGCTAAATTTTGACATTCGAATATCCTGATTGATTTGTTGATATCATTGATGACATCATCAATTGGAAACCACCCTTGGGAACTTCCATTGCAGATCTATATAAGGAGTGGTTGGCCAAAGTCATAATCATTCTTGCCAATACCAATCTTGGGAGCTCAAGGAGTAATGACCACCAAGTAACTACTCTCGAAGTTCTAGTTCTAGTTCTTGTCTTCTTCCTTGTTCTATTCTTGTCTAGTCTAGTTCTTGGACATCCTGTCTTGTCCTCTTGTAATCTTGTAGTGCAAGATATTGTTGATTTCTTTCTTGTATCTAGTTCATCTCCCAGAAGGGAGTTCTTGTAATCAAGATATCTTGTTTCATACTTAGGAGCTCGGGTTGTCGGATCTCCTGTATAATGTCTACTTGAGTTATTCATACCTATCAGTCCCGGGTTGTAGGACATCTTGTATCAATCATATATTCTTATATCGTTTTACCTATGTGGGTGTTCCTGTAATCAGAAGTATATTTCCAAAATCTTGTTTAGTGTAATCAGAGAGCACAATCTAGTGCTCCCTTGACAAAGATAACCATTAAGCTCCCCAATAATGACAACTACTTGGATGTCTATAAACCTATACCCTTTGTGAGAAACTTAGGAAAATTCTAGAGGTGGCACATTATGCAAAACTTCTTGGTTACTAGTATGTTCTTCTTGGTTACTATTATGTTCAAGATGGGTTGTTTGTTTTAAGATGGATGGTCCATCTTAGTGTTTCTAGCTAAAAGCTAAAAATCAGAAGGAGATGATGGAGTGGACTATGAGGATTGCTCTGCACCATGATCTTTGTAGATATCTTCTTTTTTCCTCTTAGGAGACAACCTATAAGCATACCTAGGCATTCATAACAGTAGGCCTTATAATGAGCATTTTTACATGTAAGACTAGATTAGTGAAAAGCTTTGTAAACCATGGAAGTATTACCTTTTTTCACCTCATAGCTCAAAGTCTAAATGATGTTCATCTATCTTTTATGTACTTGAAATGAAATTATGGGATTCTTAGATCTTGTCCAAGAAGTTATTTGTCATGAAGGTTGCAATTGATAGCATCACCCATCTTCCAACACCAAAGCAAGTTCTACTACCTCGTTTAAAGTGTGGTAGCACTCGTTGCACACAAGCACATGCAATGTCTCCCTAAGCCAAATCACAAACTACATACTTGAAGAACATCAGGCACATGGTCTTTTATCTTCAATAGAATTTATCTGCCTATTACTTCATTGTAAGTTGTCTCTACTACATGAAGAACAAGACATCTAAAGCCTTGATATCCTCAATTTGAAGAATAAAGTTATTACAAAATATGACTTTGAATTTTGCCCAAGTGGTAGGTTTTTTCTTGTTCTATTGTATTTTTCTCCACCATCAGTGGGCAACATCCATCAAACTATAAGTGGCATGTTGGACCTTCTATTTCTCATCAACTTTATTGCAATGCCATAAGCAATACTCCCACTTACTAATCCACTTGTCTACCATACCCAGATTTAAGATCAATTTTACTAAAAACACGTGCTCCATGAAGTTTATCTAGCAAGTCATCTATCCTAGGAAAAGGATATCTTTTTTTAGATCAGCTATTTCTTGTTGATGTAAAGTCCATGTCTTTAAGGTGCTTTATGGGGAGGGGAATTACCAAGAATTTAAGTATATGCTATGGTCAAGTGATCCCCTAGAAGGTGGTAGTTTAGAAGGAAAATCATGAGTAAAACAATCCTTATAGGAATCCATAAATGATTTATGTGCATCAGGAAGTGTATGTGTATAATCAACTATGTTATTGAAAAACACGATACATCAATTGTAGCCTTTCCTAAATGCACATTTTACTTGAGTAGGACTAAGTAATTGAAATGATTCGAAGTCATGCATTGGAGACAAACAAATATCTCGATTATTAAACTTAAAATTCATGGTGTGTGTATGATAATCACTTTATGGGTTATAATGATGATGAAAAGGCATACCAATTATAACATCATAGGACTCTAAGGAGCAATTAAGAATGTGCATGCATCTATGTATGAACCTATACAAATCCGAACATAATGCAATTCACTTGTAACACTATATCTATCTCCTTGAAATGTAGCCTTAACGTTATACATAGAAGGAAGTGGGTTTAATTGGAGATCTTTCACTAGTGTAATAAAGTCATGTGAGCTACCATTTTCATGTAAAATATTAACAACTTTACCATTAATAGTACCTTGCATGCAAATTAAAGAATGAATAGAAATTTCCTTACCTAAGGTACTTAGATCATGTTCGAATGCTTCTTGAGACCAATCAGGTTTAATGTCTTTGCAAACCACGTCCATGTTGGGTAGTTGAGATCCGACAAGCTTCATGACATTAGTTTGGAACCTACATTTATCTTTAGTATGATGAAACTTGCCATAATGATAGAAATTGATATGTGGTATCTTTTGATGAGCATCCATCATTGTACTTTAAAGGATTGGAGATTTTGTGGGTTGTAGGGGAGTGGTCTTGGGTACAGGTGAGAAAGTGGATTGAGGACGGCATTGAAAAGTAGGGGGCCTTTGAAAGTAGATGGGCACTGAAAACTAGGAGAAGAAAGCCTACTGAAGGGACGCTTGAAAGGAAAATTGGCCTTGATTGGTTTTTTCATTGATGTCATTGTTGTAAGAGAATGGACTTAGTGATGGATTGAAACTCTTTCTCAGCATCATGTGCAAAATAAATAGCTTCATAGAGGTTCATGCAACATAGGGTGTTAAGCTTAGCTTGGATTCCCATCTCGAAACCATCTTCATACTTTTGTTGCAAGTTTTTATACAAATAACTAGAAGTACTATCTTCTAAAAATAACTATCTTGTAGATATTCTTCTAAATATCTGAAAAGGTTTTGATTAAGCCCATGCATGTTTAGACCCTCATGAATCTTCACTTGCTAAATCAAAACACAAATTATATTAAAAACTTCAAGGCATGAAAATCAATTTAACATTCCATTATTCCATAAAGTATAATACTGACACTAACCTCTCTATGGTACTTTAGCAATTCAAGCCCTTCACCTTCCACTTGAGGTCTCTACTAGTGAATGTTCCCATTTGTAAGTGGTATCTTTGAACTAGATGGTTCTCTAGATGAAACTTTTATCTATGCCAATGTACCAATTGGAGACACCCTTGGTTCTTTAATCACTTCAAAGATCATCCAACACCATCCTCCATGCATGTAACCTTGGCATTAAGGGCCATAATATTCTTTAATTCTCTTATTTTACATACATGAACAATCATTAGTTAATGCATTCTAATCAATGCATATATTCATCCATTCTCTTATAATCAACCATTTCTTTTAGAAGTTATGTGGATCTTTAAATGCATTGAAAATAATGATTTTCAAAAGAAATCAAATCGAAAAATATAAATACATATACCTCAATGATTTCCAATGTGGGTCTCTGATACAAACAAACTTTTTTATGATAGATTAATGTCGTGTGGAAGAAATAAATCATTCAAAATTTAATCTATCGTAATAGAACAATAACCCAATGCATCTTTTCTCTTTTCTTTTAACTCATTTTCCATGACAGTTTGAGATATAAATTTCCATTTATTATTCTAGATCAGGTGTAATTTAAGGATAATTGTCTACTATAGGATGCAAACATCGGCCATAAGTATCTAAAAGATTGGTCTCAACATCCTCTTTGAAGAACAACAGAAAGATGAGACATATCCTTCATTCAATATGCAACTCACACATGCAAACAAACATAACATGAAAGAGATTCTTTATGTATTGAACTCTTCATGAATGAAAAAAGATTCGAATTGTAATGATAATCTACAATTTATATAAATGTTGGGGATGTTTTTCATGAAATATAACTTAAACTCGTACAAAGAACAAACACTTTTTTTTCATAATCGTGTTTTGGAAACTCATAGTGCATGAAAGATTTCTTGGAAAAGGATTAAATCTCTTGTTTAACATAGTGTATCATCGTGTTTGAGGATTTTCTGAAAGTAGATTCTTTAGAGTATTTCGTATAACCGTGATGCCAAAAGATATGAAACAATAGTTCTCATAGAGACATTGTGCAAGCTTTGACATCATGGAAATCGTTCAATTGATACTCTACTATTGTATAGCCTAACTTGTATTTATTAAAGCATGAAAAAGCATACAAAAGTTTCAGTGAGATTTATTTCATGTCCCAATAGAGGCTCTAAGTTAATTCTAGAGTTAGTCAATGCGTTTCTGCGATACAAGAAAAGCTGCAAAACGACTAGGGACTATCATGAAGATCAGCCCTACAATGGAGTAAATGTGCCCGTCCATCGATTGGTATGTGCTCCTCGCCTTGTGTGTGAGACATTATGAGAGATATCTTCCTTACGTACTTTGACTTGAGAACAGAGACTTCGTTAAAGACACAAATAAACCTCTTTGATCTCGGAGGTGGAAGTGATAGAAAATGCCATTCTAGATTGTAGGATCACCATGACCATAATTCAGACTTAATCACTCACATACTTTATTCATTGCAAATGTAATCTCTATTTTGATTTCCTTTTAAATTTTGAATTAACGAAATAGCTTAGTCCCTACATGTGAAACATGCACCGCACCCGATAAAATCATTAATTTGGGTTTGGTTATCTGGTTGCATCCCTAGGAAACTGAGCAGCACGCAATGTTTTGATCATATACACTTTTCTTGTAGCTACTATTCTCCTCTGAATATCTACTTTTGGTTTTTTGTACTCCGTAATTGATTATATTTGAAGTACAGAGATGTCTTTGCAATATTTCATTTGTGTATAGGCCAAATAGCCAAGATTTGAATCCGCTTTTATCCAAACTCTTCATAAGCATTGGCATTTGAGATGTTTCATAGTGTATTTGTAATATCGTGACATTCCCAAAAGAAATAATTTAAGAAACATATTTTAAAATTACACATCCATTCGAAAGTATTTTGGATTGTCATGCCCTTCTATTGACGTGGAGATTTTTAAAATCTAAGAACGTTTATGAGAGGAATTACGCAGAAACCGTTTGAAGAATTATTATAGGACACCTTCCAAAATACAATGGCTGAACGAGAATATAAAGGTTTCATGGTCATTTCTAAAGTTTGGCATTTGATGTGATTGTAAGGATTTACTATTGTAATTGAGATAAAGAACGTATGGTTATATGGCACGTATCTCCTTCATGTCTTTACCAATTCCCGGATAACAAGGATTCTTGAAAACTTATGGAACAAAAAATTATGTTTCTTGAAAATTTTAACTGTGAGAATATAAAATTTTTATTATTATAACGATAATACGGGATTTATATAAATATTGAGGATCTGTTTCATGAAATATAACTTAAACTCGTACATGAACGCTAAGTGAGCATAACGTATACGTTAAGGATACGGCCGAAAAATGTTTTTGTTTCTAATTACTACAAAAAGAAAAACGCTTTTTTTCCCAACGGTGTTTTGAAAACTCATAGTGCATGAAAGGCTTCTTGCAAAAGGATTATTTGTCTTTTATAACATAGTGTATCTTCCTGTTCGTTCATTTTCCGTAAACAAATTCTTTGAAGATATTTCTTACAATTATAAAATCAATCAATGCTAGATGCATCATATTGTATGGGTTTGAAAAGAAAGATAGAATGTTTTTTGCAAGTCTATATGTTGCAAACCAACAATTGGAGTGATTAAGGAAATATGGATTCATAGCTGCTCACGAAATTACCAGAGGTTCTATCCATATGTGTAGAATATCCCTACCATGAATAAATATTATAGAAGAACCATTACTATCTGATATATGGATCCTTTTTCGTTTATTTACTTGTATAGAACTACCGTGTGTGTTATTTCACTTGGACTCTTAATATATCAAACCAAGATAACCACGATGCCAAGAGATATGAAACAGTAGTTTTTATATAAGCATTGTGCTAGCTTTGACATCCAGGAAATCGATCAATCATTATTAAAACATGTATCATTAGTCTAATATGTATTTATTAAAACATGAAAAAGCATAGGAAACTTTCAATGAAACGTATTTCGTGTCCCAATAGAGGCTCTAATGTATCTTGAGAGCTAGTCAATGAATTTATCGGATACAACAAAAAAAAAAATCCGCAAACTGACTATGGAATATAGTGAAGATCAGTCCTACAATGGAGTAAATGTTTCCTTCCCTCAATCTGTATGTGCTCCTCTCCTTCTGTGTGAGAAATTGTGAGATCTCACTTTCTGATGTCCTTTAGCTCGAGAACAAAGACTAACTTAAGGACTCAAATAAACATCTTTAGTCTCAGAGGTGGATATGTAGGATCACTATCATCATATTTCGGGTTCAAATCACTTATTAACTTTATCAATTGCAAATGTAATTTCTGTTTTGATTTCCTTTTAATTTTTTTCTTACTTAAATAACTTAGTACCTAGATGTGGCACATGCACTTACCCAATTAAATAATTAGTTTTTGATTTTGGTGATCTAATTCCATCCTTTGGAAAGTGAGCGGTACTCAGTCTTTTGATCTTTTACACTTTTCTTGTAGCTACTCTTGTCCTTCGAATATCAAGTTTTGGTTTCTAGTAGTCCATGCTTGATTTCATTTGAAGTGTAGAGATGTCTTTGCAATGTTTCATTTGTGTATGAGCGAAATAGCATACGTTTGAATCATATTTTATCCAAACTCGTCATAAACATTTGCATTTTAAATGTTTCATAGTGTACTTGAAGTATGGGTAACATTCCAAAAGTAAGTAATTTGAGAAAACTATTTTAAAATTACACATGCATTTGAAAGTACTATGGATTTCCGCGCCCTTGTAATTACATGGAGATTTGTAAAATCTAAGAACATTTATTAGAGGAAATACGCAGTATAGATAATGCTGTTGAAGTCTCCAAACAAAAGCATTGAAAGAATTATTATAGGACATCTTGCAAAATACGATGGATGAACGCGACTATGAAGGTCGCATGAATACTTCTAAAGTTTGGCATTTGATATGATTATAACCTTTCTTTATTTGAATTTTGATAAAGAGCGTATGACTATATAGAACGTACATCCTTTATGTCTATAACAATTACCCGATAACAGCGCCTCTAATAAGCTTCAATAGTTGTGACAAGAATCTTGAACAGGATAGATCAAAATTTTATATATCATTTTGTTTTTCCATTACATCTGAAATAATGCTCTGATGCAGTCGGAGTAGTACGCATATATTTACCCAAATAAGATACGATGAGGAACAAGTACAACATATATTTGTCACGATATAATACGGTGACATATGAAAGAAAGTGGAAATGCTTTCACAACATCATTTATGTTTACTCCCCCACGATTGAAAAACACGGCCATTCGAAACATTGAGAGTGCAGCATGACGATCAAATCCCTTATGCGTATCTGTTAATTGAGCTTGCTTTTCGGCAGTGCGTCCAGAACTTCTCATTGTGTCACCCCACACTTTGTATGGAGTTCATTCGTCAATGTCAGCCATAACTTGACACATGCATATGTTGCGATTGAAACACTCGGGGCGTACTCCTTCAACGCACTTGTAATGAAATGAACATAATCCTCAGCTTCACTTGCAAACTAATTCGAGCACACCTTAGCAATCTATCAATTTGAAAAGGCTAGCAATTATGAGATGATACTTGGAAGACCTTTCATGAGACAGCTTAAGGTAGTGCAAGACAGCTTAAGGTAGTACTTACAGCACAAAGGAACCACGATAAGGATAAATATCCACACATATACGTATCAAGATGTTCCCCCCTTACAATGGAATCTGATTCATAAGGAGGAGGAGGATCAATCCATTCACAATATAGGTTCAAGTGACCAATCATGGATGAACGAAGACAATCATCTATGGATATGCCAGGCAACAAAAAAGGAAGAGGAAAGGAAGAAAGGATGGCAGCAAAGGCAAGGAGTTGCTAGATCTGTACAAGATCGAGCTTACATGCCCTAGATATTCCTAGATGAAGAACTCGAACCTCATGGTTGGATGGAGATTTTAGCCACTCTTGATGTATGTGTAAATGAAGAGGTAATAACCATGAATGAATGCATTGAGGAGGAAGGATATGATGTAAGTTTATACGTGGTTGTTCTCCAAGAAACCAAAGAAGGAGAGGTAATTGAAAAAGAATGGAAGGAGGATTATGAGCATTGAAATGGAGCATGAACAAATTGAAGCAGAAAGTGAAAATCAAAGAGTAAGTGTCATAACTAATGAGTTGAATCAAGGAATGACACAGGGAGAAGAACTTGGACTAGATGAAGAAAATGAAAAAGGAGAAAACAAGGCTCAAGATCAATTTGAAGTTTTTACCCACTTCAAGAAATATGAGGTAGAAGAGAGGAAAATTGCTATCCAAATGCCAAAACAGGAAGCACAACCAGGAATAGCATATGACAACAAGGAACAGACCAAGAAAATAGTAGTAACTTTGGAGGAAGGAGAAGAGCGATGCACTTTTATAGGACAAGGTGTCTCAATGGAGGAAGAAAGAGAGTTAATATGACTCATACAAGAATACAGAGATGTCTTTGCTTGGACATATAAAGATTTAAAAGGAGTAGATCCCTCTATCTGTGCCCATAGAATCCCTATAACATCATAAGCCAAACCTTCCAAACAAAGACCATACACATATAATGATGTTTACTCAGCAAAAATTAAGTAGGAGATAGATAAGTTGTTGGATGCAGGCTTCATTTATGAAATTGAACACACGGAATGGGTATCACCTTTCGTGGTCGTCCCTAAAAAGAATGGCAAGTTAAGGGTATGTATTAACTTGAAGAAAGTAAACGCTGCCACCATACGCGATAGTTACCCATTGCCTATCATCAATCATCTTTTGGAAAGGGTTGCAGGAAAGGAAGTCTATAGTTTTCTGGATGGCTTTTCAGGATATAATCAGGTAGCAATTACTCCTGAGGACCAACATAAGAAAGCCTTTGCGACTAAATGGGGAGTATACGCATTTATGGTTATGCCCTTTGGTCTAACCAATGCCCCAACCCCTTTTCAAAGGCTGATGTGCCATGTGTTCATGGAATTCTTAAGGAAGAGCATGGAGGTATATGTGGATGCTTTATGCACCTATTCAGCCCACGATCGGAACATATCCCAGAACTAGGAAAGATTTTTGCCAAATGCCGACAATATGGAGTTTGCCTTATTTTGGAACAAAACAATCACAAATTTATGATTACAAAGAGCTTGAAGCAAGTCTATGCTCATATTGAAGTTCAAGAAGTCATTTGAGAAAGTGAAGAGATCTCATAAGTGAAGCCTGTATACATATGTACATTACAGTTGGAAATTCTTGTAATATGAGTATAGATAATCCTTAGGATGATAAGGAGTAATATAATAGACATGGGATAAGTCTAGAACCATATTTATATAAGTCAATGATGTAAAGAAATACATGAGAGAGTCATTAGAAGCCAAGTGTCATTAAGGTAGATGTGTAGAGAGTGATCTTCACGAGTTAGCGTCCAGTCTTTCTCTGATTTCTCTCACTCTGATCACGTGGATCAGAAATCCTTTTGTAAACATCTAATTTGGAAGTTAATGAAGCTATGGTCAAAGTTTCATCATCTAATTCCTTTCATGCTGTGAGTATGATCAATAGGAACATATGTATGTAAAATCTACAAATAGACTTCTCAAAGTCGCACACTTTTTCGTGTCAATGTTTTGCTTAGATCTCAGTGCATAGTGTAAAGTTTTCTATAAATGAGCACTCAAAATCTAAGTTAGAAGATAAGGAAGCTATGGCTAAAAGCATTTAGCAAAACAAGATCTGTGTTGTGAGAAATCAACTTAAGAAGTTGACCATGTCAAAGTCATCATTTCTGAAAGACAGTTTCTGACATAAGTTTGATCTAACTGATCAAATTAGAAATCTAGTAGTTCTTTTGAAGAACTAATGCTCAATATAGTTGCGCAAATATATCCTGGATATGTGAGTATCATTTGAATCATTAAAAACAAAGATTGAAGTCTACTTCTAAAGCAGACTCTTGAAGATGAAGAAAGCTTCATTCAGAGAAGTATTTCTTAATATATGTGGAAGATAATTTGAATTTTGTGTAAAGTTTGATTTATTCTTCATATAGAGAAGTTCTTAAGTCAAGCTAAATCAGACATTTGGAGATTAAAAGGTCTCCAACAGTGGTATCAGAGCTGAAGGTGCAATACAAGTGAAGTAAAGAGCATTGGAAGTCCCGACTGTTGCAGGTATTGAAGTTCCTTCTAACTGAAGGTGGACAAGGACAAATTCTTGAAGATAACCTACAGAAGTACAAAGTACGAGTTCAAAGAATCAAGAAAGATTAAAGCTTCATATCAAAGCTACACTTTATTATCATAAATCATAGTAATTGCAGACACAGAAGATCAAAGATGGGAGAAAGCTTGCAGGTTGATAAGCTAGATAGGGAGAACTATCCAGCTTGGTCCATGAGGATGGAGGCACACCTCATGAGCAAAGATTTGATGGCATTCATTGCAGGAGAAGAAGAAAAGCCTGAGTTTGAAGATCCTAGTGTTCCAACTAGGGAGGAACTTGTAGGTTTGAAGAATTGGATGAGAAAGGATGCTCAAGCTAGGAGCATCATTTACATGGCTGTAAATGATTATCTTCTTCCTCACATCATAGGATTAGAAACTGCAACAAATGTGTGGAATGCTTTGGAAGAGCATTTCCAAAACAAAACCAACTCTAGGAAGTCTCATTATGGGGAGAATTCACAACTTTCAAGAAGAAGAGCTCACAATCAATTTCTGATTATGTAGCAAGAATGAAGGATATTGCAGATAGCTTGGGAGCAGTAGATGAAGAAATTGAAGAGGATAAGTTGGTAAGGCAAATACTTACAGGTCTGAGAGGAGATGAGAAGTGGAAGCCTTTCATATTGTCCATAGAATTGTCACTTGATCACTTCACTTCTGATCTTAATCAATTGCTAGGACACATGCTAACTTTTGAGCAGGACATTAAAGGAGACAATGATAGGAGTGCAAGTCAAGCTATGTACTCCAAGGACAAGAAAAAGAATGGCAAAGGGAAGCAGTCAACTGAGGATGAAGGAACTTCAAGTGAAGCTAACTTTACAAAGGGAAAGATGAACTTCAGAGGTAAAGGTAGAGGAGGTAAGAACAAAGATAACAGTAAAGCTTGTTGGATTTGTGGTAGAACCAATCATTTGGCAAATGATTGTTGGTATAACAATCAAAATGGTGGAAGTAATAACCAGAGCTTTAATCAAAGATGTAGAGGAGGCAGAAACCAAAGAGGCAACTTCAGAGGAAGAGGTGGTAGGACATCATATTCTAGAGGAGGTGGAAGAAGTTTTCAATCTCAGTCCTACAACAACAATTATCATAATTCTACATCAGATCAGAAGGATGATATGACTCTTATCTTGAATGCAACTCATCATGAAGGAATACGAGAAGACCAAAGGGTGTTTTATATTGACTCAGGATGTAGTAATCATCTGAGTGGAAATATATCATTGATGACTGATATGGAAGCAAAGGTGAATGGACATATAGTTCAAACACGTGACAACACTAAGCATAAAGTGGAAAGCATTGGATCAGTGAATACAAAGAATGGAAGTACACACTTGAGCAAGGTACTTTATGTTCCTACTATTCCTAAAACCTTGATAAGTGTAGGGCAAATTGTGGAGAAGGGATATGAACTTAGATTCATAAATGATGGTGTTTATATGCAAGATCCAAATTAGGGATATAGAAATATCATTGTAGGTAAAAAGGAAGGAAGGTTGTTTACTCTCAAAGGTCAAGGTAATGTGGGACATGCTTTATTTACCTATGGAAGTCAAAAGATGTCTGAGTTAGAACTATGGCATAAAAGGCTAGGTCATTTCAATGAGAGAGCCATAAAGGAAATGTCAAGGAATGATGTGGTGCTTGGTTTGCCAAAAGTTGAAGGGCAACATATGGTGTACAATTATGAAGCTTGTCAATTAGGTAAAGCACACAAAAGTTCATACAATAAATCAGGATATAAGTATTGAAATATGCTTGAATTGATTCATACAGATGTATGGGGTCCTTCAAGGGACTATAGCATAAATGGATCCAGATATTATGTGTTGTTTGTTGATGATGCAACCAGATGGATTAGGCAAAAAGGATTACAAGACAAAAGCTCAAGAGGTTGAGATCAGATGGAGGGGGAGAGTATTTTCTAAAGAATTTGATGACTATTTGTGGAATGCAGGTATAAAAAGAGAAGTAACTTGCAGGTACTCTCCTCAACAAAATGGAGTTGTAGAAAGAAGAAATAGAACTCTTGTAGAATTTTCAAGAGCAATGATGAAGGAAAAGAATTGTCCAAACTACTTATGGGCAGAAGCTATCAACACTGCAACATACCTTGTGAATAGGTTACCTTGTAAGGCTTTGGATGGAAGAACTCCTTATGAAGCATGGTGGGGTAAGAAACCTACACTTGATCATTGTAAGGTATTTGGATGTTTAGCATATGCTTATGTTCCTTCACAATTGAGACATAAGCTAGAACCCAAAGCAGAAAAATATGTGTTTATTGGGTATGATGATAGATAGATGGGTTACAGATTGTGGAGTCCATCCACAAAACAATTTCTTGTTACCAAAGATGTTATATTTGATGAGCAAAGCACATGGTATACAGGGTCAACAAATGATTATGCAAGTGTTGAAGAAATACAAAGGAAAGGGAATACAAAAGTAAGTGTGTTTGAAGAAGATATTGATGATGTTGATTATAAAAGTAAATTGCATGACAATGTTGAAGATGGGCCAAGATTTGATCCAAAATCAAATGTGGCTGAAACTTCAAGAAGTGCAGAGGTCAGAAGATCCTTAAGAGAAAGGAAAGAGCCTATCAGGTATAGCTATGATACATCTTTCCTAACAACAAAAGATTATGCTTACATTCTGAAGACAGAAGAGGATCCAATCACATATGAAGAAGCTAAAGGTAAACAAAATTGGGAGAAGGCAATGCAAGAAGAGTTTGATGCTCTACTTGAAAATGAAACATGGGAGTTGGTGCCAAGACCAAAGAATCAGAAGGTCATTGGATGTAAATGGGTGTATAAAACAAAAAGGTTTGCAGATGGTAAAGTGTCTAGATACAAGGCTAGACTTGTGGTCAAAGGTTATGCCCAAACTTATGGGGTAACTTATGATGAAACCTTTAGTCCTGTTGCTAAGATGTCTACAATTAGATCATTGATTGCTATTCCTACTTGTAAAGGATGGAAGTTATCACAATTAGATGTGAAGAATGCATTCTTGAATGGATATATTGCAGATGAAGTATACATGCAACAACCAAAAGGCTTCATGGATTCAATTGGATCAGATTATGTGTGTAAGCTCAAGAGAGCTTTGTATGGGTTGAAGCACGCTCCAAGAGCATGGAATTACAGGCTTGTTAAGTTCTTGAATGAATGTGGATTTCAAGCATCAAAGGTCGATAGTAGCTTGCTAGTGAAAGCAAGTGAAAATGGATACATATACATGTGTATTTATGTTGATGATATTATTGTCATAGGTACAGATGCTCAAGGAATCAAGGAGCTTAAGAAACAAATAGAGAAGCAGTCTAAGATAAGTGATTTGGGAAACTTATCTTATTTCTTAAGAATGCAGATTGTATATACTCAACATGGAGTATATGTTACACAAGAAAGATACTTGAAGAATCTTCTGGTCAAGTTCAATAGCCTTCAACCACACCATTGGAGGTAAATCATAAGTTGAGCAAGTATGGAGGTCAAGAATTCAATGATATGAAGAAATATCAGATTTTGGTAGGTAGTGTAATCTATGCTACCTTGACAAGGCCAGATCTATCATATGCAGTAGGTGTGTTATCACAATTCATGCATTGTCCAAAGAAAACTCATTGGATTGCAGCTCAAAGGGTACTCAGATATATCAAAGGAACCCTAAGTGAAGGTCTGCATTATGGATTTACTTTCGATACAAGAATCAAAGTGTTTAGTGATGCAGATTGGGCAAGTGATTTAGATGATAGAAGGTCTACTCATGGATATCTGTGTTATATTGGAGATAAACTAGTTTCTTGGTGCTCAAAGAAGCAACATATAGTTGCTTTGTCATCTACAGAAGCTGAGTATAAAGGTGTGGTAGAGGCTGCAAAAGAAGTGATATGGTTAAAGACCTTATTGAAGAGTTTTGGAACTCATCAGAGTACTCCAATTATTCTTGGAGATAATATGAGTTCATTGTATTGGCAGCTAACCCTGTTTTTCATGCCAGGACTAAGCATATAGAGATTTAGTATCATTTCTTGAGGGAAAAGGTACTTGATCAAGAGATTGAAGTAATGTATACTTCAACAAAAGAACAAGTTGTAGATATGTTGACAAAAAGCTTGGATGGACCTAAGCTACAGAGGTTCAAAGAGATGGCAGGAGTAAAGAAGAATGGAATAATCACAATTAGTGACTGAGGGGGAGCTATTGAAACAAAACAATCACAAATTGATGATTACAAAGAGCTTGAAGCAAGTCTATGATCAGATTGAAGTTCAAGAAGTCATTTGAGGAAGTAAAGAGATCTCAGAAGTGAAGCCTGTATACATATGTACATTACAATTGGAAATTCTTGTAATATCAGTATAGATAATCCTTAGAATGATAAGGAGTAATCTAATAGACATAGGATAAGTCTAGAACCTTATGTATATAAGTCAATGATGTAAAGAAATACATGAGAGAGTCATTAGAAGCCAAGTGTCATTAAGGTAGATGTGTAGAGAGTGATCTTCACGAGTTAGCATCAGATCCTTCTCTGATTTCTCTCAGTCTGATCATGTGGATCAGAAATCCTTTTGTACACATCTAATTTTGAAGTTAATGAATCTATGATCAAATTTTCATAATCTAATTCCTTTCATGCTGTGAGTATGATCAATAGGAACATTTGTATGTAAAATCTGCAGATAGACTTCTCAGAGTCGCGCACTTTTTTGTGTGAATGTTTTGCTTAGATCTCAGTGCACAATGTAAAGTTTTTTATAAGTGGGCACTCAAAATCTAAGTTAGAAGATAAGGAAGCTATGGCTAAAATCTTTTATCAAAACAGGATCTGTGCTGTGAGAAATGAACTTAAGAAGTTGACCATGTCAAAGTCGTCATTTCTGAAAGACAGTTTCTGACACAGGTTTGATCTAAGTGATCAAATTAGAAATCTAGTAGCTCTTTTGAAGAGCTAATGCTCAATATAGTTGCGCAAAGGTAGCGTGGATATGTGAGTATCAAAATCGAAGTAATATAAAAAGATTGAAGTCTATTTCTGAAGCAGACTCTTGAAGATGAAGAAAGCTTCATACAGAGAAGTATTTCTTAATATATGTGGAAGATAATTTGAATTTTGTGTGAAGTTTGATTTATTCTTGATATACAAAATTTCTTAAGTCAAGATAAATCAGACATTTGGAGATTAAAAGGTCTCCAACACCTTAATCCAGAAAAGTGTGTCTTCATGGTTGGACAAGGGAAGATATTAGGAAACATTGTCTCTAAAAATGGGATTTCCACGGATGAAGATAAAATCAAAGTGATTATGGATTTGCCGAGACCAAAAACAACTAAAGAAGTGCAAGCATTTATGGGACATTGTGGATAATACCGTAGGTTTATCCACATGTATGCCATAATTGCTAGGCCCCTTTATGCATTACTCTCTCAGTTTATTTGGATAGAAGAATGTGAAAAGGATTTCAATGAATTGAAGAATCGATTAAGTTAAACACCAATTCTTAGAGTTCCTGATTGGAACAAACCATTTTATATTCATGTAGATGCTTCCAAGTTTGCCATTGGATGCATCTTAGCACAGCCAGTGGATACAGGAAAGTTAGACCACCCTATAACCTATGCTAGTAGACAATTAAATCAAGCAGAATACAATTATACCACAATGGATCGAGAGGGTTTAGGGATGGTGTATGCAGTGAAGAAGTTTCGACACTACCTATTGGCAAACAAATTCAAATTCTTCATCGATCATCAAGCCCTATTGTACTTCGTCAATAAACCTTGTAATATGGGACGACTAGTACGATGGTTTTTATTGCTGATGGAATTTGATTTTGAAGTAGTAGTCAAGAAAGGGAATACACACATTCGAGCAGATCACCTATCAAGAATGACACATGGAGAGCCCCCCACAGGAGTACCAGATGATCTACCAGATACTTATCTTTTTAATCTCGAAGTATGTCCCCAATGGGCAGAAAATTTGTTCCCTATTCTCACATACGGACCTAGACATGGGATCACTACAAACAGAAGTCAGGAGTTATGGAAGACTACAAATCTCCACATCATTGCTGGAAGCATATACCACCAAGATCCAAGAGGAACAAGAAATGTGGCTTTAGAAAGCACATGTAAATCAATGGAAAACTCATTTAAACACGAATGAAACATTGAAAACACTGAAGAGATTAGGCATATAGTGGTCAACCATGTAGAGGGATACACATAACTATGTATCTACCTGCCCAATTTGTCAATAACAAAGGCCAAAAGAGAACTCTACTCTATGTTACTCCATTGTAGCACCCATATGGAGTATGCCTCTAGTAAAATTCTTGAAAACCGTGTAGTACCCGGAAGGAGCTACTCCAGCAAGGAAACGTGCCCTTACTGAACAAAGCAAGGACTATGTTCTTATAGGAAAATAGCTCTTCAAGAGAGGAAGGGAGAATCACGTACGAACTTGCATTCATTAAGACGAGTATCTTTTTGTCTTAGAAATGGCGCATACAGGAGCTGCAAGAGGACATTTTTTTGCAGAAAAAACAGCAAAAATGATTCTCTTCGCAGGAATGTGGTGGCCAACTCTACATCAAGATGCAGCTACTTACGTCCAAAACTGCGACACCTGTCAAAAACCTATGATGAGTGCCACAACATTTACCAAATGGGAAATAGATTTTGTAGGACCTATTACTCCACCAGCTAAAGGTTCTCATGCCGAGTACATAATTATCGCAACATATTATTTGACCAAATGGGTAGAATCCAAAGCAACCAAGAAACACGATGCAAGGACCACGGCCAAGTTTCTCTTTGAGAACATATTAAGTAGGTTTGGATTGCCTATTGAAATTGTGAGTGATAGGGGCACACATTTCGTCAATGAAGTAATAGAAGCCCTAATGAATGAATTCTTAGTGATTCCTAAGAAATCAGCCCCTTATCACCCGCAAGCCAACGGACACACTGAAATTTCAAACAAAATCTTATGCATAGTCCTCACTAAGATTGTTAACAATGGTAGATCCGATTGGGATAAGCAGTTACATCATGCTTTATGGGCATTCAGAGTAGCCTACAAAAGAGCCATAGGAACTACTCCCTTTAACCTAGTATATGGACCGAATGCCATCTTGCCAATTGAATTATTGGTACCTACTCTCATAGTAGCTACAAATTACGAATGGACTGGACATGAGTTATCAACTCAATTAGATCAAATAGAAAAGTTACACGAAGTAAGATTACAAGATGTGGCATTACGCTGCAAAAAGGTAGCAGAAGGCATATTTTGATGCTCATATTAAAGAGAAAAAACTTCAAGGAGGGAGATTTGCTCCTGGTGTATACTTTGAAGCAACATGCAAGGAAACTACAAAAAAGAGGATATGGGCCCTTGATAATGAATCGTATATCTATTAACGGAGCCATAAGCCTAGTGACCCTAGATGGATAAGTATTGCCAAACTATATAAGTGGTTGTCAAGTAAAAAAATAATTAGAGCTGTTGATAGAGGAAATCAAGTCACAACTTCTAATTGCTAAAAATAGACGAGAAGAAGACGAAAGAATATGAGAGGAAGTAAGACAGGAAGCTCTAGAATGAATCAAGAAATAGAAGGAATGGATGAGAGAGAGGGATGAAAGATATCGACAAGGAGAGGAATTCGTCCCAATGGCTAACTTTAGAGCCTCTAAAAACCTGGGGCAGCACACAAAGCAACCATATTTGAATTTGGATGTTGGAACAGAAGAGTACCACTTGGTGGATGCTCTCATTGACACAAGAGCAGCTGTAAGCTATATCAGGTCTTCATTGACGCCCATCTAAGTCAGAATTACGCCCATCTAAGGCAGAACTGATTGGAATAGGAGGAACAGTTACTCACTGCATAGGTGAGATTACCTTGTCACTACATCTTGGAAACAATACGATGCAACAAAAACTCTCAGTGTGTCATGATCAAGACTTATTAGAGGAACTCGTGTTGGGCCAAGATTGGATATATGAATATGAAGTGACTATCCAATTAGCCTTAGGTTACATATTGGCCAAGATAGGACACCGTGAGGTATTCAACATGTTAGACAAACGACTTGTCAAAGCCAAATGTTTAGGCCCGAGAGATCACTCACACATGCATGATAATAAATATATATCCACCCCCACTATGGAAACCCCACCATCAAGTACTTCATGTGAGAATGCACAGAATCTCAATCTCACACACCTTTCTAAACCAATGAACCTCACTTCTAACATCGTTCACACTAAAAGCCCGTGTCAGGTATTGAGCACAATAGGGACTAGTCGCCAAGACTATCACAAACTTTCACGCATTAGGATCCATCCCATTCCTCACACTAGACAGGCTTGGACCAGAAAAGATCAGGTGATAGCATATCATCAACAACGAAGCTACACTCTACACCGGAGAGAACAACAATACAAAAACTCGAGTCAAGCTGGACTCACAGGTCCACAAAGGATTGCTAGAGTGTGGATTCGGAAGAAGGTGATGGCCGCCCAACCTGCACACACGCAGCTGTGGATTCCTAAATCATGCACATTGAGGACAATCATTAACATGGAAATATCGAAGCTCAAGGAGGATCAATACAACATGAAGGCTAAACAACAAGACACAAACACCTATTTAAGACATTGTAGGAACAGAAATACGCAACAAAAACCATTCAAAGATGCAAGAGATGGACAAAGCAGAGATACAATGTGAGAAGCACAACAATCACCAAGAATGCTAGAGATACAGTCTGCCACAACAGAATAAAGCAGATCTGGATGCCTAAAGGCAAAACAATCTGTATGCACCGGCCAAACATTTCTATTTGCACACATCTTGAGTTGCAAGCACCCAAAGTATGCATCATAGGGCCACATTACAAGGCCATGCATTCGACACCTACTTCTTCTTCTACTGGATAGCGAAGCACATTTCCGTCTTAGGGTTGAGTGCAGATGGCATCCTCAAATTCTGAGGCTACGCAAGAGGAAGAAGTCCTCCTACTTCCCTTGGAATCGATCTCAAGAGCAAGAGGTCATTGGTTCGTTGAAGATCAACCTGTGTCAGAACTTCTTTTCATGGCCACCATTAAGATTATGGATAGGGATCACTACTTTCCAATCATCTCACAAGATTTCCAGACTATAATACAGGGATTACCTCACATCACAGATGTTTGGACAAGAGCTAGAATTGATGCATTTTTGCAACTTCCTATATATTTGCCCAATTTTCAAAGATGCACACAAGTTATGAACACACTCAAGTCTGCAGTAGATAAGCCGTCAATCCCGAAAGTGAAAGTGCTCGATAAAGTTGGTGCATGGAAGACAATTCGATTCACCCATGAACTGATCAAAAAATCTTTTGGATGGAGTCACGATGGCCTCACTAATGTTAAAGATGAGTGTCATGATCCAAAAATGAGAACCTTTCTGAAAATAAATAGGATAGATATAGAAGAATCGGTTGGATTAGTGCATCAACATTTTTGTTTTCCCAGCATGCATCAATATACAACGCCTTAGAAAACCGTAGTTCAAATGCTTTCCCATGCGATGAGGCAAATTGGAAATAAAGTAAATCTTACTCCATATATTCAAGATCATCTATTCGAAGCTAAGAAGAAGTGGAGTGAGAATAAGTTCTTGAATGGAAGTGTAGCATTGACTTTACTAATCTATGAAGCACTTGAGATGAAAGAATGTCTATGCTTGATGCCAAACTGCATCGAGATTGAAAAATATGTGAAATCAGCTACTGTTCCAAAGAAAAAGAAAACAGTTATCACCACCGAGGACGTGGGAACAAGTTCCCATAAACCCATGAGAGGGACTAAGCGTGTGAGAGAGGAAGCAACACAAGAAACAGAACAGTCCAAGCAGACACACATATTACCAAAGATCCCTCTAACACAACAGCCCATCACAAAAAGGGATCTATCAACGACTCTAGAAGAAATGCATATGTATATGCGGGTCCAAGTGAACCTAAATGTCCAAGGACATCAATATAGACAAGCAAGAGAAGGGAAACAACAAAAGGACAAAGAACATACTCCATAATTAGCTACCAGATACAAAGAATTGGGACTGGAGGATTCTAGTTCTAATGAGGAATCTAGTCAAGAGAAAGACACCTTGGACACCGACATAAGAACAGAAACAAACTATAAGGAATGGACAGAGATAGACCAGGTCAAAGTCATGCCAGACAATCAACAATCGTGCATACAAAACCACGAAGCATCCATGGAACAAACACACCTCATTTAGTTGAACGAAAAATCATAAATCAACATAACAGAAACTTCAATCCCACATAAAGATGTGGTACCACCCATAAAAGAAGAAATACAGACAAGCATGGAAAAAGAAAAAGGTCTACAACAAAATATGGATCAAATTGTGATTGAGATTCCTGATGACATGCCCCAAGGTAAGTTAGTAAGTAAAAAGGTTGAGCCAAAGATACAACTTCATATTCGGCAGCCACATGATACAACATTGCATGTGGCACAAGGAAAAGATGTTATGACAAGTGAAGAACCTAACATCCTGACAACTTGGTAAAATGTCAATGTCACTCAATTAAAACCAATAGTCAAACAAATGATACAGATGGACATGGATACGGAACAGCAAATGATGGAAACAGACGTAGATTACGACAAGGACATGAGAGAAAAGAATCAATTTCAAGTGATGAGTGAACAACTGTCTGGGCAACTAATACAAGTTCAACGGGTGATTTCCGCTAAAGAAACGCAAATAATTGAAGTCAAAGGAAAATGCACTACACTAATTGAGGAGAACCACAAGCTCCAAGAACAACTGATAGGATCACGAAGACAACATGAAGCAAGTGAAGCAGACAAAGAAATAATGAAAACCAGAAGCAATCTGCTAGAAACACACCTCAAGGTATACATGGAGCAAAACGATAATCTACCCAACAGGAATAAAGAATTGATTTAGGCCTTGTTATATGACCAACCGATAGAGACACATGAGACGAAGGTAAATGGCCAAAAAGAATGGACAGATTAGGTGGAAAAGTATGAAAATCTACTAAAAAAGGAGCAAATCTTAAAGGAAGAATGGGAACAAAAGTACATACAAGACACAAATCAACTGAGGAAACAACTCCAAGCGGCTGAAGAAAAATGCCTAGTAATCTATAATGAAGATGCGGATCAAATAGCAGAGATCGGTAATGATCTTCTCGCAGCTAAGGATGCGCTCCAGACAGCCGTTCAGAAAGTTAAAGAAAAGACTGAACGTCTTGCACAACTAGAAGGTCAAATAGAGCAAAGAGCAAACATCGAGGCACCACTAGAGCCACAACCAGAGAATCCTACTAACGAGGTAGAGGTATGTCCTCTATCTCCCCCGATCTATAATTCTCCAATAAAAGAGCAGATGGCGGAACCATGTGATGATCATCCCATGCCATATACTGCAAAAATAGGTCAGAAGGAACGGGCACTATTGATGTCCCGATTCACAAAAAAATTTGAAAATGAAGTTGTCAAAGTCAAGAAAGAAGCCAAAATAAAAGGCAAAGACTTGGATACAATAATGAAGCCTTTCAATATTCTGTAGGGACTTTTGAAAGAGAAAACACGTCAATATGTAAAGAAGATCACAAAAAAGGATCCAGATGAGCAGTTGTACTTCAAAGACAATACATTCAATTACACTCAAGAGGAATTTGAAGCTCCACAACCTATATGACGAAGAAAATTTTTGGAGAAAAATCCCACTTTGCGGGTGCACTCACAAGCAGCACCATATTGATTACAGGTAGATCCTTCATTTTTCCCAACACCACATCGCAAAGAAGCACGAGAATTTTTGGAGATGCAAAAGAGTGGTGTGATCAATAAACAGTGGTTGAATTACCCGCTACTTCCAAGTCCACCTCATAACTATTTATCGACAGAGGATTACATGGTGAAGACCATTGAATTTTGGCTAAATCAATATGCAACAATACCCGATCTAACTATCAAGATGGCTTATAAAATCCTCAGCATGATACTTACAGTTTTGAAAGTATTCAAACACGTGGCATATATATTTTTAAACTTGATCGGTATTAACCAGGGCATAAATATCCTCATTTTTTATCTATCTGTTATGGCTAGTCGACCTACAATCATGGCGTATTAATCAAGGCCCATATTTTTACCAAGCCCGTATATGCAAACCTTCGAGGAAGCCGTTTTTATAGGTTTTTTTGAAATTGATTTGGATATTTTATTAAAAATATCAACGAATCCGAATGCTCGAATGGTGGCATATGAATTGAGCTTCTTCGCAGATCATAGACAGCCACCACATGGTGGTGTGAAAGCTGAACAATGGAAGCAGCTATTGATACGTGAAGCTAATTTGCTTAATGAGACAGAGCAAAAGGTTTACAAAACATACTCCCGTCCAATTCCAAAGCCTGTCAGGGATGATAGAGTTCAGGAGGGGGGTAGTGTTGAGGGAGAGTCTAGCAAAAATGAGAAAAGAAGAAGATCAAGAAAGAAGCTTCACTAAAATTATTATATGTGAAGACATATCTCTTCACGAAGCCCCGTAGGGGCACGCAATACCCATCTCTGTAGAGAGCCCTGCAGGGGCATACATTGGGGGAAGGCACGTAGGAGGCAAGGGTAGATCAAGGCCAACAAGTATCCATGAAGATGTGCAAGAAGATATCTAGCATATCTTGATCCTTAGGGAGGTCCTTCAACATCTGGGTCTTTAGAAGGTCCAGATCGAAGGCTAAAGATCCACACCTTCATACCTTCCACTGATGGCGTGCATGGCAGCCGAACTTAATATAGCAACCCAAATTTCAGGTGCGATTGGAAGATTATCCACGGGTTGCGTACGCAAAAACAAGAAGAAGAGGCCATGACTAATGCAACAGGTCCCGAGTTATGATTAGTTCCTTGCCCTCCGGTAAAACGATATCATTACAACTTCCACAAAAGCGGGCAGTGGTCAACTAGAGGCACCGAGCTGCAGACAAGAAGTGAAGCCTCTTAAGGGACGATAGCGACAAAGAGGAGTGTTGCAGAGCTAAGAAGAGCAAAGAGGCAGAGAAAAAAGAGGGGCCCCAAAATTTTTCCAATTTGGACACTTGATTCTTGTATTATAGCCATTTTCTAATATATTTTCCGATGTAAATGCACTAGAGGAGACCTCTAGATGCATGCCCATGGAGATTTGTAGCCTACCTTTTGTAAATTAATAGGAAACTAGCCTTTTACCTAATAAACTGCCTGTCTCTTGTGTGAAAGGACCATTTTTAGGGCACATGTATATAAGTCAATTTGTGACTCTTTGTAGAGACTTTTTGTCATTGTGAGAATCAACAGCACAGATTTTCGAAATTGTGTCTTCTCCTGTCTGTATCTTCTTCTTTGTGAGCTTGTGTGCATGTGTGATACTTGGAAAGAGTTCTTGGACGTGTTGTCTATCCATGAAAGTGCTTGTTTGCTCTTGGTAAGGTGTGTACAAAGTGTAGGAAGTGTTGAAGTGTAGGAAGGTCAGTCCTGCGACTCAGTATTTTGCTCATAACTTGAAGCACAAGTCAGAATCGAGTAAAAAAAACACTATACGTGCCTTTTCGAGAGCTTTGAAATGAACCCACTATTTGCTATATTCGGAGTTCAGAACTGAGAGAAGAGCTCAATTTACTGTTGGCTGCTGCTCCAATTGTTGTGACATCCCTAAGGATCCCTAAAACTTATTTGGAATAGATTTAGACTTAGTTGCACTCGTTGAGAGTTCATTTGCATTGACTATCATTTGAACACACGTCTTCATACACTCAGCTAGGTTTTGATACTCCTCGGATTGATAAATAAAGCGTGAATCCCCACTATATACACTTTAGGGGGATCGAGGTATAGTCTCTTTCTCCAAAAGTCCCTAAGTTGGTACTTAGGTACACAGGAGTGTAAAGACAACTTCAAAGACTCCTAAGAGTTTGAAAAAGAATAGGAGAAGTAGAAATCTAACTTTTCAATTCATATTTGTAAATCTTGAGTGATGATGAAAAAGAATCATGATGAACATGTATTAGAATGATAAAGAGCTCTTAAAAGATCATGATTGATGAAAATGCATGATGATGATTACAATGACTCATGATGATAAAAGATGGAACATGATTATCATCAATGATTTATGATTGATGAATGATGATGATAATGAATGATGATGGTTGATGATAATGGTTAATTATTAATGATGATAACTAATGATGATCATGACAGTTTATGACAATTGAATGATGATGATTGATGACGTTGAAAATGATTGATGATGATGGTTTACGATCATTGATGATCATGATGACCATGGTGATGATACTAGAGGATGATGATGACACTGATGCTGATGTTGATGAAGAATGATAGATCATGAAGTTGAAGAAAAGCTGGATCAATCAATAATGAAGATGACGCAAAATGATCAGGTGATATGTTTCTGATTTGAGTTCTATTTTCTTTTTGTTAGAGTATTTGCATTCCATTTTTGTGTGTGATAAAGATATGTATGAATTTAAGAAAATCATGTAGAATGAAGATAGCAAATATCTATTATGGTTTTGCATGAAGCATGAATGACTAGGAATTATATGAATGAAATCAATTAGCAGACTAGAGACTTTTGGGAGTCACTGATGGCATGCTTAGACTGGGTGCATGTATATGCTGAGTTGGACCGTAGGAGATAAATAGTGGGAATCGAGGTGTATTCTACAAACTGAGTTAGTAGAAACATAAGTATATGCTAGTACTTAGAATGAGCAGTTGGATCTGAACCAGTTGAACAAACACAAGATCTAGAAAGCCAATGGTTTATTCATATGGTTACTTATCAGATTGCAGAGGCAGAAACATAGTATGAAGTTTGTGAAGCTTGAATCTACTTAATTTTCTAAAATTTGTACTAGTCTTTATAGACTTGCATGGAGTGCATGAGATCACGCTTTGATTTTTGAAAAGAAAAACATAAAAAGCAAAAAGATTTGCAAAAGAACCTTGATACACTTCTGTTGAATGTTGCAGGTTGGCCCATCGGCACCATGTGCAGGTTTAGTGGGGGCGAATGTTGGGATGAAATCCTTTAGGGAAGCATGCATGATTTGTTTTCAAAGTTCATTGACTTTTGGGTTTTTGTGTGATGTTTTGATGAAAAAAAAGGTATAATATGTGCATGTTTTGGCCGATTTGATTGATTGAGAGATGCAAAACCATGTTGAATATATACATTAGAAGTGCATGTGTAAATAGCTAACTTTGGATCCATAAATCCTTAGGGTTGATCCTTGAAAATCCCTGGAAATGCGAGTTTACCCTATGAAAACCGAGCTTGAATCCTTAGAAAGCCATAGGATTTTTGCCCATAAAAGAAAATAAATCCATGAATTGATGTTTTTGAGTTAATTGTAGGCAAACGCCTAATTTGTCCGACCAAAAATCCTAACTTGGACCCTTAAAATTGGCTTTTAACCTAAGTCCAAACCTTTGAATTAATTAATCAAACTTATATATATAGTGTGAAACCAAAACCTTAGAGTTCGAAAAGTAAAGAAGAAGAACTATCAAAAATAGAAATAAGGGGTGTGATTTTCCCAAAATAGAAAATGTTCATGCAAGATGATTTTGGAATTAGAAAGTTGAGTAAGAAGGTTAGAAGATTCTAGAGAAGTCCTAGATGGGGGAGGCCTATAAATAGGTGCCCTAGCCTCATTTGTTCGTCCTCGTGGGTCTCGCTTGTGGATCTTCCTACCAGGTATGTTCCTTACCTTTCCTTGTTCTTTACATTTGTTGTTCATGCATTTTAAGTTGCTTGTTCATACTCTCCATGATTATGCCAAGAGAGAGGTTTGTCTTGCTGTTTTCTTTTCCTGAGAGGATTAGTCTATCATCCCATCGTTCAATCATGCCTACATATATTTTGTTTTTTTTTTGGTGTACATACAAAACCATGGATGTAGGTAGAGAGCTCCATGGCCCCATTGTCCTATATGTAGACAACTTTATCAGAATAGTCCTATAAGACACATCAGTAGAGATGGAGAGATCTGACGTAAGTGCTGAGCAGAGTCAAGTCTTTTTTTTCTCTCCCTACCAATCAGAGTTATGATGGATCATCAATGCTTAGAGAGGCTATCTCAAACGGAGTAAACACCTCTTCTAAATGTTGGTGCATTTTACCCAAGGCTACATGCTTGATAGGCTTGATATTATCCTCATTTGTAAGTCACATGTGTAGTCATGTGAAGACCTCTTGTAAAAGTGTACATTTTAGCTCTTGTAATTGAAAAAAGAACACAGAAAAGGATGGCTTACCTCATCCATGATGTAAAAGCAAATTCGTGGCTCTAACTACCTAAAACCACAAATTTTTGAGCTGAGGGAAAAGCTCCTAACTTTGGGGATCACTTTTAGGTGCAGCCATTCGAATTCGAATTCAAACCTCCCTCAAATAATGGCTATAAAAAGAGCAAGAAGGAAGAGGCGATTAGCAAGCCTTGTATGTGACCATTTCATGTCATTTTGTAGAGATTGAAGAGCTTACTCCATAGCTCTATCATTCTAATCCCATTATGCAAATTTTCATTGCTAACGTGGTTGTAATCATATGTGAATCTATACATTTGTCATTATCTACTTCTCTATTTTGTTCTCTGCTATACTCACTCAGAGCAATAACTTCAGAAGGTCATATCTCGAGTTCTAATCAACATTTTTCCGTGTTTTTATTTGCCTTGGATATCTTTTACTCTCTAGCTTTTGCTTACAAATTTTCAATGTCATTGGATTTATACATTGGGAGACATATGCATTTTACTACTCACTCATCTATCTCTGCAAAGCCCCGAGAATGGTGGACATGTTCTAGAAATTGATGAATTTTGTTCTCACTGCTCAATCCATCATTTGAAGTGTTTTAACTTGGATTGGGAAGCTTGCTATGTCTATTTGCTATGTCCAAAATTAATTTATCTAATTTCTACCAGGTTAAGAGCACTCTTTAGTTTTTCTAGCAGGTGTATGTCCAAAAATAGCAAGTTTTTGGGAGCTAGTCATTTTGCAACTAGTCTGACTTGACTTAATCTTTTGGGATACATGTTCCAAAGTACTTGGATGATATTTTGGTGGATTTAGGAAGCTCAAAGGGTCTACTAATCATCTCTCAAGTCTCAATTTGTTGGTGTGAAGCCGGTTGTAGCAGCACCAACTCGTCTTTGGATTGCATCCACCATCTCTCTTCACAGTCGTATCTGAGCATAGTCAAGCAACATGGGAGATGGATTTCCATCAACAATTGATAAATTGGATCGAGACAACTACCCAGCATGGTCTCTAAGGATGGAGGCTTACCTTCAAGGGAGGAATCTATATGGATTCATATCCGAAGATGAAACATTACCAACCATGAGGAACAAAGGGCAACCATCACATGAAGAAGTGGAAGGACTTTTGAATTGGTGTTGAAAGGATGCACTTGCAAGGTCCTATATTCTAAACTCAATCTCTGATTTTCTTTTACCTCATGTCAAACGGATGAAAGACATCAAGAGAGACCTAGAATGCACTTGCTTCTTTCTTCTCCTCCAACACTTGAGCAAGGAAGAACCAATTGTGGATGGAGTTGACAACAATGAAGAAAAGTGTGAAGCAAAGTGTGACTGATTATGTCACAAAGATGAAGGAGATTTCTGACCAACTTGGAAGCATTGGAGAGGTCATCGAAGAGGAGCAAATCATTAGACAAATCATAAATGGAATCAAAGTAGATGACAAGTGGGAGTCATTCACAACAGCCATGGATTTATACATGGATATGCATGATAGGTAATGTGAAGACATCAGATAGGAATATGAACCTCTTAAGCAAAGTCTTGTATGTCCCTACAATTACCAAAAATTTAGTAAGTGTTGGATAGATTGTTGAAAAGGGATTGTAGGTTAGATTCAACTGATTTGGAGCATATGTTGAAGACCCAAGGCAAGGATTTAGAAGGATTGCCAAAGGAGAAAAGACAGGAAGGCTTTTCACGTTTGAAGTGGATGATACAAAGAACATAGCTTTATTTAGCTATGGATCTTAAACTCTAAGAGAGTTGGAGATATGGAACAAAAGGCTTGCTCACATTGGTGAGAGGACACTCAAACAAATTTGCAAGGACCAAAGTGTACTTGGTTTGCCTAATACCACAAGGCAACACATGATTTATAAGTGTGAAGCTTGTCAACTCGGCAAGGCTCATAGACAACCTTTCAATAAGAAAGGATATATGTATCAAAATCCTTTGGATCTAGTGCACACGGATGTGTGGGGTCCAAGTAAGGAGCCATCTATATCAGGCTCAAGATATTATGTGTCTTTCATAGATGATTCTAGCAGGTGGACCATTTTGTTTTTCATGAAGCACAAGGATGAAGTGTTTAATTGCTTTAAGAAGTATATTTCTCTTGTTGAAAACCAAACAGGTAGGACTTTGAAAAGAATCAGATGGAGGAGAATACTTCTCTTCTGAATTTGATGCCTTCTTGCATGAAAGAGGCATTAAAAGGGAATTCACTACAAGGTATACACCCGAACTCAATGGTGTAGCAGAGAGGAGGAACAGAGCTATTGTCAAAGCTGCAAAGGTCCATGCTCAACGAAAAGGGATTGCCAAACTACCTATTGGCAAAGGGTGTGTCTATACTCACATATCTCATAAATAGACTTCCATCTAAGTCACTAGATGGAACAACTCCATATGAAGTGTGGAATGGAAGAAGACCTAGTCTAGAGCATTGTAAAATCTTTGGAGGCTTAGCCTATGCTCACATTCCTTCTCAAGTAAGAGGGAAATTGGATCCCAAGGTAGAGAAGTGTGTATTCATTGGTTATGACCAAAACCAAAAAGGATATAGATTGTACAATCCCAATAAAGGATTTTATGTGAGTAGAATGTAATTTTTGATGAAAACAAATCATGGTTTGATGATGACAGGAAAGTGAAGCTGACATATGACTTGGATGAAGATTTTCCATCATTTCAACTAAAGGAGCCAAAGCAAATTTGAAGAAAGTGATTCGGAGATTGACCTAGAAGACTTGGAAAGACTAAAGCTATGGAAGAACAAAGGTAAAGCAAAGATGCAGGATGATTCATATGGACCTGAGAGCTCACATCAACCACTTAGAAGGTCTTCAAGGGAGAAGACGAAACCAGAGAGGTTTGGTTATGATACTTCTTTGGTCACCACTCACTCAATCTACATTGCAAAGGATTCAACCAATGAAGAACCTACCACATTCAAAGAAGCACAAAGCAAGAAAGCTTGGAGAGATGCAATGGATGAAGAAATGGAAGCCTTGAAGGAGAATGACACTTGGGAGCTTGTACCTAACAAGCCATCTATGAAGATAATTGGATCTTGATGGATATACAAAATCAAGAGGAATCGAGATGGAAGTATAAATAGAAAGAAAGCAAGGTTTTTTGCTAAAGGGTTTGCTCAAACCCATGGTATTGATTATGAGGAGACTTTCTCTCCTGTTGCAAAAATTCCTACAATTAGGGTTCTCATTAGTCTTGTTGCATCTAGAAATTGGAAGCTCTATCAACTCGATGTAAAGAATGCTTTCTTGAATGGATGGATTTCTGAGGAAGTGTATATGGCACAACCTCCAGGATATGAGGATGAACATCATCTTAACTATGTATGCAAACTAAAGAAAACTTTGTATGGATTGAAGCAAGCTCCAAGATCTTGGAATTTTAGATTGGTGACTTATTTACAGGACCAAGGATTCAAAGCTAGCAAGCTGGATACCTCTTTGTTCATAAAGAGAAATGGATCTGAAGTGATCTATTTATGTGTGTATGTTGATGATATTATTATCACAAGCAATGATCTTGAAGGAATCAAACAGGTAAAGACTCAAATGAAGTAGGAGTTCAAAATAAGTGACCTCGGACTACTCACTTATTTTCTTGGATTGGAGTCAATCTACACAGATTCAGGTATATACATCACACAAAGGAAGTATGTTCATGACATACTCGTCAAGTTCAAGATGGAAAATACCAAGTGTGGAGGTACACCTATGGAGCAAAATCATAAGCTTAGTGCTTATGAAGGAGAGCCAATTGAAGACATCACAAGCTATCAAAGCTTGGTTGGAAGTTTGAACTATGCAACACTCACAAGGGTGGATATATGCTATAGTGTTAGCATATTGAGTCAGTTTATGCATAAGCCGAGAAGACCACATATGGAAGTGGCCAAGAGAGTCCTCAAGTAGCTAAAGGGGACCATGAATGAAGGTTTGTTTTATTCATTTACTTCAGATATTGAGCTAAAGGTCTACTCAGATGCAGATTGGGATAGATCTAGAGATGATAGAAGAAGCACATCCGGATATATATCATTTGCAGGTTCAAAAATCATTTCTTGGTCATCGAAGAAGCAACCAACTGTGGCATTATCTTCTACTAAAACTGAATATAGAGGTTTGGCTAATGCAACTCAAGAAATCATGTGGTTAAAGTCTTTGTACACAGATCTTGGACTTCATTCTTCAACACCTCAATTTTTTTGTGACAACACAAGCTCACTACATCTAGCAGCTAATCCGATATACCATGCTAGAACCAAGAATATTGAAGTCCACTACCATTATGTAAGAGAGAAGCTAATGAGCAAGCATATTCAACTATCCTATGTCTCTACAGATATGCAATGTGCAGACATGTTGACGAAAGCTCTTGATGGTACAAAGTTAAGTAGATTCAAGTTGATGATTGGCTTGCAGGAAATCAAGGAAAATTGAAGACTTATTTGGAGGCCAAACATGTTAGGCTTGAGGGAGAGCTGTTGGTGCATTTTACCCAAGGCTACATGCTTGATATGCTTCATATTATCGTCATTTGTAAGTCACATGTGTATTCATGTGAATGCCTCTTGTAAAAGAGTACATTTTATCTCTTGTAACTGCGAAAAATGAAAAAGGAAAAGGATGGCTTACCTCATCCATGATGTAAAAGCAAATTCGTGGCTCTAGCTACCTAAAACCACAAATTTTTGAGCTGAGGGAATATCTCCTAACTTTGCGGATCACTTTTAGGTGGAGCCATTCGAATTCGAATTCAAACCTCCCTCCAAGAATAGCTATAAAAAGAGCAAGAAGGAAGAGGTGATTAGCAAGCATTATACGTGACCATTTCATGTATTTTGTAGAGATTGAAGAGATTACTCCATAGCTCTATCATTTTATTCATTGCCAATGTGGTTGTAATCATATGTGAATCTATACATTTGTCATTATCTACTTCTCTATTTTGTTCTCTGCTATACTCACTCAGAGCAGTAACTTCAGAAGGTCATATCTCAAGTTCTACTTAACCTTTTTCTGAGTTTTAATGTGCGTTGGATAGCTTTTACTATCTAATTTTTTATACAAATTCTCAATCTCATTGAATTTATACGTTGGGAGATATATACATTTTACTACTCACTGCTCTATCTCTGTAAAGCCCCGAGAATGGTGAGCATGGTCTAGAAATTGACGAATCGTTTTCTCACTGCTCAGTCCATCATTTGAAGTGTTTTCACTTGGATTGGGAAGCTTGCTAAGACTATTTTCTATGTCCAAGAGGAATTTATCTAGTTCTTACAAGGTTGAGAGCACTGTTTAGTTTTTCCATCAGGTGTATGTGCAAAAATAGCAAGTTTTTGGGAGCTAGTCATTTTGCAACTAGTGTGTCTTGACTTAAACTTTTGGGATACATGTTCCAAAGTACTTGGATGATATTTTGGTGGATTTAGGAAGCTCAAAGGGTCTACTAATCAGCTCTAAAGTGTCACTTGGTTGGTGTGAAGCGGGTTGTAGCAGCACCAACTCATTTTTGGATTGCATCCACCATCTCTCTTCACACTAAACACATATCATCAGTAGACATCTCCTCATTTTCTCCTAAGGATAATGAACAAGAAAATGGATGGGGGAAGAAGACAAGAGGTAGGGGAGACATACGTATGGATGTCAGAGAGAAGCACGGTGTAGCAACGCACAATTCTCTCTCTCTCTCTCTCTCTCTCTCTCTCTATCGTGCAATCTCTCTCTCTCTCTCTCTCTCTCTCTCTCTCTCTCTCTCCGCATCTTCCGCCATCTCCTCCTACTCCCACCCACTATCCCCGCTGCCACCCCCCGCCCACAGTGCCCTCTCTCCCTCCCACTATAGCCCCCTGCCTACAGCCCCCCTCTCTCACTCCCCCGCATTCCCCACATGCAGCACCCCCACTCTCCCTCCCACCCGCAGCACCCCCCACTCCCGCTTTCCCCTCCTACTCCAGCCCTCTATCCCCACAAACCCCACCACCCACAACTCGCTCCAACCCTCCCACCCACAACGCCCCTCTCTCCCCCACCTGTAGCCTCTCGTTGCCCCCCACGCCTCCCTCATTCAGCCCTCCCCCACCACCTCCCACAGCCCACCCTCCACCCATCCCTCTTACCCATGGCCCTGCCTTCTCCTCCCACCACCTCCCACAGCCAACCCCCCTGTGCACCCCTCATACTTCTCCCCTCAGCCCCCACAACCACCACCCCCTCCCACCACCTTCTTCCCCTCCTCCATCTACACCACCATCTCCATCTCCACCTCCCCCTCCACCTCCACCTCCGCCTCCTCCATCCCTCCCCTCCACCTCTACCACCTCCATCCTACCACCCCCTCATACTTCTCCCCTCAGCCCCCATAGCAACCCCCACCACCACCCTCTCCCCCTCCTCCATCTCCACCACCTCCACCACCTCCCACTCCACCTCCACCTCTGCCTCCTCCATCTCCTCCCCTCCACCTCCGCCTCCTCCATCCTCCCACCCCCTCATACTTCTCCCCTCAACCTCCATAGCCACCCATTCACCACCTTCTCCCCCTCCTCCATCTCTACCACCTCCACCACCATCACCACCATCTCCCCTACCACCTCCACCTCTGTATCCTCCATCTCCTCCTCCATCCCCTCATATTTCCCCCCTTAGCCCCCACAGCCAGCTCCACTACCTTCTCCCCCTCCTCCATCTCCACCGCCATCTCCCCCTCCACCTCCGTCTCCTCCATCTTCTCCTCCACCATCCCCTCCTCCTCCATCCCCTCCATCTCCGAGTCCTCCATCCCCTCATATTCCTCCCCTCTGCCCCCAAAGCCACCTTCACTACCTTCTCCCCCTCCTCCATCTCCACCATCTCCTCCTCCCCCCACCACCTCCACCTTCTCCATCTCCTCCTCCTCCATCCCCTCCTCCTCCATCCCCTCCACCTCCGCCTCCTCCACCCTCATATTTCCCATGCTTGTTGAAGTTCAGTAGGTAGAGGATGACTCTCCCAAGAAAATTCATTTGGCTCCTCATGTGTTTAAACAAAGTTTTGAGTCGAGTCTTCTATACAGATGACCAAAGACATAAGATGACCAAAGACATAAGATGAACAAGGACATAAATTAGCTCTCTGATCATGCCTTTCATATCATACATACTTTGGCAAAAGTTCTCGTTCTGATGTTGTTACTCTTCCATTTAGAAGATGACTCTTCCATTTAGGGAATCCATTGGGCTCTTTGATTGGTGGAGTTAGAATCAACTCTCCGTTCCACTGTTCCTCCATTCCACTGTCCCACCATCCCTCCACCTACACCACCCACCATCTCTCCCACTGAATATGTAAGGGTCAAAAGCTACTACAAGTATTATGTGAAGAATTATGTGAAGAATGTGCTTCTAAGGGTCATTCGAATATCACGGATGGCACAAAATGAGGATCTCAGCTTGCATGCAAAAGTGACAGTAAAAGTGTAAGTCTTATTGGACGAATCTCTTGTATTGATTCTATTTTGTTTTGGATTGACATGTTAGTATAGAGCATCAGCTTTTCGAGCATTTCCTTTGCCTACGTTGTAATCATCTCTTCCAACTAAGGAGTGGTTTAGTCCTCCACTATTGTCATTTGTCTTCTGCCTCAGTAGTTACAATTCTGTGCAATTATTGGTATCTGCCTACTCACAAAAGTGTTAAAGGGTATATTTCCCTAAGGAGAACCTCCCTTGAGTAGGCGAAGTATTGGAAGTGCATGATGCATGATCCTACTAAAAGTAGATACCCCAGTACCTCCTCTATAGTTTGGCACGCCTGGTGGGACCCTTGCATTTTTGTGAGAGGCCCTTAGCATAGTAAATAGTCCCTTGCCACTTTTTTTGCCCTATTACATCTTGCAAGTAGGTACATGATCCATACGCGAGCAGATAAGGAGCCTCTTCATGTACGAAGTGAACCAACATCTCCTCTACCTCCTTTGAACTTATGCATATATTTGGGTGCAACTCCACTGTCAAAAGAAAAGCATAGGAGAACATTAGACTTCTCCTCAGATACGTCAGAGGAAACACCAGTGCAAATGGAGGATCCCTAACATTTACCTTCTAGACTCAATATGAAGTTCCCTACCTCAAGGGACAAGCTTATGAGGATGGTGATGATCATGTGAGGAGATTCATCTCCTTTAACCCAGGACGAGGTTTGCATAATAGAGAGGATGCAATGTTGGTACTCTTCTGATCCACATTAGAAGGCCTTGCTGAAAAATGGTACAGTCAATATGTAGATGGCCATTTTGCTACATGGGAGGCTTTGAAGACGGAGTTCTCATAGACATTTGAACCAAGTGACTCCTCAAAAAGAGCTCTAGATTAGCTAGAGAACTAAGGCTAAGATCAGATGAATCCTTCCATGAACTTCACACTAGGACAAAAGCACTTATTGCACGTCTTCCACATGCTCCAAGTGATTTCTTGGTTAAAAAATGGATAGAAAAAGCTTTGCCCAAGTCATCTCAGTAGAAGCTACGTGAATCTCTTAGATTGGATGCAACTCTTAACCATTTTGTTGCAGTGGCATCACACATTGAAGAAGCTAGGCAACATTTTGAAGGGGAAACACAACCAAATTATGCAGTAGAACTAGACCCTATTGGGAAAATGAGGAAAAAATTGGAGGCATTGAGAATGCAACAAAATCACCAAGAAGAGAGGGTCTTGCCACCACTGTGTCGCACTGATGATGAAGTAGCCCAACTTCGTCGCGAATTAGAAGATTTGGGGACCACTCAGGATATAAAAAGGTAGAGTTGGTGTACAATATGTAACAATAGTGGACATTCCAATGCTAATTTTACTAATAGGGTAAGTTGTGAATTTTGTGGAAAGGATAGCCATGAAGCTAGAGACTAGTACTACCTCAAGGGTACACAACAACGAGGTAACCCTCAAGCTCTGGATTTATTTTATGCTAGTACTTCAAATGAACCTAATTGAGAGGAAAATCTTACAACGAAGCCCAGATATAATAGCCCATTGATGTGTTATCATTGTGGTGAGTATGGCCGTATGAAAAATAGGTGCTCCCTTCTAGAAGATGCACCTCCTTGTCATCATTGTCCAGAGGCCAAGGATCACTATACCAAACATTGCCCAAGAAGCCGCCCCGCTCCAATTCACATGATTGCAGTATCCCCACAAGTGGAAGGTATGATCACTCAATCTTATGTTGTTTCATCTTCTTCAATGCCCATGATGAATAGAGTTAGACGAGCGGCAACAACCCATCGAGAGGAATAAGAAGGAATCCAGGATAAAGAGGATGAAAAGAAGGTTGGATGGAAGGGCCAAACAGATATTGAGGGAGCTTATGAAAGGATGGCTCCTTCACTAAGACATCAACCGACAAGTCTGCTAGAAGACACAAATGAGGTAAAAATTGAGCAGATCTTGAAAGGTATTCATCACAAGGTTAGTCTGTATGAACTCATAAAGATGGATTCAAAAATAAGAAGTGACTTATTAAAGATTATACACTCTGCTTACCTGACCCAGCCACCTAGCATAGATGGTTTCATGGTTGATTTTCCCCCTCCACCCCTAGCAGTTTACCAAAGCTCAAGGTTATCTGTTTTTATAAAGGATGAAGCTCTCACAAGTGTGATCATATATGGAGGCTCTGGCATTAATTTGATGCCAGATTTCAGAATGAAGAAACTGAATTTGAACCCCACCAAGATGGCACCATTCACATTTACTCTTGCAGATCAACATCGGGTTGCGCCAATTGGCATTATTGAAAAGGTACTGATGATAGTACAAGGTTGTCACTTTGTTTTGGATTTTGTTGTTATTGCACTTCCAGAGGAGACTTCTTACCCTTTACTCTTGGGAAGACCTTGGCTAAGACAAGCAAAAGCTTTACAAGATTGGGGGAAAAACAAATTGTGGATCTCAATAAACACCAATAGCCAATTGCAACTACATTTGAAAGAAGGATTTGACTCAAGGAAAACTACTAGGTATATTGTGGACACTCAAATAATGCCCTCTTTACCCCAAGAAGAAGATACATTATTGAATTGGATGATGGGAAGTACAGAGTATTGCACGGTGGAAATCAATGAAATAGAGGAAGAAGTTGCATATGAAGGAGTTGGTTGGAGAATGAGAGTTTGTAGGAGAATACAAACTTTGAAGGGGCAACAAATATATAAGTATCATGGAAGGAAATTTATGAGCTTGAATGCAGAGAAGATCTTCCCTTTTCAGATATACCTAAAGGGTGGACCATAGAACATATTGCAGAGTATAAGCTAAATTCCACTCCTGCATACATTTGAGATGATTTCTCAAAAAAGACTAGTCCTGAAACACTTGTTCAAGAAGTAAATATAGGAAATGAAGAAAACCCTCAAGTACTCCACTTGGCCTCTTGGCTATGGCATTATCCCCCTTTACTGCAGAAGGTAACTTCTTTACTTTTTGCTTATAAAAATGTCTTCGCATGGTCCTACGAAGATTTAACAGGGATACCAAAGGAACTTGGATTACACCGAATACCCTTAGCTGAGGGAGCCGTGCCTGCAAGAAGTAGGCCGTATCAACTCAATCCAAAGTATGTAGATGCGCTAAGATTGGAAATTACAAAACTAGAATAAGCAGGTATAAATGTTCCAGTAAAACATTCCAGGTGGCTTTCTTCTATGGTTATTGGACCCAAGAAAAATAGTGGAAAAATAAGATTTTGTGTTGATTTTTGTGCCTTAAATAAAGTAACTATTCAAGATGGATTTCCTCAGCCCTTTAGAGAGCAAGTACTTGAGGAAGTAGCTGGTCACACTTTCTATGGTTTCTTGGATGGTTTTAGTGGCTACAATCAGATAGTGATCCATCCTGATGATAGGGAAAAAATAGCCTTTGTTACTCCGTGGGGCACTTATGTCTATACCCGCATGGCTTTTGGCTTGAAAAATGCGCCAGCTTCATCTAATAGAACAATGTATCTCATATTCGGTAACTGGTTAACAACTTTTCTATGCATTTTCATGGATGACTTTTCACTGTTTTCAGGCACAGATAGAAGAGCAACAGTTCAAGATTTCCATGATCATTTGGAAAATCTAAAGGAAATCTTTGAGCAATGTCTCAAAACAGGTTTGAAGTTAAATCCTTCTAAGTGCCACTTTTTGGTCACTAAGTGCACTCTTCTTGGGAACATAGTATGTGCTAAAGGGATAACGGTTGACCCTGCAAAGGTTACTCCTATCCTTTCCATGCATATTCCACAAACCCAAAGGAAGTGCAAAGTTTTTTTGGGCCATGCAGGATACCATACAAGATTTATACAAATGTATTTAGAAATAGCTAAGCCCTTGTCAAGGCTTACCAGTAAAAAGGTCCCATTCTCATGGAGTCCTGAAGCTGAGAAAGCATTTTGTGAGCTAAAATTGAGTTTATGTAGTGCTCCACTTTTAAGTGTTCCTAACTGGTCATTGGACTTTCATGTGCATACAGATGCCACTCTTCATGTTGTTGGTGCCGTTTTGCCTCAACCATCATCACACAAGGTTGATAGACCTATCTCCTATGCCAACAGACTACTCACTAAGGTAGAAAGAAACTACAATATGACCGAAAGGGAAGGTTTGGCTATTGTATATGCTCTTTAGAATTTTCGGCATTACCTTCTCAGTGTACATTTTAAAGTCATATCTTACCATCAGCCCTTGAAGTACTTGATAAACAAGCGTAGAGTAGCTGGAAGGGTTTGGATGGTTAATCCTGTTTCAAGAATTTAACTTTGATATTTATATTAAGCCAGGAAGAGAAAACTACATGGAAGATCAAGTATCCAAGACTACAATGAGTGAGAAGGCAACAAGTATTAATCATGATCTGGCGGATAGTGATCTCTTACTAGTAGCAACTTAGGCAATGGCGCCAAAATTTGGTGTAGCTCAGTGATGAGTAGCACCTCCTTTAATGTCAATCCGGGAAGACATGAGGATGGTATGAAGACCTCGAGCAATTCAAGGCACAAGTGCGTGAGTGAGAAGCACACCAACATGCACACACATACACACACACGCGCACACACGGTAAGACAAAGAGTGAGAAGCAATGGAGTTCTTAGATTACTTTCAAAAAGCTCTTACAAGATCAAATCAATTACAAGCTAACCTCAAAAATGAGCTCTCTAGCTCTATTTATAGTTTTTGACTAGGTCTTGGCCGTGTCCAGACCTAGTGTCTGGCCTAGTTAAAAATTAGGTTCTCTACCCTTTTTGGAGGTTCAGACGAAGTCTAAAAATGTGAAAACTGACAGGTAGGTACTTCTAAAGATCCTCAAGCTCAAGGACTCCTTGGATTGCACAAAATGGAGCTACAAAAATATGAAATGGTATTTACAATGGTTTTTAGTGATGAAAATCACTATTTTTGTAGGGGTTTCTAATAACATTTTGACATACATTTCCTGGAGCTCCCTACTTGTGCCTTCTCCTTGTGTGTCCACCTCTTTTCTATGCGTTAGTGTCCTGAAAAAATATTGGCCTACTTGCCAGATCGTCGTTGACTGCTCTGTCTGCTTGTACTTTCTCTTCTCTTTGACTCCCTTCGTAAGCTTCCTTGCCTTGTGAGTCCTTCAGTTCCAACACCCCCCCTCTCTCGCGTCTGTCATCCCTGAGAGACCCTTGTTGGGTGGGTCGTTGGATCTAGTACTCAACAACGTCTTGTGCTAAGTGATGTTCTGCAATCCGCAACCCTTTGGCCAAGTCCCTGAGTAGAGCATCCCAATCTACCGACTCGGGAACCTCTGGATGTGGTATACGTAACTTTTCTGAATGGAGAGCTTGTTCTACTCCAAACAACTGCAATAAATGTGATGTTGTGGGAATGAATATCTCCGAATGATATTCCCAGAATCCCGTGACAAACATTTCTTCAAACGTCTGTTTGAAGTAGGCTGGTAGATACTTGATACACGCGTGCCATGCATATACGACATTAATAGATGGCATTGCGCTCGTCGTAGACAAGGTCCTGATTACCTTCATTAAATCCAAGAGCTGACAGATGAGGTTCCTTGACATTCTTGAAGGTCCTGAAGGTGACCAACATAAGTTCAAAAATTTTAAGGCACATTTGGGCCATGACATCTGGTATATTTTTAAACCTGACCCCCCAATGCCGAATCGTCGAGATCATATATCCTATGGTAGGTTGGCCTTTAGGTGGTGCTAAGTAGACATAATTGAGCCATTTCTCACATCCTTTGGTTGTCAGCACAATTTTTGTGTATTCCGGCCACGACCTTCTTCGAAATACGAGGCAGTAGCATGGGTTGTATTTGATGTACAAAAGCATGTTATTCCATGTTCTTACCATCTCTAGGTAGGTTTCCAGTAGACGAATCCTCCACGTCGGTTGATGTATATTGCCCTGCTTGGCACTTGCTGGGATGTCGTCCGGTGCAAACTCTGTAGCCGAGGTTGGTTCTTTTGAGGTGTGTTGCTTTATTTCAGCATTGTAATCCGCCATTAAGACACAGAAAGGAACATACAAATCGTTGGATGTGCCGATCCACCTATGATGGGAGAGGTTTTGAAAGTACTTCGATTTTATAACTACCTCTTCCAAACGTGACATTGATGCTATCTGAACTACCACTCTATCATCATGGGTTGTGACCACTTTCTCTAACCTCAGCATCCATTCAGGAGCCTCTATCTCGATGGTGTCCATGCCCTCTTCTGTTTGCTTGCCCCCTAGTGTAGGCATGGGAACGTATGGATCTTGGAAGGTTTCCTCGATTTCAATTGGCACTAAGTCCTCAGGCTCGGGCTCTACAAGGGGAGAGGGTTGACGCTCGTATTGCATGACTTTACTGCGTAATTCTTCGAGTTCTGCTCTGAGTTTTGTGACTTCTTTCGATGTGTCGTCTGTGGCAGTGACTTTGCTTGGTGACTCCTGCTGAGTTGCCAGTTGCTTAAGTAGGTCATCTCTTTCTCGTTCTAATGCTGCATGGGCCTCCAGGAGGTCGGCATGGGTTTCTAACATAATTTGCATATTCTCTGAGGGAATGGCCTTGAATTTCTCTGGATCGATTTCTTGCGGGGAACCCTCCATTGTTGCTTCCAAGTTTTCTGCATTCTGTTTCTGTAGCCTTTTATTCTCTTTGAGTGTTGTAGACATGTGTTTTTGTAGGAGGGCCAGGTTGCATCTAAGCTTAAGATTTTTCGTTATCTGGGAGTGTAGCAAATCATCCATATGTTGCCTTTCTTCTGCATCTGACTGGGGTGGATTGGCTACTAACTGTTCATGTTGTTCCTGTAAAGTGGCGTGCTGTTGTTGTAGTAGCCGCTTTTCCCTTTCGAGATCAATGAATCGTACTTGAAGTTCTTCATGGCTTCGAAAGAGTCACGTTTTTTCAACCCCCACACAATGTTCCAAAGTCCTTTCGCGACCAATACATGTCACATCATATAAGCCCATCATTGGTAGTTGGTACCATCCAACTTATCCTTAAAAGCCAACATACAGAATACACCAGTGCTTTCTGCCATGGCCAGCGACTAAAATACCTTGATGCACAAAATTGACTTTATCTCAAAAAGTTGAATGAAACTACCGAGATGAATTCTACTAAACTTGTAGCACACTTTGAGGTGCTTATATTGGTGAACTGAAACTGGTATATACCTTTGGAACAAAAAGATAAAATAGCCTGCACAAGCACTATGATAGTGCATTTTAGAAAAACACTGAGTATGCTCACCAAAATTTGTGCAATTCTAAGACTACAAATGGAGACGTATTGATTATGCCCTAGATGAAGCAGTGACCTAATCTGATACCAATTGTGGAGCTAGAAATCTACGGAAGCATTCGAACAACACAAGGAAGAAGAAGAAGCTTGGAGCACAACACTCAACATTGAATGTATTACCACTAGAATGTACAAAGATAAGTAGCCCTTTATAGAAATAGGAGTATATACAAGCTAGGGGAAAATCAACAAACCTCATTGTAAAAACCTTTGATCACTTCAAATATTTGATCTTTGTAAAAAAAAGTATCCATGGAATTTCCTCTGTGCATGTGCTCACTCTCCAATTTTTTTTGGAGGTAAGAAACATGAACATTTCTTGACTAGTATAAAGTGATAAGTGTATCCCAAGCATTGTTTGCAGTTTTGCAAGAGTGAATGTGAGGAATAATGGCATGTTTTACAAAAACGGCTATCAATGCATGTGCCTAAGCATCTCTGCCATCCCAAGAAAGTTTCTCTCAACTTGGTGCAACAAGAACCACAACACAAACAGGAACTTGAAGAACAGCATCTTCAATACCATTAACATCACCTTTCGTAACGATATTTGGAGATGTATAAGGCCATTTTTCAAAACCTTGGACAATATTCCAGAGTCCTTTTGTGATCAATAGATGACACACCATATATGCCCATAATGGGTAATAGGTACCATCCAACTTATCGTCAACAACCAACTTATGAAATACATCACAACTTTCAGCCATGGCCACTGACCAAAATACCCTAATGCATGAAAATGACTGTATCTTAAAAACTTGAGCAAAATTACACTATCAGGTTCTGCTAACCTGTAGTAGAATTGGAGATGCTTACACTACCGAGCCAAAACCCATATACATGTTTGGCAAAAAAGGCAAAATTGCCTATAGAAGCACTACAATACTGCATTTGGAGGCCAGAAAAGGCTCAAATGAATATTTTTACACCACTCATCAAAGCTATCTTGAACTGCTAATTGCTTCTCCTATATTGAACAATTTGTATGTGATTCTTAGAGTATGACTAGAGCATTGTTGATGACACACCCTAGATGAAGCACATACCTCCTCTAATACCAATTGTTGGGGTTTGAGATATGCAAAAACACACGAGTAGCACAAGTAAGAAGAAGAATCTTGGAGCACAACACATAATGCTAAATGTGCTACCGAGATAATGTACAAAGATAAGTAATCCATTAGGCTTATAGGCATAAATACAAGCTAGGGGGAAAACCCTCCTAAAGAGGGAAAGAAGTGCCCCCACAATCATAGTGTGTTCACACATATCACTATTGAGATATATCTACAACATTGGCACTTGAAGTTTTTAGATTCCATGCCTTCTAGTATTATTTTGTGTGGAGATTTCAACATGCTAGAGGCCATAAGGGGCACATGGGATCATAAGGTTTCTGTGGTTTGAGGGGCAGAGAAAATAACTTTGGACCAAATCAAGGCTCATCATGACTTCCTAGAGGCCAAAGGCACTCAAAACTTTGTGTTCAAGCCCTTAATCCAGCATTGAACTGATAGAGGATATGTTTTGAAGGGTACCCAAGACCTTCAAGGACACCCCTACCAAATATGTGTATATAGTTATTTAGGACCACTAACCTATCATTGTAGCAACTAGAAAAGTTTAGGATGGTCCCTTGGTTTTGTGCTCACCCTACATGCTTTTACCTTCCTTATATTCAAGGGGAAAAACCCTCCCCCAGAATCAATTCAATTCCTATTTTTCTATGGCTAAATGTTGGTCACTAGGGGTTATCTAATTCCCGATGATACTCCAATGCAGTAAGAAAAAAATTGATCTAATATGAAAATGTAGAAGAGATATCTTCTACATTAAACTTTTACACTTGAGATCAAAGTTAATAAATAGAATTTTCACATGCAAAAATGTTCATAAAATATTATGATCATGCTTAGATATGAAGATGACATGAGAACAAAGAAACTTTAGATCTACATTAAATTGTAGTATGTGGTAAAAAGTGGTCAAACCTAATAAAGAAATGTGAATTTCTCTAAAAAGAAAACATTCCAAATATTCCAAAGGAGCATTATCTAACTTGATTGACATTAACAACGAATTGAATGTGATTCAAAAGAATCCACCTATGCTCTAATTGTGAGTGACATCATCCACCTTCTTTTTGTCTTCTTCACCTGTTATATCACACAAAAGTGCCCACATCGCCACCATTTCTTTGATGAGTACAACACTAAAACAACGTTGGGTGATACAATTTCTCTTCTTGGGTCTTGGATTTCTCACTTAGAAATCCTCAAGGCCATCAACTCTTCTCCAAATGGAGAGATCCTAGCATTGGATGGTCTCAAAAATTTACAAGTCCTTCAAGGAGGTCTTGGATGTCCCCCTTTGCAAGGTGTGTCAAGAGGCTCTCAATTAATGTGTGCTAATAATTTTTTTTGGTAATCGATGTGATCAAGCTAGTTGGATACAAAGACACTAGGAGCAATATTGAGAACTAGCACCTGTGTGTTGTCCTTCAAGTGGGTTACATAATTTTTGTCATGGTCCTTGCTAGAATAATTACTAGCCACCTTCACTTTTGTTGCAATGAAGACCAAAAGGGGTTGAGCAAGGAAGGTATATTCTTGACACCATCATTGAAGTTTGATACATTATTAAGGATTTGAAGGAGTCTTCCCAAAATATTATCTCCATCAGGATTGACCTTGATAAAATGTGTGATAGATTGGAGTGGGAGTTTATGTCTCAATCCCATAAAGATTTAGGATTTAATGCTATATTCATTAAGATCATTTCGATGTTAATGGGAAACACCTCAAATCATATTATCATAAACAAGAAGGTCTCACAGAAAATTCAATTGAGATGATTTAGGAGGAAAGCCTATGTTTTTGCCCCATTATTTTTTACCATTGCTACTCATAGCCTCTCAACTCTATGGTTTCTCAACTTTCTCAAATGGGATAGTTCAAGGACTTGCACTTCTTTCTAGCAAGGACAATATGATCCTTAGATATTTTGCCAATGAATCAAATGTTTTTCTCCAAAATGATTCTCTATGTTTTAACATCTTCTTCCAATTTCTTGATATGTTTTGTGAACCATCTACCTTCACGATAAATAATTGTGAAACAACCTACAAAGCCCTCCTTGCCACACCACTAGAGCTTGTATTGGATCCTGGCTATGCAAAGCTGCCAAGAAATTATATTTTTGGTTGCTTGGTATTCCTTTGGGATTTCATGTCTCATTGAGTCAAGTGGTATGTGAAAGTATATGTATGTACAAGACAAAATAGGGAGTCATTGGATGTACACCTTTTGAGACATTATTGGGACATCAAAGTGAGCACCAAGATATGCTATCAGCTAGGCATGGTGTATGCAAGTGAATTGACACACAAGGGAAGAGCATTCATTATTCTTAGAATTAGAACTATCAAGTGAGAGCATAGTCTACACTAGGTGAGAAGGGCAAGAGACATTCAACCAGTGTGCAATCAAGTGTGAGGAAATGTGTGCAAGAGAAGTGATCTAGTGTGTGTAGAGAAGAGTGCAAAGAACTAGAAACCAAGGCAACCAAGTTCACACAAAATACTATTGAAGAGGTGTGCACGTGGATAGAATGTGTCCCTCCCTCCTACGAGAGTGAAAGCTTGACTGCAAGGTGTGCACAAGGGAAAGATCCTAGAGAAGATGCACGTCTGTGTAGAGAAGGTTGGGGGGATAAGGAACTTTGAGTATCTTCTAACCTTGTGTGTGTGTGTGTGTGTATTCTTTGGGATTAAGCACTCTCCATAGAGAAGACTTGGTCTTTTTTTGTACATCATCATGGTATTTTGCTACTAATAATAAGTATACAAAAACCTCTCGTGTCTCTATTCCACTTCTTCTTCTTCTTCTTCCTTCTCCTACAAATACTCAAGTCCCTTTCCACACAAGAATCCCCCAACACCTATCAAATCAAATCCCAAAACTATCAATTTTTGCAAGCAATAAAAGTCATAATGTTCCACCTAAAAGGGTGCAAGATGCATTTTCTATAATGATTCATTCTGTTGCATTCTTCAATAAAACAAAATATATGATAATGTTCTAAATGCATCGAGATCATTACTTCTTATTAGATAGAATAAAGTTTATTGCTATTATTGATGCATTTCTTTCTTATGTGCATAAACATATGCATGTGATCCACATTCATGTCTCCTCATAAAACTATATTATTTAAATGGAAACAAAATAAACTCAAATGAGCTCATCTAGAAGCTTCTACCATGTAAATATATATCTTAGCTTAAGTTCATGACTTCATTTTTATTTCGAAAGTAAATTTTCAATCAAATAATTATATAAACAATCAATCATATATGCATACTAATTCCTCATGCAAAGCATCTATGTTCTAGTGTGGAAATACATAATTATCAATATATGCATATATAAAATAAGGGCCTTCATGCTTGTACATGTTTATGCATTAAGGTGCCTTCAAATGAAGAGACTCTCAAGATAATCAATATATACAATAGCCTTAGAAGTGAAAACCTATGAGTAAACGAGATGAACATTCATTTCTTGTTTTAGGAGAATGTATAGAGAGAAACAAGAGACCTTCCTCTCCAAACTACATCCATTCACAACTTTTTTTAACACACCATCATCTTCCACAAGATGGAAAAAACTCTACAAAATTAGGTAGAAAAGTTGCCTTCTCAATAGAGATACAAGAGAATCTTCCTTTGGAATGAGCATTCAGTTGGGATTAATCCCATAGACCATCACATATTGGCTTCATTCAAACCATAAAGGGAATACTTAAAGATGCAGTTTTATGTAGATAAGTGGGAGATACACACACACACACACACACATAGAGCAAATCTCTCTTCTCCCTCAGGCACTTGGCTAGTGGCTACAAATGAGCTCTCCTCGAGTGACCTCCCTATCTGTGGATGGAATTTTGAAATAAATCATTATTTCATGCTAACAACCTACTAAATGTTGGTAGATGCTAATTAAGAATCATCCACATAGCCTAGGTTGGGGTGCTCTACATGAGGAAAAAGACAATCTTTTCTGTTTTCTTTCAAATTCCACATGTGTAGCCTCAAAAATACACAAGGATGGTGAAGAGATGAGTTTTTTTCAATATATCGTTTCTTCTTTGCACTAAACATTTCCTCTCTCTCTCTCTCTCTCTCTCTCTCTCTCACACACACACACACACACAAACAAGCTTTGATACCAAATACGAGGTCCCAATTAGTTATTTTCTACGTTCCTCTTGATCTAAAATATCTCTTTCCTTCATGCACATCTAGAGTTCACTAGAAAGTTCAAAATAATCGTTATATGTCCATCTCAAAAAGATTAAGAAATCTTTTTGAACCAGCAAGCTCATGCAAGAGCCTTAACTCCCTCAAGCTCTGGTACTTAACGTGTCTTGTATCCTTGAGCTATGAGGGTAGACAATTGGTATGTAATTCTAAGTAGAATCTAACATTGGCCATATAGAATGGACCCCCAATATGCACAAGTAGTAAGACTCGAGCATGCAAAGATAGAAGAGGTGCAAATCTTCCACTCAATAGAGAACTCAACATATTTCATAGGGGCCAATGCATTTATGCTTCTCACCGTTGTTATTTTCCCCTAAACATTTCATCATAAGACAATCCATATACTTGTGCATATCCTTTTGCAACTAGATGTGATTTATATCTCTCCATTGAACTATGACTTTTGCACCTCACTTTGTAGAACCATTTCTATCCAATAAGTTTATTATTCGGTGGCAATTTCATTTGATCCCATGTATCATTCTTCTTCAATGTGTTCATCTCAGCATCCATTGCTTTGAATCAATCCCCATTTTGTGACATTTCATGGAGCTTTTGTAGTTCATCATTTTGATTCTATATGCCATGTATGCATAATGAAGCTTCATATAATTGTTGTATAAATTAATTCTATCTGCAAGATGCTTCACTCTCTTAGATCATCTCAAAGGAGTTTCTTCATCTAATCTTGAAGGTGTTCCTCTACTTGCATATGGAGGAACATATTTTTCCTTCTTATTTTTCAACATTCTAGGTGTAACTATCTCATCATCAATATCCCAATGTGACATTTACTCTCTCATCTTCTCTTTTCCATTCTCCTTTCTTCTAGCATAGTCTTTTACATTTTCACTTCATGTTGTTTAAAGAATAGGAAAAAACATATGAACCATAATCTTGGCTTTCCTCATGATTGAATCATCTAGGAATTCTCTCTCGCTCATCAGGAACTTTATGCATACCATCATTCATTCTCTATCATAGCAATTTCTTTATAACATCTCTTCGCACTATACAATCTTTTGACATATGATTATAGCATCTATATCCTTTCTTCTCTATTGAATATCAAACAAATATGCACTTTTCTAATTTAGGTTAAAACTTATGTCTCAATTGGATAAGCACATTTGCATGACAAATTCACCCAAACACTCATAGATAGCTCACATTTTTTAAATGCTTTCATAATCTCTCATAAAGATTCAAATCGTGAACCATTCCTATTGGAGCACTATTTATGACATGTACAACCATAAGAAAAGCTTGTGCCCAAAATGTATCTGGCATATTCTCTTCATTTCACATGGTTCTTCTACCTTACTTAGTCACATGAATTTTGCATTTTGTAACTATAGTCTCCCCTTGAATCTAATCATAAATATTTAATGTACATGCCCAATTTCTTTTCAATCATGTTCTTCAATTTGACAAAGGACTCAAAGACGTGACTTTTATGCTTCAAGAAATATATCCAGGTGTATCGGATACAGTCATCAATTAATATCAAGAACTAATGTGAGCCACTAATTCATTTATTTTTGGCAAGACCAACTACATAACTATGAATGAAGTCTCGAGGTCTCTTTCAATGCATTTCTCTTCTGGGAAATTTCCTACGCTGATGTTTGCCAAAAGAACATGCACTACCATTTGCTTCTGCATAGACTTAGTTTTATCAAACTTATATGAAAAATTTAGCCATACGAGAGTACACATTTTTCTTCGCATGCATATTCTCATAAAAAGGTGTCTACATATAAAATATGAATAGTTTCCCCATTGGCTTTCCATGAAAAAGTAATGTCCATATTTCTGCCATACTTGAAATCATGTATGTAACAACGAGGCTTATCAAAGATCACTTCCATATCTTGATTTTTAAGTTGACTAACTGAGACTTAGTTCTTCCCAATACTACACATATGTGGAACATCGCTCAATGTATTTCGAACACCATTCTGTTTTCAAGTTGTACATTTCCTAGGTTCTTGATCACATGTAAACTATCATCGCGAGTTGCCATATATTCTTTATTCTTTAAAGGATCTTTAATATCAAACCAATCTCCTATGCTTGTCGTATGATTTTTGCAACCATTACCTACTTAGCAAGTCGTATCATTTCTAGGTTTATACATGCTATTTAGCATATGATACATTGCAAAAATATTGTCTTTGCCAATCCTCTATATGAACTTTCTAGAAAGAAGTTCCCATGAGACACATAGCCACCTCTACTTCTTCCTTCTTGACTAGTTTTCTTTTGATATCAATATTTCTTAAAATGTCCATATTTGCCTCAATGGTAAAAGTTTGTGGATGCATATGATCTACCTTTACTCCTTGAGTTCGATCTACATCTTCCTCTTGGCATTATCCAAGGTGTTTTCATTTCTAGAGCTTGTTGACAATAGCTAGAACCTCTTCCTCTGTTTTCAAAGAATGCATGCTCTCTTTTTTCTCCACTTCCTAATGCATTCAAAACAAGCTTCACTTCGTTTTTCATAAAATGTGCAACTAGCTAGCTTATCGAAATGATGCATATGGCCTCTTATTGATATGGAGGTATCTAAGCTCTTATGTTATGGTGCTATACCATTCACCATAACACAAACCATGTCTTCATCTTCCACCTTGCAATTTATGGATGCTAGGTTACCAATAATCCTTCTAATCTCTACCACATAATCAATGATAGACCTATTCCCATGCCATGCACTGTGCAATTTTCACTTGAAATGAATTTCTCTAGCCTTTGTTGATGTATTATAAATTATACGAATTTTTCTAGCCTTTGTCAGTATTAAATTCTTGGTTTTTGGATACTTTGTTCTCTTTTCTCTTGGAGAGCTCATGAAACAATATGAATATCAACGCTAATGCAGTAGTAGCTCAAGATCGAAGTGGTAATTTCATGTGAATACTTGATACGCTGATGAATATGCTTATTGGTGATGGGATCTGATCTACGGTGATGACCGGGGACCACAATGTTGCAAGTGGCAAATTCAATACCTATAAAACATGTACCGTAGGCATTCCTGGGAAGGGGTTCTACAAAAGAGATATCACATTTAGAACACACAAGTGCAAGCGGCTACCAAGTTGTTGTACTCCGAGCTCAGAGAGACTTCCTTTTCTTCTGTGCAGCTTCGAAGGTTATTAGGATACATTGTACGCATTATCGAGTCATCAGTTCTATCAAGACTACAAAATCAGTGGAACGAGTGAGTTTATCTTCGGTGATGCAAATCCTCTCACTTCGGTGATGCGAGTGGAAGCCCAGGCCATGGTCCACTCAACCACTCCGATCGGTGTGGTCCACTACCGTCCATGTGTTTAACCGGACATAATCACTTGATTACATTTATTGATGATCATACTTCTTTTAAGAATGTCACATTCCTCAGACGAAAGGATAGTTCAGCCATATTAACTATTTTCATGACCTTCTCCACAGCCGTTATGTGTTTGATGAAGGCACCCTTTTAGGACACACTCTTAATCACATTACTTTAATTCCCACACCCTGCAATGCTTCCAATGTTCCAAGTGTTCTTTCCCTCCTCGGACGCATTATTGTCAAATTTCGGTACTTTGTCTCCTACACACGCCTTAATATGTGCTTCCCTATAAATTACTTACCACGTTTTATCCATCAACCATCACTTACGCAATAGCACTCTCTTAAAAGATGCAATCGATATCTTCAATCCACTATGAATATTTTCATTACTTATCAACGTTGCTTTCAACAAAGTCCATTCAATTGCCTTACTTAATAATCGAAATCTAATTGGAGGGAGGGGGAGGAGGAGCGAAGAAATGGAAAGATACAAGTCTACTATTTGTTGTATGCTTGTTTTGGAAAGAGGAGAGGTCTCTTGGTTCTCTAAAAAGCAAAACTTGAGTGGCTCTTTCATCGACTGAAATAGAGTTGGCAGCACTAGCACTTACAACAAAGAAAGGAATTTGGCTACATATGCTTATTAAAGAATTACTACCAGATTGCAACATTTCTACCAAAACCCTTTATGACAATATCTCACATATTCACTTAGCCTGAAATCCAAAGCTTCCTGAGGAAAGCAAACATCTCATTTTTATCTTGAAGTACGCTTTTATTCAAGAACTTGTTGAACAAAAAACAATTCAACTCACTTACACCTACACTCACCTTATGCAGGCAAACATGCTCAGAGTGCCCTTCCAAAGTCATAAATGTATTCAAGAAAGATGATACTTGGGATAAAATGTTATTTCAAATTCACATGTTTGGTTTTATGAAAATGGTTTGGATTTCTCTCTAAGTAAATGCATGACATATTGTCGTAGAGGGTTTTGATAGGAATGTTGTAATTTGATAATAATTCCTTAATAATCATATGTAGCCAAATTCATTGTTTTGTTGTAAGTGTGAGTGCTACAAACTCTACTTCAATCGATGAAAGAGCCACTGAAGTTTGCGTTTTAGAGAACCAAGAGTCCGTTCCCCCTGTAAAAATAAACACATAGCATATAGTAGATTTGTGTGTTTCCATTCCGCCTCCCTCCTCCCACTCCCCAATCAGAGACTTACCATCTAGTAAGGCAAATGAATGTAGTCTGATGGGAGGAATGTCGATAAGTAATGCAAAAGTGCTTAATGGATTGAAGATAGAGAATGTATCATTTAAGAGAGTGCTAATGCGTAAGTGATTGTTGATGCATAAAACTTGATAAGTAATTGATAGGGAAGCATAAATTAGGGTATGTGCAAGAGACTAAGTACTAGAATTTTCTAATAAGGGATCGAACGAGGGAAAGGACACTTGGAGCATTGGGAGCATGGGACAGTGTCGAAGGAGAAGAGTCATAAAGCTAGTGGTGCATTTTAACAACCAAAGGATTTGGAGACGTTTTGATAGAAACAAACCCAAACGAGTGAAGTAGATTAATCAAATATCAAACAAATGTAGGTAAAGCACATTGTTAGAGCAAGATGAAGGGACAGGCATGCCTAAAAAGAGGGTGAGTGGATCAAGATTAGTAAGTTTGAAGACACGACCTAATTCATGATTGGTGTCATCAATATGGGTTCGTGTGGACCTAAATATAGCAATGTCATTCACATCGAGAGCAACAATTAGGAGATGAGGTAGGTTATGATGGACATAGATATTAGGTTTTCAAAAAAGGTTGATGTATCCATGATTGAGCATAAAAAGGTTTATTTTGTGAAACCATAGGCACAATGATTCTCTCAACCCACAGAGGAAGCGATGTAGTTTGCATACAAAGGTTGGATGTTCTTCGGAGCTGAAGTAATCAGGTTGCAACATGAAGAGTTCCTCTTGGAGATTTCCATGAAGGAAAGAAGTTTGGATGTCCAAATGATCAATATCAAGGTGTAAGTCAATTGCAAGGGCAAATCCTAAGAGATATGAGGCTCATGACAGGTGAAAATGTTTCATTGAAATCCAAACTAAGGATTCGTGAATATCCTCGAGAAATAGGCAAGCCTTATACCATGCAATGATATCATCTAGATTGGATTTAGATCATAGTAACCATCGAAATCTGATGGGTTTGCAATCAAGTGGTATAGGGAAAAGTATTAGTGTTCCATTTCAAACAAGTTAGTTATATTCCTCATTCTTAGTACTATGCTAGCCCTAGGATTCAAGATTGGTTAGTGCTTCAATTGCTGAGGAGGTCATTAGAAACATGTGCAATATCTTCAATGAAAGACAACTATTGATGACGTCGGTGAGTATTCGAAAAGGACGTGAAATGGGAGCATCTACCTCATAAAATGCGCTCAAAGTTTGCCATTTTGAAGTCGATTCCTCTATGTTAGAGTGAAAATTATAGATGTCTAAAGTAGTGTTATTATTTCAAAAGCAAGCGTAAAAGGATTGTTCTCCACGAGAACCCTAACGAGGGATTACTAATGATGAATCCATAATGAGATGACTTAGGGCATCCAAAAAACTAAGAGATTTTTGGTGTATTTGAGTGCCAGGCTCATCGTATTTGAGTAGGGCTGGCGTGTCGAGAACGATAGGGGTGCAATTAGGAGTGTGTTGAAAAAGGGAGCCTTCATCAAACAAAATACTGTGGAAAGAAAACATCTTGAATTGAGATCATAGAGTCCATAGCATTTGACACCAAAGACATCACTATAACCCATAAAAATAGAGTGAAGATAGTGATTAGATGATTTGTGTCGTAGAGATGGGGCAATATGAGCATATGTCAGAAACCTAGAAATCCTTAATATTTTATAGTCGCGTATCTTCCCAGTTCAAGCACTTTATGGAATACATTGGATAGGTTTACAATAGGTTTATTAGATAGCACACAATCATGAGGGCTTCTTCCCAAAAAAGGATCAAGAATAGTTGTCGTTCTTAGTAAACTACGGCACATATTAAGAAACGAGCGGTTACAATGTTTAACTAAACCATTTTGTTGTGGTGTATAAGAGAAAGTAATAGGAATAGTGATCCCTTTGGATCTTAAGAAAGCTTGAAACATAGATGATGCATATTCTCCACCATTATCATTTTGGATTGTTTTAATATTTTTATTATGAAAATTTTCAAAAGCTATGGAGAAGGTCTTGAAAATAGTTAATATGGATGAACTATCCTTTTGGCTGAGGAATGACACAATCATAAATCTAGTATGATTATCAATAAATGTAATGAAGTACATATGTCCACTTAAAGACATGCATGGTAGTGGACTCCAAGGATCGGAATGGATGAGGGCAAGAGGTTGAGTAGTTGTAAAAGAACTAGAGAAAAAAGATCTACCCTCTTCTTTGCAGAACAAGCAACCTCCACACAATGACATGTTAACATTTTTGGGTAAAGTAAAACTGGTAGCTAGTTGCTCTTGCGTGATATGTTTCATTGAGTGGGGGTTAACATGCCCCAAACGATAGTGCCATAAATTTATTGGTTAGGGTTCAATATGTTCGTTATAGACATTAGCATGAGGAAATGTGATTGGCCTAGAAGGTATAATTTTCCAATGCAAGGTCAGTAAACTATAGTGGGAAGTCCAATAGGTGTGACTTGTTTTATTTCACGCCATGTGGAAGTAAATAGGACCGAAGTGGTTTGGGAGGTTAACTTGGATATAGACACCAAGTTGCGAGTGAGATGGCGAATATAAAAGACTTCTTTCAAGAGGATGACTTGCCCATTGGAAAGTTCAATTGGTGCAATGCATACTCATGTTGGAAAGTTCAATTGGTGCAATGCCTATGCCGTGAGCATGCTGAATGACATTGTTACCAAATCGGCTGTGATCCATGCAAGCGGAAATGGTAGGGAGATGAATGTCGACAAGAGTGGGGGCTCCTCGAGTGCTAACTCTTATAGTGATTCTTACCCTTATAGTGAGCCCCTGGCGATGTTGAATAAGGCGATCGCCTATGATGCGCCGGATGGTCAGATATCGAAGGAGCAACATGAGAAGTTGATGCATACGCTTTATGCAGAGCTACTTCTTGTAGAAATAATGGTATGAACAGAAAGAAGAGTATTTATGCTTGACACAATGCCAAAAGAATGAAATGACGGAGGCAACGTTGAGAGCAACATAACGATTTTCCAAATTTTGCTACTATGAGATCGTTGAGTCAGAGGCGGCATGTTTGAATAAAGTTATGAACAGCATTGTTTTCACTCATAGTTATCCCGCAACAATTGCTTTTGATAATGGATTTGTTGCGCGACCGACTTTGCTTCATAAGTTTGTTTAAGATGGTGCCATATTTGACGCGCACTGGTCAACAGCCTCATCCTTTGTTTCAGAGGGTGGGTCATGTGGAGAAGAAGCTCCAAGCGCGTGTTAAGATTCCCTTATGCCAATTCTTGATTGTGTTGGGCAAGGCAACACCATCTCCATTTCATAAGTGCGGCATGCATGCATGAACAGAAGCACTAACACTGAGGTGGTGCTTAATCATAGTTAGATACCAAAAACGGGAAGATTATGGTCAGTTGGTCAACGGAAACACGAAGGGGTAGAAAAGAAAATCAAGTGACACTCAAAAAGAGGAAAAAGACTAAGTACACCTCAGGGGTTATCAGACGGCTGGTGATATGGGCGAAGCTTAGAACCATTAATCACTTTTGGAAGGAGAACACCTCTTAAGGTCGCCAATCGAAAAGTGGCGGGTGACACCTGTTCAACAATCCGGTATGGTCCAAACCACCGTAACTAAAATTTTTCGGCAATGCGATTGCCTTTAGCATTATAAAATAAAACAAGTTGGCCAATCGTGAAGACAGGGGTTTGTAGGAAACGATCATGACTACGGGCTTGGCGTAGCTGAACTTCTTGAAGAATCATAAAGCTTTCCCAACATTGTTCATTCAATGATCTGAGAACATCTAGCCGGAATGGAAAAGATTCTTCCGGTAGCAATTTCTGGGATAAGGCGACTCGTAGACTCGGTACCACTACTTCCATTGGTGCAATAGCTTCCAATCCATAAGCAAGTTTAAATGGAGTCGTTCCAGTAGCCACTTTGTACATGGTCTGGTAAGCCCACAATACTATAGGTAAGAGTTGGTCCCATTGTTCCGGACATTCCAAGATCAATTTCTGAAGAATATTCAGCAGAGTCTTATTGGTGCTCTCAGCAAGACCATTCACACGTGGATAGTAAGGTGAGCTAAATTTATGCACAATCTGGAAAGTCTGAGTCAGCACCCGCATTAAGGTATTTGCGAAATGTGTACCTTGGTCCATCACTATTTCCAGAGGTAATCCATTTCGAGGGAAGACATCCTTCATGAAACATTTGGCCACCGAAATTGTTGTGGCAGAACGAAAAGCCCAAGCTTCCGCCCACCTAGTGGCATAATCTGTACAGGTCAAAATATATCGATTGTTGGTGAGGGTAGCTGGGGGTGCAATTGGGCCAATGAAATCTAAATCCCACTTCTGGAAAGGCTCCAGAGGTAAGACAGGTTGCAAGGGAAAGAAGTGTGGCTGCAAGGGCTGTCCAGACCGTTGATAGAAATTATACTGCTGCACGAATTGAACAACATCTCTGTACATGGTATGCCACCATAGCCCACTTTGCAAGATTATACGATGAGTAAGATCAGTTGCGAAGTGTCCTCTAGTGGGTGCTGAGTGAGCCATGGCAATCACTGATGCCCATTCATGTGGAGGGATACATCTCAGCAAGACACCAGTATGATCTATGTAGTATAGTTGACCCATAATCAATCGGAATCGTCGACTGTAGACTGCAATTTTACGGCGCAGAGTAGCGGGAGTATGAGGAGGGAGACAACCATCAGTAAGAAAATTCATTAACGTATCATAGTATGTAGGGGCAACAGGAAGTTTTGCAGATTCTTCGGGAGTTGCCGCGGTGACATAAATAGCCGGCGTTGTGTCATCAACACCTACCGGAGACTCACCGGAATCCAGTCGAGATAAAAAGTTCACCAAGATATGTGCCAGACCGGATCGATGAATAACTTCATAATCAAACTCCTACAGTAGTAAAACCCATCTTGCCAGTCTGCAACCTAAATGTTGTTGCCGGACCAAATACATGAGTGCGGCATGATCCACATGGAAAATGAATTTTCATCCCAACAAGTAATGCCAAAATTTCTTAACAGAGTATACCAAACCAAGACTCTCATGTTCTATCACGGAGTAGTTTCTTTCTGTAGGAGCTAATCTCCGGCTCGCATAGTACACAGGCCGAAACCATTTATCGGTTTGTTGCATCAGCACACTGCCAATCGCTATGTCTGAAGCATCCACAAATACATGAAACGGATGTTCCCAATCAAGCGGTTGCAAGATCGGAGCCTGTGTCAATAAGACCTTCAAACGATCAAATGCCATTTGACACTTATTAGTCAATTCATACTTCCAGGGGGTACTCATCATAAGTCTGGTAAGTGGCATCGCTAGATGAGCTAACCACCATAAATGTCTGCCATGCCACCGGATTTGGCCAAGGAACAGCATAACTTCTTTCGGTGTCTTTGGATCCGGTGCCTCCAGCACGGCTACTACTTTATCAAGATCTACCTGTATTCCTTCTTTGGAGATAATATGACCGAGTAGCTTCCCACATGAGACCGCAAAAACCGATTTGGAAGGATTCAAACATAGTCGGTACTCCCGAAACTTTTCAAAGAAACACCGCAAATGATACAAGTGTGATGAAGTGTCCCCAAACAATGAAAAATCATCCAGATAGACTTGCATAAACATTGTCAGATAAGGTGAGAACACTTCCTGCATACATCTTTGGAATGTACTCGGGGCATTCCACAAACCGAACCACATTACGGTGCAGGCATAGACACCCCAGTTGGTGATGAATGTTGTCTTTGGTATATCGTGTTTTGCCATCCTCAATTGATTATATCCACTTTAGCCCTCTAGGATAGAACACATTTCGTGGCGTGCTACCCTATCGAGCATTGTATCCAAAAAAGGAAGAGGGAAGAGATCCGGTACGGTGGCTGCGTTAATCTTTTGGTAGTCGACACAAATGCGTAACTGTTTATTTTTCTTCGGCACTATCACTATTGGTGATATCCACTCCGCATGCTCAATTGGCACAATAAACCCCACCTTCAATAACCGATCAAGTTTAGACTTAACCTTCGCCACATAATTAGGATTCATCCTGTAACTAGGTTGTTTGATGGGTTTTGCTCCGGTTTTAGTACCACTCTATGTTGATAAATCCGTGGGTCAAGGCCCTTCATGTCTCTCTAGTCCCAAGAAAAAACATCTAAGAATTCATGCATGAGTTGTACCAAATCATCTTGGAATTTCTCTACTAATCCTGCCTTAATTTTAATTGGTCTTGGGTTGATCGTGTCACCCAAGTTGTATGTTACCAATTGATCTTCCAGTACATAAAACTGTCGAGGCTTGGCCAAGTCATCAGGTGGCTCCAACAGTTGTTGTAAGGTCACTTCATTCATAGTTATGTCATCATCTGCTTCTGCTTCTCTCGTCATTGGTACGACCGTACACGCTGTCGGACTCCACTTATCTGCTACCGACTATAAATCTACAGTACCTAATGGGATAAGGTCCTTCTTGGTCTTGAGGAAAGCCTCCTCCTCATCATCAGATAGTCCATCCAACATATGGACTAGCTTTGCTACATATGGGCGTGCATGTAGATCACAAGGTTGCATAGCATCCAATGTAATGACATATTTCCGGTGATTGTTCTTAAAAATTAACTCTTGAGCTGACTAATCCTGCACGACTTTGGCTTGCTTGAGCCATGGTTGACCGAAAAGTAAATTGTATTTGAGGCTAGATTCGGGTAACTCGAGGACTACAAAAGTCATTTTGAATGTAGTTCCCTTCAAGGTAATGGAAATATTACGTACTAGTCCCACCGGATGGACTCTGGATTGGTCCGCCATTCGCACAAAGAACTGCACTGGTTCAATTTGGGTCCAACTCAGTTTCTTAGAGAGGGCAGTTGTTGCAATATTCACACCCAACCCACCATCAATTGAAACTTGTGTGATCTTCTGGTTTTTATACCAAACGGTGATCAACGGTACTGAATGATCCATGGTAGGATCCATCTCTCGTTCTATGGTCGCAGTTGCCAACATACAAGAAGGTCTGTGGCTGACCTGCTGTTCGAATTGTTGTCATACACTAGGAACTAGGGCAAGCAATTGTCCCAAAGGAAGTGTGATTGAAGCCTTAGAGATCACATCCCATACCTGGTCTGTTTGTGCTGTGGTCATTACCAACTCTAGTTGCGAGTCTCATGGTGCTTGGGTGGAATTCAGGACATTTAGTTTTGCATTTGACAGAGGAGGTTGAGTTACCGGAACTCGGTTAAGGAACACCGTCGACTCCTAAGTTGTCCATTGAGTGGCCTTTGCAAACATCCGCTGTTGCTCATGAATTTTGGGCTCGAAAACCTCAGCTCCTAGTTGCAATTGTTTTCCTGATCTTGTCTGTACTACAACTGCTTATGACTCAATTCGGGAAATATAAACCATATTTGTTATCGGATTTTGTGTTTCCTCCTTTCCTTTGTCGTACTCTACGGCTTCTTTACAAAATCGACGAATGTGGCCAACCTCACCGCAAAAATGACATCGAGGGGGTGGGAGAGAGGTACCTTCCGCCGATGTACCCGCCTATCATCGATTTGGATTAAAATTATTACTTTGCGGTCCTCGATAGTTCCTATATCCTTACTGCTGATTGGTCCGCAACTGTGGCCGTACGTAATGGGTGGCTAGCTCACCCGGTTCCTGTATTATGGCATTTACTGCTGCTCTACCTTGCACCTTTGCATTGTATGCACAAGTTTTTGTTGAGTGACCTATCGTATTACAGATGGCACAATACATTTGGTTGAGAGCACATGTGGAACTGGTGTGACGAGGATTCTTACACTTAGTACAATACACTTGTTTAGATAGATCCTCGGTTACGTTCCTACTTGCTTTCAACCATTCCAAATCCTCCGTAAACCCTCCAACTTTGTGCTCAAATTTGTAAGGCCATTGCAATGACAACGTCCAATGTCATTCTGCCCACACAACAAATGATCATAATCTGTTTTAACTGTGGATTCAGTCCGTTAATGAACCATTGTGTTATGACATCATCTGGCAGGTTGGCATGCGCTGGAGGCAGCTGCCGCAAATGAGTTCTCAACAATGTCGCATACTCCTGAACACTGTGTTGTGGTTTTTGTCGATTGTTTTGCAAATAGTAAAAAAATTCTGCAGGGTTCTTCTTCAAACAAAACCTCTGTAGGAACGAGTCCTTCACATCGTCATAATTACCAAAATGATTAATATCGTATTCTGTCAACCACCTTGCTGCTTCATTAACCAATGTGGCCTGAAACACTATGGCCTTATATGCCGGATCTAGTGGATGGTTCAACACTGCATAACTAATTTCGAATGTGCCAACATGTGTGTCGGGATCATCCCTCAGAAATCCACCGAATTTCGTATAGGTCACTCTGGTTGGGACTGGTCGAGGTGGAACGATTCGTTGTGGCTGTTGTTGTTGTTGCTGCTGAAATTGCGGTTGCAGCTGTGGTGGTGTTTGTTGCTGTTGTTGTGAGCCACTCATGGTGCTATTGTTGGTAATGTTGTTGTTACATTAATTTTGAGGGGGTGTCTCTTGACCTTCGGAATCTTTATGGTCAGCCTGCTCACTTTTCGGTCCAAAAATGTCGTCGAATCATTTTCTTAACTCCAAATCCAGTAACCTTTCCTCAGCTTTGGTGTCAAAATTAGGTAGACTTGCACCAAAAAGGGGTGAACGCAATAAGTGTCCACCACGCAGCACCATAGTATCACAAAAAAACTTCAAATTTCCACCGAGTGATGCCGAACTTCCATCGGAACTCACCAAACTCTCACCGGACCAAATAACCCTATCATCGGACACATTCTCACATGGTACCGTGAACCTCTCACCGAAACTGGTCAAATTTTGACCAGATAGTGCCAAAGTGACTCCGCACTGCGTCTCTGTAGACCCAGAAGTCACTATACCTTCTCCAAAAAGTACCGAACTCACATCGGAATTCACCGGAATCTCGTCATGTGTTATCGAACTAGCACCGGAATCACTACTGAGTGGCTCCGATCCTTCTGCAACTGGACTTAAGTCGCCTGTACTTCTACCACCCGGGGGTGTTCCGAATAAGTTTGGAACTGCCCAAGGATGTTGATCTCTCCTATACTTTGGGTAGGACTCACCGGAATGAGTAACCGGCATATATCACTTCTTGAACTAGTAGTTATTATTCTCCATTGCTTGCCTTAAGTGCTACTCTTCCCTTGCTGATTATTCCAAATCTATTTCCATCTTCCCACAGACGGTGCTAGTGTTAAAAGTGCTTCCCGTTAGCCACTTTTAATCTCATTTTGGCTTCTTGGGGATCAATAGGGGTCTGGCAGTGCAAAGACCCTTTGTTTAATTTTCCCAATTCAATCATGCAATCAAATCGTAATTGGCCTTCAATCCGAAGATTATCCCGATGCAGTACGCTTATCACGCCAATTAACAACTACGACTGCGCACAGACTTATTAATATTATCGTATCATTACTATGTTAAAAATTAATCATTGAAACTTTAAGAACAAGACACAGTACTCAGAATTTGTGCAAATCTGCAATACGACAACTCCAGCACAGTCGCCCAAACAGACAGTCTAGCGAACTCTCTCTCACCAAACGCCGAGCTTGCCTTTTCATTAATCAAAGAAAGTTAAAACTCTTCCTCACGCCTTTCCGGTGTGTGTGAATATTTATAAAAATAAAATTACAATCCAATCCAGCCGCCTAACATATTGTATGGGAGGTTCCAAAGACTCATGAACATATGCTGCCATTGAGAACTATTCTAATTTATCTTCCATTTTGTTGTTCAATCTATGTGACACCATGTTAATAGTTCCTCTCTTGGACTTAAATCTTCTCAACCCTTGGGTGGCTAATCAAAGATGCTTTGAATAATAGATTCCTTGAAGGTATTCATGCCTAAACACCTTTTGCCTAGCAAGTGTTCCAATATAAAGCATAAAAAGATTGCTTTTAGATCCTCAAACAACATTGTGCCTGATTGTATAACTTCTTTGGGTTGTGACATTATCAAGGGTGGGGAAACTTCTAGACTCTTGGGTATTCCTATGGGCTTTCAAGTTACTCTTCACCAAAGGTTCTTGCCTAACAAAAAACACTTCAATCAGGTTTTTGCCTTAGCTAGGAGATTCTTATGGGAGGAGGGAGTAGCCCTCACCACGATAAAATTCCTAAAGTGGCTTGGAACATCTGCTGCCTCCCCAAGAACGAAGGTGACCTAGGTATCTTTTTCCCCATCAAGATGGCCACAAATATTGCTGCTAAGTGGATTGTGAGATCTATTAAGTCTAATGATGCCTCGGTTGTTCTTATCAAAAGAAATCTTCATAAAGTTTGCTTGAATGACTACAAGGCCTAGAAGAATAATAACCTATGGGACATATCAATCTCCCCTTAGCAGTACTCTCTAGTGGGTAGTAGTCTACCTTGTAGATTGTGGTAGTCATGGATGATGGTTAAGAAGAATTGTACTCCTCATGTAAAACTCTTTTAGTACATTGACTCTATAGGAGAGCATCTGGACATGTTAGATCTCCCTCTGGGACAATGGAAACTTGGGGATTAAGGAACATAAATGTTGTAAAGATGGATTTACCAAATGGAGGAAACTAATTGATGGTGTGCAAATCTTTGAGACCACTCACAACTCCTGGTTGTATGCCGGTGTTGTTGTTCCATAAAGACATGCTAGATAGGAAGCTTCTTGACTGCTCTTAGAGAAGATCTATCAAATTGTTTGAGGTTTCCACAAGGTGTTTGAGCCACACACACACACTCAAGAGTCGTTGTGAAAATTTCCCTATACTTAGCCTCACAACTTGAAGTGGCATAGTAGGCTTCTTCTTGCTCAACCAAGATATACATGAGCTACCAAGCATGAAGCAAAAGCCACTAAAGGACACACGAGTCTCCTAGCAACCAGCCTACTGAGAGTTAGAAAAATCATGTAAATCTTGTGGTAGTGATCCCCCATTGAAATAAAACAATTCAAGTAGTTGGGTACCACTCAAGCAGCGAAAGATGTGCTTAACCACCTACCAGTGCTTCACACCATGCAAATGCATAAACCTATTCATTTCTGAGATAGAAAATTGAATATTTGGTCGTGTAATGCATAAGTCAATCAAGCATCCAACAACTTGTTGATAGAGAACAACATCAAATGCATCTCCAACATCATGAAGACTTAATCGTAAACCTATCTACATAGGAGTGGCAATCGGTTTACAGTCTTCAAGGCCAAAATGTTGCAATAATGTGTCAATATTTTGTCTGACACAAAGCCATTCCACCATAAATTTGCATAAAGTAAATGCCCAAATAATGATGCAAATGCCCCAAATTAGACATCTCACATGAGGCATGCAAATCAGCCTTAAAATCAGCATTATGCTTGTCATGAGGACCGGTGAGCAACATCTCATCAACATACACAACAATGATCATAAGCACATCTTTGGCATGCTTAACATATAAGGTTCTTTCCATTGTACTATTCTCAAAACCATGTGCAATCAGATAGGCATGTATCTATTCATACCAAGAACATGGTGCTTGCTTTAAACCATATAATGCCTTCTTCAACCCTCACACTTGGTTATTGTGTGCTTTCTGCACAAATCCATAGGGATGGAAAACATACACTTCTTCATGCAAATTTCCTACGATGTTGTTCAAGCACTAATGCATATGCTACAGAACCAAAAACATGCAAGTGAGCAATGGATGACTTAGGACCATGCGAAGCCTCATATGGAGTGATAGACTCCAATGCTTTAGATATCTATTAAGTACATATTTTGCACACATAACGGCCTCGGGCGAGAACCTATGTGGTAAAGCTTGACTCTTGACCATACACCTCGCCACCTCCATGAGTGACTTGTTCTTCTATTCAACAACTCCATGTTGTTGAGGTGTATATGGCATTGTACACTGATGTTTTATCCCACGTTCAGCCAAAAATGCATTAACATTAGAAGACATATATTTTCCCCTCGACCAGAATGGAGGGTGCCCACCTTACATGCTACTAGATTTTTAGCCAAAAGAAGAAACTATTTGAAGCACATAAACACTTCAAACTTTTCTTTCAATAGATATACCCATGCATTCCTAGAAAGATCACCAATAAAAGTCATGAAGTAAAGATAGCATGAGAATCGTCTACTGCACATGCTGAATCATTCATAGATTTTTTGTAATCTATGAGCTTATACAGCCCATGACATAAAATGCCAGAAGCAATAATCACATCGCCATTTGACAAATCAAATTGTACATCTCTCATTAATAAATTTCACTACTAAGCTAGTCTTGGCTAAACTTGAAACTCTTAAAAGATTCTTCTTGATCCTTAGCACAAATAGAGCATCTGACAATGTGAAAGAACCACCATCAGTAGTAGTCAGAATGATCTTACCAACTCCCATGAAATGAGAGGGGGAGTTGTTAGTGCATGTGATAGTATTCCCTATAGGGGTAGCCTAAAGTGAAATGAAGAAATGGTGCTATGAGATAATATGTTTGGTTGCCTTCACTATCAAAGTACTTTCTTACTTCTAAGTCTACTACACACATACACTCCTCAGGAGAGGAAGGGTCAAAACTACAAATGGTAGTAAACAGCCATTCTTCATTCTGCACTAGATTAGTAGACTCTCTTTTCAATGTGGAGGCCTCTACAACAAGCTTTCTGGCCTCTTTTCTCTTTGCCTCTTTTGCAGCTAGTTTTGGACAATTCTTTATGACATGATCATTTCATTTATAGTACTTGCAAAACAATTTCTACTTTTTTGTTTTCTTCTCTTCTCTCTCTTCTTTCTTTGATTGTGTAGAATTAGCAGACTTCTGCTTACTAATTGAAGAGCTCCATTGACCTTTCCCCTTCTGATTAGGAAAGAAAGCTTCATCTGCTTACTAGTTGTGCATGCTTTGGAGATTTGGAAACACTATCTTATCCGATCTGAGGCCTTAATCAAAATTCATCAACAGGCTATTCATAATTTCTTAAATAAGCCCTTAATCTCTGGTTGATATTTTAATGGGCTTCATTTATTCAAACTTTTGAGCCCATAATCCAATATCAACCTAGTAAAGCTAATCACATAGCCGATGCTCTTAGCTATTTTCCTTCACATTCTATTGTTTTGCATAATATTTTTGAATCCAAATTCATTCCTTTTAAGAAATGATTTCCAGTTATGCATCTGATTTTTATTTCTTACGTGCATGCTATGAGTTAAAAAATTGTGCACCTTTAACTGTTTAACATTATACATTTCATCATGGGGTACTTTACTTTCAACATGCATTATGCATAACCCAGGATTTGAAAGATTTTGTACTCAAAAAAATGCATGAACCATCTTGCATGGTTCATAGAGGCATACATAGCACTCTTTCTACTGGCCAAGATTTCTTCTTTTGGCCCCACATGGAAAAAGATATTTCACATTATGTTTCTCAATGCCCTGTATGTCAATGTATAAAACGTCATCATGGTAATCCATTTGGATTATTAATGCCATTTCCCATTCTGAACAAACCATGAAAATAAATCTCCATGGATTTTATCATAGGTCTTCCTATCAATTCATCAATAACGATATGATTTCGACAATAGTAGATAGCTTTGGTAAATATGCGTATTTCATTGCTTGTAGAAAAACTTTGTCTCCACCTCAGGTTGCAAAATTATTCAATCAATTCATTTTCCCACATCATGCATTTCCTAAAGTAATTTTATCTAACCGTGATATTAGATTTTGCAATCATTTTTGGGTTGCTTTATTTCATTATTTTTATTTCTAAAATAAAATTTTAATCTACATTTCATCCCAAAAGTAATGGACAAAGTGAGCCTACAAATAATAATATTCTTGATTTATTGTGTTGTTATTCTTTAGATAGTCCCACTAATTGGGATGAAAAGTTGCCATTGCTTCAATTTTCTTACAATAACACAACACACCCCACTATTGTTAATGCACCTTTTGAAATTGTATGTGGTAAAGAGATTCCCACTCCCATGTCATTCACTCAAAGTGATATTTTGATGGTTGATTCTATTGCGGAGGATCACATTTCTATACTTCACGATGTTCACAAGAACATTAGGAAAAGTCAAGAATGTTATACATGAAATGTCAATACAAAATGATTAGCCAAGGAATTCAAGGAATATGATTTTGTAAGGTTGTGTATTATTAAAAGACATATGAAAAAGATTTTTCAAGATCCAAAAATTAAACTTGTACCATGCTATTATGGACCGTTTTGTATTATACCAAAAGTTATTGATAATTCATTATGATTAGACATACCATCTCATTAGTTTACATAGCTCCTTTCATATTAGTTTACTTAACTATTTAAAGAAACTTTACCATTCACTCCACTTCCTGATGACCCTCCTTTAATGCAAGAACAATCTTAAATCTTAGTTCCTTAGAAAATAATTGATCATGATCTCACTACTACATGCATAGATGCTTAGTATCATGGATATGGAGTTAACTACAAAAATCACTCTATTGAAGAATGGCAATGGACACATAAAACACAATTAAAACCCCATTAGGATCACTTAACTTTTGCATATCATAAACATATATATTAACATTAACTCCTCCATGAACATTTCCATGCATGTGCATTTGCATGGAACATTCTTATTCTTGTTTAGTGATGGAACATGTGATTGGCCATCCACTTTTTGTTTTATTTTATCAGTTGGGGTCAATTGCTTTTTCAACTGAGGGGCATGTTTTGATTATGGAATTTTTTGAACAAGGAATTTTCGAAGTGTTAATTTACTAATTTATTAACCATTTGTCCAACAAAAACTATGTTCTTTATCTTTTTAGGAACATGCAATACAGCACAACGATTTTTTACCTTCCCATCCTCCTTGAACAATGTTATGCTTCTTGTATGCTCCATATGTTGTGATGTATGATCACCTGTTTCATAAAAATGGAAGAACTAGAAAGTTTTACAAAATACTAAAACGTTTTGCATAGTTATGTTGAATACAATGTGATTTTGTCCAACAATCATTAACTAGCAGCATAAGATAATAACATATAATGGGATTTATGGTACATCCTTCATAAGAAGATAGCATGGGTGGAATGGATAGAGTAAATATGTTATAAAGTAGACCCTCGGATTCAAATTTTGACAACACCACAAGCGTAGAAGTGCAACAAAAATTACATGTTAGCCAATGTGATTCCTGAAAAACATATTTCGTGAATTTTTTTCCTGAATCATTTTCTTTAGTTTAGCTATTCATTGTGAGCATAGAAGTTGCTTTTTGAGGGGTTCCTCAAGCTATAAAAGAAGGAGCTTGGCTCAATTAAGCTCATCTTTGCAAGACTCTTCTCAAGGAAATCATCATCTCAAGCTACATGAAAGTTAAGGGATCAAGGATGTCCTCTACATGAGGAAGAGTTCTTACACTCTTCTGTGAGTAAGAAGCATAAATCTATAATGACTTGTTCATTCACTAGTTCTTGATTAAGGAATAATCAGAATTTGGGTTTCCTATAAAAGAGTGGCATTTCTCCATATTCAGACACACACACACACTCTTCATACCTGTTAGGCACATAATCTCTTGTTTTCTAGTTCCTATTTTTATTTAGATTTAGATATTGTTAGTTTGTATCATATTCACACACTATAAGTTGAAATTTTTTGGAATATCAGTTAGTGTAGGTGAGCACTCGAGCTTTTCGTACACTTCTAAAATGTTTTCGATCTCCATGCATGTCTCATTCATCATCTTTTTGAGTATTAAGGTGTGTATGCTAAGGCTCATGTGTTGGAAGATCTTGTAAACATGTGTTGTATTGTTATTCAGGCCTAACCCACTTTCAACATTTGGTATCAAAGCATAGTTGACATGCACCCTTAAAATGATGAGTGACTATAGACTTGAGAATGAAGGAAAGCTAGAGGGAATGTTTAATTATGCAATGTGGAGTTTTATGGTGATGAATCTATTTGTATCTAAAGACTTGTGAAATATTTTCAATGGCACTTATCCAAGGCAAAGACAAGTAGGAGATGAGGCTACATTATCTTCCAGAAGAATCCCTTTTCTTATTTCTACTCAATAGGAGGTTAGTGAAGAAGAAGGATCCGATTCATCATGTTAAACGCACGTTTGCCATCAGAACGCATTTAAGCTCTTTTCGGGTTCTTAGGAGTGGAAGGGGTCTGAATAATGAGAGGCCCTATACTTGATTTTTCCAAATCAACTCACTCGCATGACCTTTCGTTCAAAACAAATCTGATAATCTAACTTTCTAACAAACTCTGGCTCGTTCCTTTACAGAATTATTATTCATATTCCAATCAATACATCTCAGTACACAACGCCAGGATAAACATTACCGCAACACCGACTTACAGTAAACAACTTACAAAACAACGATTCAATACTTCACTTAATGTAAACATTATCGTAACCCAATCTTTACCGTACAAGTGCAGATAGTCAAACAAAACAGAAAGACACAGCAGTACGCAGAATTCTCAAACACACACTACAGAAACTCCACAAACGTCTCGCCCAGACAAACAGTGTGGCGATCTTCTGGTCGTCACCGAAAGTGTCTTTTCATTGCTTTATAAAAAGTTACAACTCATCGCAACGACCTTTCGGTTCGTGCGGAATATGAAAAGGAAAAGGTTTACAATTGCGAATCCGGCGGCTTACAATCATCAAGAGTCAGTGGTACTACTATCAGATTACTTCCTACACAAGAGCAATCTAGATGGGATTCAAGGGACACACAAGCACTTTCATATATCGCTATGGGAATCAAGATGTATATTATACCTCAAATCTGGTCATGTAAAAGATATTGAAAAGCTTGTTTGGAGTTGCACAATCTCTATTATAGTAGAAACCCTACTAGGAAAGCTCATCTAAGGAGACAACTAGCCAGCACGACAATGAAAAGTGAATATAGTGAGTCATATATTCTGAAGCTCAAAGATTTATGAGATCAATTACTTAGTGTGGGATTAAATATTTCAAACGAAGAGATGGTAACTACACTTCTAAACTCACGTCCATCTGCATATGGTGGTTTTGATACATCTTTATCTTTCTCTACAAGAGATAGAGAACTTTCATCTACAGAGTTGTAGTTCCTGTTACTTCAAGAAAAAGAAGAATAAAAGAGTATGGAAGAAAATGTTGATGCCATGTTATCATCATCTAAGGGGAAAAAGAAGAAGAAGAAGCAAATGGCAAATAAGCAGAAGAACATTCAACAAACTTAAAAGAAAAGTAACACTTCTACTCCCAAGACTTCTAGTTCTACACCTAAGGCTTCCTCTATGCTGAAAGAAAAGTCTAGTACTACATCTATTTCATAGAAAGGAATTTTCCATTGCTATAAGAAACTAGTTGATTCCATAGTAGAACTCATAACAAGGATTTTCTAGTGAGAAGAAGAAAGAATCAGGTGATAGTGTTGAAGATGAATCAAAACCTAAATCTTCAAAAGAAAAAATTTATGCGTGTTATTATCGAAGAAGTAGCTTTTCATAAGGTAGAATTAAATGCAATCTCTAATAATATTTATATTTTTGATTCTATAGCTATTAAACATATGATAAGTACAAATGTATTTTCTACCCTTGCTAAATCTTCAAGTAGAAGAGTGACCACTGCAAATCGTCATGGTGTGGATGTCGTAGTTGTTGGGGAAGTAAACGTTAAGTGCAAAGTAGGTGGAAATTTCTGAATTTCCAATGTTCTTTATGTTTGAGACATGAAGAAGAACTTACTCTCTATCTCTACTTTCTTGTTTGATGGTTATAAAGTTATTTTTAAGAATGATTCATGTGAGATCCTCTCACCTAATGTGGAGCATTGTCTACTTCAAGGTGAAAACAGAAGTGGCATGTTTGTTTTATCCAAAATTAGTCATTCTTATGTTGCTAGATCTTCTACACCTAAGGAGAACATGAATTTATGGCATGCTAGGTTTAGTCATATCAATTACACAGCTCTCAAGCATATCAAAGATCAAGGTATGGTGGCGTATTTCTCTAGTTTTGCTTTACCAAATGATGTTGAGTCATGTGAAGGATGTCTTGAAGAAAGCTTCATAAACTACCTTTCAAGAAGCATGGACACATCATGACAACAAGGAAGTTATTGATCATAGATTCAAATATGAATGGTCCAATGACAATAGATTCTATTCAAGGTTTAAGGTACTTTGTTAAGTGTATTGATGATTTCTCAAGATATTCATGTATTTATGGTCTTAAAGTAAAGTCAAAGGTATTTCCTACTTTTCAGAAATTTTTGGCTATGGTTGAAAATGAAAATCAATCCAAGATCCAGATTTTGAGAAGTGATAAAGGGGGAGAGTACATGTCTAAAGGCATCATGTTTTCTTGAAGACAAAGGTATCTCTCATCAACTCACTATTGCTTACACCCAAGAATATAATGTTGTTGCACAGAGAAAGAATAGGATACTTGCTGAGATGATGCATAGTATGATATCATCCAAAGAGCTTTCTACAAAGTTTTGAATTGATGTAGTATATATAGCTAATAAGATTCTCAATACTTCTTCCATAAAAGCTTTGAAGGTCATTACACCTTATGAAGATTATTATGGGAAGAAGCTGGATGTGCATTACTTAAAATGTTTTGATTCCCCAGCTTATGTTCACATTGAAATGAAGGATCACCGTAAGCTTGATGTAAAAGGAGTTAAAGCGGTCTTTATCGGTTATGCATTTGAAAGAAAAGTATACAAATTCTATGTTCGAGATACAGGTGATATCCTATTTTTTAAGAAATGCACATATTATATAGAGTCCGAATTATGATAAGAAGAAAGAGATTCTAGCTTTCATCAAAGCTGATGAGTATGCAATGTTTTAGAAGGAAATTTTATTCTTAAATTCAGCCATATAAGCAGGTGATGAACCTTCCGAAACCCTAAGAGATTCACTTAATAGAGGTGAAGAGAGAATTTTTATTACCTACATCCGTACCTAGCCCATCATTAGCAGCTCTTGATAATCCAACTTATGAAGTTGGAGAAGGTTCCATAGTTCAAAGAGAAAGAGTTAGTACATAACTAGAAAGGATTTCACCACTTTTCAAGATTATGCCTAGAGGGAGAGGAATGCCAAAATAAAGCTCAAGCAACTTAGAAGGCTCAAATCAAATATATGGATCAGGAGGAACATCAAGAAGTAGAGGAAGAGGAGAAAGATCACATGAAAGAGAAGCATCCAACGGAGAATTCCACAATTGTAGAAACCTAAGCCATTATGCAAGAGATTGATAGTCCAAAGGAGGAGGCAATTAAGGATACAAAAGGAAACAAGGTAATTACTTAAAGAAGTTTGAGAAGCTTGGAGAGTCTTAGAAAGTTGAGTTATCCAATGGTGAAGTTGGTCTAGCAAACCAAAATAGGAACAGCTGTAGCTCTTTGGATATCTAAAATAGAACTTGTATTTTGTGGTTAGTGCAATAAAAATCAATACGTACTTTGGAATATCAGCAAGAACAAGTTGATGCAGAGCCGATAACTTGCACCTTGACTAGCTCACAAAAACCTTCTAAAAATGGATGGGAGTTGTGATTTCATACACTCAGAGCAGCAAGCACAGCCAGAACTCGAAAACTTCCTCTGAAAGGAGTGTCATACATATGGTTGTCTTGCTATAATACATAAAATCCCTACTGTATAAAACTATAGAAGGAGCCATCACCTTAGACCAGAATTGGTGTCAACCCCATTTTTTCAAGGATGTGCAGAGAATGACACCGAGACTCGAAATCTTGAATATCTCTAAAAGTAATGAGCCAATGACTTGAAACATTGTACACATAATTTAGAAAGTTGTACCTTTTCACTAAATTCTTAAACACGTGAATTTTCATTGTGTAGAGAGAGCAACAATCTCTATAAGGTGACTGAGTCTGAGTAAGAAAGAGCGGAGAATAGAAATGGCACCAAGCAATGATCAAAGAGTATATGTATTGCTTCAAATCAACAACCTACTTAATGTTCAAATGCTTTTGAGTCTTTATATATACTCTTGAGGATATGAACATGCCTTTTCTTCATGGATTTGAATCCAAAATTAGGTGGGTTTGGTAGTTTAGATTCATTGGAATCTTTTCCTACAATCTAGGAAAAGAGAAATTTGAAGTCATATCTACCTTTCGATTGATTGATTGAGAATCAATCCCAAAAACTTCTAGCTTGTAGATTTTAGGCCTTTTACTCTTTCTTTTATAAAGATAAATACTTTGGAAATTGCATAAGAAGATGATCCTATGATCAAACTCTCAATACGATAAATGAATGCAAACGAAAATCTACAAGGAGTATTGTTAGAGGGCTGCCGAACTAGGGTAAATGAATCTGGACAGGTGCCTTAAATGTAAAAGTGCTGACGGCCGCTGAACAAGGATGAAAGTACGAGGACAGGAAGTTTGAATGTAAAAAGAATCTTTCAGGAAACGCGCAGAGATTCGCGCACCACTGTAAATCCTCTATATATGGAAATGAGAAGAATGGAAAAGAGCGCCCCCTTCTTGGAATTGTTGTATTCTGTTAGGGTGTATCGTTTAGTCGATTCTGTTTGTGAAGTGCATCTTCGATTCTGTCTGTGAGTACGTCCAATTCGGGACTTGTAGTGTCTATTCTGTTTGTGAGCGCACCCATTCTGGGAACTGCGTTGTCTGGTTAAGTGCATCTTCTAGTCTGTCTGAGAGAACACGCATTCGGGCTTTGCAGAGTCTTGTTTAAGTGTTCTTTCGATTCAGGTCTGACGGTTAAGTATATCTTCTATTCTCTTTGTGAAGCGCCCATTTTGGGAAGTACAATGTATTGTTGAGTGCCTATTTCGGATCTGTATGTCCTGTTCTGATTAGTAGTTGTGCACATCTTAAAAGGTAATTACGAACAATTTTTAGTGTGTTACGAAGTTGTTCAGTAATGGTGAAGTGTGTCGTTGAGCATTGTTAAGTGTGGTTAGCATATGTCGGCAAAATAGAAAGTATAGAGTGATCTCCTTATTATTCTGTTAAGGTTCTGCGAAGTAATTGAAGTCGATACAATAGTCTGTGGTTTTTGGGGATTCCATTCCCAGAAGGACTTGTATCTGTAAGTGCGAGTAAGCCGGGCATTTAACAGTTTTCAATACTGAGCTAAGACGTGACAGAGTATTTAATGCTTGTATGAAAGTTTGGGAAAATAGTACAGGGCCTCTGTCTAACAGATCCCTACCACTCCCAAGAACCCACGTGACTAAGAAAACGGTTGCTGTTAAGAAGATTAAGAACCGGTTAAACTTGAAATGGTTGAGTTGGGAAGTAGAGTAACGATTAAATACTAAACCGTTCAACATTTGGCGCCGTCTGTGGGAAAGTGGCAACTGTTTACCAGTCTCTGCGGTAAAGTAGTATTGATTACGAGTTACTTGTGGGAAAGTGGCAATTGTTTACCATTCTCTGCGGTAAAGTAGCATTTGATTACAAGTTACTTGTGGAAAAGTGGCACTAAAGTACCAGTTGTTGTCAGAAGTAAATGTTTAGTTAACATTCGAAGTAACTAGCAGAAGCAACAGACCCAGATTGTTGCCAAACTGCTCAGATAGGGTTACTGTGTAATGATACATGCCGGTTACTCGATCCGGTGAAACATATCCTAAGAACTGTAAGACTGAAGCGAGTAAAGCGATAAAGATAGCCTTGGAAGGAGAAGATCTAACCAAATCTGACCCAATGGTCAGACAAACTGAGAACATCACGATTAATTCCGGCCAGATTCCGGTGAAACAATCAATGCCTTTGGTACATTCTGGTGCTACTTCGACCCAGCCTATCAAAGATATAGCAATTTCAGAATCTACCAACACGTCGCTAGAGACTAGTCTAAACTCGGAATTAGATACAATCAGGAACACTTTAGGAAAAGAGATCGATAAGAGCGAAAAAACACTGCATTTTGGCATAATTTTGGCTCATTCCATTGAGATTCCGGTGATAGAATCCCCGATCACTGGCAAAGGTTTAGCCTTTTTCGCGGAATCCTCCGCCCGACCAGCGTGCTTAGAAGAAAGATTTCGGATATTGGGTATCCAGAAGGAAGGAAAACTCTTCGAAGCAGAAGTGCGATGCATTCTAAGTAAAAACAGCACACCGGAAGGCACGCCATCCGACGGTCCAGATTCTGATAGTTCGCTTAATCAACCTCAAGATATAGAAGAAGGACCGGAGCCACTCACGATGAACGGACAACAACAACAACAGTTAGGACAACCAAGGCCGCCTCCAACAGGAGTAACATACACGAAATTTTGTGGATTCCCAGGAGATGACCCAGATGCTCATGTACAAACTTTTGAGATAAGTTATGCAGTTCTTAACCATCCACCAGATCAGGCGTATAAGGCCATTGTTTTTCAATCTACACTGGTCAATGAAGCAGCGAGATGGCTCACGGAATATGATATTAATCATTTTGGTATTTACGATGCAGTACGAGATGCCTTTCTACAACGATTCAGACTAAAGAAGAATCCTGCTGAGATCTTTGATTATTTACAGAACAACCGACAGAAGGCAAATCAGACTGTCCAGGAATACGCTACTCTCTTCAGAACACATTTAAGGCAGAATACCAATATAAGGTAGACGTCCTGGAAGCCGACATCACCCCCCTCTAGGAAGAAATCGAAGCCATAAAGACTGAGAATCATCAGCTACAGACACAGTTAGCAGAACTACAAGCAAAATGTTTGGCAGAACAGACTCTAGTACATCAAAGAGATGCAGCCCTCGAGCAAGTTGCAGCCAAAGAACGACTACTACACGCCGCACATGAAGCAATCCGAGCCGTGAAGACCACCCTCCACGAACACGAAGATATCAACGCCTCTCTCGAAGAGCTAGTCGCAGAAACAAAGATTCAATTACAGGAGACCATCCAAAAGCATCAGGACCAACAGAAAGAAGCCCAACAAGTCCAAGAACAGTTACGACGAGCCCAAGAATGCATAGATGAGGTTAACAGTATCCTAAAACGCCAATTGATACGGGAAGGCCAATACCTAACGGACATCGACAAGATGCGCAGGGAACGAGATGCATATCGGAAAACTCTCGATTTCCAAACCCAGCAGTTTGAACGCCTAGACAACCAAGTGCGCAACCAGAAGGAGTGTATTAAAGAGATGCAGACCAAACTGACCGAAATACAGACAGCCCGAGATGCGGCATTAGCTAACGAATTTTACTTACAAGAGGCTTTCCTTCAAACCCAAGCCGAAATTTTGTTAAACCAAGCCATCGCCCTGAGCTCCGTTAGAACGGACGCCCAATTACTAGAACCCACCACCTTAGTTCAGATGCTCGAAACAATCAAAAAGAAAATTACCCGAACATTTAGGCTCGCCCGAAGTATGTACTTAGAAGGTCTAGTCGCCGAAACATAGGAACCTGCGGGTTCGGACTCAGGTGTTCGACCATGCGCATTCATAATGTAACGATGGATTCGAAATGAGTAGGATAACCAAGTTTTGTTTTCTGATATTTTTTCGCACATGTAAAGCCTTGTTCAATCTAGCATCGATCTACGGAATAACACGCGGCATAATGATACTTACTCATGATACAACGTTGCTAAGGGGAAGGAAGAATCATGTCCTACTGAAATACAATCAATCCAGGCAAATGACAGTTCAAGCCCTGGTGCTTATAAAATGCGTATGCATAGCATAGTTTTCTTCACTACAGTATTCTTCGAGCTTCAGCACTAGTTAGGAAACTTCCAGCATATTCTTCTCGGTAACCCTTACCAGCATGTCTGAATCCGACAAACTCAGATGGCAACTCAAGAAGCGCGTCAATACACAGAACCATGTTGTGATGACCACAGATACTACCCTACAGGATACTGCAACTGACTCGGTATCTTCTGCAACAGTAAAGATTCATCATAAATTTTCCACCAAATTTAAAATCAAGCTCGACCTTCATTCGAGAAGGAATGAGAACTTGCTACGGAGGATAGGACTCCTCCAGTTTGCTCAATTACCATGGAAGCAATGGATCGCTAATGACGATGCAGAAAATCAATTATCTAGCATGCGACAAACAAAAGGTTTCATTCTAAATCAGGTATAATTTTCGCCACAGTTAGTCTCAGTTATATTTAAACTGCCACTGTATGACGATGCCCACTATCCTAAATGTTGGAATGACGATTTGAGAAATGAATTTGGTGACGGTGAAGGCCCCAGACGGTATTACATGTTAAAAAATGCCACATCTCAGCGTCGAGAACAATTTCAGTGGTACTTAGAGAAGCTTTGTTTCCTAGTTAAATTCGATTTAATGTCGAGAGAAAATTTTTCACCGTTAGTACATGCCGAAGGAGGAGGTAGGATTAGCTGGTCACACTGGCTATATAACCAGTTCTACACACAAATCATTATCGAGGATAAGCGAAGATCCCACACCAACAGCAAACTAGCAGCCTATTTAGCTGCTATATTCAATTTTGTCCAATCAGTGAAGGATGAGAAGCTACACTGGTCCCCCCATTTTTTTTCCGGTGAACATGATAGGATAGCCACAGGACACCAAACGGAGCCTGAAGAAGCAGACCGAGTCTCCACCTCGTCTCCATATTTTTTCCAGACAGGTAATAGCACATAGAACCAGACCATAGGGACGCCGTTCCAGTTGTCGATTAAACGAAGGATGGCAGACAACTTGCCAACTGCCAGTCCAGAGCAATTACCGGACGAGCTCCAACCCAATTTTGTGACCGAGATGCAAAACAAACTACAAGAAGTTTCTCAATACTTGCGGCAACAAGAACAAGCGCTTCAGCACAAAAATGACTTATTATTCGCTACGATGACTAAGTCCCATTCATTACTAGACAGACTGACACAGATGCAAAAAGAATTGGACGACAAAGAAGGTTTATTACAGGCGTTACAGAGTAACAACTGGCACCTCACTGCAGAATTGAGCCATGCAAAAAAGTGTCTTCAAGAATTTAATCAGTGGCAGCAAACTATCCAAACACAGATTCAAACCGAAATGTCAAGTTTTTCTACCCTGAATGCTAACCTGCAATCCGACAATGAAATTTTGCAGTCTAGAATACAAGTTTTGTAGGAGTTCGAACGACAGATGTTAAAAGATGAGGGCGTAGAACTGAATGCCACATTAATGACAAATGTGGACATAGACTTATTAAAACAGCAATTGGATAGTCGTATTCAAAACATGTGGACACTTTTTCGCAGGAGATGGCTGGCTATACTTGTTCCTCCACTTGAACAAGTACGGTCAGAAACAATTCGGCAGCCAAACTCTGGAATAGGCCTACAGGCAACCCAAAAAGATGTTGAAGCCAGTAATGCACCTGCGGGTTCGAGTCCACCGTGTGTGCTAGTGTTAGAGGGCCACCGAACCAGGGTAAATGAATCTGGACAGGTGCCTTAAATGTAAAAGTGCTGACGGTCGCTGAACAAGGATGAAAGTACGAGGACAGGAAGTTTGAATGTAAAAAGAATCTTTTAGGAAACGCACAGAGATTCGTGCACCACTGTAAATCCTCTATATATGGAAATGAGAAGAATGGAAAAGAGCGCCCCCTTCCTGGAATTGCTGTATTCTGTTAGGGTGTATCGTTTAGTCGATTCTGTTTGTGAAGTGCATCTTCGATTCTGTCTGTGAGTATGTCCAATTCGGGACTTGTAGTGTCGATTCTGTTTGTGAGCGCACCCATTCTGGGAACTGCATTGTCTGGTTAAGTGCATCTTCTAGTCTGTCTGAGAGAACACCCATTCGGGCTTTGCAGAGTCTTGTTTAAGTGTTCTTTCGATTCAGATCTGACGGTTAAGTATATCTTCTATTCTATTTGTTAAGCGCCCATTTTGGGAAGTACAATGTATTGTTGAGTGCCTATTTCGGATCTGTATGTCCTGTTCTGATTAGTAGTTGTTCACATCTTAAAAGGTAATTACAAACAATTGTTAGTGTGTTACGAAGTTGTTTAGTAATGGTTAAGTGTGTCGTTGAGCATTGTTAAGTGTGGTTAGCATATGTCGGCAAAATAGAAAGTATAGAGTGATCTCCTTATTGTTCTGTTAAGGTTCTGTGAAGTAATTGAAGTCGATACAATAGTCTGTGGTTTCTGGGGATTCCATTCCCAGAAGGACTTGTATCTGTAAGTGCCAGTAAGCCGGGCATTTAACAGTTTTCAATACTGAGCTAAGACGTGACAGAGTATTTAATGCTTGTATGAAAGTTTGGGAAAATAGTACAGGGCCTCTGTCTAACAGACCCCTACCACTCCCAAGAACCCACGTGACTAAGAAAACGGTTGTTGTTAAGAAGATTAAGAACCGGTTAAACTTGAAATGGTTGAGTTGGGAAGTAGAGTAACGATTAAATAATAAACCGTTCAACAAGTATATGTGGCACATTCAAATGATGTATTGATGAAGATCATGTTCCTGAGAAAATAATTGATCATGATCTCACTAATACATGCATAGATGCTTAGTATCATGGATATGCAGTTAACTACAAAAATCACTCTATTGAAGAATGTCAATGGACACATAAAACACAATTAACACCCCGTTAGGATCACTTAACTTTTGGATATCATACACATATATATTAACATTAACTCCTCCATGAACATTTCCATGCATGTGCTTTTACATGGAACATTCTTATTCTTGTTTAGTTATGGAACATGTGATTGGCCATCCATTTTTAGTTTTATTTTATCCGATGAGGTCAATTGCTTTTTCAAATAAGGGGCATGTTTTGATTATGGAATTTTTTGAACAAAAATTTTTTGGAGTGTTAATTTACTAATTTATTAACCATTTGTCCAACAAAAACTATGTTCTTTATCTTTTTAGGAACATGCAATACACGAGGATGATTTTTTTAACTTCGCATCTTTCTTGAACAATGCTATGCTTCTTGTATGCTCCATATGTTGTGATGTATGATCACCTGTTTGGTAAAATGGAAGAACTAGAAATTTTTACGAAATACTAAAACGTTTTGCATGGTTATGTTGAATACAATGTGATTTTGTCCAACAATCATTGACTAGCAGCATATGATAATAACAGATAATGGGATTTATAGAACATCCTTCATAAGAAGATAGCATGGCCGGAATGGATAGCATAAATATGTTATAAAGTAGACCCTCGGATTCAAATTTCGACAGCACCCCAAGCGTAGAAGTGCAGCATAGAAGAAGAGTTAATGTTTTCATTTTGTGGCACAAAAATTACATGTTAGCCAATGTGATTCCTAAAACACATATTTTGTGACTTTCTCTCGTGAATCATTTTCCTTAGTGTAGCCATTCATTGTGAGCACAGAAGTTGCTTTTTGAGGGGTCCCTCAAGCTATAAAAGAAGAAGGTTGGCTCAATTAAGATCATCTTTGCAAGAATCTTCTTAAGGAAATCATTATCTAAAGCTACATGAAAGTTAAGGGATCAAGGACGTCCTCTACATGAGGAAAAGTTCTTACACTCTTCTGTGAGTAAGAAGTCTAAATCTATCATGACTTGTTCATTCACTAGTTCTTGATTAAGGAATAATCAGGATTTGGGTTTCCTATAAAAGAGTTGTAAACTTTTCATATTCTCCATATTCACATACACGCACACACTCTCTTCATACCTGGTAGGCACATAATCTCTTGTTCTCTAGTTCCTATTTTTTCTAGATTTAGATATTGTTAGTTTGTATCATATTCACACACTATAACTTGAAATTGGAATATCAGTTAGTGTACGTGAGCACTCTAGCTTTCCGTACACTTCTAAAATGTTTTCAATCTCCATGCATGTCTCATTCATCATCTTTTTGAGTATTAAGGTGTGTATGCTAAGGCTCATGTGTTGGAAGATCTTGTAGACATGTGATGTATTGTTATTCACGCCTACCCCACTTTCAACATTTGGTATCAAAGCATAGTTGACATACACCCTTAAAATGATGAGTGACTATAGACTTGAGAATGAAGACAAGCTAGAGGGAATGTTTAATTATCCAATGTCGATTTTTATGGTGATGAATGTATTTGTATCTAAAGACTTGTGAACTATTTTCAATGGCACTTATCCAAGGCAAAGACAAGTGGGAGAAGATGCTACGTCATCTTCAAGAAGAATCCCTTTTACTATTTCTAATCAATAGGAGGTTAATGAAGAAGAAGGTTCCAATTCATCATCAAGAGTTAGTGGTACTACTATCAGATTACTTCCTACACAAGAGAAATCCAGATGGGATTAAAGGGACACACAAGCACTTTCATATATCGCTATGGGAATCAAGATGTATATTATACCTCAAATCTGGTCATGTAAAACCTATTGAAAAGCTTGTTTGGAGTTGCAGAATCTCTATTATAGTAGAAACCCTATTAGCAAAGCTCATCTAAGGAGAAAACTAGCCTGCACGACGATGAAAATTGAATCTAGTGAGGCATATATTTTGAAGCTCAAAGATTTACGAGATCAGTTACTTAGTGTGATTAAATATTTCAAATGAAGAGATGGTAACTACACTTCTAAACTCACTTCCATCTGCATATGGTGGTTTTGCTACATCTTTATCTCTCTCTACAAGAGATAGAGAACTTTCATTTGCTGAGTTGTAGTTCTTAGTAATTCAAGAAAAAGAACAATAAAAGAGTATGGAAGAGAATGTTGAAGCCATGTTATCATCATCTAAGGGGAAAAAGAAGAAGAAGAAGAAGAAGCGAACGACAAATAAGGAGAAGAACCTCCAACAAACTGAAAAGAAAAGTAAGACTTCTACTCCCAAGACTTCTAGTTCTATACCTAAGGCTTCCTCTATGCTGAAAGAAAAGTCTAGTACTACATCTATTTCACAGAAAGGATTTTTCCATTGCTATAAGTGAAAGAACTTGGAGAAGCTTGTAGAAGGTAGAAAAGTGCGTTTCGAAGCGATGAAGTTTGGTCAAGTGAACCGGCACAAGACCAGCCCTTGAGCTTATGGAGACTCAAATAGACCTTATAGGCATGCTATAAGTGCAAAGAAACACACTATGTACTTTGGAGCATTAAGGAGAATGAGTCGATACAAAACAGATAGGTTCGCGGGTCGACTAGCTCAAAAAACTTACTATCTATGGAAGAGATAATGAACTTTAAATGCCCATAGCGACCAACGTGATTACAATTAGAAAAACTCCTTTTATGGGAGTGATACACATAGGTTTGAGTGTATGGAATGCACAAAAGTATAAGGAATAAGCAAAATATGCTATAGGAATGAATGCGACATTCACCGGTGGTACTTCCTATTTTTCAGGAATACGCACAGATTGACCCCGAGACAGAAAATCTGATATTTCTCCCAATCTATTGAACCAACTGCTTTGAAATTTATAGGCATAAACGAGAAACTTATAAATTTCCAATGCGTCATCTTGGACTCAATTTGGAGCTCTAGAGAGAGAGCAGCAGCCTCTGCAAGATTAATGTTGGCGAAGAAGATGATGCAGAGAATTGAAGGAGCTAGACAATGATGGTCACACGTGTATGTATATTGCTTCCATGTAATGTACAAGTGTTTTTAAGTCTTTATATAGACTCTAGGAGTGTTCCACAACTTTTACAAGTTAAATTTGAATTCAAATGAAGGTGGGAATGGTTGTTGGAGGGAATCAATTCACTTTCCTACAATCTAGGAAAAGTGAAGATCTACTTTGATCTACTTTTAGGCGATTGATTGCTTGATTGAATGCAACTTCAACCACCACAAATTCGTGGGGTTTGGGCTCTATCTTTCTACCTTTACATGTGTAAAGCTCAAGGCTTTTACAATTGTAAATGAAACATCAAAAATCTCTCAAAAAAATACAATAAATGAGCATATGAAAAAGAACTCTCCAACGGATATTCTTTCGATGCGATAGCCTTTGATGTAGATCAAATCCACCTCAAGCATAGTGTAACCTTGATGTTCCAACAACTCCCCCTCAAGCTAAAGTATGCTTGAGTCTTCATTCTCTGATAGGTTGAATACCTGCCATAGCTTTGAATCTACAAAGCTTTATTCCATCAAGTGCCTTTGTCATCATATCTGCTACTTGCTTTTCAGTAGGAACAAAAGAAATGTCAATCTCCTTTGCCATGAGCTTCTCCCTGATGAAGTGGTAATGGACTTCTATGTGCTTGGTTCTCGCATGGAAAATAGGATTTGCCGCTAGATGCATGGAGCTTACATTATCTCCAAATATGTGAGGTTTGGAACTCACAAGTCCCAAATCTGTATATAATGCTTTTAACCATATTGCCTCTTGAATTGATATGATCAAGCCTCTCTACTGTGCTTCAGTTGAAGATAAATCAACTGTTGGTTGCTTCTTGGAACTCCATGACACTAGCTTTGAACCTGCAAATGCTAAGTAACCAGATGTACTTTTTCTATCATCCTTACCTCCTGCCCAATTTGCATCTGAGTAGATTTTGATATCCAAATCTGAAGAGTAAGGATAGAATTTTTAATCACACTAGTTGCTATGAGCATTTGAAGTTCATTGTGTCTTCCATAGATAATAAGTTTTTTGAGCTAGTCGATGTGCAGACCAATTTGTTTTGTACCGACTCCTTCTCCTTGATGCTCCAAAGTAAATAATGCATTTTATTGCACTTATTGCATGCCTATGAGGTCTTATTGAGTCTCCATAAGCTCAAGGTCTGGTCTTGTGCCAATTGGCTAGACTAAACTTCGTCGCTTCGAAAATCATTTTTCTACCTCCTACAAGCTTCTCCAAGTTCTTTCATATGTGAGTGAGCACACTTAGGACCACCACGAAACCTTTTGCCCTCTTTATGAGGTTTCTTTCCCTGGATTGTATATATGTCTATAACCCTAATGGGTCACTTATCTTTAAATATTTAGTATTGTGTGATGTGCTCCAAGCTTCTTCTTCTTCTCCTTTGTGCTCTTAATGTGCTCTTGGAAACCTAAAAATCCAACAAATTGGTAGTAGAACAGGTCCCCGGTTCATGTAGGGCATCATCCATACCCCTCTATTCAGAGTCTCAAAATCCCATGAAAATTTTTGAGCATAAGCAACGTGATTAAGGGTTCAAAACAAAGTTTATTTGTGGCATTGAAATTTTGATATGAGCTCTTTTCAGACTCTGAATGCACTATTGTCGTGCTTATACAAGAAATTTTTTCCTTTTGTGCAAAACATATGTACATGTTTTGATTCATGAGTACAAGCACCTCAAAGTCTTCTGTAGCTTTAGTAGAGCTTCTAAAGGTATTTATATTCAACTTCTCAAGATAGAATCATTTTTTCTGCATCAAGGTATTTTAGTTAGTGGCCATGGTGGAAAGCAATGATGTATTCCATACATTGGCTATTGAAAACAAGTTGGATGGCATTAGTTACCCATTATGAGCATACATGATGTTTCATGTGTTTGTGGCAAAAGAATGCAGGACAGTGTGTAGGGTTTTGCATAATGATCTACTACACTTGCAAATACAGTTATTGAAGGTGATGCATATGGCATTGAAGATTAAGATCTTCAAATTCCTTTTCATGCTCCAATTCTTGTTGCACCTGCTATAGAGCAACATTGATAAGATGGCAGAGATGATATGTCATTATTCATATTCACTCATGCAGAATAGCAAAGGATGCTTGAGATACACTTACCACTTTCTACTAGGAAAGAAATGAGGCTTTCTTTGCTTACCTCCAAAAATAATTGGAAAATACGCATATGAATGAAGGTGATTCTATGGATAGCCTTTTGCCAAAGATCAAATATTTCCAAGAGCAATAAATTTCTATAGATGAAGTATTTCTAAATAGTTTACTTATGCAAACCAACTTAATACTCTTCCAAATTTATATCAAAGTTCTGCTTCTACTCTTCAGTTAGTGATGAAAGGAAATCCAAATGCCTTAACTCTTGAGGAGTTAGTCTCTATTTTGTTGCACAAGGATCAATCCAAGAAAAGTAGGGGCATTATGCATGTTGTAGATCAAGCTTTCTTAGCTAATTAGAAGGGAAAAGTTAAATGGAGCTCATCTACTAGTAAGAAGAAATTTGCTAATTCTACACATTTGAAAAAGGAAGAAAAATACGAAACAAAAAATGAAAGAAAATGAAATAGTTATGTAAATACTGTAAAGGAAATGATCATGTCATAAAGAGTTGTCCAAAACTTGCTGTAAAAGAGGCAAAGAAGAAAGATTCTAGAATGGTTGTTGTAGAAGCCTCTAGACGTAAAACGGAGTCTCCTAATCTTATCTAGAATGAAGAATGGGTGTTTGCAATTATTTTTAGGTATGACAGATGTTTTCATGATCACTACATGTTTCAACATAATTAGATGTTTGGTACTTTCAGAGTAGGGAAACCAAACATATTACCTCACAATGTAGTTTATTCTTCTCACTTCACCCTGCCCCTATTCGGAATATTATCACATGTGCTAATGTCTCCTCTTATCTTGTAATGTGAGTTGGTAAGATCATTTTCAGTACTAATGATGGTACTCCTTCCAAATTTTAGCTTGGTTGTCAAATGTGTTGATGAGAGATGTATAGTTCATGATCTATCAAATGGATATTTTAGTATTGCTTCTAACATTTTATGTTGTGGGCTCTATAAGCTCATCAAATATATAAAATCTATGAATGATTGAGCATGTGTAGTTGAAGATGCTCAGGATATCTCAGATGCAAAGCTTTGGCATGCACACTTTGCTCATCTGAATTTTGTTAGTTTGTTGTGCCTCTAGAAATCTAAAATAAAGTCCTTTTTATCAAAACTTGAGGCACCTGGTAAACATGTGTGTGAAGGCTGTATTTTGGGCAAAATGTAGCACTCATCTTTCCAAGAAGATAGTATAGTATGAGCTACTCAAAAACTACAACCTGTTCATAGTGATGTTTGAGGTTCTATGCAGACACTTTCTTCTAAAAACTACCTTTATTTGGTGTCTTTTATTGATAATATTTCCATGCATGCATAGGGTTAAACATTGAATGCAAAGCCTAAAGTGTTTATGCTCTTCAAATAGTTATTGTTTTTTCTAAAAAATGTGCTATCATGTAAAATGGGCACCCTTTGTTTTGATCGAGGGGGGAATACATCTCTACTGATTTTAATGCATTTTTGGATGAACTTGGGATAAACAATTAGTGTACAATTCCATATACAACTCAATAGAATGGATTCGTTGAAAGAATGAACAAGTCTATCATTGATATGGCAAGGTGTATTGTCAAAATGGGGCATTACCACATAGCTTGTGGCTTGAAGTTATTATATGTGCATTATATATCCCACCAAAGCACTACATTCTATCAATCCATATGAGGCTTGGCATGGTTACAATCCATCTATTGCTCATCTCTGTGTCTTTGGTTTTTTGGCATATGCATTTATTCCTAAAGTACAACACAAAAAACCTGATGATCAAGTAGTAAAATGTTTTGTGTTGGGTACAATTTTGAAGGTAAAGACTATTCTCTATATTATCCATAGACTAAATGGATCTTGGATAGTCCTAATAATAATTTTGTAGAACATGGAATTCACCCATTACTTTCATGTACTAAGGAGACATTAGCTAGCTCCGAAGTCATGTATGCATTGTGCTACCTCTTTTTTTAGGAGGAAATTTGATTGCTCATCCAAATAATGCAATTTTACATCCTTTACAAGTTTCAAATGATGAAGCACATCATTCCATATCTGATGTACACTTACATTGTTGATGAGAGGGTGGATACAGAAGAGGAAAAAACTATGCCCGAATGGTTGGTGCACACTTTGCGATATAGAAAATTAGATGCACCTTTATCATATCGTACTCGTCCAGGTTCTCACTAAGCTTGTTTTGCATTAGATTGCTATGCAATGACTACCTCTAGTGTTTGTGATGAAATTGAGCCTATTTCTTTTGATAGATCACAAAATTAAAAAAATTGGATGGTTGTTATTATGCAATCATTTATGATGCTATTTGGAAGAATGGTACTTGGTCTTTATGTGATTTGCCTCCAAGAAAAAAGGCCATTGGTACTAAATGGCTATAAAAGATGGATTGTAAGCTTGATGGAATATTTGACTTGTATAAGGATAAACCTGTTGCAAAAGTTTATGCTCAAGAGTGATGGAACTTAATCCCTCATATTTGCACACTAGAAGTGAAATATACCCAATACCTAGGTCCCTTCATACACCTTTTCTACTACTATGCAGCAAAACTCTGATTCACCTTCCTTGCACTGATTCAAATCATGTAAGCTTTAAGAATGGTTCATAAGATTTGCAACAAGCTATACAATACCTCAAAATGAATATGTTTAGGTCATTCAAAAACTCTATACAAAATAGACTATTGCAGAGATGTAGGATATGTAGAAATTAGGGTTATAGAGATACATCAACTTCACTGCACATAAAAATGACTTCAAGAAGCCCTCTTCGGGAACCTAAGACACATATATAAGCTATACTGTTAACTTTAAGTCTCTTTAATTGGATATGTACACAGGGAGTTACAACTATTATAAGCCAACTATGTCTATAACTACAAGATACTAGAGGAGTTATGGGCTTGATAGCTCCTCCTTACTCCTCCTCTATGCATATAATACCCTCCTCTACATTTTTCCTGGCTTGTATTGCTGCATTTCACCTCCTTGAGCCTTGGATGACTCCGTCCTTGAGCCTCCTTGAGCATATGTCTCGTAACCTTTAATGATGTATAAGACTTCCATGAAGTTGGTGTCTCTTTCATCTCCATTTATAGCTTTTGGATGCCTCTACGAACTTTTTCACAGCCTTACGACTACCTTGACCGACATTTCTTAATCTTGAGACCACCCTAAGTGATTTGAGTCATGGATTTTGTCCAGATTAAGGTCTTTTGACCCCTTTACCCACCTAATGCTTGCATAGTTCACACTCTCAACACTCCCCCTCAAGCTTAAGGTGGTAGTGTCCATATCAAGAAAGGTCATAGCCTTTGAAAGCTTTGTTAACTTGGTCACATCCAATCTTTTGGTGAATATATCTACAACTTGGTCCTTTATACCTAAAAAATAAACATCAATGCCCCCACTTGCAACCTTTTCCCATACATAATGGTAATGCACCTCAATGTGCTTGCTCCTCGCATGATACATGGGATTGTTATCAAGATGTAGACTTGGCATGTGATCTCCATAAACTCGAATTGGTCCAAGTTTTATACCAAAATCTTTGAAGAGATTCTCAAGTCACATTACTTCACATTTACTAAGGGCTAAAGCTCTATATTCAACTTCTGTTGAAGCCAATGCAATTGCGCACTCCTTATTGCTCATCCATGAAATTTCTTTTGTACCTAGCATGAAAACATAGCTAGAAGTTGACCTTCTATCATGATCACTCCTTGCCCAATCAACATCACTCCATGCTCTTACTTGAAGTTCTTCATCATATCTCTATAGCAACCCATGATTAAATGTAATCTTCACATACCTTAACACTCTCTTTGCATGATTGAGATATGTATCTATGGTTGCATGCATGAACTGAGATAGAACTCCAACTATGTAGCGCAATTTAGGCCTTGTGAGTGTAGCATAGATCAATTATCCCACAATGCTCTGTATAGTGTAAGGTCTTATATCTTCTTACCATCTTCCTTGCATAAATTGACATTTGAATCCATAGGTTGAGCTATTGCTTTGTAATATGTCATGCAAAACCTAAACAACACATCTAGAAGATACTTCTTTTGAGAGGGATAGATACCTTCCTTCCCATAGATCATCTCAATGCCAAGAAAGTACTTTAGCACACCTAAATCATAGTTTTTGAACCCTCTTCCAAGATTCTCTTTGATGGTCCTTATCCCTGCATCATCATCACTTATCACAAGAAGATCATCTACATATATGCATATCAAACATACCTTATCATTTGTCTTCTTCATATACAAGGATGGATTTGCATCACTTGAAGAGAAACCATATCTCTTCAAGAAGTCCACTAGCCTTTGCTTCCAAGCCCTTGTAGCTTTATTAAGGCCATATAAGGCCTTCGTCAACCTACAAATATAGGTAGGATGCTATGGATCTACATAACCTTGAGGTTATTCCATGAACACATCTTCTTGTAACTCACCATTGGGATGATCTAGACCGTCGGATCGATGCTAACATCAATTCGGATAAGATAAGCCACTATTTTTAAAGAAACTTTGCATTATTGATCTTTAACTGTCAAAAAAGTCTTCTTTGATGAAAAGAACTCGATGATCCTCCTTCCTTATGCTTTAGTGCATCTCCACCCTTGAATATGAGCTCATCTTGACCGTACAACATGGTTCAATCATACTTTGCCATGTGGTAGCCCTTCAAGCCTTCAATTTTCTTATTCTAGAAAACTGCGGTGACCTTGAAAATTGGATTTTTGTGCTCTTTGACCCTTCAAATATCCTTTGATGAAGATAAAAGCTTGTAGGACTATGTTTTGTGTTGGAGAAACAATCACTAATTGGTTATATATTTGAAGGTCAAATCTTAGGAAGAAAACCCCATGCCTATGTGAAGGGACAAATTCACAAGTGTATCATATTTGTAAAGCTAGTTCCCTTTAGTTCTAGAAGTTTTTTTAAAATCACGAGAATACGAAAATCTATATAAGTTAGTTTGTATCAACTGACGCGGAGAGAGAGAGAGAGAGAGAGAAAGAAGAAGTAGAAGAAGAAGTTCATTTTATACGACTGTGTATAGTCGTGCTTCTCTGAGCGAGAAAGCATCTGTAAAACTTCTGAGTTTTCATAGCTATGAGAAAGAACTGAGTAAAGTTCTGTGTATGAGTCTCTCTCCATCATCTCCATGCTTGCCTACTGTGTGATGAGTTACAAAGATCAAGTTTTCTTAGCAATTCGATGCCTGGCATCGAATCTTGGCTGATAAGTCATTTTTCATTCTCTGTGTGTTAACTGTTGTTGAATCTTCTAAAAATATGAAGTTTGTGGAGCAACTCGATGCCTGGCATCGAGTTCCAGCATAAAATGGATGCCCGGCATCGACTTCTAGCATATAAGTCATCTTCTTCATGTGTGTGTAAAATAGAGTGTTTCTGGTGCAGAAAAATAGCCAAAAAAAGCCCAAAGTCGATGCCTGGCATCGACTTGGACTGAAATTCGATGCTAGGCATCGAATTTTTTATTTTTGGACACCAGGAATACTAAAACAGGCAAAGTTTCCAGTTTTGGAAGCTCATACAGGGTCATCTTGTGAGAGCCATAACTTGAGTTCTAGAGATCCGTTTGATGCATATGATAGCTTGTTGGAAAGCTCTACTTTTCTACTATCAGCCTATAAAGTTTCATGGAGAAATGATACTTGAGCTAGGAGAAATTAGCAAAATACTGAAGGTATGTCATTTCGGTGACTAGGAATTTCTGTAGAAGCAAAGTTCTCACTTTAGGCTATCATTTCTCAAAGTTTGGAGTGGCAATGAGTTAATGGTGACCATAGAGGTGTTCTAGTGTCACATTAATTCATTTATTGTGGTGTTTTATACATCACCATTTTGAAAGGCCTCCTTTAGGAATATGCAAAAAAAAACTCCCATCTGAATCTTCCTTGTATAACTTTGACTACATTTGGAAGCTTGCAAGGTGGCATTAAGGTGTCTAGGAAGCTCCGATAGCCTTGAAACTTTGTACAAATATGTAGCCACATATGGTCTTTATACATGCCCACCCATATGCCTAACAAAAATTCCTATACAAAATTTTGTAGGGTCTAAGTGGAAAAATTACATTTTTTACAAAATGCACATGGCATATCAATGTGCTAGAAAATCCATTTTCATATGAAATTCAGGCTATAGACTGCCTTTGATAGGCTTTACAAGTATATGAATGTGATTTGGAGACATTGAAATTTTTGCCCTAATTTCTAAAGTTTGACCAGCTTTGACTGCTACCCTGGATTTTCTAGATTTCTTCCAAAGTTTGCATGTGAACTCTCTTTGACATGCTTGATGCATCTTGGAATTCTCAAGGAATTCTGGCTACCTTCAACGAATGTGTTTCCTGTAGGCCTTCATGACTGAGAGAGGAGAGAAAATCTCGATGACATTCGCCCCCACTAAACCTACGATTCCTCTAGAAGCGCCACTCTAGTATGTGTGAAAAACAAAATGTTCTAGGCATCGAATTATTTTACAGGCAACATACATGGAGGGAAAAATTGATCATATGCATGAATGAGTAGGCAACATGATATGAAGCAAAATTTGCATGAAAGAAAGAATTGAAACATGCAACATGAATATGCATGAACAAATAGGCAACATATATGCAAATGAACAAGCACCATTGACAACAAAAACAAAAAAGCATCAATATGAAGTGGAAGTGGATGTATTGAGTCGTTTTAAGCATCAGTTCCTCTCATCTTGAAGAAAAATTTGTACATTTTTCATAAAGCAATCTACCTTAAATACGATTATAAAAAAAGATTTAGAATTTTCAAGAGACATCTTTCATCTTTAGCTTATTTTAGATCAACTCCTTTCCTACAAAAATATGAATATTCTCTTTCTCTAATAACATGCAAGGAAATCTAACTAAACTCCACTAATGCATAAATGTGCCTATATAGCCTGTGATTTATTCTACTATGCCTCTTTATCCTCCTTTGGATTGCTCTTTTTTTTTTATGATGATGATTCGGCAATTTTATGGTTATGATCACTTTTTTGGGATGGAGGAAAGTGTAAACTTCCTAGTAATATGTAGCAGCTTTTTTTTTTAATGATGGGGAAAAATTAAACCCCGATACAAGGTACAACCACTTTTATGACGGAGAACAATCGTTTAAACTCCAATACAAGTGCTGTGAGATGGACTAAGGATGTACAAACATAAAATAGCAAGAGCTAGGATTTCAACAATTATGCTTTCGATACAGGATACATATGCATGTTTATATATGAAAGTCATGTCACCAAAATAAACCTCCAAATCTACATGCTCTATCTTTCCACAATCCTAGATTATAATCAATTTTTTAGTAGATAAGTTGCTACTTAAGATACAATTTTACACACGTAGAGAAATCATCATTTTCTTTTTTTTTTTTTTGACTCAAGTGATGTGGATATGCAATGCAATGCAAAGACTGAAAACAAACATGCATGAAACAAGAACGGAAAAAAAAATAGAATGAAAAAAAACAAAGCAACATGGACTTGAAAAATTAATGATATTTTTATATGTTTTTTATTTTTTATTTTACTTTTTTCTTTTCATATAACATGGATACTCTTGTTTATGAATCGGCCTCATTGTTGTCATCTTCTTCAATGTCATCATCCAAAATGTACTTGTCATTATTACGTTTCTTGAATAGCTTTATCCTTTTACCTGCAATCAAAGTTTTTAGTGCAACACCATTTAATTCACAAAGAGCAAATGTACCATTGTTGTTGACTTTTGATACAATGTATGGCCCAAACCACCGTTGAGTGAGCTTTTTGCGTGCATCATATTGAGAGTCAAATGTACTATCATAAGTGAGCACCCAATCTCCTACTTCAATTGGCTTAGGATGCAATCGATGAGTTTGATCAAAATAATGCTCGTTCTTCATTCAAGATTCTCTTAATTTTTTAACGGCATCATCAAGTCTTAATTCACCTTGTTCTAACTGTTTAATGCACAAACTCAAAAAATCATCAGTAGACATGTTTTCAGACCAAGGCAAATTTGACCATGCAGAAATATGAGAGTGAATTGGAAACAATGGTTTTTGACAGTACATGAGTTCAACAGGCATATATCCAGTAGTACGTGTGCATGTCATTCTATCTTCCCAAAGTGCAAAAGGTAAGAATCTAGGCCATTGTTTGATGTCACCGTTACATGCTTTAGATATGGCTTTCACAATAGGTAGATGCCCTCTCTCTATTTTACCATTGGCCTCTGGATTATATGCAGTAGTGAGAGACAAACGAATACCATGACGCTCAAAGAACTCTTTAGCTTTTATGGCATTTAACTCTCCACGATCGGCAACGACTTTCTCTATGTACCCAAAGCGACTTATGACATCTTCAAGCAAGGATTTGCAAACATTGTAAGTGGTCTTAGATCGTAGTGCATGTCCCTCTACATGATTAGTTAAGTCTTCTCTTGCATGTACAATGTAATGCATTTTGTCAATACCTTCAAGCATAGTTACAAGATCTACTACCCACTTGTAGTGAATACAAGGTGGATACGTAGGATGCAACGGATCTCTATGTTTGACTGATGAATGAAGTTGACAAGTAGAACATGTAGAAACATAGCTACTAATGTCGACATACATCCTAGGCCAATAATAGGTACTTCTAATTTTTTCATATGTTCCAAAAAATCCTTTATGACCTGCCCATAATGTCTCATGCATTTCCTTCATTACTTGCAATTGAAGCCCTCGTTTTCCTAGGACTTGTTGTGGATTCTTAACCTTACCCTTAGCATGTCTCCAAAGTTAACCGTTACATAGGAAAAAGTTATAAGCTCATTTCCTAATGTTACGGAATCTATTCATAGTCCAGGTAGGTAATGGTTGTAGTGTACTTAGATACTTTCCTATGTCTCTCCATTCATTTTCATACTTAGACGCATGAAATTTTTCATACTCATATATATGGGGAACATAGTCAACTAAATTCACAATTTTTATTAGATCACTTTCAAGATCATCATCAAATCTAGCTCTCGATAACATATCAACAACTGAGTTTGACTTACCTGAAATATGAACTAACTTAGGATTTATGAACTTAATATATGAGATCCATCTAAGCATGGCTATATCAGGAGATGAACAATTGGCTATCATTCCAATGAGAGGCAAATAATCAGTCTCAACTTTGACATTTGCACCAATGAAATATTCTTTGTCTGTTTTCAAAGTTGCTACCATACCCCATAGTTCTCATTTGATCTGTGGATATTTTCATTGTGTTTCATGTAGAATTTTGGCACCAAACCTAATTGCATATCTATTCCCTTCACTATCATCTTGAGTTATGACCCAACCTATACCAATAGGACTAGTATCAAGAGTCAATATAATAGGTTTGTTAGCAGAATAGTCTACACGCTTAAGGATAGGAGCTTTAAGTAATATTTTCTTCAACTTACACATAGCTTGAGTGTTTTTGTCAGTCCAAATAAATTTTCGTTTCTTCCTCAACAATTCATAGAGACAATCAGCAACATGAGCAAAGTGTGGGATCCAAATAACATAAATATGCAAGCACCAAGAAATCTACGTACCTCACTCACATTGTTACATGTTTCAGAAATCTTGCTAATGGCATCAACTTTTTGTGGATATGGATTTCGACCATAATGGCCACATAAATGTCCAACAATAAGAACCTCGTTAACACCAAAAATAGATTTTTCTATGGAAAATGTGAGACCTACCTCTTCAAATCGTTGAAATATTCTTTCACAATCTGAGATATGGTCAAGAAAAAATTTACGACATCTAGATGAATCTAAAGTAATGTCCTTTACACGTTCCTCACTCCCTTTAATTGGAATATCATCAATGAATGGCATAGTTACATGAGGGATAAAATCATGTAAGACCATATTCATAGCACTCATCATATGAGCCACAGAATTAGTCGCTCCTTGAGGTAAGGTACACATTCGCACTAAGCCTAAAGGAGTTTTCATTATGGTTATGTCACGACTATCAATTGCTAATTGGAATTGGTCATATCCAGAATATAAATCACCCATTGAATAGATAGAATGTCCTGAAAATGATTCAGCAAACTAATCTACAATGGGTCCTGTTCCTACATTCCTTATGGTGACTTTATTGATGGGTTGGAGATCTTGAATAAAATGTAGTTTCCCATTCTTTTTAGGCACAGTGAACCATCGATTTGAGTAAGGTGCAAAAGATGGCTCTAAAATTCTCATGTTTATCTTCTCCTTAAGTAGTTTCATTACCTCAGGTAAGTGAGCCTTTGGAACTGGTATCGGGCGAAGATTCCATGGAATATGTGGAATAGTAAAGATTATCATGGGTGCAACTAGCTTAGGATCTACACAACCAATCTCATGAGGATACATAGTAAAGGCTTTTCCATGGCTCCGTATAACTCTCTCATATTTATCTCTCTTTGTTGGCAAAAGAAAGTCATCATCTCTACCAATTTTCACTTGTTTGATTGTATCATCCGTGAATGTATGTCCTATGTTTTTTTTATCCCGAAGAATTGGATCATTTTTCACATCAATAACTTTTTCATTACTTCCTTGAGGTAACGGTTGAGCTATGGGTTTGATTCTTTTATCTACAGTTTTGTACTTTGTTTCAACTAAGGCATCATGTGTTTGGTTAAATTTTGAGCACTTGTCAACATTGAGAGCATATTCCTGGATTAGAGCATACTCATCAAGGGAAGAAAGAAGAATAATATGGGAATTAGAATTTTGTTGAAGACATAACTCTAACTCCTCAAGAGTAGAGAAACAATGAGATATTTCAATCACATGCTCAATGTTCTCATCATGTTCCATGATTTTGTTGTTTTTATAATTTTTTTGGGTTTTTTGGATAAAAGACTTGGACAATTGACTCTTATGAAGAAAATCTAATCTAGAATGTGGAAAAAAAAGTGACAAACTATTGTACATGTTGGTTGGATGCGAGATGTCAAACCAATATCCGTTGTCATATGTAGCTCCAAACATGAATCGAGGTGCACAATCACTACAAGCATGCTCATGACTCTGAGTAATAATAGGTTTCTTTCTAATGGACAATCGATTCCTAGGATGATTCACTCCTACCATCATGACTTGAAGTGATTGAATTCCATCCTTAGACTTAAATCTATCATAAGTAGACCCATCATCCATGGCTTTAGTTTCCATACGACTCTCACAAATAAAGGGTTGACCTAAGAGAACTTCATAGGAGCAATTATCTTGAATAAAAAAGTGAAACTCTTATGTGATTCCTCCTATGGATATGGGCACACTAGCACAAGCTCCATACAGGGTACCTACACCATTATCTGCAGTTCTCATATGCCATCCACAATCTTTATCTATGGGCCATCGAAACATATCATAGACTTCTCTTGAAATCACAATGATTTTGGATCCGGAATCTACTAATGCATTTACAGTGATAGTGTTCTTATCATTTCCTATTTTAACATGCATCTCTGATGTACCTCTAGACCAAAATTTTCTTTTAAACTGACTTTCAGGATTGTTTTCATGATTTTCATGGTCAAGTTGAATAGGTCCTAAGAAATTTTTATTAACATTTACTTCATCATCATCAAAGTCCTCTTCATCAGATTCATCAAATTTTAAGGCTTCATTCATAGCTTGATCTTGATCTAGAGAATCTTGCATCTCAGTATCTAGATTAAGCAACAACCTCTTCCTTTTAATTAGGCTGATAAAGTTATCTTTAAAAATAAGCTTTGCAATAGAGAAAACTTGTTTTAAAGACATAGTCACTTGACTCTTAAGCAAAACGTCATCTAAAATCTCCATATGATCTATTTTTCTCTCAATTTCTGAAATCAAGATGGCTTTAGGTTTTCTCTTTGGTTTCTTTTGTTTTTGCTCAGGATCTTGTTTTTGTTCATGTTCTCGTGTTTGTTCTTCAGTTTGTTTTGATTGTTCTTGTTTATCTAAAGGCTTTGGTTCTGTTTCTCTTTGCGTTGTCTTCTTCCCTTTTTGTTTCTCCTCTTGTTTTTGTTCATTGGGTTGTGATTCTTGTTTTTTGTCTTTGGATTGTGATGTTTCTCCTTACTCTATGATTGTTTCTATTCCCTCTGAGGTTTGTTTTCGAGTCACTCTTCTTTCACTAGGCTCAACTTCATCTCTTTTTCGTTTTTCTTCTACATTGGATATATGAGAAATAAGAGATTGATCTTCTATCGGTGATTCCCAAGCCGTTATTCTCCTAATTTCATCTTGTGCTCTTAATAAAGCCTCTATGGAAAAATCACCTTCCTTTGTCGATTTACTTGATTCTACTTGTTGCTCATCAAGAGCTTCTAGTTTCACTCCTCTAGTTCCTACATCCGTTATTGTTATATTTTCATAGTGTTTTTCATTCCTCCCTTACCATAATTTCCTTGCAAAGGTAGCCTAGATCGATAGTCACAGATTTTCTTGTCTATGACTATTACTATTCATTGCTCCTTAGCAGCCTTCAATAGTTCACAATCTCTCAAAAAGTGCTCTAACGAATTAGACCAAGGACACCTACGAGGGCCACGCACAAAACCATTTTGATTTTGAGGATTTTGATTAACTTGTGGTGGGAAATTTTGAAATTGAAGATTTTGTTGATAAGGTATTGCTTGAACAGGATAATTAGGATTTTGAAAAGGCAATTGATGTATTTGAGGAGGTTGGGGAGCAACATGTGGTACTTGAGGTGCAAGAGGAGCTTCCATATTATATGGTTGATGATTCTGAAACTTTTGATTTTGAGGATTTTGAAAGGCTATTTGAGAAGCTTGAGGATACATGTTTTGATACATTCGAGGATTTGCACATGAGGATGAGGATTTTGCATTGGAGGAACTTGATATGCTTGAGTAGGAGCTACTTGTAGCTATAACATGTTGATTAGGCTCTTGAAAAGACATTGGGCTCATTTGATTTTGGAAAGTTTTGGTGTAATTAGATTGTAAAGCATCTATAGTCTTCACCAAATTGGATTGTGTAGCAATAAGACTTTCCATTTTCCTAGTGAGAATTTCCGCTTGAGATTGTTCAACTACACTTTTATTTGGCTCTACTTTAAAACCTTGAGTGGGCTCCATCATTTGAGGAATAAGGGTAGAGTCAAAAATCATACCATGGGATTGTTCTCTAATTTGCTCCTTAGTTTGTGGAAGGCTAGCTTGAGGAAGACTAGTTTGCTCATAAAGCATGGATTGTCTTTGATGTCTATGGGCTACAACCTCTACTAATTTACGCACTTTTTTCCAATTGTCAGTAAGACCATAGCGCTTATCCGGTTCTTCTAATCTCCGTTCAACTTCCCTACGTGTTTCAGGATGAAGAAGCTTAAGAAAATTGATCACAAGATTAGGTTCCAAAGTTATCTTATCCTCATCAGGAAGTTGTTTATAGCGTCTAATATACTCATTTTGTAAGTCAGTATTAGAGCTCCTAGGCTTTGGTGAATTGATCCATCGTAAGAATCCATCCCGACTATGTTGGCTATAATCTTCAAGATAGAATTCTTTGCGCATCTCCTTTCTAAAATCATTCCAAGGAAGACTATCATATTGAGTGACACGGTTTATGATAGAGCTATCAACAATTCGTTCAAAAAATGATATCAAAAGATCTTCGGGAAGACCAAAAATCATAGCTTGCTCTTCAAACAAATCTAAGTAGCTTGTGATGTTGATGCCATTGAATTTTCCCTTCTCTCTCAACATAGAAGAGACTATTCTTTGGCCTTGTTTCTCAACAATAAGGGATTTGAATCCTTCCTCCATCTTACGTGAATAAGCAAGTGATGCACGATGCTCTAGATCTCTCACAAATGCGTTTACTTCATGACAAAGATGTGCACAATACTGTGAGAAATCGAGTGCAACACTCAAGACTGATGATGATGATATGATGAGGATGAAAAATATGAAACAAAGGATATGGATCACAACCTCCCAACAAGATCAGAAGAAAATGCCACGAAGAGTTTCATGTCGGGTTCAAATGTGGAGGTGATCGCAATCCGGTTGGATCGGGTCCGGTCGTGGCACACACAGCACACACAGGGTGTATAAAGCTAATGAATGTTGGAAGGTTTAAGGACATGAAAGTGAAATTAATGTTGAGTATGGAGAAGAGAGATATTGAAATGATTATGGAAATAGGAATGTAGGAGTGGAAGTTAGATTTATGAACATGACTGAAAAGAATGAAAGAGAACCATACATACGAATCAAATTTGGAAGGAAGAATGGTCCATTGAAGGAGCTTCTTAAACACTTCCTAATTCTAATCCATATGCATAGTCTTCTTTGGATGATATGTATGCATGACGAGAATAGATGGAATCCTTACACATAAATCAGTTTCGAAAGGAAGAATGGTCCAATATTGGAGCTTCTTATACACTTTTAGAAACTAATCAATACTTAAGAGACTCAGAGACAAGAGACAAGCAAGTGACAAGTGACATGAATTAAAAAGATTTGAATTAAGAAACATGTATAAGATCGTCGTGATACGTCAAGCTAAGCAGTCTACTGATCAAAGGCGGTTCCAACCTTCAAACCATGACAGCTCAACCGAATATCACATGTAAGAAGATGACTTCCACTTCATTGACCCTATGTATGTCTAGGCTCGTAACATCTAACTAAAGAAGTCTAAGAATCATTAAAACTAGCTCTAACTCACTCACACGCTCCACCGAGGGTGAGTCAAGATAGAGATGCTGGTTTCAAGAGCCTATCCTAGATTGGAGTTTCAACTTAAATTTGAAACTAGGTACTATACTCATTCTAGCCCACCTTGGATCCTCACTCGCTCAACCGAGGGTGATCGTCTCAAGGAAACCTTAAGCTAACAAGAGCCCTATGGATGACTAACAATGATGCTCTAGGAGTTTGGAGGGGGGTTTATATAGTTTTTTGAATGAATTTGGGCCCTTGGATCTAGAGAAATCAACTCTCAACTCTAGGATTACTACTTTCCATTACAGCTAGTTGATTAATCAAATCAATAGCTTGGAATTGTTCTTTCTATCAAATCTAGTGTAAAGGAGTGAAATTTAAGCGCCTTCATTCTTCAGTGCTGGGGATGATCGCGACCGTCAGATCAGTGCTTACATCAATTCGAATAAGATAAGCCACTATTTTTGGAGAAACTTTGCATTATTGATCTTTAACTATCAAAAAACTATTCTTTGATGAGAAAACTCGTTAGGAATATGCAAAAAAAACGCCCATCTCAATCTTCCTTGTACAAGTTTGACTACATTTGGAAGCTTGCAAGGTGGCATTAAGGTGTCTAGGAAGCTCTGATAACCTTGAAACTTTGTACAAATATGTAGCCACATACGGTCTTTATACGTGCCAAACCATATGGCTAACAAAAATTCCTATACAAAATTTTGTAGGGTCTAATTGGAGAAATTACATTTTTACAAAATGCACATGGCATATCAATGTGCTAGAAAATCCATTTTCATATGAAATTTGGGCTATAGACTGCCTTTGATATGCTTCAAAAGTATATGAATTTTCGTGTGATTTGGAGACATTGAAATTTTTGCCCTAATTTCCAAAGTTTGACCAGCTTTGACTGCTACCCTGGATTTGCTCGATTTCTTCCAAAGTTTGCATGTGAACTCCCTTTGACATCCTTGATGCATCTTGGAATTCTCAGGGAATTGTGGCTACCTTCACCGAATGTGTTTCCTGTAGGCCTTCATGAGTGAGAGAGGAGAGAAAATCTCAACGATAGCGCTGTTTGTCAAACTCTGTGTAAAACTATGTCTTCTCTCAATTCTGTCGATGAAGTTAAATCATCAAGTGAAGTTAATGAAATGTTAAGTAAATTGATTAACGTGATAAGTGAAGAAGTTGTACGATACACTATCTGATGTGGAAGTATGTTGAAGAATGTATTTCAAACCAGTACTGGGAAGATAATCAAACCTAGCATGTTAATTAGGTGAAGTAGTATCTTCTTCATCTGTAGATTGGAAAAATACAAACAGGGCCTCTGTTTATGGACCCCTAACCATCCCAAGAACCTAGGATGGAAAATAGATTAAACTGGCGAAGGTTTAGCACTGGCGCTGTTTGTGGGAAATGGAGTAGCCATTTGCATTGAAGATTAAAGATTGAGGAAGAATTCCTTGATATATTCCTGTAACACGTTCCGATGAATCATACCCCACATACTGCAGAGATCAACATCCCTGGGCACTTCCGAACCTATTAGGAACACCCCCAGGTGGTAGAAGTACAAGACCATTAAGTACAGTTGCAGAAGGTTCAGTACGGTCAGCCAGCAACGATTTCGGTGGTAGTTCGGTAGCACAAGACAAGAATCCAGTGCGTTCCAGTGCGAGTCCGGTACCTTCTAGAGAAAGTACGATGATTTTTGGTTGTACAGAGGTGCAGTGCGGAGACAGTTGCGCATTATTTGGTCAGAATCTAGTCACTTTTGGTGATAGGTTCATGTTATCCGGTGAGAACGTTTCCGGTGACAGTGCAGTCTGGTCCGGTGAGAATTCGGTGATTTTCGATGAGAGTTTGGTATTACCTGCTAATGATTCGAAGCTTTTCGGTGAGACTGTGGTGCTGTTTGGTGGACACCTATTGCGTTCACCATTTTTGGATGCAAGTTTAGCTAATTTTGACACCAAAGTTGAGGAAGGGTTGATAGATTTGGAGTTAAGCCATCAGTTCAACGACATTTTAGGACCAGAAAGTGAGCAGGTCGACCATACAGTCCAAGAAGATCACAACAACAACAACAAACACTCCCACAGCCGCAACCACAACATTAGCACCAACAGGTTATCCCACCACGCTCGGTACCAGCGGGAGTCACGTATACCAAATTTGGAGGATTTCCGGGGGATGATCCAGATGCGCATGTGCGGACCTTTGAGATTCATTATGCGGTTCTGAATTATCATGCAGATCCTGCGTATAAAGCTATTGTGTTCCAGTCAACCCTGGTTAATGAAGCTGCACGATGGCTAACCAAATATGATTTGAACCACTTTCGATAGTATGATGATGTAAAGGATGCCTTTCTACAACGATTTCAATTAAAGAAGAACCCTGCCAAAATTTTTGATTACTTGCAGAACAATAGGCAGAAACCACACCACACTGTACAGGATTATGCCATGCTATTTCGGACTCATTTACGACAGTTGCCACTAGCACATGCTAATTTACCGGATGATGTTATCACACAGTGGTTCATCAATGGATTAAAGCCCCAATTGAAGCAGATTATGATCATACGGTGCATGGGTGGAATGACTTTGAACACCGTAATTGCTATGGAATTACAATTAGAAAACAAAGTGGGTGGATTCACCAAAGACCTAGAGTGGCTGAAAGCGTCCAGGCAATCCAACGCAGATCCTTTGAAACAGATATACTGTACCAAATGGGAAAATCCAGGGCACAACAACTCAACATGCGCGTTGAATCAACTATATTGTGCCATTTGCCACACAACACACCACACTATGGAGACTTGCCCGTACAATGCCAAGGTACATCACAGAGCAACTATTAATGCCATCATTCAGGAACAAAGGCAATCGGCCAGCCATTATGTTCCACCACAAATGAGGAATACCCAGTACCAGGGATACAGGAATTATCGAGGAGGATGGTCAAATAATTTTGGACAAGCCCGGTGGAATGCAGGTCCATCAGGAGAAGGTACATCTTCCCCACCCCCTAAATGTCATTTTTGTGGTGAAATTGGGCATATCCAAAGGTTTTGCAAAGATGCAGTGGAGTATGACAAAAAGAAAAGATGGAAAATATGGTGTATATCTCACTAGTAGACACGCAAGCAGTAGTGGTCCAAACACATTCCGGAAAGCAATTACAGCCAGCTGCAGAGATTTTTGAACCTGGCATTCGTGAACAACAGAAGGTGTTTACGAAAGCAAGCAAGTGGGTGATGCAAGAGCAAACCATACTCTGTGACCCAATTCTGATGATGCAGCAAAGCATACCACCACACGTGCTAGAGAGGCGAAATCTAAATCACACACTATCGGAGTCCACACCGGAGACCATACTGGAAACAACCAAAACTGATGCGGTGTGGGATGTGTTGTCCAAGGCATCAATTACCTTGCCCTTGGGTCAATTATTGGCTTTGGTCCCGAGAGTGCATCAACATTTCCAGCAACAAGTCAGTCCAGGACCCTCGAGTGCTCCCGGAACAGCTACAATCCAATCAGAATTGGACCCAATGGTGGACCATACGGTACCACTAATTACGGTATGATACAAAAACCATAAAATCACACAAGTCTTAATTGATGGTGCATCTTGTGTAAACATAGCAATAGCTGCACTTTGCAAACGGATGGGGTGGATGCGAATTGAGCCTGTTCAATTCTTTGTACACATGGCTGATCAATCTCGAGTCCATCCGGTGGGCTTGGTGCGAGATATTCCAATCACTCTACAAGGTTCTATTTTTAAAATGACCTTTGTTGTGCTGGATTTACCAGAATCGAGCCTAGATTACAATCTACTCTTTGGACATCCCTGGCTCAAACAAGCTAAGGTAGTACAAGACTGGTCAGCGCATGAATTAGTCTTTAAAAATAATCACCAGAAATATATTGTTCTGTTGGACGACATGAAACCCTGTGACTTACATGCACGAGCATACTTAGCGGAGCTTGTACACATATTGGATGGTCTCTCCGATGATGAGGAGGAAGCTTTTCTTACCGCCAATAAAGATCTGATGGCACTCGGCACTGTAGAATTACAAATGGTGGCTGATAACTAGAGTCCGGCAGCTTGTACGGTGATAGCACTGATTGGAGAGCATGAGTCAAGTGCAGAAGAGACCTTGGATGATACAATGCTTTGAAAATTACTTCAGTCAGGAGACGATTTGGAGAAACCCCGACAGTTCTATGTATTGGAAGATCAATTGATCACCTGTAATTTAGGTGACCAAACCAACCCATGACCAGTAAAAATAAAAGCAGGACTATCCGAGACTTTCCAGGAGCATTTATTGCAGCTGCTATGAGAGTTTGCTGATGTGTTTACCTGGGATTACAAGGACATGAAGGGGTTGGACCCCCGGATTTATCAACACAGAGTGTTACTGAAATCGGATGCAAGACCCATCAAACAAACTAGTTATAGGATGAGTCCTATCTATGCGGCACAAGTTAAAGCCGAACTTGATCGATTATTGAAGGTGGGATTTATTGTGCCTATTGAGCATGCCGAATGGATCTCTCCCATTATTATAGTTTCGAAGAAAAACAAGCAGCTGCAGATATGCGTGGACTACCGGAAATTAAATGTTGCAACCGTACCTGAACCATTTCCGCTATTGTTGTTGGATACAATGTTAGACGACGTGGCTGGTAGGGAAATGTATTCCTTTCTAGATGGATATAGTGGTTACAATCAAGTCCAAATGGCCGAGCACGATATACCCAAGACTACATTTATTACAAACTCGAGTACCATAATGTGGTTTGGACTGCGTAATGCTCCCAGTACGTTCCAATGCTGCATGCAACAAATTTTTTCCGCTTATCTCACCACATTTATGAGAGTGTATCTAGATGATTTCTCGTTATCCGATGATATGTCGGCGCACCTGTACCATTTAAGGTGTTGCTTTTCAAAGTATCCGGAATATCAATTGTGCTTGAACCCGAAAAAATCGATATTCTCTGTATCCTGTGGCAAGTTGCTTGAACAGGTTATTTCTAAACAAGGTATTAAGGTGGATCCAAACAAAGTGAAGGCCGTACTGGAGGCTCCTGCTCCTAAGACACCTAAAGACGTGATGCGGTTTTTGGGCCAAATCCAGTGGCATGGGCAGCATCTGCGTTGGCTTGCTCATCTAGTAATACCAATTAATCGATTGATAACCAGTAGCCCGTGTCAATTCAAATGGACCGAAGAGTGTTAACTTTCTTTTGACCGGCTAAAATCATTGTTAACTCAGGCTCCCATTTTACAAGCACCAAATTGGGAATTTTCCTTTCATGTCTTTGTGGATGCATCCGGTAGTGCCATTGGAAGCGTGTTGATGCACCAGACAGATAAATGGTTTCGTCCCATATATTATGTGAGTCGTAGATTGGCCCCAACAGAGCGTAACTATTCAGTTATTGAACGAGAATGTCTTGGTTTAGTCTATTCTGTGAAAAAATTTCAACATTATCTGTTGGGTAGATGCTTCACCTTCCACTTAGATCATGCAGCATTGGTGTATCTTGTGTGACAACAGCATTTGGGAGGATGGTTAGCACGGTGGATCTTGTTACTTCAAGAATTTTATTACTCCATCATCCATCGACCAGGGTCAGCACACACTCTTGCTGACTTTCTCTCTCGGTTGGATTCCGGTGAGCCGCCGGAGGGAATTGATGATACAACACCAGTCATCTACGTAGCAGAGAGAATACAGGATGATCAACAGGAATTACCGGTACCCTCTTCTTACTATGATACCTTGCTTCTGTTCTTGACTAGTGGATGTCTGCCTGGTATGATTTCTTCAGCTGCTAGATGAAGACTAGCCACGTATAGTTGACGCTTTCGATTGATTTTCGGACATTTATATTACATGGACCACTCAGGAGTACTACTCAGATGTGTCCCCCCCCATGAAATTGCTTCAGTCATTACCATGGCCCATAGTGCACCAACCGGAGGACATTTTTTGGTCGACCGTACTCACCGGAAGATTCTCTAGAGTGGGTTGTGGTGGGCCACTATGTATCGTGATGTGACCAAGTATGTACAACAGTGGGAAGAGTGCCAGCATTTTGGTCAACCTTTACAGAGACATTACTTTCCTCTCCAACACATTGTGCCTGTTGAACCTTTTCAAAAATGGGGCTTGGATTTTATCGGACCAATTACACCTCCAGCGACAGTCACCAATAATCAATATATTCTTACATGCAAAAATTACACAACTAGATGGGCCGAAGCCTGGGCTCTACGATCAGCCATAGCGGTTGCGGTTGTTAAATGTTTAATGAAGGATATTTTTTCGTGCTATGGGTTACCCTTGGAGATAGTACCTAATCAAGGTACGCACTGTGCCAATACATTAATGCAAGTGCTTACTAAAACCTTCCAAATTGTGCACAAATTCAATTCTCCCTATTACCCATGAGCAAATGGACTTGCTGAGAGTACCAACAAATCTCTCTTAAAAATCTTGAAGAAACTGATGTTAGATTGCCCAGAGAGATGGGACCAATTTCTACCTACTGTACTATGGGCTTATCGTACCACATACAAAGTGGCGATCGGAACAACTCCTTTTAAGTTGGCGTATGGATTGGAAGAAATTGCTCCGATGGAACTAGTGGTTCCCAGTCTATGTGTGGCCCTTGACCAGAAGCTCTTATCGGAAGAATCTTTTCCCTTTCGATTGGAGGCTTTACGGTCCTTGGATGAACAACGTCTGGAGAGTTTCCTGGTGATGCAAGAAGTACAGTTGAGATAGGCCAAAACCCATGATCGTTTCCTCAAAACTCCCGTGTTTACGATAAACTAATTGGTTCTCTTCTATAACGCTAAATCGAATAGATCCATCAGAAAATTTAAGCTACGATGGTTCGATCCATACCGGATTGTTGAACAATTGGGACCCACAACTTTCTGATTATCCACCTTAACTGTTCACCTTCTTCCTAAAGTGGTTAATGGTTCGAAGCTTTGACCCTACTATCTGTCGTCTACCACCTCGTGAGGTGTCTTCAGTATTTTTACTCTTTTTCGCTTGCCACTTGATTTTCTTTCCTGATCTTCGTGTTTCGGTTGACCAACTAACCGTAATCCTTCGGTTTTCTTATCTCACCATGATTAATAGCCGCCTCTCTGTTGCTAGGTTTGTTAATACATGCATGTCACCATTATGTCGGTATATTTCCAATACTATGTTATGATTAGGGTTTTTGCCGCCTGGTTTTTTTAGTGTTCCTCCTTAATCTCGTTCTTTCCGCTGTAAGTCGCTATTGTGTTTTTGTGTGTTTGTGACTAGGGTGTGCTTTTTGCTTCCGCTTATCTCTGAGTACGCCATGGAAGCTCTTGCGAACATAGCAACCTTCCGTGCAGGTCTCACTCCGGACGTGAGTGAGTACTTGTGTGCTAGGGGGCTTTCGGCCTTCGCTGACTTGCCTTGGCATTCAATGGAGTGTCATCCCTTCCATGCCTAGATCATCTCTGCCATCGCTGCCACGCGTGCTACAGAGCAGTGCTTGCCATTAATGTGCTTAAACCCCCGTACAGTAGTTACACTAAACATGGTTGCTGAGTGGTTCCGTGTCCCTCAAAAAGGGTTGATCGATGGAACACTCCTTCCGATAGCAACTATGAAGGAACGTTTTCCCCGGCACTCATCTAATGAGTTTGCCATTTTGTGTCACCCCGAGCCTGAGCGCACTGCGCTGCAGTTTCTTATAGGAGCATTAAACTTGGAAAAACGCATGTATGGTATTTCCAGGCCTTTTTACTCGATGATTGATACTGCCTCATGAGAGGGTGCCAATTTCACATCCTTCTTCTTCCTGTGCATTCACCATGAATGCTTAACCATTACCAAACAACTCACCAAGAACGACATGCCTTATATCCAATTGCCCCATCTCCTCACCTTTCTCCTTCCGGTTCTACAAGCCGCGCAATTGCCCCCAATGGATACTGTGTTGTTACACGAGGAATCTACACAGATGCTGGAGGAGGATGATGACGAAGACCTGCTCCAATTTTTTCAGCATAAACGAAGACGTATTAGCCCATCGGAAAGCCAGGTGCAAGGTTCCAATGCAGGCCAAGAAGTTGAACTCTTTCATGACACCGCCACTTCTTTAGAGGCCGAATCTGTCCCGCCTTCTCCTAATCAGCAGCTCGACAAGGACATTATTATGGAAGACGTAGCTGAAGTCTCATCACGGGAGGAACCTCAGCAACTGGATGCTGAGGTTGTGAAGGAGATGGCGGAAGCTACTGTGGTTCCAGACTGTCAATCTCCTTCTTCACCAACCGTAGATGTCCAAGTAGATGTAGTCAATCAAATGACTGGAAATGTAGAGGCAGTTATCGAGGCCGCCTTTTCAGTACCACCGATTGAGACCGGAATAGTTTTAGTTCCGACTACCTTTATCCCTTTTCCTCCTCAAACTACCATTCCTCATGTCATTGACGTTCTTCCCATTGTGCCTTCAACTACCATTCATGAGGCATCAACCCATCTCCTCTCCTCTCCCGGCTACTCTCCACCCTCCTAACCTCATCTGCTCTCTGCCTCATCATCACAGCCTCCTCCTTCTCTTCCCCCCCAGCAGTAATGTTCAAGGAATTGGCATCTATGGGTCAACTTCTCATTCAATTTTCTCAATAGGTGCCTTTCCAGATGAAGATGGCAACTCAAACAATTCAACAGGAGCTGTAGCGTAAGCTTGACCTTCTAGAAGCAGATATCACACCCCTTCAAGAGGAAGTGCATCTGCGAAGGCTGAGACCAGTACATGCGAAGAGCAGATTCGTCTTTTACAAGCCGAATTGAATGAGAAGAATGTTCTCCTTACTGGTCGTGATGAAGAAATTTCTCACTTGGTACAAATGGTACGTGACAAAGAAGATGCCAGGGTTGCACTAGGAAATCTAGTGGAGGATACACGTGCAGATCTTGCTTTGGTGGAGCAGAAAGGATAAGAAATGGCAGACCTTGCTATGCAAACCACTGAAGAATTAAAGAAGGTGTCCGAAGAACTTTTTCAAAAAAGTCGTGATTTGGAAGCAGAGATTGGCCGGGCTATTTAGTTAAAGATGGAGATGGAAGCTATTAAACAGGAGTGAGAGGCTTATTATAAGATGATGGAGTTTCAAGCTCAGGAACTTGAAAGAAGAGAAAAGCAATTAGGTGTTCAGGCACACAGGCTCTCGCGAATTGGTGCAGATATAGCAGAAATGAAGCTGCGATGAGACACTGCTCTGGCCAATGACTTTTATCTACATGAATCTTTTTCGCAGACTTAGAATGAATTACTTATCAGCTAGGTTATAGCTACCAGTTCGATTAGAACTGATGCACAACTTATAGAACCTGCTATTTTGAAAGATATGCTAGATTCGCTCAAGCAGAACATTACATGCACATTTAAATTACCTCGAACTATGTATATTCAGGGAATCATAGATGAACCTTGATTTTGTAATCACCATTTTTGGGTTCAAGTCCACCGTGCGTGCCAGTGTTAGCCGCCGGAAAGGAACTCATACTTTTGTAACATATAATCTGAAAAGTCGCACACATCATGTAAAGGCATAGCGCAAAGTTGTAACCTTTGGGGGAAGATTAATAAAAGAGTCGCGTGAAGCAGAAGGTGTCATCGCCAGACTGTCCGTCTAGGCGAGAGCCCGAAGCAAAGTGCTATTTGCACTCTGTGTAAAACTATGTCTTCTGTCAATTCTATCGATTAAGTTAAATCATCAAGTGAAGTTAATGAAATTTTAAGTAAATTGATTAACGCAATAAGTGAAGAAGATGTACAGTACAGTGTCTGATGTGGAAGTATGGTTAAGAACGTATTCGGACCAGTACTAGGAAGATAATCACACCTAGCACGTTAATTAGGTGAAGTAGTATCTTCTTAATCTGTAGATTGGGAAAATACAAACAGGGCCTCTGTTTACAGACCCCTAACCATCCCAAACCCTGGACAGAAAATAGATTAAACTGGCGAAGGTTTAACACATGCATTCGATGTCTCTTCACCTCCTTTTATAGCTTTGGGATACCTCTCCTAACTTTTCCACCCCCTCAGCACTGCCTTGCCCAACCTTGTCTGACCTTGAGACCACCCCTAGTGATTTGAGTTGTGACATTGTCCACATTAAGGTCTTTTGACCCCTTTATCCACCTAAAGCTTGCATAGTTCACACTTCCAACAAAGAGAGAGGCATTGATTTTGAAGAGACGTTTGCTCCCACATGCAAAACGATCACTCTTCATAGCACTTGCATCTCATCATGGTTGGAATGTACATAGGTTATTAAATTTGCATTTTCGAATGGTGACATACATAAAGAAGTGAATGTATTTTAGCCCCTTGTTTTTGTGCAAAAAGGGCATGAAAACAAACTATGTAGGTTGAAAAAGGCTTTATATGGTATGAAGCAGGCACCGCATGCTTGGTATGAGAAGATACATTACTATTTGATTGCACATTGTTTTGAGAACTATCCAACTAAGAGCACCTTATATATTAAGCATGAAATGATGTGCTTCTCATCATTGTTTTCTATGTTTATGACATGCTATTCACTGGTCCTAATGACCATAATATTGTTGATTCTAAGGCTTATTTGCATGCCCCTTTTGAGATGCAAGATTTGATGGAATTTAATCCCTCAAATTTGCACACTAGAAATTAAATGAACCCAATATCTATGTCCCTTCATACACCTTTTCTACTATCTTGTTGCATAACTCTGATTCACCTACCTTCCACTGATCCAAATACCTGCTTAAACATTTAGCAAAAATTATTTTTGACAAAATCTTTCGAATAATCTATAGAAAACCTCAAATGCATATGTTTAGGTCAATCAAAAACTCTATACAAAATAGACTATGTAGAGATGTAGGATATGCAAGAATTAGGGTTACAAATATATACCAATTTTGTTGTATTTTAAAATTGATTTCAAGAATCCCTCTTAGGGAAAGTGAGAAATTTACAAGCTACAGAATGAACTTTAAATCTCTTGAATTGGATATGTACAGAAGGATTTGACACTGTTACAAGCAGACTATGTCTATACTTACAAGAGACTAGAGGGTGTGTGGGCTTGATAGCTCCTCCCCTATGCATGTTATGTCCTCCTCTATGCTTTTCCTAGCTTGGACTACTGTGTTTAAGCTCCTTAAGCCTTGGATGATGCTCTATAAGCCGCCTTGAGTATATGCCTCATGGTCTTCAATGACCTACAAGGCTTCCATACATTTGGTGACTCTTCACCTCCTTTTAAAGTTTTTCGATGCCTCTTTCAACTTTTCCACCACCTTAAGACTACCTTGCCTCACCTTCAGAGTGCCCTAAGTGATTTGAATTTTTACATTCATCCTCATTAAGGTCTTTTGACCTCTTTGTCCACCTAGATCTTGCAACGTTTGCATTTTCAACACCCCCTGAAGCTTAAGGTAGTGTCCATATCAAGTAAACTCATAACCTCTGAAAACTTTGTTAACTTGGTTACATCCAAGATTTTGCAGAAGATATCTACAACTTGGTTATTTATACCTATGAAATGAACATAATATCCTTACTTTCAACCTTTTTCCTTACATAATGGTAATGCACCTCAATATGCTTGCTTCTTGCACGATACATGGGATTGTTAGCAAGATGTAGGCTTGACATTTTATCTCCATAAACTTGATTTGCTCCAAGTTGTATATAAAGTTCTTTGAAAAGTTTCTTAAGACACATTGCTTCACATCTAGTGAGGCCTAAAGCTCTATATTCAGCCTGTGTTGAACTTAATGCAATTATCGGCTACTTTATGCTTAGCCATATAATTGCTCTTGTATCTAGCATTAAAACATAGCCAAACATTAACCTACTGTCATCACCACTCCTGGCCCAATCTATATCACTCCATGCTCTTACTTGGAGTTCTTCATCATATCTTTATAGAATCCCATAACTGATTGTACTCTTCACATACCTTAACACTCTCTTTGCATGATTGAGATGTGTATCGGTGGGTTCATGCATAAATTGAGATAGAACTCCAACTATGTAGTAGAAGTCACACGTTGTGAGTATAGCATAGATCAATGATCCCACAATGCTCTTGTATAGTGTAAGGTCCTATAGCATCTTGCCATCTTCCTTGCTTAACTTGACTTTTGAATCCATAGGTTAAGCTATTGGTATTCAATATCTCATGCCAAACCTAAACAACACATCTAGAAGATACTTCTTTTGAGAGAGATAGATACCTTATTTCCCATACAACACCTCAATGCCAAGAACGTGTTCAAGCATGCCTAAATCAGAGATTTTGAACTCTCTTCCTAGCTTCTCTTTGATAGTCCTTATCCAAGGATGGATTTGCATCACTTGGAGAGAAACCACATCTCTTCAAGAAGTCCAGTAGCCTCTGATTCCAAGTCCTCAGGGCTTGATTTAGGCCATAGAAGGCCTTCTTCAACCATTCATGAAAGGATTCATTATTTCCATCTAGTAGCTAGGCCACCTCATTGTTCCACATAGGGTTATGATAGTTTTTATGGTAGCCTTTTTTTCCATGTTGGAGGAGATGTGTGGATAGTCATAAGAGATAAATTGGCGTAGCTAAGACCTGCTTCACACCTGCTACAAGTGATGGCTGGAGAGTATTCTGGGCCTCTTTAGCTAGATAACAAGCATAAATAATCACATATGTTGCTTGGAAGATGATCCCCTAATGGGAGGATCATAACAGATAGGTAGGAATATAATCCAAGGTCCAAAACTTGCTATTTTGGTTGATACACCTATTCAGTGTATTGAACCATTCTCTGAGTGTAATAGCAATTGACTAGATTCCTTTTGAGCAAATCTAATTAGCTTAACAAGCTACCAATCATGAGTGATATCATAAAAAATGATAGACTATATGCACAGAAATGTGTTTAGCAAATCATACATGCAACCCAACATTTACGGGTTGTGATAGTGTGTAGACTACTGAGTATAGATGAACTGATATCTGATGATTGCTAGAGGCATTAATAATGAAACTTTGTAGGATTAAAGAAGAGAGTACATTGGATCTATCATGCTTTAAATCATAAGAAATGATCAACTATAGAGTGAGAAGAAGCTCTGCCACGATCACTGTTCTGATGGAGTTATGATAAAGAAATGATCATGTATGTATTAAATCATGTAAAAATACAATGTCATTGGCAATAAACCATTTCTCAATGAGTGAGAAGTGTGTGATCTATGAGGTGAGCTCCTCTTTGCAATAAAAGTACATCAAAATGATCTCTCAATCTCGAGATAGACATGGGCCTTTCATATCCTATTTCTATAGTTATTATTGGAGCCAAAGGATTTGAATTCAAATTGAAATCTCTACCTAAAAGTGAATGCTAAAGTATAGGACTGGTTCTCTCTTGACTAAACTACCAAATGATAGGTGCTTATGTTCTTTGTAACTCCTCATGGGTATATTTCACTTTCTCAAAAGTAAATGTGAGGTAGAATTATAAGAGGTTGAACATATGAAGCTTTCCAAAGGTTATGCCATTAAGTTAAGCATAATTGTGATTATCAAGTATATACGTTTGGGCTTAATTGCACCAGAAGCTACCCTCAATCCTAACTTGATTGGCCTTCATTGCTCCTTGATTTCTTGCAAATGAATCATCAATTTGAACCTGTTTATCTCCGTTCCATCCAATCCTTTGGTAAGTATATCTGCACATTGTAAATGAGTTGATACGGATAATTGGACATCCTTGCTACGTGAATTCTCCCTTACATAACGATAGTGAACTTCAATGTGCTCATTCCTTGCATGGTATACAAGATTAGTAGCCAAATGGAGTGACTAGTGTTATGTCAAAAGATAATTGGAGTGTAGGAATGCATCTACTAATCTGCATATAATTGGTTAAGCCACATAGCTTCCTGAGTTGCATTTGCCAAACCTCTATATTCTGCTTCTGTGGAAGATAAGGCCATATTTGGTTGCTTCTAGGATGACCAGGATATGAGTTTCAAGCCTGCAAAAGTTAGGTACCTTGAAGTGCTTCTCCTATCATTCTTGGAGCGAGCCCAATGTGCATCAGAAGTCATCTTGATATCTATGTCACAAGTGAAGGGTAGAACAACCCCTCATTCATTGTACCCTTTAGATACTTAAGCACCCTCTTTGTAGCTTCCATATGAGGCTTCCTTGGTACGTGCATAAACTAACTCAATGTACTTACTGCATACGCAATGTCTACTCTTTTTAAAGTAGCATACTTAAGACTACCCACAAGGTGTTGATAACTTGTAACATCTTCAAGTAGTTCACCTTCATGTGAACTTATATCATGGTTGAGTTCCATAAGGATACCTGCAACTTTAATGTTCTACATTTTAAACTTTACCAACATATCATGTATGTGCTTCCTATGTGTGATGAATATACCTGAATCTGTATACACAAGTTCTAAGCCAAGGAAGTAGGTTACTAACCCTAGATCACTGATTTTGAATTCCTTCATTAATTGAGCCTTGACCTCCTTGATACCATTAGAATCATTCCCTATAACAATGATATCATCTACGTAGACACATAAGTAAATGACTTATGATTTGTTCTTCTTAACAAATAAAGAAGAGTCTGCCTTGCTTGCTACAAAGGCTTGGTCTTGGAAATAGGTAACAAGCCTATGGTTCCAAGCTCTTGGAGCTTGCTTGACACCATAGAGTGCTTTTCTAAGCTTGCATACATAACCTACCTTTTCTTCATCTTCAAAACCTAGTGGTTGTGCCATATACACTTCTTTTGATATCCAACCATTTAATAATGCATTCTTGACATCTAACGGATATAAATTCTAGTTTCTAGAAGCAGCAAGACTTACCAATATCCTGATTGTTGGCATCTTTGCCATAGGTGAAAATGTTTCTTCATAGACTACTCCATGTGTTTGGGCAAATCCCTTTGCCACTAACCTTGCCTTGTACATGTTTATAGAACCATCAGATTTCTTTTTAATTTTGCATATCCACCTTGAACCAATTACCTTCGTATTTGCCTTCTTGGGAACTAGATCCCAAGTGTGGTTTTCCTGCAATGCTTCCATTTCTTCCTGCATGGTTTCTCTCCACTCTTTCTTCTTCCTATCCTCTTCAAATGAAGAAGGATCTTCTGCCATAGAGTCTTTAGTGATGTATGCAAAGTGTTTTGTGACTAAACATGTATCATATCCATACCTTATGGGCTCCCTACTTTCTCTTTGTGATCTCCTTTAAGGTTGATTGGAAGATTTGGATAGATCATCTGATTGCTTGAATTTTAACTTGTCTCTTGACTTCCAAGCTTTGAAATCAATCTAACCCTCATCCTCTGAGTTGATGTCTTCTGCTAAGTGTTGATCTTCTTGAGTGAGGGTTGGAAAATCATTTTCCAAATCATATGGTAACTTAAATTTCTTGCAATCATCTCCAAACCATGAATTATTCTCATCAAATACTACATGCCTGCTAACTATGAATGCCTTATTAGTAGGATTGTATAGTCTATACCCCTATTGATTCTAATCATACCCATGGAATATACATTTCTTAGCCTTAGGGTCAAGCTTCCCCCTGATTTGTGATGGAATGTGTGCATAGGCAATGCACCCAAATATTTTGCAATCATCCAATGAGGGTCGTCTGCCATTCCATGCTTCATATGGTGTCATAACATCTAATGATTTGGATGGAATCCTATTAACCAAGTAGGTGGCTGTGGAAATAGCCTCTACCCATAAATAATTAGGTAACTTTTTTTTCATTTAACATAGACCTAGCTGGTTCAACCAATAACATGTTCCTTGTCTATGCTAGTCCATTCAATTCAGGAGTATACATCGTTGTTAGTTCCCTCTTTATGCCTATGTCCTGTAGAAATAGATCACCACCTCCATGAGACTTGATTCTCTTCAAGCTCCTTCCTGTTTGATTTTCAACTAGTGCCAAATACTTCATGAAATATGTAAATACCTCATCCTTACGTTTCATGAAATAGAGGATTGTTCACCTACTGTAATCATCAATAAATGACACATAGTACCTTGAATCTGAGATGGATGGATCTTTTCTAGGACCCCACACATGAATGTGTACAAGCTCCAATTAGTCTTCATGGATGTATCCTTTCTGTTGAATGGTTGCTTGTTAGCCAAATTGGCAACCTCTGCATTTGTACAACATGTGCTGCTTAGTCACATTGGGAATGCCAAGCACACTTTGATCCCTTAAAATTTGTTTTAGAGTGCTTTCTTCTATGTGCCCTAGCCTTTTGTGCCATATTTCCAACTCAGATAAGGTTTGAACTCTATATCTGAATAGTTCTATGTTCCTTGTGTCTTCAATTTGAAATGTAAACAATCTACCTAACTTCTTATCTTTGGCAATCCTTTGAAAAATTTTTGGGGGTCTTCCACATATGCTCCATGCTTAGTGAACTTGACATGTAGACCTTTCTCTAGAATGTGTCCAACACTAATTAGGTTTTTTGTTATAGTAGGCACATACAAAACATTGCTCAAAACGTTCATACTACCATCAAATGTTTTGACATTTCTAATTTGCTTGACTGAGTGTTTAGTGGCATCACATGTTTGTACTTCATGCTTCCCCTTGTGTTCTTCAAGATCAGAGAACAGAGCTACATTTTGTGCCACATGATTGGAACAACCTGAATCAATGTAGAAGAGATGCTCATCATCTGTACCTTGCTTAGATGTCATGTTCATGATGAGTAAAGAGTCTTCTTGATCTTCAGAATAGTTGTTGAAGTCCCGTCTTCCTCTAAAGCCTCCTTGATAATTTTTGTTGTTGTAGCCTTGATTGTAGTTATGGTTGTAGTTGCCTCCACCATTGTTGTATCTACCTCTAGATTGTCCATAGCTTCCTCTATGGAAGCCTCTTCCCCTTTTGTTCCTTGTAATTTTGTAGCATTTTTCTATAGAGTGGTTGTTGAGACCACAAATGTTGCATGATGCATTGTTGTAGGGTCTCCCCTTGCCTTGCTTTCCTCCTCTACCCCTTCATCTAGCACCCCTTCCTCTTCTTGCATAATTAGATTGAGAGGTGCTAGCCTCTTCTTCTTATTTCTTGCTTTTACCTTTCTCCTTAGCTTTATTCTTATCTGTATAAAGGGCAAAAGACTAGTTAGCTCTTGAGTTGTCACCATTTTTGTTGATCTTTGTCTCATTGGTGAAGAGTTCCCCCATCAAGGTGCTGAGATCAGGTATTTGCATATCCATGTAGAGTTCCATTGTTGTGGTGAAGGAATCCCACTTATCATAAGCCTTAATTCCATTGATGATTTGCCTCACTATGTGCTCTTCCTCTATCACTTTTCCAATGCTTGCAAGATGGTTAGCTACATCTTTCATTTTGGTTACATAATCAGCCACTCCTTTGTTTGGTTGTTTCTTTAGGGTTGTGAAATCCATCCACAACTGATTCTTCCTAGCTCTTGTGTTCGAGGAGAAATATTATGAAAGTACATCCCATGTCTCTTTTCTTGCTCTTCCCTTGTTGGTTGATGCTTGCTCCTAAAAAATGGCATGTCTTCATCTCTTGAGATGTATCCATATAAGCATCTACCTTGAAGGTGTGCTTCCATCCTAAATGACCATTCTGAGTAGTTGTTCCTATCCAATTTTTCAATGAAGGATGGAAATCCATCTCCCACCTTGATTGTTCTTGCTCTGATACCACTCTTGGAGGAGATGGTGGATAGTAACAAGAGATGAATTGGTGTAGCTAAAACCTGCTTCACACCTGCTATGAGTGATGATTGGAGAGTGTTGTGGGCCTCTTTAGCTAGCTAATAAGCATAAATAATCACATATGTTGCTTGGAAGATGATCACTAATGGTAGGATCAAAACAGATAGGTAGGAATATAATCCAAGATCCAAAACTTGCTATTTTGGTTGATAAAAGTGATGAAGTATATGCAGAGAAATATGTTTAGCAAAGCATACATGCAACCCAACATTTACGGGTTGTGATAGTGTGCAAACTAGTGAGTAAAGATGAACCGATACCTGACGATGGCGAGTAGCATTACGAATGAAACTTTGTAGGATTAAAGTAGAGAGTATGCTCGATCTATCATGCTTTAAACCATAGGAACGCATTAATTATATAGAGAGAACAAGCTCTCAAAAGATCACTGCTCTGATGGAGTTATGATAGCAAAATGAGAATAAGAAGAAATGATCATGTATGTATTAAATCATGTAAAAATACAATGTCATTAGCAATCAACCATTTCTCAAAATGATCTCTGAATCTCGAGATAGATGCGGGCCTTTCATATCCTCTGTTTATAGTTATTGTTAGAGCCAGAGGATTTGAATTCAAATTCAAATCTCTACCTAAAAGTGAATGCTAAAGTATAGGAATAATTCTCTCTTGACTAAACTACCAAATGATACAAGATTATGTGCTTCCTAAGTCCTCATGGGTATATTTCACTTTTTCAAAAGTAAATGTGAGGTAGAATTACAAGAGGTTGAAGATATTAATCCTTCCAAAGGTTATGCCATTAAGTTAAGCATAAGTGAGATGATCAAGTATGTAGGCTTGGGATTAATTACACCAACATTCCAGGGGGATAAATGTCTCCTCATAATCTACCCCTTGTGTTTTTGTGAAGCCTTTGGATACTACTCTAGCCTTGTAACTTGCCTAGGTGCCATCTACATTCAACTTGGTATTGTATACCCACATATTTTGGACTATTTTCATGCCTTCCTTCTTGGGAACTAGTTTCCAAGTTTTGTTCGGCTTAAGACCTTTGAACTCTTCATACATAGCTTTCTTCCACTCTGGTTTGGTCTTTCCCTCCTCATAAGAATCTGGTTGTTGATCTACAATGACATTCATCATATATGCATAGGGGCTTTTCCATGAAAGAGCCATATCTATACCTTTGTGGGGGTGGCTTCTTCCTCACAGATCTCCTCTCTTGATCTTTGGGATACTTCTTGAGTCTATTGAGATTTACATCAGGATTAATGACCTTCTCAAGCTCTTCCTCTTTTGACTCCTCTTGAGCTTCCCTAGTGTCATAGTCTATCTCTTACAACCTTCTATACTTTGAAGTAGGGGATGATCTTTCATATTCATAAGTGTAAGAGTGATCATATAAATGTACTTGAGATGTAGAAGCCTCTTGTCCAGCGATCATGATTGACTCTTGATGTTGAATCTACACATCAAAGTCTAGATACTCCTATTGATGCTCTTCATTCAAATTTGCCTTACCCTTGTCTCCATAGCATGACCTTGAATCATCAAACAAAATATCTCTTGACACATATAGCTTCTTTGAGAGAGAGTTGTAGCAGCTGTAGCCTTTTTTCTCATTTGACTAGCAAATGAACACACATTTCTCACTCTTGGCTCTAACTTTGTTCTTACTTCACTAGGAACATGAACAAAGCATACACATCCAAATACTTTAAGGTGCCCCATGGTTAGTTTCTTGCCATCACAGACTTTGTGCGGAGTCAATTTGTGCACACCACATGTTGGAATCCTGTTGATCAAGTAATGAGCTGTATTGACTTCCTTAAGCCAATACGACAATAATAACATATCTTCATTTATGAGACATCTTGCTATCTCAACCACATGCCTATTCTTCCTCTATGCAACACCATTTTGTTGAGGGGTGTACTTGCATGTAAAGTGCCTCTTTATGCCATTTTCCTACAGGTACTTTGTGAATTCATTGGAGAAATACTCTCCCCCTCCATCTAACCTCACTGTCTTGATGTGTGCATCACATTCTTTTTCAGTAAGGCACCTAAATGTTTGAAAGCATGAAATACTTCTAATTTTTTCTTTGATAACATATAGCCATACCTTTCTTGAGTGGTCATCAATGAAGTTCACAAAGCACCTAGCTCCTCCCAATGAAGCCTCATCATTAGGGCCCCATACATATGAGTGTAAAAGCTCCAAGAGCTTAGAGGATCTGTACTCAATCTTGAGAAGTGGCTTCCTTGCTTGCATGACAAGCATCACAAAAGTCATGTAGAGTTTTTCCTTCAAGATTTGGTAGTCCCTACACTAAGCTTGCCTTGCACATGCTTTTTAACTTGGGAGTATTTATATGTCCTATCCGGTTGTGCCAAAGATCAATCTCTGCAATCCTTTTGTTACCAATCATCACATAACATACCTTGTTGTGTGTAGGAGAACATCTAGTGTGAACAATCTGCCTTCTTTCCTTCCCTTGGCAATGACCTTGCCTCCTTGCTTCACCATGCACCCTTTTGCATAAAATATAACCTCCACACCTCTCTCTATGATATGTCCTACAAAGATAAGGTTCTTGGCGATAGATTAAACATGGAGCACATCTTTAAGATTCTTGCCAGATTTACATTCACCTAGCTTCACATCTCCCACAAGCGTAATGGGATGCTCAGTGTTATCTCCTATCTCCACACAACCTTTTGAGCTTGGGACCTGCATATGAACAAAAGAGTCCTCCATGCATGTCATGTGATTAGAGCATCTAGAGTCTATGTACCACTTTGTGTCCTTTTGATCACTAGTGTAGGTTTGTCTCATTGCTAGGAGGGCCTCCTTCTCATCATCTTTCTTGGAGTTGTTAGAACAATTTCCTTGCTCCTTCTTCTTCTTGCCTTTTTCATCCTTGAATGCGAAATGTGAAGCAATATGATTCTGCTTACCAAATATAAAACAATTTTTACCTTTATGAGGCTAATTCTTCCCTATGCAATTCTTGCCCTTCCTTGAAGATGATGCTTTTCTATCTCCTTTTGAATGTAAATCTTCTTCCTTGGACTCCTTCCACTTGCTTTTTCCTACTTTCCCCTTCTTTCCACACTTGCCTTTGCCTTTTCTAGCATATACGAGTTGTGAGTGACCATCTTTCTTGGACGTGTCACCGATGGCAACCTCTTCTGCCACTAGGTGTGCGATCAACTCCTCAAGAGTTGGTAGAGGATCTCTATACAAGATGGTAGTAATGAGAGGTTTCCACTTCTCATTGGCTCTCAGCCCATTGAGAGTAATCTACAGAAGGCTTTCCTCATCTACTTTGTGGCCAATGGATGCCAATTTCTCCGTCAATGGCAACAAAAGATTGACCACTACCCTTCTTCAAAGAATGGAGTTCATTCTTAAGATACATCTTTTGTCTTCTTATGGAAATGGCATATATCCTTCAAGGTGTAGTCAACAAAAGATTGACCACTACCCTTCTTCAAAGAATGGAGTTCATTCTTAAGATACATCTTTTGTCTTCTTATGGAAATGGCATATATCTTCTCTAAAGCCTCCCAAACATCTCTAGCATTATCAAACTCTAATATATGACAATGATAGTGTTAGACACTACCTATGATACGTAGACGTTAGCTCTCCTATTCCTTTCCTCTCAATCCTTCAATCTTCAATTCTTTGTTTGGTGAACTTTGGATCTTTGGGATCCACGTCAGGCTTACCTTCATCTCCACAGAGAGTAGACCATAAACCTTTTCTACTGAGGTTGGTCATGATTTTGAAACTCCACGGTTGATAGTTGTCTTCGTCAAGCAACTCCATTTTTTGACCTAGATCTCCCATAATGAATGGGAAATCAGGGTTATGCTGAAAAGTCCCTCTTAGCCTTTATGTCCAAGATTTTGTGTCCTTCTTCTACATTCTTCAAAGGATTTTTCCTGCTCTTATAGCAACTCAAAAATTTAATCCCTCGGATTTGCAGAATAGAAATGAAATGAACCCAATACTTAGGTCCCTTCATACACCTTTTTTTCTATTGTGTAGCCAAACTTCAATTCACTTGTGTTAGGGTTCAAAATCAACACATTACTACTACACTTTAGACTATGCAAACATAATCTAATGCAACACTACCGTTATTGCAGAATCAATAAAAAATATAACTTTCAGAATTATCACCACAGAGATATCTTTGACAAGAACTGAGTCATGAATTTATAGCATTTAGTCATAAATGCTAGCACAAAGGTAGAGTAATAAAAAAACTTCATTTCGGCATTGAAATACTTCAAGAAACACAGTTTCTAAAAATATGAGATACATTTCTTTGAAATCTAACAGAATCTGCACACTTGTCAAACATTGAGGCTGCGCTCTCACACAAACAAAGAGTTCTATCTCTCATCCTCTTTCTCTCAACTCACGTCTTTCTCATAAACTAGTTCTTCTAACTATTCATACTCTCCGGAACTCAAAAATCCCACGAACAGCTTCACACGATCTTCAAAATAACTAACTCGCAACTAACTTATTACAATATCCGATTCTCCAAAACTTCGATATAGCACATATCGGATTCAGCAACATCCAGCACAACAAAATGTCGATTCACCATCTTGATCCTTAACATTTGGCACTACCTGGTGGGGAATGTTTCTCAAAAATTTATCTTGGATCCACAAACCCTTGATCGTAAACCACAATTCTCAACTCTCTATGATAAGTTTCAAGTTTTGCTTCACCTGTAGTTTTAACATCTTCTTGAGTCTAACATATTTCCATCTGCTTATCCTCCTTCTGTTCGAGAACTTTATCAGAGGCCATATATTCCTATTGTTGCACTAATTCATCTAACTCTTTCTCCAAACTTTGTTGTACTAATTGCTCTTTGAGTTCTACAATTGTCTGCAACATTTCTTCTTTATCAATTTTATACTGTTATACAACCTGAATTAATTGACTTTCATATACAAAGGCAAATCCATCATGTAGTTGTTCATAGGGATATCTCATTATAGCCTGTAACTTTTCTTTAATTACATCCCACAAGTTCCGCACATATTTGTGTATTTTTCTATTTTATAGTAACCATGTCTACCTTTGACATTAAAACCACTTCCATTTCCACTTCCTTGTTCTTGAGCATTTGTCTTTCTAACACTATCTGCTGAAAACCTTCTCAAATTGAAATAGGGTAGCCAAATATGCTGCCATTCTACTGTTTACCTACATATTTCTTTTATCTGCTGAAAAACTTTCACTATTCATTCGTTCATTAACCCAATGAGCCCAGCCAACTTGCTCACCTTCTAAGCACAAGCTAAGCGAGCAAACTTCTCTTTCGACATGTACTCATATTCTACTATAAACCATAAGCACTCTAGGCACCACTTTAGCTGCTCTCTACATGCATAAGCGGAATTCTTCAACATATAGTTCTGTATACCACCTTTGGGTGGTCTGAATTATTTCTTCAAAACTTCTTCTAAACACTTTGGTATCACTGATTCCTTATACATAGATAATTTGAATACTTCTGCTATAAGTTCTAGTGAGAATTTGACCTAAGTAGGCAGTTGCCCCTTTGTCTTCTTAATAATATCCAGTTGGCTCTTTCCATAATAATTGAATCTCCATGACACCCAAGATAATGAAGCAAACTCCAATAGGCAAATCTGTTGCAACCATACAACATTTAGGGGCACACTCACATCAATTTCCAGCTTGAAGTTAGTGAATGGATGCATGAGCAGTTGGGTAAGTTTCCTTGTAGAGGTTGGTTTTAGCATATCTTCATCTTCTTCTTGAAGTAAATTGTCACTCTCCTCCGAGGTCGCCTCATCCTTTTGGGCTATGACTTGCTTGCATCTCAATGTACCCCTCATCATTGATGTATTCGTAGTCAAAATGATAGAGGTTAAGCTAACAGTCTTCCTCCTAGGCATGAAACAACACACTCCGAATGCAAAATGTAGGTGTGAATACTCCAATCATTAGTCAAGTGTTTGTACAGGGCTAGCTTCCCCACACGTAATAGTAACTTTCGATGAGACCTCTATTTGAGTGAGGCATTCATCGCAAATTGTATGCACTAACTAAACGATCCTACTCTAATTGAAGAAGATACCTGCTTCAATGTTTAACCGATACTTGAGGAGACATCGTTTTCATTGTTACCCTCAAACTTGGAACCACAAACTCCATTGGAACTACAAATTCCAACCCATATACCAATATGAATGGTGTCATCCATGTAGTTACTTTAAAAGTTGTTCTAAATGATCATAAGGCTGAATCGAAAAGCAAGTCCCAATTTTTTTTATTATCATGCACTAATTTTCTAAGAATACACAACAAAATCTTGTTGGTACTTTTTGCTTCACCATTTTCTTGTGGATGATAAGTTGTAGACTTTTTTATGCACGATCACATGAGTTCTTGTTAATTTGAAATTACTTCATTAAGGAAATGAGCTCCTCTATCACTTACCAACTCAACTAGACAACCAAACCTGCTCATGATGTTGTGATAGAGGAACTTTGCAATAGTTGTTGCCTTATTGTCCTTGCATGCTACTACTTCCACCCACTTTGTGCAATAATTCGTAGCTACTAAAATATATCTATTGCCACATTGAGTAATAGGCTTGATATAACCAACAAAATCCATGCCCCATTTTTGAAATGGATCCAATGTTAAAACAAGATGATCACACATTCTATCAAAATTACTTGGTTGACCTGTTTTCTGACAAATCATACATATTTTAGCAAATTTATGAGCATCTTTCAATAAAGTAGGCCACCAAAATCCCACCTAGAAAATTTTTTTACCTGTGATATCCCCTGATAGATGTCTTCTTGCTGTTCTTGAATGAGCTTCCTGCAAAACAGCTGGTTGCTCTACATCTGGTACACACCTTCGAATGACCTGATCTACTCCTTTTTTGTACAATGCATATGCTATTACCAAATAAGGCCTAGTCTTCAAAGCAAACATGTTTCTCTGATCAGTGTAAAATGCTGAGGTAATGCTCTATCTATTAGAAACACTAATAATTTATTATACCAAGAATCTAAGTTAGTGAAATAATCCACCATTGCATGTTCTTTATCTAGAATATGAATAATCAAAAAATCAAATTCGTGCAATAGAAGCATCCACCTTGCCAACCTTCCTATTAATAATGGCTTTTTTATCAAATATACTAAAACCTAGTGATCAACATGAAAGATCACTTTATTACCCAAATAAATAATGTCTAAATTTATTAAGAGCATACTCCATTGCTAATGCATTTCTTTTAGTGACCGGATAACTTCTTTCAGATGAACACAACACCCTACTAGCATAATACACTAGTCTATACCATCCTTTTTCTTTCTGTTGCATCAACATTGATCCCACAACTACATCGGATGCATCAATAAATATGTGAAAGGGTAAAGACCAATCTGGCAGCTGGAAAATTGGTGCTACTGAAACCATCTTCTTCAATAATTGAAAAGCCTTCTCTTGAGCCTCAGCCCATACAAAGAGAACATCTTTCTTTGTAAAATGTTTCAAAGGTAATGACATATTAGCCAAGTACCCCAAATACCGAGCATGCCACTTGATTTGTCCAACAAACCTTATTACTTCTTTCACATTTTTCAGGGCTTTTGCTGCCTAATGGCTTCAATCGTTTTAACATCAATAGCCATTCCTTCATGAGAAATAACATGGCCTAATAAGATGCCACTCTTCATAGAAATGATGCTCTTGAATTGACTGAGCACCATCCTGAATTTTCTGCATCTTTAGAAATAAAATTTCAAGTGCATCAAATGTTGTATCTTCTTTCCATAAACTAAGAAGTCATCCATAGGAAACTATCATGAAATCATACAAATAACGCTCAAACTGTTTGTGCGCCACATAATTGAATGAACTCAGTCCATTCTTCAATCCAAATCTCATGACAATGAACACATAGGCACCAAATTCTATGATGAATGCAGTCTTGTGCTCATCCTCCTCAAAAATGCGAATCTGATTCTAACCAAAAAATCCATCTAAAAGCTATACATTTCATGTCCAACTACTGCATCCAACACTGCATCACAAAATGGCATTGGAAAGGGATGTTTAAATGTTGCTGCATTTAATTTTCTATAATCAACACAAATCCTCAATTTCCCATTGTTCTTTGGAACCACAATAATAGGAGATAATCATGTGACTTGATTAATGGGTTTGATGAATCCAACTGCTAATAACTTGTCAATTTCTTCCTTAATCTGTTTTGCAAAAGTAGGATTCATTCGGCACCTTTATTGCACAACAGGAACTCCATCTTTCTTTAAATCAAATCTATGTTGATGTAAATCTAGGGTTTATACCTTTCACCTATGAGTAGTCCTAAGAAAATACATGAACATACTCATTCAACAAGCAAATGAAGTCTTCTAGGAACTCGCTTTCTAATTCTTTGCTTACTCTCACCATCTTTGGTTCAACAATAGGTTCCTAAATTAACCTTCTGAAGTTCATCCTCTTTTACCTTACTAGAACTTGCATATTTCTATTCATATATCCTTTCATCCGAACTGATTACCTCTTTTTCTTGTTGCTCTAGCTTCTACTGAGTCAAAATTTCCAAACTTTTCTCAAATATCAGTCTCAACCCTTCCAACATATCACCTACAACCGGTTCATTTGTATCCTCCAACAGTTCCTAATCTTTTGATAACACACCTTCCACATCTACTTCCAAGACTAGTACTACTATTGGATTTGCCTTTAGAAATTCCTCCTCTTCGTCATCTTCTATCTCTTTTGCTAAACTAATCTCTGTTACCATCATGTTTCTTCTACCTTCTATTGGTATTGTGACCTGCTTTTTGGCATTTTTAATCACAACCACATTCAATCCCCAATCTTGTTTAACTTTAGCCAACATGAACCAAGGTCTACCTAACAACACTTTATATGGGTAGGTAGACTCGGACATTCTAATTACCATAAAATTTACCATGAATGACATCCCTACAATTGTGATTTGCTGCTGCTTTAGAATGCCCAAAGGTTGGACACTAGTTTGATCTACTATCTTTACTTGAATAGGTGCTAGAGCCAAAGCCCCATTCCCCATTTCTTTAAAAATGTGCTCATGTAATATGTTTACTCTTGGGCCACCATCTAACAAAACCTCATCAAATTGCCTTTGTTTATATTGTTCCTAAATTACTGGCACAACAAAATCCACATCAGCTGGATCAATATTGTTAGCTGACGTTGAAGGAACGTGCATAGCTACTGGCTTTGACTATTGTCGAACTAGCCTCTTCAACAATTTCTCTCTAGAATTGGTACCAAAGGCAATAACTGATTTAAGGATAATTGCAAAGGAGTGTTAATTATTACCTCAAACCAATCATTGTCTAACTCTTGCTTGTTCTTGATCTTATCCTCCTTCTTTGTTTTCTATAGGAATGTTGCATCCTCCTCTTCCTCACATAAAATCTGAAATTGTACTTGCTTCTGTTGTTCTTGCTGGATCCGTTTCTGAATATGGTCCCTTATCTGTCTTTCTTCTTGCTAATCAATAGGACCTTTATTCTTGGACCTTGTATCCACCAAGGCATCCACATCCTTGACTTTACCACATTGCTTGCAATCACAATTCCACTAATTTTCATGGTTGTGATGTAGATTTCCTGATGTACTTGCACCTAAATCATTACAACATTCTTGATCTGATAAGTCTATGACTATAGCATTGGCTTCAGCAGCTTGTTGAGCCTTTTGTTGTTGGTGCCCATGTTGGTTGTTCTGATTATAACAAACCACTAGTATACCCCTTTCTTCTCTATGCTTTACCCATAAAGGACAATTAGATCCAATCCAATGATCAAGTGTAGAGCAATACCCACAAGGCATCACTCTAGGTGGTTGGTCCTGCTGATTTCTGTCTTGGTGACCTTGGTGATTTCCTTGCTAATTTGCCTGATCTCTCCATGGAGGCTGTCCATGTTGCTGCCTCTGAAAACCACCACGTGTTTGGACTCAAATGGCCTGATATGCTACCACTTCATTATTATTTCTATTGTCCTTCCTTAAACTTTGTCCTCGATATTTGGGATTATACCAACACTGACTTGTTGTATGTCCCTCTTTATCACAAATTTCACAAAACCTTCTGTCCTTTGGAGCAATTATAGAGTATCCATGTTGCTTTAATTTGTTAATGAGAGCTTCCTCTTTACTTTTTTTACGTTTATGTTTGCGGAGCCTTCTCACCACAACCTCTTCATCCTTAGTGTGTGATTCGGAATCATTCATACCTTTCTTTGACTCGATTTTTGAACCATATTCAGCATTCGAACTAGAGTCACTCTATCTCTTCTTTCATCTGCCAAATCGTCTTTCGAGTCTTGCAACTGCTAACACTAATACATCAAAACCATTAGCTATACCCACACTTGCCACTACATGCCTAATGCTAATCTTTAATCCTTTTAGGAAATAACCTACCAACATTTCGTTGATAGTTCTCTCATTGCCCTGTAATCTTTCCATTAAAGTTCTAAATTTATGAGCATAGTCTTCTACTAACATGTTCCTTTGTCTAATTGCTATCAACTTCCTCAACACATCAGAGGGAGTTTTTTCTTTCCTAAATCTTTGCAAAAATTTTGTTTTTAATGCATCATATGTAGCAAAATGAGCAATATAACATATTGACTGAACTAGCTCATTATTCTTCCTTCCAATGTAGTTGTGCTAGAGTTTTAGTGCATCATCGTATATTGTGTCATATCAATTTGTTGTCCACTTTATCACAAATTGAGCAATGTGACACTTAGCATCCTCTTTAGATCCTCCTCTAAAATGGGCTGCTTTGACCTTGGGGTTTGGAGGCGGTTGCACCATTGACTGTGGCTGAGGTGTACGCCTAGTTGTTTGATTTGTCATCCCTGCAAGTGGGTTGAACTAGAGTCCTCTTCTAACTCCTATAGTTGCTTCTATTAGGAATAGTGCTCCTATCATACCAGTCACTAGCCTAGCTTCAACTGTTCCTCTTTGTTTCAAGGTTAGATTCCTCTTGTGCTTCGTACCAATTGTAAAATTCAGAAGATGCTCCATGTTAGCGGCTTTTGCTTGCGCTCTTGTATAATAAACTTTACTAAATCTTCCTCTTCTTCCCTTCATGCATCTCTTACTTCTTTAGGAAATGTAGTAGGATCACCAAATGTGTTGGGGTTCAAAATCAACACATCACTACTGACACACTTCAGACTATGCAAACATAATCTGATGCAACACTACCCTTACTGCAAACTCAATCAGAAATATAACTTTCAAAATTATCACCATAGAGATATCAATTTGACAAGAATTGAGTCACGACTTTACACAATTCAGTTATAAATGCTTGTGCAAAGATAAAGTAATCAAAAAACTTCATTTCAGCATTGAAATACTTCAAGAAACACAGTTTATGAAACTAGGAGATACATTTCTTTGAGATCTAACAAAATCTGGAGACTTGTCAAACACTCAGGCTGCACTCTTACACAAACAAAGAGTTCTATCTCTCCTCCTCTTTCTCTTGACTCACATCTTTCTCCTAAAATAGTTCTCCTAACTATTCATACTCTCTTGAACTCAAAAATCCCACGAACAACACACACTCTTTGAAATAACTAATTGGCAACTAACTTATTAAAATATCCGATTTTGCAAATCTCCAATGTAGCACGTATCGGATTTTGCAACATCTACCACAACAAAATTTGGATTCATCATCTTGCTCCTCAACAACTTTCCTTAAACTAATCCAAATAACCTAAAATTTTAGCCACACTTAGTTTGGTCCATGTGATTTCCAAGAAGCTATAGAACACCTCAAATGGATCTATTTAGGTAAGTCAAAAAATCTCTACAAAAAAAACTATTCAGAGATGTAGGTTATGCAAAAATTAGGGTTGCACAGATACACCAATTGCTCTGCATATAAACCTACTTTCAAGAAGCCCTCTAAAGAAAAAGTAAGAAAAATACATAAGCTAAAGAATGCACTTTAAATCTCTTGAATTGGAAATGTAAAGGAGTTACAACTGTTATAAGTTGACTATGTCTATGCCTACAAGAGACTAGAGGGGGAGTGGGCTTGATAGCTCCTCCTCTCTGCATGTAATGGCCTCCTCTATATTTTTCCTAGCTTGGATTACTGCATTCAACTCCTTGAGCCTTGGATGACTCTCTCCTTCAGCCTTCTTGAATATATGTCTCTTGGTCTCCGATGACCTACACAACTTCCATGCATTTAGTGACTCCACCTCCTTTTATAGCTTTTGGATGCCTCTCCCACCTTTTCCACCACCTTAGATTGCCTTGCTCAACTTGAGACTACCCTAGGTGATTTAAGTCATGATTTTGTCCACAAGCTCTTTTGATCTCTTTCTACACCTAGATCTTGCATGGTTCACATTTTCAATAAGATTTGGAGTATTTGCATCATTATTTGAGCTTTCGCTTTGTGCAAGTTGATGGGGGACTAGATTTGTGTGAAACAAAACTTATTGATACATTATTGAAGGTTTTTGTATTAAATAGTGCAAACCTATGGCCACTTTTATAGAAACATGTTTATGGACTAGTCTTCCTGATGATAGAGATGCATTTAATGTTTTTCTCTATTAGCATGCGTTGGATGATTGATTTACTTATGCATAACTTGACATAATATTCAATTTTTTTCTCTTAGATGAACAAGTTTATGCAATTTCCAAGTGTCAAGCATTGATAGGTGGTTAAGAGCATCTTTTGCTACTTGAGTGGTACCCAATTACTTGGATTGTTTTATCCCAACATGGGATCACTACCACCAGATTTAGATGCCTTTTTCTGTCTCTACCTAGGCTGGTTTCATGAAAATTGTGTTTCCACTAGTGATTTTTGCTTGATGCTTGGTAGCTCATGCATATTTTGGTTGATCAAGAAGAAGCCTTTTGTGGCCACTTCTAGTTGTGAGGCTGAGTATAGGGCAACTTTCACAATAACTATTGAGTGTGTGTATGTTAGACACCTTTTGGCTGATTTGGGTGTTGATCACTCTTCTACCACCAGCATCTTCATTAACACTCAAAGCACGTTGACAATTTCTAGGAACCCTATGTTCCATGCTTATAGAAAGCACATTGAGGTGCACTATCGTTATGTCAGGAAGAGGTTATCTGTTGGGAAAATGAGTTTGGCATATGTGCTCACATAGGATAACATTGCATATCGTTTTACAAAGGCTCTACCTTGGGAGAAATCTAAAGATTGCTATAAAGCTTTGGGCTTACTTTGTTTTTTTTATTGATCTCTTTCCACATAGCTTGGCACTTCCTTAGACATGAGTGAGAGCTCCTTGTTCAGTGCATCACTCCCATGGGGAATTTGTTGATATATTTTGAAAGTGATATGTGTGAACACACTTAGGACCATTGAGGCACTTTTTTCCCTCTTTAAGAGTTTTTTTCTCCTAGTTTGTACATACGCCTATAACCCTAATGGAACACTTATCTTTGTATGTTGACTTGTTAATAGTTTTAGTATTGTGTGTTGTGCTCCAAGCTTTGTCTTCTTCCTTATCTTGTTGTCCATTTGCTCCAACAATATACATGATAATTATCAAATCAATGAGTGATTGGTCACTCTATGGATTACAAAAATGTGAAAACATACCTTGATCTTTTGGCATGGGATAGGACATTTCTGTTGGAGAATTCCTCTCTTACTTGCAGCGGAAAGTGTAGAAGACCTTCTCAGGATCAAGACTCTTGCCAACAGCAGAACCTTCAAATGAAAACTGGTACCAATTGAAATATCCAATGAACTTGAAACCTTGGTCACTCAAACTAGACACCTAGAGCTTTCAAATGAGATATCAAACACTCAATTTGGAGTAGATTTGACTTGGCAATTATTTGATTCAAAACAAACTACATGTCCACTCAGTTAGGCTAAAAACTAGACTTCAATAAAACCTGAATAACTCACAGATCATAAAGAATTTCATAAAACTGTTCTAGATAGAGGAAAGAGATAAGCTTTCCAACAAATGTCTAAACACTAAAATTGGATACATATGTTGAGAGATATGCCTCTCACAAGTAGACTACCCAAAAATGGGTGTGCGGTTGGACATACTCTATGAGAGTGAACTGAACGAAATGACTCAAAACAAATGAAATAGCTACAAGGGGGCTTCCACGCCTTCTTCCTCTATCCTTGAGTGTCCTCCCTTGCCTCTTTTATAGCCAAGTGACCAAAAACTCTCATGATGAGTTTGAGAGCTCTTCTCCATCATTTCTCCACTACTTTGGACAGCCACTCCTCTTACAGTTCAGTTTTTGGATTTGATTCTCTTTTGAATGATTCTCTTTTGGTTACCACTACTTGCTGAAGTAAATGCTTCTATTTCTTATTTTAGTATTTTTCTTTTACTTGAAGAAAATCCTTTTTGCAAAAATATATACGAGCTTACTTCTTTATTTTTAACACTCCCCCTCAAGCTCACATGTGAGCTTGCACCTTCAGCCATATCCTGCAAGTTGATGTCATCCTGGAACCTCTTGAGCTTAGAAGCATCTAGGGACTTTGTAAGCATGTCTACAACCTGGTCATTAGTTCCAATGAACTTTATATCCACATCCTTGCTTAAAACCTTTTCTCGAACATAATGATAATGCACTTCTATGTGCTTGCTTCGTGCATGAAACATTGGATTGTTTGTCAAGTGAATGCTTGACATGTTGTCACCATAAATTGGAATGGTCTCCACCTGCACATCAAGATCAGCCAAGAGCTTCTTAATCCACATAGCTTCACAAGTTGCAAAGGCTAACCCTCTATATTTAGCTTCTGTAGATGATAGTGCAACAGTAGGTTGCTTCTTTGAGCTCCATGTGATAGGTTTGCTACCTATCATGAACACATAACCTGAAGTGGATCTTCTGTCTTCCTTCGAACCAGCCCAATCAGCATCACAAAAGCCTTTTACCTGCAATTCTTCATCATATCCATGAAACAGAGCATGATTGACTGTGTGCTTCACATATCTTAGCACTTGTTTGGCTGAATTTAAATGTTCACTTATTGGAGCTTGCATAAATTGAGAAAGAACTCCAACAATATAACACAAATCTGGTCTTGTGATCGTAGCATAGATCAATGAACCTATAATACTTCTGTATGTAGTTACATCATGTAACTTCTCTCCATCATTTGAGCATAGCTTCATATTTGTGTCCATAGGTTGAGTGAGTGGTTTGCATTCACTCATTCCAAATCTGAAAAGAACATCCAATAGGTACTTTCTTTGCATTAAGTAAATGCCATCTTTCCAATAGACTATCTCAATGCCTAAAAAGTATTTCAGCTCACCAAGATCTGAAATTTTAAACTCCTTACCGAGTTTCCTTTTGATCTCTTGTATTCCTATAACATTACTTCCTGTTATGATGAGATCATCAACGTATATGCAAATATATACCTGCTTGCCTTCTTCTCTCTTCATGTAGAGAGAGGGATCTGCATTACTTGGCCTATACCCACACCTTGTGAGGTACTTGACCAATCTTTGATTCCAAGCACGCGGTGCTTGCTTCAGCCCATACAAAGCTTTCTTCAATCTACAAACAAAATTTGGATGCTTTTTGTCTTCAAATCCAATCGGTTGACTCATGTATACCTCTTCTTGAAGTTCACCATTGAGAAAAGCATTTTTTATGTCAAGTTGGTGCAATGGCCATCTCCTTGCTGCACTCACTGCAATCAAGGTTCTAATTGTTCCCATCTTTGCAACCGGGCTGAAATTTTCTTCATAATCGATGCCGTGAGTTTGCCTGAATCCTTTTGCTACTAGTCTAGCTTTATGCCTTGCTAGAGAACCATCAGCATTTCTCTTTATTTTAAACACCCATTTATTTGGAACAATCTTCATACCTTCAGCCTTTGGAACTAGCTCCCATGTGTGATTGTCCTTGAGAGCTTTCATCTCTTCTTGCATAGCTTCTTGCCATTCTTTTTGTGTACATGCTTCTTCATATGCATCCGGTTCTTTGTCTTTGACCACCTGTGTCATATATGCAAAATGCTTTGCAATAAAACTATCATAGCTCATCCTTTCAATTGGATACCTTGCTCTTGAAGACCTCCTTTCATTTCCTTTTGAACATTGCTTCTTCAACCGGTTCAACTTTACCTTCGGTGTGATCACCTCTTCATACTCTTCTTCACTTGCATTTGAATCACTATTTTGGGCAGCACTTTCAGCTTTAGATCTTTCATAAGCTGATGTTGGTGATAAGGAATGACTCCTTAGCCTCACCTTCCATGTTGAGCTTTCTCCAAGTGATGTAGAAGCTTCTGGACCTGACATTTGAGTGCTTGTTTGCTGAAATTCTTCTTGGATAGCACCTCCATCATCTTCGCAATCTTCTTCAAGAATCTTCTCTTTCCCTTTGTCTCCAAACCATGGTCTTAGCTCATCAAATACCACATCTCGTGAGACTCGTAGCTCCTTTGTCACCGGATTGTAGCACCTATATCCCTTTTGCTCCGATGAATATCCAATAAAAATACATTTTTCGGACTTTGCCTCCATCTTTGTCCTTAGTTCTTGAGGGATGTGAACATAACACACACATCCAAAAACTTTGAGATATGTAAGGTCAGGCTTCTTACTAGAATAAACCTCCTCGGGAGTTAGATTATGCACTCCAACCGTTGTGCACTTGTTCATCAAATAAACGGCCGTACTAGTTGCTTTAGCCCAATAGTTTAGTGACATTTTCATCTCGTTGAGCATGCATCTTGCAGCTTTTGTGATATGTCGATTTTTTCTTTCAGCTATTCCATTTTGTTGAGGCGTGTACCTACATGTAAATTGTCTCTTGATGCCATTTTCATAAAGAAAATCTGAAAATTCTTTGGAGAAATATTCTCCTCCTCCATCGGACCTCAAGGTCTTTATGTAGCATCCTGTTTCCTTTTCTACCTATGCTTTAAATCTCTTGAAAATGGAGAACACATCTGATTTTTGTTTTATGCAAAACATCCATACTTTTCTTGAATGATCATCGATAAAAGTGACAAAATATCTATTACCAACCATTGATGGTTGTTGTGATGGTCCCCATACATCCGTGTGTATCAAGTCGAGGACATTCCTTGCCACATAGTTGCTTTTCTTGAATGGTTGTCGAGTTTGCTTTCCTAGTTGGCATGCTTCACAAAACTCATGTAGTCCGGCATCATTGAATCTTGGAAGACCTCTTACCACTTCATGGTTGCTCATGTTCTTGAGCTTGGGAATGTTGATATGTCCAAACCTTTTGTGCCACAAATCAATTTCAACAATCCTCTTGTTTCCAAGCTGAATATACATCACCTTTCCATGTGTTTATTGAATGTCCAAAGTGAACATCCTTCCTTCTTTCCTTCCTTGAGCAATGACCTTGAATCCTTCTTTTGGATTCTTTATAAAGCAGCCTTTTTCATTGAAGATAACATGATATCCTTTCTCTACCATTTGTCCTACTGAAATCAAATTCTTTGCAATAGTAGGAACATGAAGAACATCAGCCAATACCTTCTTGTCTCCAAGCTTGATATCTCCAACATGCTCAATTGCGTGTTGAGTTTCATTGCTGATCTCCACACATCCTTTTCCACTTGGAGCTTGTAGCTTTGTGAATAAATCTCCTTGGCATGTCATATGGTTGCTGCAACCTGAATCGATGAACCATTTTTGGTCATCACTTCTCGAGTTGTTGTAGTCATGCTTCATGGCAAGCATGGTTTGCTTGTCTCCTTCACTTGATGTACTCACATAGTTATTTTGGCTCCTTTGGTTGCCTCCATTCAGTTTTCCATTCTTTTGCCAACAATCATTTGCATAATGTCCTAGTTTACCACAATGATAACATGTTATACCTTTATGAGGATTGTATGAACCTCGACCTCTTCCTCTATTTCTTCCTCAACCTCTTCCATGTGTGTTGTCATTTGAGTTGTCCTTGTTGTCGTCCAAGTTGTGTTGGCTGAAATTTGTGTTGTTGTAGCTTCTTCCTCTTCCTCTCGAGCCTCCTCTTGAGTTCCTTCCTCTACCTCTTCCTGCATATAACATTTGACTATGGTTGTCCTTACCTTTGTTGCCTTCTCCTTGTTGAGCAACCTCTTCAGCCACAAGATTTGGTATAATCTCATCGAATGTTGGTAGAGGATCTCTATAAAGGATGTTTGTGATGAGGGGCTTCCACTTTTCTTCACTCCTCAAGCCATTGAGGGCTGTTTGGACGATGTCTTCCTCTTCTATCTTGCATCCAACTGATGCTAGGTGATCTCGAAGCTCCTTAATCCTCAATGTATACTCACTAATGCTTTGGTTTGAGCTTTTCTTCATGTTGTTGAGCTCGTTCTTGAGTTGCATCCTCCGAGACCTTGTTGAGGTAGCATACACCTTCTCCAATGCTTCCCAAACTTCCTTGGCTGTTTCTAAGCTTTGCACATGACCAATCATAGTGCTAGAAATAACTTGTGAGATGAGGAACATCACCCTTCAATTCCTCTCTTCCCAATCAGCAAATTCTCTCCTTTGTGCTAGAGTAATGTTGTGATCTTCAAGGTCCACTGGTTGTGGATCGTCTCCACTAACTAGACTCCATAAACCTTTACCTTTAAGGTAATTTATCATTCTATATCTCCAAGGTTGATAATTATCTTTGTCTAACTTCTCAACTTGTTGTCCTAAATCAGCCATTGAAAAATTCCAAGATTGAAGTTTACCTCAAGTATGTTGTGGCGCTCTCTCTTGAATTCACGAAGCTCCCCCTTGATTTGTAGCTTTCCCTTTGCTTCCGTTCAGTTCCAATGTTTTTCCTCTTCAAACTCCAGGGCTCTGATACCAATTGTTGGAGAATTCCTCTCCTACTCGCAGCGGAAGTGTAGAAGACCTTCTCAGGATCAAGACTCTTGCCAACAGCAGAACCTTCAAATGAAAGCTGGTACCAACTGAAATATCCAATGAACTTGAAACTTTGGTCACTCAAACTAGACACCTAGAGATTTCAAATGAGATATCAAACACTCAATTTTAGGTAGATTTGAGTTGGCAACTATTTGATTCAAAATAGACTACCTGTCCACTCAGTTAGGCTAAAACCTGGACTTCACTAAAACCTAAATAACTCACAGAACATAAAGAATTTCCTAACAGTGTTCTAGATAAAGGAAGTACTCCAGATAAGCTTTCCAATGAATGTTTAAACACTACAATTGGGTATATATGTTGAGAGATATGACTCTCACAAGTAGACTACCCAGAAATGGGTGTGCAACTGGACATACTCTATGAGAGTGAACTGAACGAAATGACTCAAAACAAATGAACTAGCTACAAGGGGGCTTTCATGCCTTCTTCCTCTATCCTTGAGTGTCCTACCTTGCCTCTTTTATAGCCAAGTGACCAAAAACTCTCATGACGAGTTTGAGAGCTCTTCTCCATCATTTCTCCACTACTTTGGACAGCCACTCCTCTTACAGTTCAGTTTTTGGATTTGATTCTCTTTTGAATGATTCTCTTTTGGTTTCCACTACTTGCTGAAGTAAATGCTTCTATTTTTCATTTTTGTATTTTTCTTTTACTTGAAGAAAATCCTTTTTGCAAAAATATATATGAGCTTACTTCTTTATTTTTAACAATTTCAACTAGTGTCCTATTTTGTCTCTCAATAGTACCATTTTGTTGAGGTGTGTGAGTTGTTGTAAGTTGCCTCTTGATTCCATGAGCATTGTAGTAATTGATGAATTTCGTGTACAAGAGATCTCCTCCTTGATGAGTATGAAAGCTCTTTAATTTTCTACGTATTTCATTTTCAAAAATGTTGTGCCACATATGAAGTTTATCAAAATCATTAGCCTTCTCCTAAGTAAAATACAGACATATATTTCTATTATAATTGTTGACTTTCAAAAAGAATTTTTGAGATTCTCCCACATGTACCATAGATATCATCATGTAGCACCTTTAGAGGAGCTTGAGCTCGATTGTTACTCTCTTCTAGAAATTCCTTCCTTTGCTACTTGCCCTTCATGAAAGCTTCACAAGGTTCCTACAAATCTAAAATTGTTAAATGTGCCCTTTTAACTAAATCTCTCTGAGAATGGAAAATTTAAGATGCCCAAAATGAAGATATATAGGTAGACTACCTTAACTTCCAAACCATTTAGCTAATGAGATCCTAGTTTCCACTATAGCATTCCTCTAGAACCTCTGCTCTGATTAGGGGTTAAGCCTTTCCCCTCTAACAAAAAAGTTGCGAAGAAAAATTGAGAGCAGTACATTAATGGTTATTGCATATGAAAAGAGGAAAGATGACAAAAAGAAAAATTAAAAAAGAAAAAGAAAAAAAAAGAGTTATCATGATTCAGTTGTGGTCTCGAAACCACTTCTGAAATTCTGTATGGGCAATATGAGGCGGATTTATGCTATAGAGGAATTAGTTAGATGCATCTTATGGCAAGTGGCTAGGGAATGACGGATAGACTATTTATATAAAATATTTATTACTTTTGAATGGGTTAATAGAAGAGCAAGTACCACAACTGTCTGATTGATTTCTATGGGACTTTCTAAAACTTGTTTTCAATTTCATGCATTGAACCAAAAAGTTTGTGATTCAAGTTTGCATAATTATACAAAGTTTTTCTTGCTTATCAGAAGATGTAATTACCTTTAGAAGCATATTTCATATAAGTTTGAAAATAGTTCAAGAAAATTAAAAAAAAAAAAGAATTTGATACTGCTTTCCTATTGAACTACAGGTTGGCTCATCGAGGACGATGTGCAGGTTTGGTGGGGGTAGATGTCGGAAGGTTTTCCTCACTCAAATTGTCATATGGAAAAATAAAAATATTTTGATTTAAAATCAATTAAGTGAAATCTCTCTCGCATTAGTTTTTTTTTTATTGACTAATTTTTCCTTGAAGTACCTGCAGGCAAAAGATGGCCATATATTTAGAACTTAGAACAATGGGAAAAGATAATCGGCTGAACCCTTGAAGTTATCTTTAAATTTATCTTTATCTATACCCTCTATAGTCTTAATCTTCTTAATTTCATAAATGACTTTACTTATGAACTATAAAGATGTGTATTATGTGGATAACTAAGTTAGAGGATGCATTTGTGTTTATATATATGAATTGGCCTAAGAGTTTATACATGTTAATGTTTCCATATGAATATATCTTAACTTGATTGTTCATAAGTGAATTTGTCGATTTACTTCATGTGACTGTAGTAACTTTATGGTTAGTATGTTACGTTGAATGGTTATTGTAAAAATGATTTACCTTAATAAATTGAACTAGTATTTCCTATGAGCCTAAGTTATGTTAATTATGATATTTATTTAACTTAAAACATAATATAAGTGAAACCTTATAATTATAGTTTTCAATAGATTAAAAACATAAACCTAACTATATGTGTGGTAATTAAAAGTATTAATTGATTTAATCATTAATTAATTTAACTAATATAAGTTAGTGTCACTATTAAAATAATAACTAATAGTTAAATTCATTAATATTTATATATTTAATTATTATAGCTTATTTTATTAATAATGAAAACTATAAATATTACGTTAGTAAAAGTTATAGTTTACTCTAAGCTAGTTTGAGTTACACTTAGTATGCATGTTTTAAGTGATGTTGTGTTTGAGTTAGTAGGAAATGCGTACGTGCATATTTCTGTGAGCATTTGTGAATTTAAAAGAATGAATGAGTGTGTTTTTTTTTCTAATGCTCTTCCTGCAGGTACGGCGAAGCTCTGATGAGAGAGAGAGAGAAAGAGAGAGAGAGAGAGAGAGGGAGAGAGTAAGAGAACTTTGTGCAAGTAGAGTTCTGAGAGAAAGAATATCAGAAAATGGATCCAACTACTGTTGTTTAATTCGCACAGAGAAAAAAATCTATCACCGACTGTAGATGTGCTGTCAAGAGTGATGAGAGAGAGCAAGGAGAAGATATATGTGGCAGATGACTACGCGTGCTGTCTCTTGGCATATATTTATTTTACCTTGGTTGTGCTGCTCTATGCCACCACCATGGAACAGGCTAGGATTCTAACTTCTCTGATATTTGCAGTGAGGTCGAACTATCTGGTTTTTGTATGTAGGTTCCATGGGAGTCGGAGCCTGAAGACGTACCATTGGCGGCATGACATTGTTATGCCTCGATGGTAGCAGTGTTGTATTTCGATGATTTATCATGCATGATAATGAGTCAACGAGATTATATGCGAAGCCCTCCGTAATATGGGTAATATATTTGTTTTGTTAGGAGTGACGAGCGCGAACTACATGCATGTAAGAATGTTCCATAGCCGTCTGCTCTGGAAAGTTGGAAAGACATCTTTGTCAACTTTTTTCGAGAGTGGACGATGAAGACTTGAGAGGTCTCTTTTCACTTGTCGATGCCGGAAGTCGACAGAGAGAGAACTAAAATGCAGAGATGGTGGACAGAGGAGGAATTGAAGAGAGAGAATCGGGTTGTCTTGGCATGTACTTTGAAGAGAGCAGGCATATCAGATCATTGAAAGAGAGAGATCGTAGAAAGAAGAGAAAAGATAGACCCACAGTCGTCGATGCCTATAGAGAATCTGACGTGCACCAATAGAGAAAGGACATGAGGCATAGCTTTCTGCGTCACACGGGCATGTCCGGATGCTTGTGTGCTATAGAGAGAGACTCAGAGGAGATAGAGAGAGTCTTTCTTCCCCCCTCCTCGAGCAGACGGCGACTACCTGCACAGTAGATGTCGAGCAAAGAGAGAGAGAGAGAGAGGCATAGGAGAGAGAGAGAGAGGCGTAAGAGAGAGAGAGAGAGGCGTAAGAGAGAGAGAGAGAGTAAGAGAGAGGGAGTTCTTCCTATTCTATCCTTATGCATACATTTGCATCCCCTTTCCGCTTGTCCAAAAAGTTCCTTCTTTACTTTTTCATCGTTCTGTTTTGAAGTTGAATGAACATTTATAATGTTAGAAGCATTCCAATCTAGATTGAATATCCAATTATACTCGCACATGTGAGTCTGCAATTTTCAGAAATTGAGTGTTCATATGTGTACAGAACTAGGCCGTCTGGAACTCAAGTCTTTGTGAACATGAAGTGATTTCAGATGATGTCCTGGTCGTGGGGAATTAACTAATCCATTGGAGCATGGCATTCAATACTTATCATCGATGATGAGGATAGAAAGATAATTTTTAAAAAAGATCAATTTCCGAAAGATATGTGGACGTTACAAAAAAGTATACATTTATATGCTTGTTGTTAACTCTCGAGCCAAATTTAGGTAGCATTTAAGGAGTTGATGCCCAATTTTGAATAGAAGTAGATTTTTGAGTTTTCATACTCAAGAATGTGGATGGTAAGAATATGGATCACTGCACAAATGTCGTTTGCATATTACTGTGGTCTTTATATTTGATTTCACATAAGAACGTTGGTTGATTGATAGTCATACTAGGAGTTTACTTTCTTTCAGTTCTATCTTTTTTATTTTAATATAAACAAAGCTTGAATTTGAATTATCATTTTTTTATACTATCGGCTTAATTATAGATAGATGTTTTGTTTGTTGCGTATTTGCTTTCATTTAATGCTTAAGATAATTGTATGAAAATAAACTAATTTTCCAAAATTTTAAGAGAGAGAAAGAGTAGGCTACTGTTTTGATATGCATTTATGCATGCATGTGTGTGCATGAGTATGTGTGTGCATATATGTATGCAAGTTTAGGAATGCATGTAAGTATGATGCATGTGTACAAGAATGATGTTTACATATACATATAAATTAGAAAGTGTTATGCATGTGCGTGTGTGCATGAGAATGTGAATGCATGCATACTATGAAAGTATTAGGAAAGTTTGCATGGATGCATGTGCAGTATGCATGCATGTATATGAATATGCATGTTAGTATGTGAGCATGAATGTACGTATGAAGAGTATACAAGAGTGCATGAAGTAGTGCATGTGTAAGCATATCATAAGTGTGTATGCATGTGCATGTTAAGATGAGTATATATGTATTGTTGATGCATATACGTATGATGCAAGTTTGTATGTATGCGTATGAAGAATGATTTTCATGTATGCGGAAGTGTATGCATGAGTGCATTTGATATGTGATGCATTTATGCATGTATTGATATGATAAACATGAGTGATGAATGTGCTAGGTCTGTCTATTTGAATAAGAGTTAGCATGTGTACGCATATGTTATGAATGTGCATGTACATGTGTAGTATAGATTGGTGCATATGCATATGAAAGATGCATGTGTGCATAAGTTAGTTGAATATGTATGCATAAATATATGAAGATATGCATGTATGTATGAAAAAAGTTGAAGTATTGTATGATGCATATTTGTATGGCAACAAATGTATATTTACTTTCATTTAAGTAAGTATTTACATAAGCATTTAAGTTAGGAAGTTAGAAGTATTTATTTACATGTGTTAGCATAAAATTAAGTTATGTTAAGTTTTAAATATTAAAATAGCAAATGAGTGTTTTATTTTTACTAAAAGCATACTTATGTTTTTTTGGCTAATGCTCTTCCTACAGATCATTGAAGAGATTGCAAAGGAAAATACGAGAATACAAGCTTACGAGATTTCAAGTTTACAAAATTGCGACATCTGAAGATTGAAGTTTTTTTATTTTGAAATTCTTCTTTGAAAATCAATTTATTTCTTTTTATTTTTATTTCGTATGTCTTAAGAATTAGGATCTACAAGTAGTTTTGAACTAGTATCTACAAGCAATTCTGATATTAAGAGTCAAGAATAAGAAACCTTTATTATAGGAACACTGTTTTTGTCTTCAATTGATAGCTCAAATAATAACAAAAATATAGAAATTGAAATCATTAAAAATAAAATAGTTCACGAAACTTTAAATACATTAGAGTACGATCATAATCTTTCTAGGATTTTACCCTTAATTTCTATAGTTTTACCAGAACCAGAGGACAAAGAAGACTTATTCCCACCAAATTTAATAAGAAAACCTAATTTAAATCAAATTGAAAACGATGAAGTTGACGTTGTTAAAGATAAAATTACAAGTGAGGAATTAGTTTTTTCTTTACAATTAGAAGCTCTAACTAGATATAGAAACGCTCGTCCTTACGGCTTGTAGTCCTAAAAATTTAGTTCTTAATTTATACTCGAATAGATTAGAAACCTATAGTTTTTAACTATCCTAAACTGAAAAAGCAACCGAAGGCCCTAAGCATACTTAGAATCACCTTGCATGCAGTCACACGGTTAGGTTAGCGTGATTCTTTTAGATGAATGTCAACCTCCCTTCACACCCCTCTACGACAAGCTTGGTGAACCCGACGTGAAGCGTGACGATAGTGTGCCTAGGACTTACGTTGCATTTTCAGTTTTAATTTAAATTTCTAATTTTATCTTCTTCTTGTTCTTGCAGGAAAAGTGAAGATAGAAGTTGTGAAAAAACGAGAAGAGTTTGTTGTTTCTTTTTTTCCTTGGTGTTGAGGGCTGGTCGTAAAAACTGAGCACCTCCACGGGAAGAAGGATTTCCAACTGGTGGAGCTTCCTCGCTTCAAACCCCCCCTTCAACATTCAAGAGAATCAAGATATATTCATAGTCATTTTAGTTTTGTGTTTAGGATTGTTTAATCATTCACTTTAGAGCCTCTTCAGCAAGCAATCATCAAGTAAGGTGTTTATTTTAAGTTCTTTGTTTTTAGTTTACACACATCACTTAAAAAGAAAGTTGTTTTCATTAGCATTAGGATTTAAGCACTTTCATATTTGCATTAAGAAAGTATTTAAAACCTTTCTTTTTTATTTAGGAAAGTTAATTTTTACTTAAAGCATTTAAATATCTGCATTTTAGAGTTTATGAAAAGCTATTATTTTTGCATCATTTCTTTACAAGCGCATGCTGAAAAAACATGGGAGGAATTTAGAAAGGAACTTCATAAAATGTTCTATCTCGAGGATTTTAGCCAGCACAGTCGGGAAGGTTTTCTGCATTGGTTAAACACCGTTAAAAGCAATGAGTCTTTAACTCATCTTCACGGTGAGTTTATGAGACGTCTAGCTCAACTTCCGGAAGATGATAGAAATGCTATAAACCCAGATGTAATTATATATTTTCTTAAGATACTTAATCCTGAAGATAGGGCTGAAATTGAAAGGCGAATAGAGGAGCGAGGAAAAAGGTATGGGTTAACTGATGACTGGGAGAAGGTCAAAAAAGAGATAGAGGCTGTTGCTCAAATGAAGCAAAGGCAAATGATTTTGTATGCTAAACCTAATGCTTCTCCGCCTAGAGAGATTCCTACTACAAGGCAAGTTGATATGCCAATGCCTACTACTACGGCTACGGCTAATAATGCAGCTACTACTAGACCTCCCATTGAATTTCAATTGGATATTCAATGTAAACAAATGGAAAATGTCATGAACATGCAAGCATCTCTTTCAAAAGAGGTTGCCAATTTGAATAAACAAGTTTATTTCATGAGCTTTAATGATCCAAGGGCTAGTAGTAGTGGTATAGGGCAAGCAACACCTATTCAACCAGTTATGCCTCAATATGTTCCACCTCAACCAGGCTTTCAGCCAGCACCACAGCAGGCTCCTCAGTTTGCTTCTCAGCAAGCTCCTCAGTTTGCTGTACAGCCACCCTTTCAAAGAAATAATGAGAAACCGGATTTGATGTCTGACCTATCAATGAACATAAATTTATAGACTACTTAATTTGTACTCCTACAACTAGCTTACACTATATTACTAAAGAAAACTTTACAAAAACATTTAGAAAACAAACTGAAAAATATTTTAGAAAAACCGGATTAATTTCAAGTGACGAGAAAATTGAATGTATAATTGAATTATCAAAAAGTTCCACCCTATTAGAAGAGCTAGAAAGTGTTTCTCATGAAAATTTAGAATCAAATATGATAATTCTTAACTCTATTCAAGAGTATGAGATTATTAGTGAATTTATCCTAGAACATGAAGTTAGCATAGAAACTAAATACAAAACTGTAGAAAAGAAAATAAAGCTTGTAGCTCAACCCTTACCCAAAGATAGTCATGACATACTTTGTCGAGTATCAAATGATCCTATTCTTAGAGATCGATCTAAGATAGGTCATATATTTACTGAGGAGAGTAAGAAAAATATTAAATTCGGTGATGAATTTCTTTCTCAAATTGAAAAAGAGCAGTTTTCCAAGATGATTGTTCGTCATGGTAAATCCTTTTCTTTATTCCCTCATGAGATAGGATGTGCAGACCCAAAGTTAGTAGCTCCAATGATTATTTTCACAGTACCATATATTCCTTGGAATCTTCGTCCGATTCCAGTTCCAAAGGCTCATTTACCTGAGCTTATGAGACTGTTAAAGGAGAAGATTGCCATGACAATCTTCAAACCATCCTCAGCACCATACTCTAATAGGTGGTTCACGGTACCGAAAAAGAGTGGGAAGCTACGCTTTATTTAGGACCTGCAGCCTGTGAATAAAGTCACTATTAGGAATGTAGGAACGGGTCCCATTGTAGATGGGTTTGCCGAGGCATATGCTGGTCACTCCATCTATTCAATGGGAGACCTGTATTCAGGGTATGATCCATTTCACTTAGCAATTGAGAGTCGAGATGTGACCACGATGAAGACTCCTTTGGGTTTAGTACGTATGTGTACTTTACCACAAGGAGCAACGAATTCTGTGGCACACATGATGAATGCTACGAATCTGGTCCTAAATGACTTTATCCCAAAAGTGACAATGCCTTTTATTGATGACATTCCAATAAAAGGGTGTGTGGAAAAAGAAAAGGATGAAAGTTTAGATTCATCTGGTTGCAGAAAGTTTGTTTCTAACCATATTTCAGATTGTGAAAAGATATTTGAAAGATTTGGAGAGGTTGGACTAACTTTCTCCCTAGAGAAATCAGCATTTGGTGTTAATGAAGTGCTAATAGTTGTCCATTTATGTGGCCATTATGGTCGTAGACCCTATCCAGCAAAAGTTGATGCCATTAGTAGGATTTCTGAGAGATGTCGCAATGTTAGTGAAGTGAGGAGATTCCTAGGTGCATGCGTTTTCTATGTCATCTGGATCCCTTACTTTGCTCATGTCGCGAATCGGCTTTATGATTTATTGAGAAAAAGAAAGAAACTCTTTTGGACTGATGAGCATTCTAAAACGATGAGGTGCCTAAAGCAATTGCTTATTAATGCTCTCGTTTTGAAACGTATTGACTATACAGGAAATAAGCCTGTAATCCTAACCGTTGACACTAGTCCTATTGGTATAGGCTGGGTCATTGGGCAGGATGATGAGAAGGAACAAAGGTACGTAGTTCGCTTTGGAGTGAAGATTCTTCATGATACTCAAAAGAATTACCCGCAAATTAAGAGAGAATTATGGGGATTAGTTACAGCTTTAAAAACAGACAAAGAGTACTTTATAGGAGCTAATGTAATAGTAGAGACTGATTGTCTTCCATTAATAGGTTTAATAGGTAACTGTTCGTCTCCAGATATAGCTATGCTACGATGGATAGCCTTTATAAAATTATTAATCCTACTTTTGTTCATATAGCCGGTAAACATAACACCGTTGCTGATATGCTTTCAAGAGCAAAAAATTTGACAATAATAGTGAAGCATTAAATAATCATATTAATTTAATAAATTATGAAACATCTACCTATGCATATGAGAGATTTAGAGAGTGTGATTATGAAGGAGAGTGGCGAGATATACGAAACTATCCAAGTTCGTTTCAACCTTCCCCAAGCTAGTCTTCAAATTAGTTCCGGAACATCAGGAAGAAGTCTTTCAACTTCTTCTTGAAAGATGGATATCTTTGGAGACATGCTAGAGGAAAGGTTCGAAACCCTCAAAGAGTACTAGGTTTGAAGGTTTTTCAAGTGCAAGTTATGCAAGAGATGCACGAAAGCCTTTGGGCTGGTCATAAAGGCTTTGTAGCTACATATGAAAAGATTAGGGAAAGCTACTGGTGGCCAAGAATGTATGTAACTATTAAAGAATTTGTGAGCACTTGTAGTACGTGCCAGTTACATTCCTCTGTCAAGCATAGAGATCCCATTCACCCGACCTATCCACCTTGTATTCATTACAAGTGGGTAGTTGACCTTGTGACCATGCCTAAAAGCAATGATGGCATGAGATATATTGTTCTTGCACGAGAGGATTTGACAAATCATGTCGAGGGTAGAGCGCTTCGCTCGAATACTACTTATAATGTATGCGTATTCCTTTTGGAAGAAGTATTATCCAGATTTGGATATATAGAAAAAGTAGTAGCGGATAGAGGTGAGTTAGATGCGAAAGAGGCAAGAGAATTCTTCACACAGCATGGGATTCGATTGTCTCTTACGACTGCCTATAACCCAGAAGCGAACGATAAAATAGAACGAGGTCATCCTTCCATAGTGAAGGCCATTTCGAAAGCTTGCCATGGAGATATTGGTCAATGGCCAAAATATCTCCCATTTGCTCTTTGGGCTGATAGAATGACGTACATGAGAACAACTGGTTTTATGCCGGCTAAACTCATGTACTCTCAGAAACCATTATTTCCCATTCATACTCAGGTAGTTAATTGGATGAATTTAGGTTGGAAGGATAATATTTCAAGAGAAGACTTATTAGGACTTCGAATTAAACAATTAAAACAAGGAAACGAAAATCTAAAAGAAGCAATTAAAAACTTAAAAACATCTAGATTAAAAAATAAATTATATTTTGATAAGAAACATAGACTAAGGCCGCAACCAATAGAGAGTGGTGACTGGGTGCTTGTGTATGATAGTACGTTTGATACTCAATACGATGCACATCAGAAACTAACTAAACGTTGGTTCGGACCTTACGTTGTTGTTTCGGTTTATGAAACACGTACATATAATCTACGTGAATTTGATGGTTCTATGCTAAAGAATTTGATTGCAGGGAAAAGAATAAAGTTGTTTAGAAGAAGAGAAAGCAGTAAATTTGAATTGGACGAAGACTTCTTGGAGGACGACGATGAAGAAGAATAAAAATGATCAGGTGAAAGAGTTCTAAACTTTGCTTATTTATTAGTTGTTAATATGATTTTTTATTGTTGCATTTCATGAGTAGATATGTACATCCTTCTGATAGGAAAGGAAGATTATTAAAATTATGAAACAATGAATTTAAAACTGAAGTAGGAATGTGTATGAAGAGAAGATAAGAATTAGAGACCCTATGACTTTCATAAGGATAGGAGAGGGAACACTTGACTTGCATCCTAGTAGAAGTAAGTTTATTTTATATAGGTAGACTACCTTAACTTCCAAACCATTTAGCTAATTAGATCTTAGTTTCCACTATATCATTCCTCTAGAACCTCTGCTCTGATTAGGGGTTAAGCCTTTCCCCTCTAACAAAAAAGTTGCGAAGAAAAATTGAGAGCAGTACATTAATGGTTACTGCATATGAAAAGAGGAAAGATGACAAAAAGAAAAATTAAAAAAGAAAAAGAAAAAAAAAAGAGTTATCATGATTCAGTTGTGGTCTCGAAACCACTTCTGAAATTCTATACGGGCAATATGAGGCGGATTTATGCTATAGAGGAATTAGTTAGATGCATCTTATGGCAAGTGGCTAGTGAATGAGGGATAGACTATTTATATAAAATATTTATTACTTTTGAATGGGTTAATAGAAGAGCAAGTATGCGGCATTGAATTTCTAGTAGTCTATGCATATCCGTAATTGCTTATTCTTCTTCGGGACTATGACAATGGGGGAAATCCATTCTGCATGCTCGATAGACACAATAAACCCCACCTTCAACAATCGATCCAATTCTGCTTTAACCTTGGGCGCATAGTTAGGATTCATCCTATAGCTTGGTTGTTTGATAGCTCAGGCATCTGGTTTCAACACCACCCTGTGTTGATAAATCCACGGGTCCAACCCCTTCATATCCCAATAATCCCATGCAAATACATAAGAGAATTCTCATAGCAACTGCAACAAGTTATCTTGGAAAGTCTCGGATAGTCCCGCCTTAATTTTTACTGGTCGTGGGTTGGGTTCATCACCTAAGTGGCAGGTAACCAATTGATCTTCCGATACGTAAAACTATCACGGCATCTCCAAATCGTCTCCTCACTGAAGTAATTGTTGGAGCATCCTATCATCCAAGGCCTGTTCTATACTTGACTCGTGCTCACCGGTCAGTGGTACCACCGTAAAGGTTGCCCCACTCCAGTTATCAGCTACCGTTTGTAAATCCAGACTGCCAAGTGCCATTAGATCCTTGTTGGCTTTAAGAAAAGTTTCCTCTTCATCATCAGAGATACCATCCAACATATGTACAGGCTCCGCTAGATATGGTCGTGCATGTAAGTCACAAGATTTCATATCATCCAATGGAACAACATATTTCCAGTGGTTATTTTTAAAACCTAATTCATGTGCTGACCAGTCCTGCACTACCTTAGCTTGTTTTAGCCAAGGGCGTCCAAAGAGCAGATTGTAGTCCAGGCTAGATTCTAGTAAGTTCAGCACAACGAAGGTCATTTTGAAGATAGCACCTTGTAGAGTAATCGGAATGTCTCCCACCAAGCCCATCGAATGGACTCGAGATTGATCAGCCATGCGTATAAAGAATTGAACAGGTTCAATTTGCATCCACCCCATCCGTTTGCAAAGTGCTGCTATTGCTATGTTTACACCAGATCCACCATCAATTAAGACTTGTGTGATTTTATGGTTTTTGTACCATACCGTAATCAATGGTACCGTATGGTCCACCATTGGGTCCAATTCCGGTTGGATTGTGGCTGTTGCGGGAGCACTCGAGGATCGTGGACTGACCTGCTACTGGAACTGTTGATGCAATCCAGGGACCAAAGCCAATAATTGACCCAAGAAATGTAATTGATGCCTTGGACACAACATCCCACACCGAATAAGTTTTGGATGTTTTCGGTACGATCTCCGGTATGGACTCGGGTACTATGTGAGTCAGGTTTTGCCCTTCTGGTACTTCCGGCGGTATACTTTGTTGCATCACTGGAACTGGGTTAGGGAACATGGTTTGTTCTTGCATTACCCATTTTCTTGCTTTTGTAAACACCTTCTGTTGTTCACGAATTCCAGGTTGGAAAATCGTTGTAGCTAGCTGTAATTGCCTTTCTAAACATGTTTGGACCACTGTTGCCTGCGTGTCTACCGTTGAAATGTACACCATATTTGCCATTGGATGTTGTCATTCCTTTCTCTTTTTATCGTACTCAGCACATCTTTACGAAACCTTCGGATATGCCCAATTTCACCAAAAAAATGACATTTAGGTGGTGGAAGAGAGGCACCTTCACTTGTTGTACCCGCATTCCACCGAGTTTGCTCAAAATTAGTTGACCGTCCTCCTTGATAATTCTTGTATCCCTGGTACGGGGTATTCCTCATCTATGGTGGTACATAATGGCTGGCCGTTTTCCCTTGTTTCTGAATGATGGCATTAACAGCTACTTTGTTCTATATCTTTGCATTATGCAGACAAGTCTCCGTAGTGTGGTCTATTGTATGGCAAATAGCACAATACATTTGATTTAGAGCGCATGTTGAGCTATTGTGCCCTGGATTTTTACATTTGGTACAGTAAATTTGTTTCAAAGGATCCTCGTTGGATTGCGTGGATGCTTTCAACCACTCTAGATCCTCAGTGAATCCACCCACCTTGTTTGCTAATTGTAACGCCATAGCAATTACGGCATCCAAAGTCATTCCACCCATACACCATATGATGATGATATGCTTCAATTGGGGCTTTAATCCATTGATGAACCACTGAATGATAACATCATCCGGTAAATTAGCATGCGATGGTGGTAACTACCGTAAATGATTCCGAAATAGCATGGCATAATTCTCTACATTTTGGTGTGGCTTCTGCCTATTATTTTGCACGTAATCATAAATTTTGATTGGGTTCTTCTTTAACCAAAATCGTTGCAGAAAGGCATCCTTCACATCATCATATTGCCGAAAGTGGTTCAAATCATATTCGGTTAGCCATCGTGCAGCTTCATTAACCAAAGTTGACTGGAACACAATAGCTTTATACGTAGGGTATGCTCGGTAATTCAGAACTGCATAATTAATCTCAAAGGTCCACACATGCGCATCGGAATCATCTCCGAGGAAACCTCCAAATTTTGTGTATGTGACTCCGGCAGGCACTGGACCCGGTGGAATAATCTGTTGCTGTTGTTGTTGTTGCTGCTACTGTTGTTGTTGTTGTTGTTGTTGTTGTTGTTGTTGTTGTTGTTGTTGTTGTTGATGTTGTTGTTGTTGTTGATGCTGTTGTTGTTTCTATTGTTGTTGATGTGAACTACTCATGTTTCCTGGACTTTGGGAGCGGCTTCCTAGCTACGCTTGGACCGTATCGTCACTTTGCCAACCTTCCGGTCCAAAAATGTCTCTAAACCGATTGCTTAACTCAAAATTGAACAGCCCCTTCTTGACTTTAGTGTCGAAATTGGCTAAACTTGTTCCTAAAAATGGTGAATGCAGTAAATTCCTGCCGAACGGAACCACAGTATCGCCAAAAGCACCAAATTGTCACCAGAGAGCACCGAGTTATCATCGGACAATACAGAATTGTCATCGAAAATTGCCAAATTGTCTCTAGACAATGCTGAATTGTCGTCGAACAATGTCGAATACCACCAGGAACTAAGTTACTTTCTTTAGAATGTACCAGACTTCACCAGAACACACTGGATTATCACCGCATTCTACTGAACTACTTCTACACAGCACCGAACGACCACCAAAATTATCGCTTGCTTGATGAATTGAACCTTCTACGACTGAATTTGATTGTTCTTCACTTCTACCACCAGAGGGTGTTCCTAATAAATTTGGAACTGCCCAGGGATATGGGTCACTTCGATATTTGGGATAAGATTCACCAGAGCATGTTACCGGCATATATCAAAGGATTCGTCTTCCAACCCTAACTTTCTTCTTCACTAACTACTCCATTTCCCACAGATGGCGCTGTCGGAAGGATTTCCTAACTTTAATTGTCATATAGAAAAATAAAAATATTTTGCTTTAGAGTCGGTTAAATGATATCTCTCTCGTATATCTTTTAATGTTTTAATTTAAATTGACTAATTTTTCGTTGAAGTAGCTGCAGGCAAAAGATGGACAATATATATTCAGAACTTAGAACAATGGAAAAAGATATTCGGTTGAACCCTTGAAGTTATCTTTAAATTTATCTTTATTTATACCCTCTATAGTCTTAATCTTCTTAAATTCATGAATAACTTTACTTATGAACTATAAAGATAAGTGTTATGTAATCAATTCAGTGCGAGTATGCATTTATGTTTATGTGTATGCATTGGCCTAACTTATAATTATAAGTTTCAATAGATTTAAATCATAATCCTAATATATTTCAATTATAAGAAATGAATTTATTAATAATTGATGAATTTATTTAAATATTAATATCATTATTTGATAGGTCATATGATACTTTATGTATCTCGTTATTATATTTTCGTTATATTGAATAATAGGTAATAGAAAATTTAATTAATAAATTAAAGGAATTAATCAAAAACAAAAGAGAGGAATTATATACGTAGGAAATTTGAAGTCTAACTCTACGTGTGTGTTACTTGGAATTAGTACGCATGAAATCTAGTTAGTTAAACTAGTTAGATAACTAGTTAAATTAACTAGTTAGCTAACTAGTTAACTAACTAGTTAACTAACTCTAACTTTTAGTTCTCATGCTCACATTTATCTATAAATAGAATTTCTTTTTCATTATTCAATCCTAATGTCTCCTGCAGGTGCGCACGCATGAGAGAGAGAGAGAGCGCTGTCTGTACCTCCTCCCCTTTCTCCATCGGCCTACTTTAGACAGACGCGAGAGAGAGAGAGGGATAAGCTTTATCCTTTCTCCTCCTCCTTGATAGCAGAAACTCACAACTAATGCATATTGTATGTCATATACATGGTTGTTGACAGGTTTTCTTCTCTTTGGCCTTCCGATGCAGCTTCTCATGGGATTTTTTTTTTATATGCTTTGTTCAGATGATTCGATTCTCGTTTCTTCAGGACAAACCACTAACATAGGCGTAGGGCACTTTTGTGCTATGTTGCAGAGAGAGAAAGAGAGAGAGAAAGGAATGCATGTTGTTGCAGGTGCTATGTACGATCGAGGGAGAGAGAGACTAAAGATGTGCTAGAATAAGGCATTGTGTGGTTTGTGAAATGCCCATCACATCTGTCTCGCCTCAGTTCTCTGCACCTTTGATCGCCAAGCGCTTGCAGTAGTATTCCCTCTTCGCTCCCCCTGTTCCCTTCTTCGAGGGACGAACAAGACATCGGCGATCGAGAATCCTATGAACAGATGCAGTTTTTGTTTGTATATATGGATGTTTTTAGATTTCATAGTGTGTGTGCGTGCGCAATTGTGTCTTGATCAATCTCGGGTGTCCATGTCAGAAAAATTTGGTAAGTAAACTAGCATGTGATTAACTCGACAGACGAGTAAATCTTCTCATATGTTCGGCTAGCAGCTAGGGATTTGCGTGTGCGAATTTCCATAATTTGTATTGTTGTCTAACTTATATGCACTAATCCTCTGCTGACCGGAAGAAAGAGATAGAATTAGCGCGAAAAGATTGGTGAAAGAGTAGTGACAGATGGTGAGTAGAAGAGAGGCTTGTGCAACGCCCATGTTTAATCATCAGGAACTCAATGGAAAAAACAAAATCATAGGATTGGAGCTCTGGTATGAAGTAGGCGCTCTTTGAAATCATTTCGATAGTAGTTGAAGTTCGAATGCATATTTGCGCATGATCTCTTCTATATTTATGCTATCCAAATAGTAATCATATGTGCTCATCGATTTCTTTTATCACAATATAAAGTGTCAAGTTCTAACAGAACTAGAATCATCATTGCTCAATTGCACATATCAGTCTTTTTATATGCATCTTTGCATTCCGAATTTAGTGTGGAAGGATAACCTCGAAGGCAGGGACATATTTTGAAATTAATTTATCAGTTTCTAATGCATTACATGTTCTCCACATGAACTCTTCTATATCTCCGCAATAGCATGAGTATTTTTTGTGTGCATATGCCGATCCATAGCATAGCCAGAAACATGACCGAATCTACAGCTTTACAATTCAGCATAAGCCCAAGAAACACAATCTGAATGGGAGAGAAATTTGTTAAAATTAATTCGATAAGTCCTAGAAATATGAATGCATGCTTTGTGAGTGACAGTGCTTCGCAATACCACTTTGTACGTAGCCCTATGATTCAACTTAATCTTAAGAAGTGTACTCTGAAAGGCAAACGATTCTTTTTCATGCAGGGTTTGGCAATAGTTATAGTCAAAACTATGATGATCATACATTTTATCTATGCAGGCTTTCAGTAACCTTGAAATTAGCAACACTATAGTCAAAGTGTTCTTATATATGAGTCTAATATGCATCCATAAACATACATGTTCAATGTGTCGAAATGAATGTTTTTACGTGTGCATCATGGAAGGGAAAAGTTGTAGTTCAAGAGTCACTTATTAAAAACCTGGTCATTCAATATAGGAAAGGATTTGCTACAACTCTGTTCTATTGGTTTCGGTATGCTCTAAAATAAAAAACTTCCATTTACTTAGCTGGCTGTTGGTATTTGTATTTGCCATTTACATTTGGAACATATATAAATATAGAATATGAAAATACATGATAAACGAAAAGAAAATGCATGATATATACATAAAGTAGATATGTATAAAGATGCAGGTATGCATGTGTATGTGTATGCATGTGTATGTGTGATGAGTGCATATATGAGTGCATGTGCATATTAGAATTAATGCATATGCATATGAATGTAAGTAGAAGTATATGTGTGCATCAGTTAAATAGGCGTGTTTACTTATGCATTAAAAACATAATTAGATTAATGAGTGTTTTATGCTAATTAAAACCATACTTATGAATCCTAATGTCTCCTACAGATCATTGAAGAGATTTCAAAAGGAGATTACGAGAACACAAGCATACGAAATTTTCAGGATCACAAAATTACAATATTTGAAGATTGTTTATTAAGTTGTATAGGATTATCTATAAAGAGAATTGTATTAGCTTTTGTATAGGCTTAAATCCTAAAGATTTCTAGCACTTCCACTTTTCGATACAATTAAGATTTGTATAGGCTTAAATAGATTGATTTTGAAATTCTTCATACTGTTTCTCTGAAAATTAATTGAGATCTTTACTTTTTTATTTCATATGTCTAGAAAAATAGGATCTACAAGTAGTTCTAAACTAGTATCTACAAACGATTCTGATATTAAGAATCAAGAATTAGAAAACTTAATAATAGGAACATTGCTTCCGTCTTCAATTGATAGTTCAAATAATAACGAAAATATAGAAGTTGAAATTATTAAAGATAAAGTAGTTAAAGAAACTTTACACACGTTAGATTACGATCGTCTTCTTTCTAGAATTTTACCTTTAATTACCATAGTTTTGCCAGAACCGGAAGACAGAAAAGACTTATTCCCACCTAATTTAGTTAGAAAACCTAACTCAAATCAAATTGAGAACGAAGAAGTTGACTTTGTTAAAGATAAAATTACAAACGAGAACTTAGTTATGTCTTATCAATTAGAAGCTATAGAACATTATAGAAACGCTCATCCTTACGGTCCTTAGCCGAAATAATTAGTTCTTAATTTGCACTCCCATATATTAGAAACATATAGGGTTTTATCACACATAAAATGAAAAATCAACCAAAGGCCCTAACCATACTTAGAAGCACCCTGCGTGCAGTCACACGGTTAGGTTAGCGTGATTCTTGTAGATGAACGTCAGCCTACCTTCACACCCCTCTACGACAGCTTTGGTGAACCCGACGTGAAACGTGACGATAGTGTGCCTAGGACTTACGTTGCATTTTCAGTTTTAATTTCTAATTTTATCTTCTTCTTTTTAAGCAGAAAAATTGAAGATTGAAGCTGTGACAAAACCGTGGAAGAAGGATTTCCAACTGGTGGAGCTTTGTCGTTTCAAACCCCCCCCCTCAACGTTCAAGAGAATCAAGATAAATTTTCTGTTTTAGATTGTTTTAACGTTTACTTTTGAACCTCTTCAGCAAAAATATCATCAAGTAAGGTGTTTATTTCAAGTTCTTTATTTTTATTTTATACACATCACTTAAAAAGAAAAGTTGTTTTCATCTACACTAGGATCTAAGCACTTTCATATTAGCATTTAAAAGAGTATTTGAATTTTTCTTTTGTATCTAGGAAATATAATTTTCACTTAAAGCATTAAAATATCTGCACTTTGGAAAAAGCCATTATTTTTGCATCATTAAAAAGAAAAGCTTTTAAGTTTTGCAAAAGAAAGATTGTTTGTTTTATTTTCATTGCATAAAAAGAAAAGCTTTTAGCATAAAAATAGTTTAAATTTAGGTTACTTTTGATTTTTAGTTAATGCTTTAATTTTCCCAAAAATATTAAACTAAAAGACTTAAATCAAGAAAATTTATAAAAAATACTTTATTAGGTTTTTTTTTAATATAAGAGATAAATTTAGGTTTTTGAAATCAAAATATTTTTTGAAAAGAGAAAATTAGAATTAGTAAAGCTTAGGACTAGGGTAAAGCCATCCCTGGCTTTATCAACTAGTGATAGATTTAGACAATTTAGAGAGCAATTAGATCCGGCTATTAGGGAACTTCTTCTCTATTCGAAACATTATCAAGAACGCAAGATGGAGGAGATGTTTAGGAAAATGATGATAGAAAAGCAAGGGACACGTACAGTCCAAGGTGCAAATCCAGGGATTACCTGAAGATGTGCTAGTTAAATACTTTGCATGTGTAGTTTCTAGTTCAATTCTCAAATCTATTCAAGAATACGCTGAAAAACCTTGGGAGGAATTTAGAAAGGATCTTCATAAAATGTTCTATCTCAAGGATTTTAGCCAGCACAGTCGAGAAGGTTTTTTGCGGTGGTTAAACATTGTTAAGAGCAATGAGTCTTTAACTCATCTTCACGGTGAGTTTATGAGACGTCTGGCTCAACTTCCTAAAGATGTCAGAAATGCTATTAATCCAGATGTAATTATATATTTTCTTAAGATACTTAATCCAGAAGATAGGACTGAAATTAAAAGACGAATAGAAGAGCCGAGAAAAAGGTATGGGCTAACTAATGACTGGGAGAAAGTCAAAAAAGAGATAGAGGATGTTTCTCAAATGAAGCAAAGGCAAACGATTTTGTATGCTAAACCTAATGCTTCGCACCCTAGAGAGACTCCTGCTATAAGGCAAGTTGACATGCCAATGTCTGCTACTATGGCTATGGCTAATAATACAACTGCTACTAAAGCTCCCATAGAATTTCAACTAGATATTCTATGTAAGCAAATGGAAAATGTTATGAACATGCAAGCATCTCTTTCAAAAGAGGTTGCTAATTTAAATAAACAAGTTTACTCCATGAGCTTTAATGATCCAGGGGCTAGCAGTAGTGGTGCAGGGCAAGCACCGCCTAATCAAGAAGTTATGCCTCAGTATGTTCCACCACAACCAGTCTTTCAACCGCTACCACAGCAAGCTTCTCAAATTGCTGTACAGCCACCCTTTCAAAGAACTAATGAGAAAAGAGGGACTGGCGTGAAGCACTATGTTTGGTGTGATAGTCCGGAGCACGCATCATTTGCTTGTGAAGAGTTAAAAAGTGCTAAGGCGAATCAATTAGTTGTGGAAATAGATAGAAGACTATGTGATTTTAGATCACATCTTCCTTTGTCCGTCAATTGGGGCAAAGGCCGAATGAAAAAGCTTTATGAAAATTTAACAGTATCAGATGCAACTGCCAGTACTTCGGCTGCAAGACTAGAGCCAGTCGAGGATAGGCCTTCTTCAACGCTTAGCCAAAATCCATATTCAATAGAGGCACTGGTACGAGCTAGAGACGAGATAATGTACAAGACCGCATGGAAATCTCCTGTAGATCAATCTTCTGTCTTTTCTCACATTGCTAATATTGAGGAAAAATGGAGACGAGAAGATCAACAGGATGATGTAGAAGAAGGTGATAGGAGGGTAACTAGGAGACAAACGAGAGAAGATGAAAAGAAAATTGATAAAAAAGCTCAATTTGATGAATCAAATTTATCTCAAGAAGAGAAGAGAAAAATGATAAAGGAAGGCAAAAATCTGACCAATGAAAATGTTCAACCCCAAGAAGAACAGAAGAAAGTGGAAAAAGAAACCTCTAAACTTGATAATAAAGAGGATCAAAAGCAAAATGAAGAGAAAGGGAAGAAAAAGGGTAGAAGAGCTCCACATGGGATTTCTGAGCTCGAAAAGAAAAGTGATGCTAGGGAGATTTTAAATGACATTCTTCTGAAAAGTCAAGTAACGATGTCACTTGAGCAAGTGTTTTCCATTGCGAAACCGGAGTTCAAGGACAGTTTTATTCGACTTATTAGAAGAAGACGCTTTCCTTTGCCACAAGACGAAGACATGCAAGACATGGCAGAAGAAACCCTAGCTATGAATGATGCACTTACATTAAGAGAAAGTGACTATGAGGATGATGAAGAATTTACAACGGGTAGTGTAAATAGATATTTTCTAGGACCTATACAACCTGATAAAGAAATGTTAAAAAGTGAAAGTAAATACAATTCTACCTTCTGGGCACGAGGCACACTGGAAGTGAAGATTAGAATTGGAGATGAGAAAGATTCTTGTTTAGCTTTGGCTCTCATTGACTCGGGGTCAGAGATAAACGTGATTTCAACAACGTTCTTTGACAAATTTAGATGGCCAATTGATAAAGAGCATGGTTGGCGGATGAGAATAGTTGACAATGGCTCCCGCATTTTATTAGGAGCATGTGCGAATGTGCCTATAATGATAGGTGGTGTTCGAGAAGAGTTTCACTTCTTTGTTCAAGATAATTGTTCATATGAAGTGATTCTTGGACAGCCATTTATAGCTGAAATGAAAATGGAAACAAAAGCAATGAATGATGGATGAGCGTATGCAAGAATTCAAACCAAATCAGGGATGGATTCTTTGCAAGTTATGATGGTTTGCCCAAACCACACTAGAAATAGAAAGAGCTTAAGAAGAAATCCTATTGACTCGATCAGTCATGTATGTGATGATCCACTGGCTGTAAGAGAATATTGAGCGTACTATGATCAAAATTTCTGCTAGACTCCACTATTGAGCGAGACAATAGTGGACGTTGTTTTGATGTCTCGCTTATTAAAGAACATAAATTTGAAAATTATCTAATTTGTACTCCTACAACTAGTTTGCATTATATTAAAGAAAACAAACTGAAAAATATTTTAGGAAAACCGGATTAATTTCAAGTGATGAGAAAATTGAGTGTATAATTGAATTATCAAAAAGTTCTACTTTATTAGAAGAGCTAGAAAGTGTTTCTCATGAAAATTTTGAATCAAATCTGATAATTCTTAACTCTATTCAAGAGTATGAGATTATTAGTGAACTTATCCTAGAACATGAAGTTAGTATAGAAACCAAACACAAGACTGTAGAAAAGAAAATAAAGCTTGTAGCTCAACCCTTACCCAAAGATAGTCATGACATATTTCGTCGAGTACTAAATGATCCTATTCTTAGAGATCGATCTAAGATAGGTCACATATTTACTGATGAGAGTAAGAAGTTTATTAAATTTGGAGATGAATTCTTTCTCAAATTGAAAAAGAGCAGTTTACCAAGATGATTGTTCGTCATGGTAAAGCATTTTCTTTGTTCCCACATGAGATAGGATGTGCAGACCCAAAGTTATTAGCTCCAATGATTATTTTCACAGTACCACATATTCCTTGGAACCTTCGTCCGATTCCAGTTCCAATGGCTCATTTACCTAAGCTAATGAGACTGTTAAAGGAGAAGATTTCCATGAGAATCTTGGAACCATCCTCAGCACCATACTCTAATAGGCGGTTCACGGTACCGAAAAAGAGCACGAAGCTACGCTTTATTCAGGACCTGCAGCCTGTGAATAAAGTCACTATTAGGAATGTAGGAACAAGACCCATTGTAGATGAGTTTGCTGAGGCATTTGCCGGTCACTCTATCTATTCAATGGGAGACCTGTATTCAGGGTATGATCAGTTTCAATTAGCAATTGAGAGTCGAGATGTGACCACGATGAAGACTCCTTTGGGGTTAGTACGCATGTGTACTTTACCACAAGGAGCAACGAATTCTGTGGAACACATGATGAATGCTATGAATCTGGTCCTACATAACTTTATCCCAAAAGTGACGATGCCTTTTATTGATGACATTCCAATAAAAGGGTGTGTGGAAAAAGAAAAGGATGAAAGTTTAGATTCATCTGGTTGTAGAAAGTTTGTTTCCAGCCATATTTCAGATTGTGAAAAGATATTTGAAAGATTTGAAGAGGTTGGACTAACTTTCTCTCTGGAGAAATCAACTTTTGGTGTTAATGAAGTGCTAATAGTTGGGCATTTATGTGGCCATTATGGTCGTAGACCTTATCCAGCAAAACTTGATGCCATTAGTAGGATTTCTAAGAGATGTCGCAATGTAAGTGAAGTAAGGAGATTCCTAGGTGCATGTGTTTTCTATGTCATCTGGATCCCTCACTTTGATCATGTAGCGAATCCGCTTTATGATTTATTGAGAAAAAGAAAGAAATTCTTTTGGACTAATGAGCATTCCAGAACTATGAGGCATCTAAAGCAATTGCTTATCAATGCTCCTGTTTTGAAACGTATTGACTATACAGGAAATAAGCATGTAATCCTAACTGTTGACACTAGTCCTATTCGTATAGGCTGGGTCATTGGGCAGGATGATGAGGAGGAGCAAAGGTATGCAGTTCGCTTTGGAGTGAAGATTCTTCATGATACTCAAAAGAATTACCCGCAAATTAAGAGAGAATTATGGGGATTAGTTACAGCTTTAAAAACAGACAAAGAGTACTTTATAGGAGCTAATGTAATAGTAGAGACCGATTGTCTTCCATTAATAGGTTTAATAGCTAATTGTTCATCTCCGGATATAGCCATGCTTCGATGGATAGCCTATATTAAATTCATTAATCCTGCTTTTGTTCATATAGCTAGTAAACATAACACCGTTGCTGATATGCTTTCAAGAGCAAAGTTCGATAATGATAGTGAAGCATTAAATAATCATATTAATTTAATAATTTATGAAACATCTACCTATACATATGAAAGATATAGAGAGTGCGATTATGAAGGAGAGTGGCGAGATATAGGAAACTATCTAAGTTCATTTCAGCCTTCCCCAAGTTGGTCTTCAAATCGATTCTGGAACATCAGGAAGAAGTCTTTCAACTTCTTCTTAAAAGATGGATATCTTTGGAGACATGCTAGAGGAAAGGTTCGAAACCCTCAAAGAGTACTAGGTTTGAAGGTTTTTCAAGTGCAAGTTATGCAAGAGATGCACGAAAGCCTTTGGGCAGGTCATAAAGGTTTTGTAGCTACATATGAAAAGATTAGGGAAAGCTACTGGTGGCCGAGGATGTATGTAACTGTTAAAGAATTTTTGAGCACTTGTAGTACGTGCCAGTTACACTCCTCTGTCAAGCATAGAGATCCCCTTCACCCGACCTATCCACCTTGTATTCATTACAAGTGGGTAGTTGATCTTGTGACCATGCCTAAAAGCAATGAAGGCATGAGATATATTGGTCTTGCACGAGAGGATTTGACAAACCATGTCGAAGGTAGAGCGCTTTGTTCCAATACTACTTATAATGTATGTGTATTCCTTTTGGAAGAAGTATTATCCAGATTTGGATATATAGAAAAAGCAGTAGCGGATAGAGGAGAGTTAGATGCGAGAGAGGCGAGAGAATTCTTTGCACAACATGGAATTTGATTGTCTCTTACGACTAGTCGCCTATAACCCAGAAGCGAATGGAAAAATTGAACGAGGGCATCCTTCCATAGTGAAGGCTACTTCAAAAGTATGCCATGGAGATATTGGTCAATGGCCAAAATATCTCCCATTTGCTCTTTGAGCTGATCGCATGACGTACATGAGAACAACTGGTCTTATGTCGGCTGAACTCATGTATTGTCAGAAACCATTATTTCCCATTCATACTCAGATAATTAATTGGATGAATTTAGGTTGGAAAGATAACATTTCAAGAGAGGACTTATTAGCATTTAGAATTAAGCAATTAAAACAAGGAAATGAAAATCTTAAAGAAGCAATAAAAAAAATTAAAAACATCTAGATTGAAAAATAAATTATATTTTGATAAGAAACATAGACTAAGACCACAACCAATAGTAAGTGGTGATTGGGTGCTTGTATATGATAGTACATTTGATACTCAATACGATGCACGTCGGAAACGAACTAAACATTGGTTCGGACCTTACGTTGTTATTTTAGTTTATGAAACAGGTACATATAAATTACGTGAATTTGATGGTTCTATGCTAAAGAATTTGATTGCAGGGAAAAGAATCAAGCTCTTTAGAAGAAGAGAAAGCAGTAAATTTGAATTGGACGAAGACTTCTTGGAGGACGACGATGAAGAAGAATAAAAATGATCAGGTGAAAGAGTTCTAAACTTTACTTATTTATTAGTTGTTAATATGATTTTTTATTGATGCATTTCATGTATAGATATGTACATCCTTCTTATAGGAAAGGAAGATTTTTAAAATTATGAAACAATGAATTTAAAACTGAAGTAGGGATGTGTATGAAGAGAGGATAAGAATTAGAGACCCTATGGCTTTCATAAGGATAGGAGAGGGAACACTTGACTTACGACTCCTAGTAAGAAGTAAGTTTATTTTATATAGCTAGACTTCCTTAACTTCCAAATCATTTAGCTAATGAGATCCTAGTTCCCACTTTAGCATTCCTCTAGAACCTCTGCTCTGAATAGGGGTTAAGCCTTTCCCCTTAAACAAAAAAGTTGCGAAGAAAAATTAAGAAAATAGAAAAATGAGAACATCAAGCAATATATTAATGGCTACTGCAAGATGAGAAAAAGAAAATTAAAAAAGAAAAATGAAAAGAAAGAAACGAAAAGAAAAGAAAAATGTTATCATGATTCAGTTGTGGTCTCTAAACCACTTCTGAAATTCTATACGGGCAATATGCGGCGGATTTTTGCTATAGAGGAATTAGTTAGAAGCATCTTATGGCAAGTGGCTAGGAAGTGAGGGATAGACCATTTATATAAAATATTTATTACTTTTGAACGGATTAATAGAAGAGCAAGTACCACAACTGTCTGCTTGATTTCTATGGGACTTTCTAAAACTTGTTTTCAATTTCATGCATTGAACGAAAATGTTTAAGATTCAAGTTTGCATAATTTTAAAAGGTTTTTCTTAACTATCAGAAGATGTACTTACCTTTAGGAGCATATTTCATATAAGTTTAAAAATAGTTTAAGAAATATTGTTTTTAAAAAGAATTTGATACTACTTTCCTATTGAACTGTAGGTTGGCCCATCGAGGGCGATGTGCAGGTTTGGTGGGGGCAGATGTCGGAAGAATTTCTTCACTTTAATTGTCATATAGAAAAATAAAAATATTTTGCTTTAGAGTTGGTTAAATGATATCTCTCTCTCGTATATCTTTTAATGTTTTAATTTAAATTGACTAATTTTTCCTTGAAGTACCTGCAGGCAAAAGATGGACAATATATATTCAGAACTCAGAACAATGGAAAAAGATATTCGGTTGAACCCTTGAAGTTATCTTTAAATTTATCTTTATTTATACCCTCTATAGTCTTAATCTTCTTAAATTCATGAATGACTTTACTTATGAACTATAAAGATAAGTGTTATGTAATCAATTCAGTGCGAGTATGCATTTGTGTTTATGTGAATGCATTGACCTAACTTATAATTATAAGTTTCAATAGATTTAAATCATAATCCTAATATATTTCAATTATAAGAAATGAATTTCCTAATAATTGATGAATGAGAGAGAGAGAGAGTTGTCTGTACCTCCCCCCCTTTCTCCATCGGCCTACTGTAGACAAACACGAGAGAGAGAGAGGGATAAGCTTTATCTTCTTTCTCCTCCTCCATGATAGCAGAAACTCACAACTAATGCATACTGTATGTCATATTGTTTGGCTCCTGAGCCCAAGGAAAAAGTGATTATACGAGACTTTATTTTGTTCAAATCCCCTCGGAATCAGTCCAATTGGATTACATGGAGCCCATAATTATCCCTCGAGGAATTCTTCCTTTATATATGCACTAGTTCGTATGCTTCCCGGCAAACGCACCAAAATGTTTCACCCGAATCCCAAGGGAAAAGATACTCGTACGCTCTATTACTTTACATAAGTCGCTAGAGCTTTGTCCTATTGGCATTCCCCTTAGGCCACAATCATACTCAAATATAGTGGTATAGGAGAAAGGAACGGGGATCCAGATACCTATGCACACCTATACCTGCTCCTAGGCTTGACTCTAGCCCTTCTCTCTTGTATGTTTATATACGTACTCCTTCAATCACATGCACACTCTTGCTCATACACTTTCTCTCTTCTTCTCACTCCTTGCACTTTCCCCCCTTTTATCACTTATTCCCAAGCCCCTTTCTCTCCTTTTGAGTTTCTTCTCACTCACTCTCGCATTCACACTTGCACCGACATGTACTTCAACTCACCTATCGAACCTCATGCATCCACATGCCCACTCTCTTGTTCTCACTCTCCTTCTATTTCTCTCTCTACTTCCCAATCTTGTATACTCCCTCATACGCCTACACTAGCTCCTAACTCACACATATACCAATGCACCTGCTTCCTTTTGTCCCCTTAACACTACACGCTTCATCGTATGCACTTGTGTACATGCTCACTCGGGCACTCACCCATGCCCATGGGCCCTTTACGAGACTCTTGTATCCAGTAGTCTGTCCATTGCTGGACTTGTCCAAATGTCCATTGGCGCTGGACTTGTCCAGATGAGAGACTATACAAAATTGACAACCAGAATACTCGATTTTCAGTTCAATTTGAGAGATACGTTATTTTGTATGTCTGCCGTATTGGAAAAGCTCACCATGGCAAAAAAATAACAAGGTATAGAGAAATAGAAAGAAATCGCAGAAGCTCGAATATGTAGAATCACAACACGCACATACACACGCAGTAGGGCTATAATATTTCCATTATATTCTTTCTTGCAATTCATACAAGACGGTGAATGTTTACTTGGCCAAATTCGTAAACACAGTATGTGGCGTTCAAACACAGCGACAGTTGAGAAGATGAAAACTCATAGTATATCCAGACCACTCGCTACAAACTTTGACAATCACAATCCTCCCTTACCATGCCATTTGGAGTCTAAATGCACCGCAGCAAAAGCTTATATTCCATGTTCCTTCCATGACTAGTTCACCTGGCTCCAGCTCGTACATCTCCCCATTATAGGAGACAGCATGTCGTCCAAAATACTGCTTTATGAGATTCACTTTCTTGGTTCCGTCCTCATGATTGCTAAGGTTTCCACATCAGGTGTAGAAGCCAATGGAATCGTTACCTTTGCCATGAATCTTACCAGAAGGCGTGAAGACACAGCATGTTTCCATATCATGGTTTTCATCATCTTGTTCATAGAATCCCTTCCAATTTCGTAACTTATTCAGGCCAGAAATTTTCTCTAGCCAATCTTTGACATTAAGGTGCAGAAATGAACCTTGATGTTCCTCATCAATGGCAACTTTCTTCAGGAGAAACTGCCCCCTGATCCAATCGTTGATAAAGAGATCCCGAGCCACCACAGCGCTGGCTTTCTTTCCCCCGGATCTTCGCTCTCACAGTAAGCACAATTGAAAAATGGAACGAGAAGGCACACCCTCCCAGCTTCACAACTTCGCAGAAACGATCTCCTCTCTCTTTGTAGCCCTGCGAGTCTCCCTTAGACGGAGTCCACGATCTTCCCTTCAAGCTCCCCCCACAGAAGGTCCTTCCCTGTACCCTCCATCCCCTTTTCTGGCAAAAAAACGGAAAAGAAGGGGGAAAAGTGATCTGCAAAAAAACGGCCTGTCAGATCATGAGTGAGCGGAGTACCTATGAGTTGGACTTCACACTTATCCCGAGAGAACGCAGGTCCAAGAGCACGTTCTATAGCTTTCCAGAAAACCTCTGATCGTTCACTTTTGAGACGGCTGTATTCCTTACTTCCCCGATCAAGTCCAGACCAAAGGCCATATGGCTCTGTTCCAGGAGTGTACGCATGAAGTACATGTTTTCCCTTTGGAGTAAGATTAGGGTCTAGCACACTAGGTACTGATATAAGAACAACATTCTGAGGGGCATCCACTCCAATTGACCAATCATTCACAACTATGTGATGTATTTCAAGGTCCGAGGGCAAGTCCTCAGCATCGATGCCAAGATGAAGATGCATAAAAGAATTGCATTGTGGTGTGTTTTCAGATTTTTGTCGATACTCCAGAGGAACGGCATTTTTTTTTGAAGTAAGGAGATCGTATCCCACGTCGATGCGTCACTGATGACTGCCTTGCGTGCTTTAATGAACGTACCATCCCTAAGTTTGACCCCAGCTACACGCCCATCTTGTAGAACGATTTCCTGTACATGAGACCTCATTGCAAGTCGTCCTCCATGCTTTTCGAGTCCTCTTACGAGAGCACTTATAATGGAACCAACGCCGCCACAATACAGCCACTGAAGCAAAACATCGGCCATCTATTCTTATTGCAAAACACCTATGTTCAAACAAATATTTTCCAAAATGGGCATGTTAGTGCATCAAAATCGACCAGCTCATGAGCTAACATACTCCCCTAATCTTATTTGCCGAGTCGTCCCCGACGAGCCACTATTGCTGCAATAAAATCCAAACAACCATGGACATGTCAATTTTCAATTGGTTCACATACCTTTTCATCGAGCCGTCACTTCCACTGAACCTGCACTCATCAAAGCTATTAGTGCTCAAAAAATCACTCATGAATACATACAAATCAGTCACTTTTAAAATGATCCAAGAACATGCACATATATGCAATCCCATTTCAGCCATGCATCAATTTGCTCATACATTCCCTTATGAAAAATGTCTCAACCAAAATAACACATGCACACCTTTCCATGTTTTACACATGCAACTACCATTGCGGAAAACAGAAAGAAAATACCGAAATAAACAACAACAACTGAAATGAATCCAACAGGGCATGCAAGAATACCCAAAATGCATACCCTTTTTTGACCTACTATTCGCTATGTACAATTATTCCATTACTAGATACTCGCGAAGAATCCCCATCGTCGTCCTAAACAAGCCATCTAGACTCGAGTACAAGTCAAGACCTACATAAAAACCCTGGAGTGTCCCCCACACTAGAAAAACCCTCAGATAGAGCACACAAGTTATAAAGCAAGACCGTTGCATTACCTCGCTAAAGCCTCATCCATAAGTACATATAGAGTCTCCGTGCCTTCAAGAATGTTGATTCAATGTGAGCTGATCTATCGCAAGCCATCACATACCAATCACACAAGCAATTAACGTTCCCTTCCAGGCGATCATCGCCCTCTCCTCTCTCTCTCTCCCCCTCAGGACTGGGGAATAACTTCATATGAAAATATTATTTATATTCACACATTGGCATACATTGACACTGGATGCGATTCGTGGACCTGACCGCCCGATCAGGTTGATTCCACCCATCTACCAACGCAATACAGCGCACAACACACAAACACACAATGATAACATATAACATATATTAGCTAGCCCATAACGAAGCTAGATGCGGCTCATGGTCGTGACTACCCAGCCACGATGGCTCCACCTACCTACCAACCCGTTATGGCGCATAGCTAAGACACAAACATATACCTCCCAAGCCTATGGCGAAACTAGCTGCGGCTCGTGGTCCTAACCACCCGGCGAGGATAAATCCACCCACCTACTAGCCCACCATAGTGCATTGGTACGATCACAGCAACACAAATTTTTTCTTTTCTTTTCTTTTCTTCGTTTTTTATTTTCATAGTTAATTAGTTCACCCAAGTCCTGAGAATTAGGGAGAGGAAGAAAGGGATTCTTCCCACTGTTCCCACACATGCATGCAAAACATATACAAACTAGCCTTTGACAGATCAACCACCTCTTCACTCCATTCTCTCAATTACAGACACTACATATGTATTCATTAATTTGACTTTTCACTTGGTAGCTACAACCGGCTATACCTTAGTCCCTCGTATACCTATCCTTAGGTGTCCTAGAATGTGAGTCTCCGGGATGTCTCATGTAGTCTCACATCGTACTCGCATCCCGACAACTTCCCTAAGGCGAGTCACGCTCAACTTCAGGAGCTCCGTCATCACTTCCTAGCATTAACACATCTGCCCATGCCCAAGTGATATTGTTTTCCTCGTTAGGCATTTCCCTCGAAGGATCGAAATAGTAATATCGATCTCCCGCCCATCCTACATGTCGAGTCAGGTATTCCTCAAAACACTCAATGTAAAATGCAACACCCAAACCCTGGTTTATAAAGCATACCAGCCAATGCACTTCCTCAACATCATATTCCGTCTCAAAGTCATCGACATCTATGTCCATGCGGGCAAATGTTTGGTCCGAGAAATATATCCTTAGCTCGTACAAGTAGAGTTGCGTTATTTGATCTGCCATTTCATTACTTAGCTCCTAACAGTCTCTCTGCGCGACACAAGAAAAATAATTAGAAGTCCAAAATTTCTTGAGCTAGCAAGGAAGAATGTTTATGACACACAAATCATAGCTTACATATGTGCATATATATATAATACTATACATGTATGTACAAGGAATCTACTTCGTCCTCCTGCTTGGATCTCATCTAGCTTTTCCCGTCCTATTGTCACGTGAAATATGGTTTAACTCGAAGTGCGTTAACCTTCACGGAAGCATATTCTTCTCCTAAATCTTGAATTTGCATGGAACCATTGGAATTGAGTTCCACCACCTTAAACGGTCCGGCCCATCTTGTCTGTAACTTCCCCGGGAATTTATAATATTTACTATCATAGACTAGTACCAAATCCCCTTTTTGAATCGCATAGGTCTTGAGATTCTTATCATGCCTCTCTTTACGTCTCTTCTGGATAGCTTCTAGACTTTGTTGTGCAATGAGTCTCTTTTCTTCCAGCTTGACCAGTTGCATGTACCTTTTCTTCAATGACTCTTCCTCTCCCATCCTGGCTTCGATAGCCACTCTTAATGTTGGAACTTCTTTTTCGATGGGAAAGATGGCTTCCTCACCATATACTAGGGAGAACGGAGTGTTCTTGGTTGTCACTCGGTACGATGTTCGATATGCCCACAAGGCTTCTAAAAGTCTCTCATCCCAGTCTCTCCTATGCACAGCTACTGTTTTTGTCAAAATTTGTTCCAGTACCTTGTTGGTGACCTCCACTTGTCCATTTGCCCTCGGGTAATATGGAGTGCTTTTTCTATGTTTGATCTTATATAATTCCATTAACTCCTCGATCAATTCGTTGACAAAATGTGTTCCTCTATCACTCACTATTTCCAACGGGCATCCGAATCGAGTGATATTTTGTTCGTACAAAAATTTAGCTACATCAACAGCTCGGTCAGTCTTCAGAGCTTTGGCTTCTACCCACTTGGTAACATAGTCAGTACAGACCAAGATATACCTATTGGATCTTCGACGTGAGGGAGGATCAATAGGCCCCACAAAATCAATTCCCCACTTCTCAAACGGCTTAAGAGCAAGCACCGGTGTGAGAGGAGCAGCATGTGCTAATGTGGGTTTGCCCATTCGTTGGCATCTGTCACATTTCTTACAGTATGTGTGCGAGTCTTTGAACAGCGTTGGCCACCAATACCCAGCCAATAAGATCTTTCTTGCCGTCAGTTCACCAGCAAAATGCCCACCGCAAGGTTCGTCATGCAAAGACCTCAACACTAGGTTTGCTTCTTCTTCCTCGAGACACCTCCGATAAATGCTCTCATGAACAAAATATCGATAAAGTTGCCCCCCAATGATGCTATGGTGCTTCGCCAATGCTAACAGTTTTTGCTTCTCTCTCTTGTTTGCTCCTGGCAGATATTTAGTAGTGCACAAGAAATTCACCAAGTCGGCATACCAAGGTACTTTAGCATCAACCTGGAATAAATGCCCATCAGGAGCATCATCGAGCACACCAAAGATTGGCTCCTCATTAACAATTCGAGATAAATGGTCGGCCAATATATGCGCTTTGCCTGGTCTTACCACTGTGAACTGAAATTCTTGGAGAAGTAGCATCCACCTCATCAGTCGCCCTGATAGCTCGGGTTTATTAATGATGTACTTAAGGGCTTCATGATCCACATAGAAAGTGAAATGCTTTCCTATCAAGTAATGCCGATACTTGTTCACCGCAAAGATCATCGATAGGCATTCCTTCTCCGTAGTCGTGTAGTTCCTCTTAGTGCTATTCAAATTGCGACTTGCGTAATAAATAGGGTGGTCCAACTTCTTTTCATCGGCTTGGCATAGTACTGCTCCAACCGCAGTATGAGAAGCGTCGGTATGCACATGGAATTCTTTCGTCCAGTCGGGTGCTACCAAAATCGGTGCATTTATCAATCTCTCTTTGATCGAGTCGAATGCAACTTGACACTCTCCAGTCCATTGGTATTGTTGGTCTTTCCTCAAAAGATTCGTCAATGGCGCCGCTATTGATGCAAAATTTAATATAAAATGTCGATAATAATTTGCATGCCCCAAGAATCCTCTGAGTTGCCGCAAGTTTTGAGGAGGTGGAAGTTGTTCGATCTTTTCCACTTTATCCTCGTCAACCGCAATCCCTTTTTTGGCAATAACATGTCCCAAAAGCAATCCTCTTCGTACTCCAAATGTACACTTTTCCGGATTTAATGCGATGCCTTTTTCAATGCTTCTTCTTAAAATAGCTTCGATCCTCTCCATCATGTTTTCATTGTCGCCTCTTATCGCAAAGTCATCGAGAAATATCTCCATCCAATCCTGCAAGTAGTCATTGTTGGAGTTAGACGTCTGCGGAAGCACGCGAACAACACAAGGAAGAAGAAGAAGCTTGGAGCACAACACACAAGACTGAATGTATTACTAGAGAATGTACAAAGATAAGTAGCCCATTAGGGCAATAGGCGTATATACAAGCCGGGGGAAAAAAACCTCCTAAAGAGGGAAAAAAGTGCCCCGGTAGTCCTAGAGTGTTCACACACATCACTACCTAAATATATCAACAAATCCCCCCTGGGAGTGATGCGGTGAACAAGGAGCTGGCACTCATGTATAAGGAAGTGCCAAGCTATGTGGAAATCACTCCACAAAAGGAAGTAAGCCCAAAGCTTTGCGGAAAGCTTCAAACTTCTCCCTAGGCAGAGCCTTCGTGAAAAGGTCTGCAATGTTCTCCTGCGTGGGCACATATGCCAAGCTGATCTCCCCAGCAGAGAACCTCTCCCTGACATAGTGATAATGCACCTCAATGTGCTTAGTGCGAGCATGGAACACAGGGTTCCTCGCAACTGCCAATGCGCTCTGACTGTCAGTGAAGATGGTGGTGGCAGAAGACTGGCCAACACCCAAATCAGCCATAAGGCGTCTGAGCCACACACACTCAACAATCGCTGTGAAAGCTGCCCTATACTCAGCCTCACAACTGGAAGTGGCCACAGTAGGCTGCTTCTTGCTCAACCAAGATATACATGAGCTACCAAGCATGAAGCAAAAACCACTGGTGGACACACGAGTGTCATAGCAACCAGCCCAATCTGAGTCAGAAAAAGCATGCAAATCTGGCGGTAGTGATCCCCCCTTGGGATAAAACAACCCAAGTAGCCGAGTACCACTCAAGTAGCGAAAGATGCGCTTAACCGCTTTCCAATGCGTGACTCCTGGGCAATGCATCAACCTGCTCATCTGTGAGACAGCAAACTGAATATCTGGCCGAGTAATGCATAAGTAAATCAAGCATCCAACAGCCTACTGATAGAGAACAACATCAAATGCATCTCCAGCATCATGAAGACTCAATCGTAAACCTGTCTCCATAGGAGTGGCAATAGGCTTACAGTCTTCAAGGCCAAAACGCTGCAATAATGTGTCAATATATTTCGTTTGACACAAAGCCATTCCACCATCAACGTGCATAAACTGAATGCCCAAATAGTGATGCAAATGCCCCAAATCAGACATCTCAAATGAGGCATGCAAATCAGCCTTAAAATCAGCAATATGTGTCTCAATAGGACCAGTGAGCAGCATGTCATCAACATAGACAACAATGATCAGAAGCACATCATTAGCACGCTTAACATATAAGGTGCTTTCAGTTGGACTGTTCTCAAAACCATGTGCAATCAGATAGGCATGTATCTTCTCATACCAAGCACGTGGTGCTTGCTTTAAACCATATAACGCCTTCTTTAACCTGCACACCTGGTTTTCATGCCCTTTCTGCACAAAGCCACGGGGCTGAAAAACATACACTTCTTCATGCAAGTCACCATTCAGAAATGCTATTTTAATGTCCAACTGATGTACATTCCAACCATAATGGGCTGCAAGTGCACAAATGCTCCGAACAATAGTCATACGACAGGTAGGTGCAAAGGTCTCATCAAAATCAATGCCTCTTTCCTGCGCATAACCCTTTGCAACAAGCCTAGCCTTATACCTGTCAACTGTACCATCAGGTTTACGCTTGAGCTTGTATACCCACTTAGTGCCAATGGCCTTTTTGCCAGGAGGCAAGTCACATAAAGACCATGTACCATTCTTCATTATAGCATCATATTCAGATTGCATAGCAGCCATCCAATTTTCTGAATTTTGTGCTTCATCAAAAGAAACAGGCTCATTTTCATCACAGAGACTAGATGCAGCCATAGCATAGCAATCTGATGCAAAGGAGATACTATGAGAGCCTGAACGAGTACGATCTGACAAAGATGCATCTAATTTGCTGTCACGCAAAGTCTGCACCAGCCATTTTGGCATAGTTTTTGCCTGTTCAATATCAGCTCTCTCATCAACAAGTGCATCATGTAAATCTGCATCAGAAATGGAATGATCTGCATCATCATATGAAACCTGCAAAGGCTGAGAAGTTGCCTCATTAGGACCAGCGTTAGCCTGTCCACCTGTAAAAAGAGGCATCAAAGTATCATACATGTCTTTGGAGCTAACAGATGTCTCCTTAGTACATGAAAGCAATGGCTGAATAGCATCTTCCACAAAGACAACATCACGGCTAACCAGAATGTGTTTAGTCTGTGGATGATACAGACGATAGCCTTTACTTTCAGAACTGTACCCAACAAAAATACATTTTACTGCCTTATCATCCAATTTTCTACGATGTTGTTCAGGCACTAATGCATATGCAAAACAACCAAAAACACGCAGATGAGCAACTGATGGCTTGCGGTCATGCCAAGCCTCATATGGAGTGATAGACTGCAACGCTTTGGTGGGACACCTGTTTAGTACATATGCTGCACACATGACAGCCTCAAGCCAGAAACTATGTGGTAAAGCCTGACTTTTGACCATGCACCTCGCCATCTCCATGAGTGACCTGTTCTTTCGTTCAGCAACTCCATTCTGTTGAGGTGTATACGGCACTGTACACTGGTGTTTTATCCCACGTTCAGCCAGAAATGCATTAAAATCTGAAGACATATATTCCCCCCCTCGATCAGAACGGAGGGTGCCCATTTTACATGCTGACAGATTTTCAGCCAAAACCAAAAACTGTTTGAAGCACATGAACACTTCGGACTTTGCTTTGAGTGGATATACCCATGCATGCCTGGAAAAATCATCAATGAAAGTCACGAAGTAAAGGTAATTTCCAAAAGAGGGTGTCTGCATAGGACCACAGACATCACTATGTACAAGCTGCATTTTTTGCGTAGCCCGAACTGAACCATCTTTTGGAAAGGAAGAACGCTGCATTTTGCCCAAAATACAGCCTTCACAAACATGTTTTCCAGGTGCCTCAAGTTTGGGCAAAGAGGACACCATTTCAGATTTCTGCAGGCGTAACAAACTAGCAAAATTCAGATGACCAAATCGTGCATGCCAAAGCTTTGCATCTGACATAGCCTGAGAATCATGAACTGCACATGCCGAATCATTCACAGATCTTTCATAGTCTATGAGCTTATACAGCCCACGACATAAAATGCCAGAAGCAATAATCACATCGCCATTTGAGAGATCATGGAATGTACACCTGTCATCAACGAATTTCACAACCAAGCCAATCTTGGCTAATGCAGAAACTGATAACATATTCTTTTTTATCCCTGGCACAAATAAATCATCTGACAAAGTGAAAGAACTACCATCAGCAGTAGTCAGAATGATCTTACCAACTCCCATAACAGGATAAGAGGAGTTATTGGCGCATGTGACAGTATTCCCTGTAGGGGCAGGCTCGAGTGAAGAGAAGAAACTGCGCTGCGAGGTAATATGTTTGGTCGCCCCACTGTCAAAGTACCAAACATCTGAGTCTACTGCAGACATGCACTGATCATGAGAAGATGGGTCAAAATTGCAGACAGTAGTAAACGCCCATTCTTCTTCCTGCACAAGATTTGCAGACTCTGTTTTAGGTGTAGAGGCCTCTGCAACAACCATTCCAGCCTCTTTCTTCTTTGCCTCTTTAGCAGCCAGTTTTGGACAGTTCTTTATGATATGATCATTGCCTTTACAGTACTTACAAAACAATTTCTGCTTTTCTGATTTTTTCTCATCTTTGTCTTGGTTCTTCGAATGTGCAGCATTTGCAGATTTCTGCTTACTAGTAGAAGAGCTCCATTTTCCTTTGCCCTTCTGACTAGCTAGGAAAGCTTGATCTGCAACACGCATAATGGACCTGTTCTGCCTGGACTGATCTTCCTGCAATAGAACAGAGACTAATTCCTCAAATGACAAGGCATTCAGATTGCCTTTCATCATCAACCGAAGAGTAGAGGCAAAACTCTGATATGAATCAGGAAGACCATTTAGAACGGTCTGCACAAGTGAGCTATCTGGTATAACCTCATCAGCAGAAATCAATTGTTCCTTCAGGTCTTTGATCTTTGTAAGAAAACTGTCCATAGAATCGCCTTCATTCATGTGCTCACTCTCCAACTGTTTTCGGAGGTAAGCAACACGAGCCTCATTCCTAGCCTGGTACAAAGTGGTAAGTGTATCCCAAGCATCCTTTGCTGTTCTGCAAGAGCGAATGTGAGGAATAATGGCACGTTTGACAAACAAAGCTATCAATGCATGTGCTTGGGCATCTCTGCCATCCCAACGAATCTGCTCTGCAGTAGGTGCAACAAAAACAGCAGCACGAACAGGAATCTGCGGAATATCATCTTCGACACCATCTTCATCAGCTCCAACACCTGTATTTGCAATACCTGTCGTTACAGGTGTAACAGGACGTCTTTCAACACCCTGCACAATGTTCCACAATCCTTTTGCAACCAGTACATGTCGCATCATATAAGCCCATAATGGGTAGTTGGTACCATCCAACTTATCCTCAACAGCCAACATACGGAATACATCACTGCTTTCAGCCATGGCCGGTGACTAAAATACCTTGATGCAGAAAATTGACTCTATCTAAAAAAGTTGAACGGAACTGCCCAAACGAGTTCTACTAGACCTGTAGCAGACTTCGAGACGCTTAAACTGGCGAACAGAAACTGGTATATACCTTTGGCACAAAAGGATGAAATAGCCTGCACAAGCACTGCGATAGTGCGTTCGGAGGCCGAAACGAGCTCAGATCGCGATTTTGGCACCACACAGCAAAGCTGTTTTGATCTCGGAAACACCCTGAGTATGCTCACCAAATTTCGTGCGAATCTGAGACTGCAAACGGAGGAGTGTCGACGGCGCCCTAGAAGAAGCGACGACCTGCTTTGATACCAATTGTTGGAGTTAGACATCTGCGGAAGCACGCGAACAGCACAAGGAAGAAGAAGAAGCTTGGAGCACAACACACAAGACTGAATGTATTACTAGAGAATGTACAAAGATAAGTAGCCCATTAGGGCAATAGGCGTATATACAAGCCGGGGGAAAAAAACCTTCTAAAGAGGGAAAAAAGTGCCCCGGTAGTCCTAGAGTGTTCACACACATCACTACCTAAATATATCAACAGTCTTGATATGCAGCTATCATTGCTCGCTGGAATGTGGCCGGTGCATTGCATAATCCAAATGGCATCACACGATATGCGTACGTACCCCATTCTGTCGTGAAAGCAGTTTTTGATTGATCCTCTTCATGGATTTGGATCTGGTTGTATCCACTGAAACCATCCAAGAATGAGTACAATTTATGGCCAGCCACTCTGTCCAAGATTTGATCAGTAAAGGGCAAAGGGAAATGATCCTTCTTTGTGCGCTCGTTCAGCTTTCGATAATCTATGCAAATACGGATTTTCTTATTTTTCTTCGGAACCACTACAATTGGTGATACCCACTCGTTGGATGCGATGGGATATATGAATCCCGCTTCCAATAACTTAGTCAGTTCCAACTTGATCAGTTCCGAGTAGACTGGATTTGTCCGCCTAAGTCGTTGACATATTGGTCGTGTGCCTTCTTCCAAGTCTATATAATGTTGGCAGATTCGAGGATCAATTCCTCTCAAATCACTGTATGACCATGCAAAGGCCTTGCTGAAATTTTTGAGTGTCAACTTAATACAATCTCGTACTTCATCTGGTAGCTCTGACCCTACACTCAAGAACTTTTCTGGAAAAACTTCCCATTTTTCCAACTGAGCTTCTCGCGAATATTCCTTATTCCTTGATGACACTGTGATTGGAATGTGCTCTCCGATCATGCGTGCGTGGTTGGCCAGTAAATCATTGTTTTGTTCTTTTTCAACCGCACCCAATTTCTCAAGTTTAGCTTTTGCAATGGCTTCCCGCACTTTAGTTTTACTTTCCACTTCTCTATCTGATTGCCGACTTCTCCTTAGAAGCTCTTCTTCTAGCACTCTAACCCTTTCTCTCAATTGTTGCACTTCCATTGTCGGAGCTAACTCCAGCTTCAACTCATCTTTTGAAGTTCCCTTCTCCAGGGATTGGGTAGCTTTATTCTCCTTTGCGTCTATACTCAACATGTAGCACTCAAATTCTCTTGTATGCGTCAAGCATCCTAGCAACTCCTGATCGGAATCGTCATTATAGAGCAATGGGTTTTGATACTCTCCCATCTTCATGTCTTGTTTCTTAAAGAGCTGCAAGTTGAACCCGTCTTCAAGCAGATTCTTGTAGTTGTCTGTGTTCAAAGAAAACCTAGCTCGTGCAATCTCGTGCTTTGCTTTCTCCTTCTCTTTCTTTTTCATCTCATCGACTATTATTGTTTTCTTCTTGTTGCTCGAGGGTGGGGATACTTGTAATTGAATCCGATCAGACTTTGGCCCTATTGAAATAAATCCTGTGCGCCAGTCATGCACACACTCAGCTTGCACCAGCCATGGCCGTCCAAGTAGGATCGAGAAGGTAGCCTCTGAGGTCCTTGGTCTTACTATCAGATAATCAACCTTAAACTCTAGACCGCCCACAACTGTACTTACATTCTTCAAAAGACCCGCAGGCTTCACTTGTGTTTGATCTGCCATTCTCAAAGACATCGGCGTCTCTTCCATGTGGTTGAGGCCCAAAGCTTTCATCATGAACTCAGTCATAAGGTTGACTGCGGCTCCACTATCTAACTGAGCACCAGGGACTGCATACCCTTTAATCTCGACTGTCACAGCTGGAGCGTTCGAATCAATTTGCGTCGTAATGCTTTGAATGATTCCTTGGACATCTTTATCTTGTCTATTTTTATCTCGAGCTTTCCTCGGCTTCGTAATATATTCATTGTAGAATTGTTTCCTATAAGCAGGTGAACATTTTAGCAATGTGCCAATGTCTAGCGTGACTTCCGTGTCAGCGAGCAACTTTACAATATCTACTTCTTCCGAACTTTGTCTTTCCTTTCTAATCTTAGGAGCTTTCAATCTTTCAGGGAATGGTGCTATGCCCGGCACAAACTCCTTAGTCACGGGTGGAAGAATCTCAATCTCTTCCCCATCCTCAAGCTCTTGCTGCTCAGCAAATCCTCGAACTTGTTTTTCTACCTCTTCACGCTCAGCGATCTTCTCTTGACTCCCTTCTTCACCTTCGCCTCCTGGATTCTTCTTCGAATACTCTTGAGTCCTCGTGACTACTACCACAGTTGGATCTTTGTGTGGTTTCTTGGCCTCGTAAGCATCCACAAAGTGCATTGACGAGCTAGAGCCTTCTTGAGGGTTCAGTGTCTTGAACACTACTCCAATCGTAGGAACGTGCTCTTGAGCTCTCGATGTGGAATGCATCTGAGTATCAACATAGTTCGAAGACCCTATTGGTCCTTTTTCCTTGTCGACGGCAGCTCTTCGTTTTGGACAATCTTCATCAAAGTGGCCCTCTCCACTACAGTACCTACATAGTGGGGTATAATCAATTGGCTTCTTTTCATTTGGACATCTAGATTGAGTATGGCCAAAGCCATGACATCTCCAGCACTGGATTGGACCGTCTCTTCTTTGATCACGTGCGGCTCCTCTTGGATAGTCTCCTCCTTGACCCTGAGCACCATATCCATAAGTTGGTCTGTTTTCCCAACGAGATGTAGGTGGCACACTTTGAGCGGGCAATCCCGTGTAAGGTCTTTCTCTTGTATCTCCTGATTTCATGGTCCTCTCTTCATAGGCTCTCTTATTGTAACATTGGTCCTCCGTGTGATTTGTTCTTCCACAAAAAGTACAACGCACCCTAGGTGGTGATCTATCTGTGAATACTCTCGAGATTGTAGGGCATTCTGAAGCCAAACGGCCGTAACCATGGCACTTTCCACACCATGTATTTGATCGAAACACTTGATTCGGGTTCGTAGTTACCTCTGGCTTTACTGTGTATGTTTCATGGGTTATTGTGGCGGCTTTTATAGCATGCGTGACCAACTCCAATATTCGTTCTTCAGTTAGCGCCGGCTTTACCTCACCTGGCGTACTAGTGGCAGCTACAAAAGCTAGGGTCGTCAATGCGGGACTTCCTTGGCCCGGATCCTTCATTGGTATGTTTCCTTGGCCTCCCATTGGCTCGTATAAGAGCTCCATCTTCCTTTGTTGGCATAATTGTACTTCCTCCCAAAGCCTTGCTTGTTCCTTAGCATCCATTAAAGTTGCAGGTCTTGTCAGGCTGATATGCTGCTGTGCCGTAGGATCTCTCAATCCCGAAATGAATCTTCGTTTCAATGTCTCATCGTTCGGGGCATTTGCACCCATCTTTCTTACCAACGTTTCCATTCTCTGAATATAGTTATCGATGCTCTCATTGACTCCTTGTCGCAAATAATCCATTTGTTGGGCCAATCTATCTTGGAAGCCTTGTCGTCGAAACTTTGCCAAGAAGGCTTCCTTGAGCATTTGATAAGTTCCACGCTCTTGTGGTGTCAAATTCCCATACCAATTGGCTGCCTCATCACGGAGAATAGCCGGAAAAATTCTCAACCTTTGATCCTGGTCCACTACATCATTGGCCTCACAGGTAACCTCAAATAGTTGGATAAAACTATCCGGATCTTCGTCCCAAGTACCTGAGAACTTGGTGAAGTCCCCCAAGTGAACTGAAATCCGTTGAGCCATCTCAAATAGAGGTGTGATGTCTATATCTCTTCGATCCCAGAAATTTAGCACACGTGGCTTCAGGATCCCTCCTTCAAACTTCCGCACTTGATTCGCGACTCTCCTACGGGAGTACACGTTTTTGGCCGATTTCTTCGAACCAATCGAGGTCCACTCACCTGGCGGTTCCCACCTTCTCCTTTCTCTTTCAAGGGCTCTTCTCTGAGCGCGTTCCTCTCTTTGAGTTTGTGTTGCTCCTGACGATGAGCTCCCCTCGCTCATGTACTAGATTTTGGGGTCCGCAAGCTCGGCCAACCTGTGGTGCTAGGCGAACCTATGGCACTCTCTTATAGAGACGTACCAAGCTAGTTCCCGGCAAACGCACCAAAATGTTTGGCTCCTGAGCCCAAGGAAAAAGTGATTATACGAGACTTTATTTGGTCCAATTGGATTACCTGGAGCCCATAATTATCCCTCGAGGAATTCTTCCTTTGTATATGCACTAGTTCGTATGCTTCCCGACAAACGCACCAAAATGTTTCACCCGAATCCCAAGGGAAAAGATACTCGTACGCTCTATTACTTTACATAAGTCGCTAGAGCTTTGTCCTATTGGCATTCCCCTTAGGCCACAATCATACTCAAATATAGTGGTATAGGAGAAAGGAACGGGGATCCAGATACCTATGCACACCTATACCTGCTCCTAGGCTTGACTCTAGCCCTTCTCTCTTGTATGTTTATATACGTACTCCTTCAATCACATGCACACTCTTGCTCATACACTTTCTCTCTTCTTCTCACTCCTTGCACTTTCCCCCCTTTTATCACTTATTCCCAAGCCCCTTTCTCTCCTTTTGAGTTTCCTCTCACTCACTCTCGCATTCACACTTGCACCGACATGTACTTCAACTCACCTATCGACCCTCATGCATCCACATGCCCACTCTCTTGTTCTCACTCTCCTTCTATTTCTCTCTCTACTTCCCAATCTTGTATACTTCCTCATACGCCTACACTAGCTCCTAACTCACACATATACCAACGCACCTGCTTCCTTTTGTCCCCTTAACACTACATGCTTCATCGTATGCACTTGTGTACATGCTCACTCGAGCACTCACCCATGCCCATGGGCCCTTTACAAGACTCTTGTATCCAGTAGTCTGTCCATTGCTGGACTTATCCAAATGTCCATTGGCGCTGGACTTGTCGAGATGAGAGACTATACGAAATTGACAACCAGAATACTCGATTTTCAGTTCAATTTGAGAGATACGTTATTTTGTATGTCTGCCGTTTTGGAAAAGCTCGCCATGGCAAAAGAATAACAAGGTATAGAGAAATAGAAAGAAATCACAGAAGCTCGAATATGTAGAATCACAACACGCACATACACACGCAGTAGGGCTATAATATTGCCATTATATTCTTTCTTGCAATTCATACAAGACGGTGAATGTTTACTTGGCCGAATTCGTAAACACAGTATGTGGCGTTCAAACACAGCGACAGTTGAGAAGATGAAAACTCACAGTATATCCAGACCACTCACTACAAACTTTGACAATCACAATCCTCCCTTACCATGCCATTTGGAGTCTAAATGCACCGCAGCAAAAGCTTATATTCCATGTTCCTTCCATGACTAGTTCACCTGGCTTCGGCTCGTACATCTCCCCATTATAGCAGACAGCGTGTCGTCCAAAATACTGCTTTATGAGATTCACTTTCTTGGTTCCGTCCTCATGACTGCTAAGGTTTCCACACCAGGTGTAGAAGCCAATGGAATCGTTGCCTTTGCCATGAATCTTACCAGAAGGCGTGAAGACAGAGCATGTTTCCATATCATGGTTTTCATCATCTTGTTCATAGAATCCCTTCCAATTTCGTAACGTATTCAGGCCATAAATTTTCTCTAGCCAATCTATGACATTAAGGCGCAGAAATGAACCTTGATGTTCCTCATCAATGGCAACTTTCTTCAGGAGAAACTGCCCCCTGCTCCAATCGTTGATAAAGAGACCCCGAGCCACCACAGCGCTGGCTTTCTTTCCCCCGGATCTTCGCTCCCACAGTAAGCACAATTGAAAAATGGAACGAGAAGGCACACCCTCCCAGCCCTCTCTCTTCGCAGCCCTGCGAGTCTCCCTTAGACGGAGGCCACGATCTTCCCTTCAAGCTCCCCCCACAGAAGGTCCTTCCCTGTACCTTCCATCCCCTTTTTTGGCAAAAAAACGAAAAAGAAGGGGGAAAAGTGATCTGCAAAAAAAACGACCTGTCAGATCATGAGTGAGCGGAGTACCTATGAGTTGGACTTCACACTTATCCCGAGAGAACGCAAGTCCAAGAGCACGTTCTACAGCTTTCCAAAAAACCTCTGATCATTCACTTTTGAGACGGCTGTATTCCTTACTTCCCCGATCAAGTCCAGACCAAAGGCCATATGGCTCTGTTCCAGGAGTGTACGCATGAAGTACATGTTTGCCCTTTGGAGCAAGATTAGGGTCTAGCACACTGGGTACTGATATAAGAACAACATTCTGAGGGGCATCCACTCCAATTGACCAATCATTCACAACTATGTGATGTATTTCAAGGTCCGAGGGCAAGTCCTCAGCATCGATGCCAAGATGAAGATGCATAAAAGAATTGCATTGTGGTGTGTTTTCAGATTTTTGTCGATACTCCAGAGGAACAGCATTTTTTTTTTGAAGTAAGGAGATCGTATCCCACGTCGATGCGTTACTGATGACTGCCTTGCATGCTTTAATGAACGTACCATCCCTAAGTTTGACCCCAGCTGCATGCCCATCTTGTAGAACAATTTCCTGTACATGAGACCTCATTGCAAGTCGTCCTCCATGCTTTTCGAGTCCTCTTACGAGAGCAGTTATAATGGAACCAACGCCGCCACAATACAGCCACTGAAGCAAAACATCGGCCATCTATTCTTATTGCAAAACAACTATGTTCAAACAAATATTTTCCAAAATGGGCATGTTAGTGCATCAAAATCGACCAGCTCATGAGCTAATACATATACATGGCTGTTGACAGGTTGTCTTATCTTTGGCCTTCCGATGCGGCTTCTCATGGGATTTTTTTTTATATGCTTTGTTCATATGATTCGATTCTCGTCTCTTCGGGACAAACCACTAACATAGGCGTAGAGCACTTTTGTGCTGTGTTGCAGAGAGAGAAAGAGAGGGAGAAAGGTATGCATGTTATTGCAGGTGCTACGTACGACCGAGGGAGAGAGAGACTAAAGATGTGCTAGAATAAGGCATTGTGTGGTTTGTGAAATGCCCATCACATCTGTCTCGCCTCAGTTCTCTGCACCTTTGATCGCCAAGCGCTTGCAATAGTATTCCCTCTTCGCTCCCCCTGTTCCCTTCTTCGAGGGACGAACAAGACATCGGCGATCAAGAATCCTGTGAACAGATGCAGTTTTTTTTGTATATATGGATGTTGTTAGATTTCATAGTGTGTGTGCTTGCGCAATTGTGTCTTGATCAATCTCGGGTGTCCATGCGAGAAAAATTGGGTAAGTAAACTAGCATGTGATTAACTCGACAATCGAGTAAATCTTCTCATATGTTCGGCTAGCACTAGGGATTTGCACGTGCGAAGTTCTGTAATTTGTATTGTTGTCTAACTTATCTGCACTAATCCTCTACTGATCGGAAGAAAGAGATAGAATTAGCACGAAAAGATTCGTGAAAGAGTAGTGACAGATGTCGAGTAGAACAGATGCTTGTGCAGCGCCCATGTTTAATCATCAGGAATTCAATGGAAAAAACAAAATCATAGGATTGGAGCTCTGGTATGAAGTAGGCGCTCTTTGAAATCATTTCGATAGTAGTTGAAGTTTGAATGCATATTTGCGCATGATCTCTTCTATATTTATGTTATCCAAATAGTAATCATATGTGCTCATCGATTTCTTTTATCACAATATAAAGTGTCAGGTTCTAACAGAACTAGAATCATCATTGCTCAGTTGCATGTATCAATCTTTCTATATGCATCTTTGCATTCCGAATTCAGTGTGGAAGGATAACCTCGAAGGCAGCGACATATTTTGGAATTAATTTATCACTTTCTAATGCACTACATGTTCTCCACATGAACTCTTCTGTATCTCTGCAATAGCATGAGTATTTTTTGTGTGCATATGTCGATCCATAGCATAGCCAGAAACATGACCGAATCTACAACTTTACAATTCAGCATAAGCCCAAGAAAGACAATCTGAATGGGAGAGAAATTTGTTAAAATTAATTTGATAAGTCCTAGAAATATGAATGCATGCTTTGTGAGTGACAGTGCTTCGCAATACCACTTTGTACGTAGCCCTATGATTCAACTTAATCTTAAGAAGTGTACTTTGTAAGGCAAACAATTCTTTTTCATGCAGGGTTTGGCAATAGTCATAGTCAAAACTATGATGATCATACATTTTATCTATGCAGGCTTTCAGTAACCTTGAAATTAGCAACACTATAGTCAAAGTGTTCTTATATATGAGTCTAATATGCATCCTTAAACATACATGTTCAATGTGTCAACATGAATGTTTTTACGTTGTCGGAAGGATTTCCTCACTCAAATTGTCATATGGAAAAATAAAAATAATTTGCTTTAGAGCTGGTTAAATGATATCTTTCTCTTTTTTTTTTTGCTTTGATTTAATTTGACTAATCTTTTCTCTTGGACACCTGCAGGAAAAAGATGAAAATATATTCAGAGTGGAGGATAAATTGATACTTTAATTTTTCCCTTTATACATATTATGTGTTTATTAAAATGTGTATATGATCATAAGAATACATTTAGGAGAGAATAAAAGAGAATTTAAGTTTAATTCTTTGTGCCAATAATTATAAGGTTGAGTTTCTATATTTGTATGAAATGCACTCAATGGTGTATGTGTTCATATGTTTATGAGAATGAATGATAATGTGGATTTTATGCTATATATATATATATATATATATATATATATCTATTTGTATATGAATATATAAGAGAAATACAAGTGGGCATTTATCTTCGAACCAAAGAAAAAATTACCTACTTAAACATGGGTATAATAAAGGTATGTTTTAGGTGATTAGATCCATATTAAATGTACATTAATCAAGTTTATTTGTCCTTAACCTAAAAATGCCTAAATTGTTCTAAGAACATGTATAATTATTAAGTTATTTTATTGTAATACGTGACTTTGATATTTATGTTCATTTATAGTTAATAAAAACTAAATATAATATAAATAGATAAATAATATCTATGTAATTAAAATGTAAGATAAAAGAAATAATATTAAGTATAATTGATTTAAATAATTAATGTGATATGATTTCCACGTATGATTCTATCTTCATATGATTATGTGTTAGTGTATTAGTATGTTAACTAATAGTTATCCTAAGTATGCATGATAAACTTACTATTTTACTCACTAGTTAACTAACTAGTAAAAGTTGGTTACGCATGTTTATATTCCTATATATATGTGAGATCGTATGCATTTTGGTTGGAATGACCTTCTTTCTGCAAATTATTGAAGAGCTTACAAAGGAGATTACGAGAACACAAGCATACGAAATTTTCAGGATCACAAAATTACAATATTTGAAGATTGTTTATTAAGTTGTATAGGATTATCTATAAAGAGAATTGTATTAGCTTTTGTATAGGCTTAAATCCTAAAGATTTCTAGCACTTCCACTTTTCGATACAATTAAGATTTGTATAAGCTTAAATAGATTGATTTTGAAATTCTTCATACTATTTCTCTGAAAATAAATTGAGATCTTTACTTTTTTTATTTCATATGTCTAAAGAATCAGAATCTACAAGTAGTTCTAAACTAGTATCTTCAAACGATTCTGATATTAAGAATCAAGAACTAGAAAACTTAATAATAGGAACATTGCTTCCGTCTTCAATTGATAGTTCAAATAATAACGAAAATATAGAAGTTGAAACTATTAAAGATAAAGTAGGTAAAGAAACTTTACACACGTTAGATTTCGATCGTCTTCTTTCTAGAATTTTACCTTTAATTACCATACTTTTGCCAGAACCGGAGGACAAAAAAGACTTATTCCCACCTAATTTAGTTAGAAAACCTAACTTAAATCAAATTGAGAACGAAGAAGTTGACTTTGTTACAGATAAAATTACAAACGAGAACTTAGTTATGTCTTATCAATTAGAAGCTATAGAACATTATAGAAACGCTCGTCCTTACGGTCCTTAGCCTAAATAATTAGTTCTTAATTTGCACTCCCATATATTAGAAACATTTAGGTTTTTATCACACCTAAACTAAAAAATCAACCAAAGGCCCTAAGCATACTTAGAAGCACCCTACGTGCAGTCACACAGTTAGGTTAGCGCGACTCTTGTAGATGAACGTCAGCCTACCTTCACACCCCTCTACGACAGCTTTGGTGAACCCAACGTGAAACGCGACGATAGTGTGCCTAGGACTTACGGTGCATTTTCAGTTTTAGTTTCTAATTTTATCTTCTTCTTTTTAAGTAGAAAAATTGAAGATTGAAGTTGTGATAAAACCATGGAAGAAGGATTTTAAACTAGTGGAGCTTCGTTGTTTTCAAACCCCCCCCCATCAACATTCAAGAGAATTAAGAGGAATTCATAGTTACTTTAGTTTGTATTTAAGTTTGTTTTAACGTTTACTTTTGAACCTCTTCAGCAAAAATATCATCAAGTAAGGTGTTTATTTCAAGTTCTTTATTTACACATCACTTAAAAAGAAAAGTTGTTTTCATCTACACTAGGATTTAAGCACTTTCATATTAGCATTTAAAGAGTATTTGAATTTTTCTTTTGTATCTAGGAAATATAATTTTTACATAAAGCATTTAAATATCTGCATTTTAGGAAAAGCCATTATTTTTGCATCATTAAAAAGAAAAGATTTTTAGTTTTGAAAAAGAAATATTGTTTGTTTTATTTTCATTGCATAAAAAGAAAGCTTATAGCATAAAAATAGTTTAAATTTAGGTTTCTTTTGACTTATAGTTAATGCTTTTATTTCTTCAAAGAAATTAATTTTAAAGAAATTAATAGTAAACTAAAATACTTAATTCAAGAAGAACTATTTTATAAAAATTACCTTATTAAAAAAAAACCCTTTAAAATTGAAAAAGTAAAAAAAAAAAATCACTAAAAAACTCAAATTCAAAAAGAGTAAATATTAGAGATAAGTCATAATTTAGGTTAAAGAAATCAGTTAGACTTTAGAAAAAGAAGATTAGAGTTAGTAAAGCCTAGGACTAGGGTAAAGCCATCCCTGGCTTTATCAACTAGTGATAGATTTAGACAATTTAGAGAGCAATTAGATCCGGCTATTAGGGAACTTCTTCTCTATTCGAAACGTTATCAAGAACGCAAGATGGAGGAGATGTTTAGGAACATGATGATAGAAAAGCAAGTGACACGTACAATCCAAACTATTCTAAAAGAAAAAGGAAAATTTACCGGATTAAACATTACGGAATACTTGGATGCATTTGAGGAACAAGTGCAAATCCAGAGATTACCTGAAGATGTGCTAGTTAAATACTTTGGACGTGTAGTTTCTAGTTCAATTCTCGAATCTATTCAAGAACACGCTGAAAAAACTTGGGAGGAATTTAGAAAGGAACTTCATAAAATGTTCTACCTCGAAGATTTTAGCCAGCATAGTCGTGAAGGATTTCTGCGTTGTTTAAACACTGTTAAGAGCAATGAGTCTTTAACTCATCTTCACGGTGAGTTTATGAGACGTCTGGCTCAACTTCCTGAAGATGATAGAAATGCTATAAATCCAGATGTAATTATATATTTTCTTAAGATACTTAATCCAGAAGATAGGGCTGAAATTGAAAGACGAATAGAGGAATCAGGAAAAAGGTATGGGCTAATTGATGACTGGGAGAAAGTCAAAAAAGAGATAGAGGCTGTTGCTCAAATGAAGCAAAGGCAAACGATTTTGTACGCTAAACCTAATGCTTCACAGCCTAGAGAGACACCTGCTATAAGGCAAGTTGACATGCCAATGCCTGCTACTATGGCTACGGCTAATAATACAACTGCTACTAAAGCTCCCATAGAATTTCAACTAGATATTCTATGTAAGCAAATGGAAAATGTTATGAACATGCAAGCATCTCTTTCAAAAGAGGTTGCTAATTTAAATAAACAAGTTTACTCCATGAGCTTTAACGATCCAGGGGCTAGTAGTAGTGGTGCAGGGCAAGCACCGCCTAACCAAAAGTTATGCCTTAGTATGTTCCACCACAACCAGTCTTTCAGCCGGTACCACAGCAAGCTTCTTAGTTTGCTGTACAGCCACCCTTTCAAAGAACTAATGAGAAAAGAGGGACTGGCATGAAGCGTTGTGTTTGGTGTGATAGTTTGGAGCACGCATCATTTGCTTGTGAAGAGTTAAAAAGTGCTAAGGCGAATCAATTAGTTGTAGAAATAGATAGAACACTATGTGACTTTAGGTCTCGTCTTCCTTTGTCTGTCAATTGGGGCAAAGGCGGAATGAAACAGCTTTATGAAAATTTAACAGTATCAGATGCAACTGCCAGTACTTCGGCTGCAAGACTAGAGCCGGTCGAGGATAGGCCTTCTTCAACGCCTAGCCAAAATCCATATTCAATAGAGGCACTGGTACGAGCTAGAGACGAGATAATGTACAAGACCGCATGGAAATCTCCTGTAGATCAATCTTCTGTCCTTTCTCACATTGCTAATGTTGAGGAAAAACGGAGACAAGAAGATCAACAGGATGATGTAGAAGAAGGTGATAGGAGGGTAACTAGGAGGCAAACAAGAGAAGATGAAAAGAAAACTGATAAAAAAGTTCAATATGATGAATCAAATTTATCTCAAGGAGAGAAGAGAAAAATGATAAAGGAAGGCAAAAAGCCGACCGATGAAAATGTTCAATTGCAAGAAGAACAAAAGAAATTGGAAACCTCTAAACCAGAAAATAAAGAGGATCAAAAGCAAAATAAAGAGAAAGGAAAGAAGAAGGGTAGAAGAGCTCCACGTGCTATTATGATTTCTGAGCTCAAAAAGAAAAATGATGCTAGGGAGATTTTAAATGACATTCTTCTAAAAAGTCAAGTAACGATATCACTTGAGCAAGTGTTTTCCATAGCAAAACCAGAGTTCAAGGACAGTTTTATTTGACTTATTATAAGAAGACGCTTTCCTTTGCCACAAGATGAGGATATGCAAGACGTGGTAGAAGAAACCCTAGCTATGAATGACATAGTTACGTTTAGTGAAAGTGATTATGAGGATGATAAAGAATTTACAACAGGAAGTGTAAATAGAAATTAGTTCTTTGACAAATTTAGGTGGCCAATTGATAAAGAGCACGGTTGGCGGATGAGAATAGCTGACAATGGCTCTGGCATTTTGTTGGGTGCATGTGCGAATGTGCCTATTATGATAGGTGGCGTTCGAGAAGAGTTTCACTTCTTCGTTCAAGATAATTGTTCATATGAAGTGATTCTTAGACAGCCATTTATAGTTGAAATGAGGATGGAAACTAAAGCAATGAATGACGGATCAGCGTATGCAAGAATTCGATCCAAATCAGGGATGGATTCTTTGCAAGTTATGATGGTTTTCCCAAACCACACTAGAAATAGAAAGAGCTTAAGAAGAAATCCTATTGACTCGATCAGTCATGTATGTGATGATCCACTGACTGTAAGAGAATATGGAGCGTACTATGATCAAAATTTCTGCTAGACTCCACTATTGAGCAAGACAATAGTGGACGTTGTTTTGATGTCTCGCCTATCAATGAACATAAATTTGAAAATTACTTAATTTGTACTCCTACAACTAGCTTACACTATATTACTAAAGAAAATCTTACAAAAACATTTAGAAACCAAACTAAAAAATATTTCAGAAAAACTGGATTAATTTTAAGTGACGAGAAAATAAAAAAATATAAACATCTAGGTTGAAAAATAAATTATATTTTGATAAGAAACATAGAATAAGACCGCAACCAATAGAGAGTGGTGACTGGGTGCTTGTATATGATAGTACGTTTGATACTCAATATGATGCACGTCGGAAACTAACTAAACGTTGGTTCGGACCTTACGTTGTTGTTTCAGTTTATGAAACAGGTACATATAAATTACGTGAATTTGATGGTTCTATGCTAAAGAATTTGATTGCAGGGAAAAGAATCAAGCTCTTTAGAAGAAGAGAAAGCAGTAAATTTGAATTGGACGAAGACTTCTTGGAGGACGACGATGAAGAAGAATAAAAATGATCAGGTGAAAGCGTTCTAAACTTTACTTATTTATTAGTTGTTAATATGATTTTTCTGATGCATTTCATGTGTACATATGTACATCTTTTTGATAGGAAAGGAAGATTTTTAAAATTATGAAACAATAAATTTAAAACTGAAGTAGGGATGTGTATGAAGAGAAAATAAGAATTGGAGACCCTATGGCTTTCATAAGGATAGGAGAGGGAACACTTAACTTGCGATTCCTAGTAGAAGTAAGTTTATTTTATATAGGTAGACTACCTTAACTTCCAAACCATGTCGCTAATGAGATCCTAGTTCCCAATATAGCATTCCTCTAGAACCTGTGCTCTGATTAGGGGTTAAGCCTTTCCCCTTAAACAAAAAAGTTACAAAGAAAAATTAAGAAAAGAGAAAAATGAGAACATCAAGGAGTATATTAATGGCTACTGCAAGATGAGAAAAGGAAAATCAAAAAGGAAAAAGAAAAAGAAAGAAAAGTAAAGAAAAGAAAAAAGTTATCATGATTCAGTTGTGGTCTCGAAACCACTTCTGAAATTCTATACGGGCAATATGAGGCGGATTTATGCTATAGAGGAATTAGTTAGATGCATCTTATGGCAAATGGCTAGGGAATGAGGGATAGACCATTTATATAAAATATTTATTACTTTTGAACGGGTTAATAGAAGAGCAAGTACCACAACTGTCTGATTGATTTCTATGGGACTTTCTAAAACTTGTTTTCAATTTTATGCATTGAATGAAAACGTTTGTGATTCAAGTTTGCATAATTTTAAAAGGTTTTCTTTAACTACCAGAAGATGTACTTACCTTTAGGAGCATATTTCATATAAGTTTAAAAATAGTTTAAGAAATATTTTTTTAAAAAGAATTTGATACTGCTTTTCTATTTGATCTGCAGGTTGGCCCATCGAGGGCGATGTGTAGGTTTGGTGGGGGCAGATGTCGGAAGGATTTCCTCACTCGAATTGTCATATGGAAAAATAAAAATAATTTGCTTTAGAGCTGGTTAAATGATATCTTTCTCTTTTTTTTTTTGCTTTGATTTAATTTGACTAATCTTTTCTCTTGGATACCTGCAGGAAAAAGATGAAAATATATTCAGAGTGGAGGATAAATTGATACTTTAATTTTTCCCTTTATACATATTATGTGTTTATTAGAATGTGTATATGATCATAAGAATATATTTAGGAGAGAATAAAAGAGAATTTAAGTTTAATTCTTTGTGCCAATAATTATAAAGGTTGAGTTTCTATATTTGTATGAAATGCACTCAATGGTGTATGTGTTCATATGTTTATGAGAATGAATGATAATGTGGATTTTATGCTATATATATATATATATATATATCTATTTGTATATGAATATATAAGAGAAATATAAGTGGGCATTTGTCTTCGAATCAAAGAAAAAATTACCTACCTAAACATGGGTATAATAAAGGTATGTTTTAGGTGATTAGATCCATATTAAATGTAAATTAATCAAGTTTATTTGTCCTTAACCTAAAAATGCCTTAATTGTTCTAAGAACATGTATAATTATTAAGTTTCTTTATTTTAATACGTGACTTTGATATTTATCTTCATTTATAGTTAATAAAAACTAAATATAATATAAATAGATAAATAATATCTATGTAATTAAAATGTAAGATAAAAGAAATAATATTAAGTATAATTGATTTAATTAATTAATGTGATATGATTTCTACGTATGATTCTATCTTCATATGATTATGTGTTAGTGTATTAGTATGTTAACTAATAGTTATCCTAAGTATGCATGATAAACTTACTATTTTACTCACTAGTTAACTAACTAGTAAAAGTTGATTACGCATGTTTATATTCCTATATATATGTGAGATCGTATGCATTTTGGTTGTAATGACCTTCTTTTTGCAGATTATTGAAGAGCTTACAAAGGAGATTACGAGAACACAAGCATACGAAATTTTCAGGATCACAAAATTACAATATTTGAAGATTGTTTATTAAAATGTATAGGATTATCTATAAAGAGAATTGTATTAGCTTTTGTATAGGCTTAAATCCTAAAGATTTCTAGCACTTCCACTTTTCGATACAATTAAGATTTGTATAGACTTAAATAGATTGATTTTGAAATTCTTCATACTGTTTCTCTGAAAATAAATTGAGATCTTTACTTTTTTTATTTCATATGTCTAAAGAATCAGAATCTACAAGTAGTTCTAAACTAGTATCTTCAAACGATTCTGATATTAAGAATCAAGAATTAGAAAACTTAATAATAGGAACATTGCTTCCGTCTTCAATTGATAGTTCAAATAATAACGAAAATATAGAAGTTGAAATTATTAAAGATAAAGTAGGTAAAGAAACTTTACACACGTTAGATTATGATCGTCTTCTTTCTAGAATTTTACCTTTAATTACCATAGTTTTGCCAAAACCGGAGGACAAAAAAGACTTATTCCCACCTAATTTAGTTAGAAAACCTAACTTAAATCAAATTGAGAACGAAGAAGTTGACTTTGTTAAAGATAAAATTACAAATGAGAACTTAGTTATGTCTTATCAATTAGAAGCTATAGAACATTATAGAAACGTTCGTCCCTACGGTCTTTAGCCTAAATAATTAGTTCTTAATTTGCACTCCCATATATTAGAAACATATAGGTTTTTATCACACCTAAACTGAAAAATCAACCAAAGGCCCTAGGCATATTTAGAAGCACCCTGCGTGCAGTCACACGGTTAGGTTAGCGCGATTCTTGTAGATGAACGTCAGCCTACCTTCACACCCCTCTACGACAACATGTGCATCATGGAAGGGAAAAGTTGTAGTTCAAGAGTCACTTATTAAAAACCTGATCATTCAATATAGGAAAGGATTTGCTACAACTCTGTTCTATTGGTTTCGGTATGCTCTAAAATAAAAAACTTCCATTTACTTAGCTGGCTGTTGGTATTTGTATTTGCCATTTACATTTGGAACATATATAAATATAGAATATGAAAATACATGATAAACGGAAAGAAAATGCATGATATATACATAAAGTAGATATGTATAAAGATGCAGGTATGCATGTGTATGTGTATGCATGTGTATGTGTATGCATGTGTATGTGTGATGAGTGCATATATGAGTCCATGTGCATATTAGAATTAATGCATATGCATATGAATGTAAGTAGAAGTATATGTGTGCATGATTTAAATAGGCGTGTTTACTTATGCATTAAAAACATAATTAGATTAATGAGTGTTTTATTTGCCCTGGTGGCTTGGTCTTTGCTTTTAATGTAGCTCCCCCTTCTAACATAGGTTCTTCAAAGTCATCAACTCTCCATCTTCATCAAGCCCTACCAATCATGCCTTTCCTCTACTCACTGATTGAAGGGCTGAATCCATGCTTGAACTCCTTTGTATACTTGGATGACTGATTTCCAAGCTATCTTGAAACCTAGCTTGATATCTCCTCTCTGCCTCTTCAATAACTTCATCTTGCAATGGAACTTTGGAAGCATACCATGGTTGAGTTCATCAAACACTACATCTATAGATACCTTTAACTCCTTTGTATTAGGATTGTAGCACATGTAACCTTTTTGCTCCATAGCAAAACCAATAAACATACATCTTTCAGCCCTTGCATCCACCTTACCTCTCAACTCTTGTGGCAGATGTGTGTAGCATACACAACCAAAGAATCTAATGTGTGAAAGGTCTGGTTTCCTTCCACTCCATGCCTCCTCAGGTGTCATGTCATGTACCCCTAATGTGGGACACCTATTCATCAAGTACACAACACTAGATACAACATCTACCCAATATATTAAATGCACATTCATTTGATTTAACATTCATCTAGCAATTTTAGCACTATACCTATTCTTCCTCTCTGCAACCCCATTTTGTTGGGGAGTATACCTGCAAGTGATTTGTCTCCTTATCCCTTGTTCCTGGAAGAAATAACAAAATGCATGGGAGAAGTATTATCCCCCTCTCTTAGATCTTAGGGTTTTGATGTAACAACTTGTCTCTTTTTCAACTTGTGCCTTGAATCTTTTGAACACATCAAACACATCTGACTTTTGCTTTATACAATGCAACCATACTTTTCTTGAGTAGTCATCTATGAAGGTTACAAAGTACTTGTTACTGCCAAGAAAGGGCTCTTTGGTTGGACCCCACACATCCGTGTGCAGAAGATCTAGCAGACCATGTGCTAGATATCCACTCTTCTTGAAGGGCTCCCTAGTAGAATTTCCTAGTTGACAAGCTTCACAGATCTCATGCAACATCTGTAATGAAAAATGAGGTAAACCTTTTACCAATTGCCTCTTCTCCATGTATTTCAACCTTTGAATGTTAATGTGACCACACCTTTTGTGCGACAAATCCAAGTCTCCAATCTTCCTATCTCCATAGGTGATGAACATTGTCGTGTTGCTTTGTCCTTTGCCAATCTCAAGAGTGAACATCCTCCCTTCCTTCTTTCCTTTGGCTATCAGCTCATAGCCATTCCTTGGGTCTTCAATTAAGCATCCTTTGTGGTTGAACGTGACTTGGTATCCCTTTTCAACCATCTGTCGAATAGAAATTCAGTTCTTTGTAATAGTAGGAACATGCAATACCTCAAATAGTCATCTTGCTTTGTGGTTGCCTTCAAGCTTCACATCTCCCATTTGTTGTATCTCATTCTCTACGTTGAGAAAAAAGATATATTAGGCAAGGAAAATGAGGAGATTCTTGATGGAGAGTAACAAACATACAACGGAAAGAAAGAAAGGGATTGAAGAACAAACAATAATTAATTTAAATTTATTTTATAACAAAAAAATTAAGGGACCTAGAATATCTTTTAGTCTACTGATTATAGAAAGAAGATAGTGATGCTTGAACCTTGGGCCTTAAGTAAGCATACATACTAAATAGTAAAAGGCTATTGACATTCGTTTTTGATATCCAAATCTTGTAAGAGAACACTACTAGGCGTTCAGAATGCACCTCACAGTTATTGTTCTTTGTTTGTTATCAGTACAAGAAAGGTGGACGCATTGCACACACACACACACACACACACACACACACACACACACACATATATATATATATATATATATATATATATATATATATATATATATATATATATATATATATATATATATATATATATATATATATATATACATATACATACCTACATACACACACACACACACACACACACACATATATATATATATATATATATATATATATATATATATATATATATATATATATATATATATATATATATATATATATATACATATACATATACATATACATACCTACATACACACACATACATATATATATATATATATATATATATATATATATATATATATATATATATATATATATATATATATAATGTGCTTGGTATTGTATACTACATAACATATGTAGAAAATAATACATACTCCTTTACCTCTCTTTTGCCATCCATCAAGATTTAAAATTGAAAATGGAACCATAGAAACTTGTTTATTTATATACTTGGAATAATGCCGATAATATTTATGTTAAATTCCAAAAGTATGAAATATTTATTTTGCTTTAATATCTAATAACAAGTTTGCCGTTCTGCATGCACTTTTCGTGCCATTGCTTCATTCTTGACAGTAAAAATAACTGCCAAAGTCGTACAGTGAGGTGCATCAGTAATCTTATTCCATAAGATGCCAATACTCAGAGCACTTTTAAAGCATCTATAAAATCATGGATGAACTCTACATAGTAAAAGTAAAACTTTTGTGATTAAACAAAAAGAAGGGACTTTATGAAAAAGATTGGAGTTTGATTAGATTGACAAGATTATTTTTCTTGTCGTTGACTAGAAAATCTTCAGTTACATAGAAAATCTCTTGGGAAGTTTTGCGATTCCTAATATGAGGAAGAAGGAAGTCAGAGATAGAATTAAGTAGATATGACCTCACAAAAGCATCTTTAGCACACCATGAGTTTGGTCTTTCTTGCACCTCTCCTGTAATTCATTTAAAATTATCAACTATGCTCTGACAAATCATTTTAGCAAATCAAATCTTATCCCCCAACTTTTTAGGAACTAACTAGTAGATGATCAGTGAGCACTTCAAAGATGATTTGTCTCAGATGCCTCAACCAAATGCCTTGAGATTTGATACCTCTCAGTAGACATTAAGATGGTTCCAACAAGCCAAAGATTATGCAAAATGACTGAGTATTCATTGAGATATGACCAAAAGAAGGTGACTATTCTGAGTAGTCATAGCAGAGAAGTAGACAGAGATGTTCAATGATGCTCAATGATGATGAACTGAGTGAGCTATGTTGTGAGCTACTCAAGTTCTACAAATGATCAAGGAGAGAGCTCTAAAATGAGGCACACTCCCCGTGATTTTTACAAGACCTTTTTATAAGAATTTCTTCTAAGTTTAAAGTTTGAATTCAAACTTGGATCTAATAAAAAAGTAACTCCTCTAATTTAGGAGACATTCCCTCATCTTGAACTCGTAGCTAATATTCCTCCTAGCTCCACAAGTTATAACCTTTTACAAGATTCTCTAAGCTTTTAATGATTTACAATGGTAAATGATCAAGTAGCTACGAGCTATAGTTCACATGACTCATCAAGTGCTGCCACACAATGTCTTCCATGCTAAGCCATATGTGTGTGCTTATACATTTGCACCAGCACTCTTGTGATTCTATAATCACCAGATCACGAGTATGCCTTCAAATTGGTTGAGAAAAAATATATATTACGCAAGGAAAATGAGGAGAATCTTGATGGAGAGTAACAAACATACAACAGAAAGAAAGAAAGGGGCTGAAGAACAAACAATAACTAATTTAAATTTATTTTATAACAAAAAAATTTAGGGACCTAGAATATCTTTTAGTCTACTGATTATAGAAAGAAGATAGTGATGCTTGAACCTTGGGCCTTAAGTAAGCATACATACTAAATAGTAAAAAGCTATTGACATTCGTTTTTGATATCCAAATCTTGTAAGAGAACACTACTAGGCGTTCAGAATTCACCCCACAGTTATTGTTCTTTGTTTGTTATCAGTACAAGAAAGATGGACACATTGCACACACACACACACACACACATATATATATATATATATATATATATATATATATATATATATATATATATATATATATATATATACAGACACACACACACACATATATATATATATATATATATATATATATATATATATATATATATATATACATACACATACACATACACATACATACATATATATATATATATATATATATATATATATATATATATATATATATATATATATATATATATATATATATATATATATATATATATATATATATAATACATACATATATATACATACATACATATATATATATATATATATATATATATATATATATATATATATATATATATATATATAATACATACATATATGTATATATACATATATTATTTTTCTTGTCGTTGACTAGAAAATCTTGAGTTACATAGATTTTCCCGAACATGACTTTATGATGGATGGGATATGTTCGAAGCACACTGTCTGTTATGGGCTCTTCGAGACTTTTCTTGAATGGCGATTCTGGAAATACACTTGTCTTTTATGGGGCCTTCGAGACTTTTCAGTACCTTAAAATTGATGAGCAGCATGAGCACAAAAAGCTTCGAGAATTTAAAAGTGATGAGCTTTCATACTTTTCGAGAATTTATCAAGGACTGCATTTGCAATGTAACTGAGCACAGAAAAATATTGATGAAGGGCGACAAATATTTAACAAAAGAAAAGAGAGGGACTGAGGGCGTCAAAATAGCTGCTTTAAAAAAATCAGGAAAAATTAATGTAAGTGACAATATTGTTAGTAATAGGTGTGATGATGATTACAAACCGGCATGGGGGCGGAAAGGAGATGCGCCTTCGACGAACTTCTCCATTCGAGAGGCAACAGAGGGATGGGGGAGGTACACAACGATAACAAGGTGAAGGAGAGAAATCTCAGCATTATGTCTTTGCTCCGGTAGAAGTGTTCCGACAGCAAGAGGTGGCATTCGACTACTAGCGTTTAGACAACAGTTTTGGTGGCCATGTCAGTTTTTTCATCCACGATTCTCTGTAGTCGTCTTTGGCTTCCAGAGAATAGCGGTATCGAGATCGCCTTTTTCACGATTCTTCTCTTGTTTGCTTTAGGCATCGCAATTGTCAAAATAGCGTTTCTTAGAAGAATCATGATTCTTGGGATGCCATATCCTTTTTGATGCCATATACTTTTTGGATCGTTTTGTTGGTAGGCTCCTATGCGTTTTGATTAGCCTTGTTGGAAGCAGGATTGTTACACGGGCTAAAACGCATCCGTTGCCTATTGCGAATCACTTTTCGTGATTTCCAGAGATTTGATAGTTTCCTATTAGACTCAATGTTTTGTCTACAGCGTTGTCAGAATCGCATTGGTTCCCTATTTTGAATCACTTATCGTGATTGTCTCGGGCTTTTACCTCAAAGTTTTGTTCAGATTCGTGTTTGTTTAGGACTTTTGTTTTGGATTTTATTTTGGGTTATTTTAAGGTGTTGTTGTTGGTGAGATGTTCCCCAAGGAAGGTTCGTTTGACTGGTTAAATTTTGCTCTTGGATAAGTATCACAGGTATTTCTCCCTTGTTGGAGTTAGACATCTGCGGAAGCATGCGAACAACACAAGGAAGAAGAAGAAGCTTGGAGCTCAACACACAATACTGAATGTATTACCACTAGAATGTACAAAGATAAGTAGTCCGTTAGGACAATAGGCATATATACAGGGTGGGGAAAAAAACTCCTAAAGAGGGAAAAAGTGCCCAGGCGGTCCTAGTGTGTTCACACACATCACTACCTATCAACAAATTCCCCCTTGGATTGATGCAGTGAACAAGCAACTAGCACTCATGTATAAGGAAGTGCCAAGCTATGTGGAAATCACTCGACAAAAGGAAATAAGCCCAAAGCTTTGCGAAAAGATTCAAACTTCTCCCTAGGCAGAGCCTTCGTGAAAAGGTCGGCAATGTTCTCCTACGTGGGCACATATGCCAACTTGATCTCCTGAGCAAAGAACCTCTCCCTGACATAATGATAATGCACCTCAATGTGCTTAGTGTGAGCATGGAGCCCAAGGTTCCTCGCAACTAGCAATGCAGTCTGACTATCAGTGAAGATGGTGGTGGCAAAAGACTGACCAACACCCAAATCAGCCATAAAGCGTCCAGGCCACACACACTCAAAAGTCGCTCTGAAAGCTTCCTTATGCTTAGCCTCACAATTGGAAGTGGCCACACTAGGTTGCTTCTTTGTCAATGAAGATATACATGAGCTACCAAGCATGAAGCAAAAGCCACTAGTGGACACACTAGTCTCATAGCAACCAACCCAATCAGAGTCAGAAAAAGCATGCAAATCTGGCGGTAGTGATCCCCCCTTGGGATAAAACAACCCAAGTAGCTATGTACCACTCAAGTAGCGAAAGATGCACTTAACCGCCTGCCAATCCCAATTCAGCCAGAAATGCATTAAAATCAAAAGACATGCATTCCCCCCCTCGATCAGAACGGAGGGTGCCCAGTTTACATGCTGACAGATTTTCAGCCAAAACCAAAAACTGTTTGAAGCACATGAACACTTCGGACTTTGCCTTCAATGGATACACCCATGCATGCCTAGAAAAATCATCGATGAAATTCACAAAGTAAAGATAATTTTCAAAAGAAGGTGTTTGCATAGGACCACAGACATCATTACGTACAAGCTGCAATTCCTGAGTAGCCCAAACTGAGCCGTCTTTTGGAAAGGAGGAACGTTGAATTTTGCCCAAAATACAGCCTTAAAAAACATGTTTTCCAAGTGCCTCAAGTTTGGGCAAAGAGGATACCATTTCAATTTTCTGCACACGTAGCAAACTAGCAAAATGTAGATGACCAAAGCATGCATGTCTAGTTGACAAGCTTCACATAACTCATGTAGTCCAATACTATTAAATTTTGGAAGATCTCTTACCACTTCATGTTTGCTCATGTTCTTCAGCTTTGGAATGTTGATGTGTCCTATTCTTTTGTGCCATAAGTCCATCTCTAAAATCTTCTTCTTCCCACATTGAATGTACATGACCTTTCCATATGGATGTTGGACGTCCAAAGTGAACATCCTTCCTTCTATTCTACCTCGAGGAATGACCTTGAAGCCTTCCTTTGGATTCTTTATGAACCACCAATTCTCATTGAATATGACATGATAAACTTTCTACACCATTTTTCCTACTGAAATCAAGTTCTTTGAAATTGCAGGAACATGAACAACATTAGATAGTACCTTTGTGCTCCTTGTATCTCCAAGCCATATATCTCCAATATGTTCAATCATGTGTTGAGTATCATCACCTGTTTCAACACATCTTTTTCCACTTTGTAATTGTAGATTAGTGAACAAAATTCCTTGGCATGAAATATGGATACTACAACCTGAATCAATGGACCATTTTTCATCATCTTCACAAGAGCTTCTATACTCATGTCTCATTGCAAGTAGTGTGTCCTTGCTTCCTTCACTTGAGGTGTTTTGCATTGTTGCTTTGACTCCTTCGATTGCCTCCATTTGGTTTTCCATTCTTCAGCCAACAATCACTAGCATAGTGTCCTACTTTACAGCAATGATAGCATGTTATACCTTTATGAGAATCGTAGGAGCCTTGACCTCTTCCTCTACTTCTATCTCGACCTCTTCCTTGTGTGTTGGCATTTGATGCATCCTTGTTGTCTTCCGAATTGTTTTGATTGTAGTTGGAGTTGTTATGACCTCTTCCTTTTCCTTTTGAGCATCCTCTTGAGTTCCTTCCTTTACCTCGACCTGCATATAACATTTGGTTGTGGCTTTCCTTTCCTTTGGGGCCACCAAAGATAAGCTCTTCTCTAACAAGATGAGGGATTAGGTCTTCAAAACCTAGATATGCATCTTTGAAGTTAATGGAAGTTATAAAAGGATTCCATCTTTCATCTTCTCTCAATCCATTGAGATTATTACACACAAGATCTTCGTCTTCAACCATTGTGCCAATAGAAGCTAAAGCATCACTTAGCTCCTTAATCTTCAAAGTATATTCAGCTATGGATTAACTCGAACTTTTCTTCATTGTGTTCAACTCATTCTTGAGTTGAAGTTTCCTAGCTTTGGTATTTGTTGAATACATCCTTTGAAGAGATTTCCAAGCATCCTTAGTTTTCTTTAGATGTTGAATATGCCCTACCATGGCATTAGTAATGACTTGTGAAACGAGGAACAAGACTCTCATATTCCTCTCTTCCCATTCTTTTGCTTGCCTCCTTTGGACTTTGAAGGCCATAGCTTAATTGATTTGAGGTTGAGCATCATCGGTGCTCACAATACCCCAAAAGCCTTTGCCCTTTAAGTAGTTCGTCATTCTAAACTTCCACATGGGATAGTTAACCTTATCCGAGTTCTCTACCTTTTGGCCCAAGAAATCCATTGAAGACTATCAAAAACTTTGAGAGTTACCTCGAACAGTTATATTTTCATTTGCTCTTCGGTTTGTGAAGCGCCCCCTTGTTTTGTAGCTCCTCTTTTGTTTTGATTCAACTCCAACTCTTTTGATCAATCTTCAGCACCAAGTTTGCTCTGATACCAACTGTTGAGAATGAGTTCTCCTATGCACAATGAAAACGTGTAGTGAACCCTTGTATGTCTAGCAATTTGACAAATAGATGCACCTTAGATAGCTTGCTTCTCTCGATTCAAAACTCAAATGGACTTGTCTTTAGTTAATCAAAGTAGACAAACAGAGCTTCCTAAAAATCTATAAATAACTTAGTTTGGACAAGTTTTGATTAGGAAACACAACTGACAAAGATGAGCTATGTGTCCACACAAGTATGTTGAAGACTTGAACTTCACTCTCAGACTGATAACTCCCTGAATATATACCCTCTGAGGAAGATCCTTGAGACACAAAAATTTCACCAAAATGGCTTTCGAACAAGCTAAAAATCAAGTAATGTAGAGGACTTTTAGTCAAGAAACTCAACTAACCAAAATAGACTACCTATGCACACAAGTATAATAAAAAATGCGACTTCACTCTCTGATGGATATCTCCCAGAATATAAATCCTTTGAATGAGAGATTTGGTATAGAAAAAGTACATGCAAGCATCTTTCCAACAAGCTATTTGGACACGTTTTTATTGGGAAACCTAAGTGACCAAATTAGACTACCTGTCTACATAGGTATGCTAAAAAACAAGACTTCACTCTTTGATTGATATCTCATAGAATATATAAGCTTTGAAGGAGATATTTAAGACAGAAAAATTGTGCATGATAAGATTTCCAATGAGGGTTTAAACGCAAGAAATGGTTACATATACACTGAGATATGAGCTTCACAATAGAACTATCTACAAAATGACATGCGGCTAGAAGGAGTCTATGGGAAGGAAAAATGCCAAAAGGACTAGATCCGACTATTGAGAGCTCTTGACTCGTTCTCTCCTTCTTGAAAACATGCTCCTACTCCACTTCTATAACAAATTAGCATCTGAAGAATTTTGTGCCTCCTTCTAAACTCACCACTTTTCCCACTACATGCCACTAACTAGAAGTCATATATTGTATCTTTTACTCATCATGAATTTTGACTAGATTCTTTTTTTTTATCTTTTCTCTTCTTTTCTTTTATCTTTATATTTGATAAATGTATCCAAGCATAGCTCATATGAAAATGAGCTTGCACATTTATCTTCAACAATGTCTAGCTCTCCACCATTCACCTTAGCAGAAATGAGGTCCACTCGTCTATCAACATTAATAGCAACTCATTTTCTAGACTCACGAACACCCAAGTAGATCACAAACATTTTTAGATTACTGCTTCCTTAGGGTGTCCTCTATAGCTCACCATAATCTCTCTATATGATTGCAATATCGATTCAGAAAGAGTTTCCACTTGGGAGTCATTCGACTCTCTTCCCTCAACATTGTTCTTTTGGGGGCTTCAACACATTGGAGGATCTTTTTGACAAATGGGAGAATAGTAGGAAGATGATTGATGTTCATGAGAAAGATGTCTGGGACCAAGTCAAGATCCACCTAGATCTGGTGGAGTTCAAAGATGAGAAGGGTTTCTCTTGGTCGAACCTTCATTCTAGACTCGACTTGAGGAAATCTACACTTGTCAGGAGCTATATTTTGCATAATATCATCAATAAATAGGTCTCCTTCTCTATCCCAATGTGTGGACTTTGTTGTATCTAGTCACTACCCTATGGTGCTTACCTTCACCTAGTCATTAATCTCAAGAAAGCACCATGGTTTCACTCCAACCTAACAACCTCTTCATTCCCCTCAATCCAATAGGAGATTACCACGGCCTAGAAGTGGGTGTTTGCCATGGGATCCTCACCGGCCAAGTGCTAGAGGATAGTGTTCTAGAGGAGACAACACAACTTGGCCACGATGGAGAAGAGTCTTCAAAACATTTTTCACTCTAGAAGAAAAACTTTTTATCAAAGGCTTAGGCATCTTGAGGAAGAAGTAAATGCAGGCCATAGATATATATACCTAGATATTAAACAAACATACACATGCATACATACACATCATGTACACATACATGCATAGACACACTTGCATACATACACACATGCACACATACATGTAGATGCATGCACATACACAAATATATCAATCACAAATTTAGATACATACACATCACATACACACATAGTCACACATGCATACGCACATGTAAAGGCATGCACATAGAAACATACATCAAACACACATGAAGGTACACACATGCACAGATGCATGCATATACATACACATGCATACATCATTCATACACATAAGAATACATGAATGTATACATGCACGTGCGTATATCACACACACATCCATGTAGAGTTCCATATATCACACACATGCACGTTCATATATATGCACATGCATACATATGTATGCATTCACACCTTGGGAGAGATTTTTTTTCTAAAAAATAAATCTATGTTCAAAATTGTAGGCATACCCCAAGCCTCATGTTCTAACCCAAATGAACATGGTTACATCTCTATGCTAGAATTCACCTTGTATTCCAATTGAATAGAAAGGCATCTAATATTTAATGTCCGCTTAAATTATACAAATGATTCCCTGTCCATCACTGAAGATAAATAGTTGATTGCAGACAAATAATCTCCCAAGATTTTCACGGCAATAGAATTACGAGACTTAGATATTTGGCTCTTCTGCTCTACATGGTAAATTCAAGCTTTTGTGTAAAAGTAAAAAGCAAAAAAAAGAAGTCGGCTACGGACAGTAGTAGGCAGTAACGGAAACAAGATGGATTTGTTTCATTGGAGCACATTCAAGTGGAAGGTATGAAAATAAACCTTTCAATTGATGAAGAAGATTGGAATTTGATTACATAAACAGGATCACCGCATTGGAGTAGGTGTATGCAGATTAATAATGTTTTCGTCGTTGAGCGGACAATCCTCAACGAAAAACATTTTTCCAAACATGACTTTCGGATGGATAGGATACGTTGGACCTCTATTGCGATAACCATGAATCTCATCAAGATGGTCATTTAGGAAGCACACTGTCTTTTGTGGCTCCTTCATGACCCAATCCGGAAAGAAGATTGTAGTGTTTACCTCTAAATCGTGTACATTCAGTACTTGGGTCACACATGTGCCTGTGGGTTCCACCCAGCTGACCATATACACCGGAGATCCATGAGAACGTCGTGCTGTTTTAAATCGTTTGATTGTGGCCTTTTGTCCCTTAACCATCCTCCCTTGGATAGGTCCGGATCGCACATGGTAATCAATAGTCTCGCTGTTCTTGTAGTATAGTTCATACGACCAGCCATTGGTGTATGTATACATTATGTGCTTTCCAAGTAGTCCAGATAAATCGGATACGGGCTCTTCGAAGGGATCCGCTGGTGCTGTTGCTGCTTCAACAGACATTGTTATAAGATCCTGCAGAATAGAACCAATAGTGTATTGCTGGACTCGGGCACGATAAGCACAAAACTATAGCAGAACGAAGGATATCCTGAAATCTCTCTCTCTCTCTCTCTCTCTCTCTCTCTCTCTCTCTCTCTCTCTCTCTCTCTCTCTCTCTCTCTCTCTCTCACAGAGCTGTGATTATGGAAACAAATCCTCCTGTGCTCTGGTTAATGCAGGTTTCTCGGAACACTTTACTCAATGCAGAAAGCTTTGTTATCAAAAGAGTATAGGGTATCTCTACCTTTCGCTGTGTTTGCGGCATAAATGGTGCTACTGGAATGCGATGTCTAAATGCAACGTTCGTGCTGCATAATATATCAACGGCCACAAAAAGGCTCAAGAATAAAAAATTGACTGTGTAACACCCTGAAAATGATCCGCGGTATCAGCATGACAAGCTTCAAGAAATGACTGTGGATAGAAACTTAAAATGATGATCAGTATTAGCAGCTTTCTCATGGAGGACTGTTTCATGCTTTACCTCAGAGATATGTTGGTATTGTATCGCGGACCGCGGGCAGCGTGAAGAGGGCGAGCAGGATTCTCCTTACCTCCCCACTCGCCCTGTGTTCTTCTCTAACGCAAGATGTTTATACAGTGCGCTTCAGATAAGAATATATATATAGATGGCCAGTGGCGCTAAGCAGCCTGGGTATGTAATCAAGTCGTCGAAGCATTGATCAAGTCAAAGCATCAATTATCAAGCAAGTTTTGGAAGCATCTCTAAAGTCGTCGAAGCAGCTATATAATCGTCGAAGCATCAATCAAAGTTGTCCAAACATCTATAATGCTTTCGAAGCATCAATCATCAACCAAGTTGCGAATAATCATCAATCAAGTTTTCCAAGCATCAGCCAACTTGTCGATTCATTAATCACGTTTGCGTGTCCAGAATATGTATAACGAGAAGAAAGTGAGGGAGGGATAATAACGGGATCAAGTATGCAAAACAGGAAAAAGAGAGAGATTAACTGATGAAAGCAGTGTACAACACCGGGGAAGAGAGGGGGTTGGAAATTATGTATTTTTTCAAGTCTATGCAGGTCTGCAAAGTCTAAATAGTTTTGGCAACTACCTTCTGGGAGCCATATCTTTCAAACCGGGAAGGCGATTGAAGTGATTTCACTTCGAGACACTTCCATAGGATATGTATTTCATTTTATAATTATTTTGAGGTCCTAAAATGGTTTTTATAGGTCTAAACAAGGATTACATTTGCACTTTTTGGGTAAACTTGCATTATTTTGATAATCATGATCTGACCATGCTTCGTGTTTTGGGAAGTGATCCGATGTTTTTGGACACTTAAAAGTTTATATTAGGACCAGAGGAGGAAGGTGCAGAGGTCTCAAAGCTCATCAAGAAGGATTGGATGCATGCAATTCCAATACCAAATCATTTAGGGATGTATGGTTTATATTTTTATGCATCTTACTTTATTTTATCGCATGTTCTGTATGTACATGCATGGATTGAAGTGCATATATCCAAGTTGATCATTGTTTCAATTCTAAAAGTATGGATAAACATGCGAGAAGTACACTTTTTGATTGTTTGTAGGAAAGATGATTGTAGGAAATATGATTGCAAGAAAGATGATTGTAAGAACTACATGGCTATGCAACAAAGAGAATTATTGCTAGCATTTGTTTTTATCTTTTTGTGGGTTATGGCGTTCATGTATGAGTTTATGGCGTGCATGTCATGGGCCTGTCAAGACCTATGTTGTTGGATGGCATGTGTGCCATTGAGTTTATGGTTGAAATTTTTTTGAAACTCTATTTCTTGGGGAAATGCTGTCGAAACATTTCCTACATCATGAAGTTATATATGCACTTACCTTAGGGTAAGAATGTTATGGCACGGTCTCATAGTATAATTAGGAGACTATGGAGTGTTATGAAGAATAGCCAAACAGTGACCAATTTTCACTCATGCACATCACTTCACTAAGTAGTGAAGCATTTCTGCTTCACTACCAAGGAAACCAATTAGATGGGATCACAAATATGGATTTCATGAGATAGCATTGATGGGTGCTTATGTGATTTGAGTGATAGTTAGGAAGGCGAGAGGCATGGCACTAGCTCTATGACTTAGAGTATAGATCCCTTAGTAAGAAATAGTTGGGGTACCCAATACATATACGTGTATTGGGATCTATAGAGAGGTACTTAGACCTAGTCTTGGTACCTAGGAACAAGTTTGTTTGGAATAGAAAGGGATATCCATTGTCACATATTGACTAGAACCAAACTAACTAGTTCGAGGATATGGGACACATTTGATTCCACTAACATGATTTTAGGATATGGGACTCATTAGAGTCCACCTCTATATTCCATTACATATGTATGTAATATATATTCGGTTTAGTGTAGGTATGACACCGTGAATTGGAAGAAGGCTCCAGTGGTATAGGATAGTGGAAATGACTTCCCTTTGAGCACTCTTCTTCTATGGCCAAGGAGAAAAGGAATCATCATTCATGGTTTCATGACTCACTAGATCAGAGGAGAGCTCTTAGTAGACATCTCCTTAGGATTGGGAGTTATCCTTCATAGTTTAGGGGAGATATATTCTTCCAATAGAGAATGTAATAGGTGATTTTATCACCATTGGTATCACATACTCATTTTGTGGTTTTTACAAAGGATAATTCCATTAGTTTGATTGGATCCTATAGATCCATGCATAGAGGATGGTTGGCAGAGATAGCTCTTTAGTTTGGATACACATGTGTTTATGGTATCATGTCATATCATTGCTGACCATTTTAGGAGAGGGCGTTGACCCTTACAAGGAATTTATTTTCTCCACTCTTCACTACATATACCTTCATTAGTTAGAGGAGATGTGTTCATCTTCATAGGAGTGTATGTCATGAGGAATTATGTATTAGTTATGAAAGAGAGGGGCAAATGAACTCATAAGTTTCTCTTTTAAGGAAGGAAGAAAGAGGGAATTATCTTAGAGATCTGGGAGTGATCTCACTCTAGCTTAGAGATACCACTTTAGCTCCTCTTCCTTGAAGGGAAAAAGGAAAGGAGAACATGATTTCTTCATAGGAGAAGAACAGAGTATGTTTTCCTTTAGAGAGAAGAGGTTTTTAGAAAACTATCTTAGTCTTTATTTCAGAAGGAATTCATTCACTCTACTTTTCAATTTAATTTTCCTTCACATGGGAGTTTGATTCTCCATTATTTAAGAAGGAAAAAACATGGAGAACTTATATGCATGATCTCAATTATGGATGAGTAGAGTAATTGGATTCAAAATAATGTTTTCAAAGGGAAAGGGAAAAGTGGAATAGATTCCACTACCAAAGCTCTTTTCCTTAGAGGAGATTACGGAGACAGATAGAGAGAGAGTTCCCCTTTCTTATTTTGGTTCTTTAGATAGAAGTGGCACTCTTCTATCAAAGAGAAGAGGGAGATCTGTTAATCATGATGGTTAGATTGAGTCTCACTTGTAGACTCTAGAGAGAAGTAGTTATGTTTATTTCGAGTGATGGTCTTTGATTAGATGAGATGATCTAGTTATGGTCATGATTGAGACTGTGAATAGAGTTATGACTCTTCTCTTTAGGGTTTCTAGGAGATAGAGAGATATCTAACCTATTGGGATACCAAATTCTTAGTTGATGCTTCATCATGAGGATAATGTGTGAGCATCAATTAGGAGGATGGGTAATTAGGGATTATGTGAATCTCAAAGGGAATGCTTCTGCATTCATATGGCAAACTACATGGAAGAAAATATTTTAGAGTTTGCATTAGTGCCAATAGATGCTCTTCTAGTAGAACTTAGTCCAATAATAAAGGATGACAAATCACAGACTTCTTGATTGGTGAAATGTAGAGATTGCATGTTACTACAAAGAAACTCTGATATGTGAGCTAGATGATGGATTTGCATAGTTCACACGATTATACTCAAGGATAGGAAGACCTCGAGTGGTATGAGGGAAATCTATCATTTAGTCTTATATGGATTTGGAGTCACTTTTTATGGGATTTTGTTCGATATTTCACAGGATTCTATGGTTTATTATCTCCATTATTGTATGGTCAAGCTTATAAGCTTGGCACTTTACACTTTCTTTACATAATATTGCTCCAAGGAGGATACATCATATGGATTCAGGTCATTCTAATGATATTATATGTTATGGGAGTGATAGTTTGGAGGTTGAGTGTACATGGGAGATAGTAGGCACCACTTAGACAGTTTCCCACCTTTAAGATGATCTTATATGAGACTTCTTAAGGGGAAGGATACGGGTAAAGAACACACATAGACATGACCATGTACATCGAGTACATGGGGTTTCGGGGAGCTAGAGCATTTACTTCTATGATTACGGACATTTGATCTACATTTTCAAGGAGGAAACTGCTTTCAAGGCGAATTAAATGTCATATTATGGATGCACACCCTTTTGGGTTAGGTGGCGTAAATGCCACGTGGCATCATTCGAGGCACTATGTCTTTTTGGTAGAAGCAAGGAAGTCAAGAGAGAGGAAGCTCTCACGAGTTCGATGGGGAGAAAACAAAGGCTCGACAGTCAGGAGTTTTGAATGGCTATGATCTCTATGTGTGTGGCAGAAGCTTGCGAAATGATATAGTAGAAGAAGAGCAAAAGATATACCCATAATACATGCACAACAAAATAATGGGGGCCATAGCTAATGACTCTTTAAGAAACAAAATTGAAACATGAAGCATTGCTTATGGGATGCTTCCTAAATCAAGCATCACATAAGTGACACAAAAAAAAACATTCAATGTCATATATAGGACACTAATCATCATTTGTGCATCATTAAATTATAGCAGTGCAAAAATCATCACATCATAACGATGTTTTGTGCGATTATTGCAAACTATGTTGGATGAAAAATCTCCCTGATAGATAAAAGAAATGTTCTGATTTCTTCAAGCATATTTGTGTTAGAAATGGAGCGAAGCGAAGCAAGAAGGATACAGAAAGCACATAGAAAGAGACAGATAGAAAGAATCAGATAAAGAGAGATCAAGAGAGAGAAATAAAGGGAGAGAACAAAGTTTACACACATATACATTCACACACATACACACACATCAAACACACAAACACATGCATACATACATATGGATGTTCATAAAAACATGCATACATACATGCATAGACACATGCATACACACACATGTATATATCACATATATGAACATGCATACATACACACCACACACATGTTCACACAAAGACATATATCAAACACACATACATAAACACACATGCATAAACATGAATATAAAGATATACATATAGACACATGCATACACACACACACATAAATACACACATGCATACACACCTACACATCATAGAGATGCATAGACACATATGCACACACACACACATATGCAAATATATACATACACAGACACCCTTAAATGCACACATGGATACATGCATACACACATTCCTAAATACATACATGCACACACACATGCATGTATCTCAATCAGATGCACATACATACATACACATCACAAACACATGCTTACACTCATGCACACATATCACACACACATCCATAGATGCATACATACAAACAGATGCAGATATCATACATATGCACACATCAAACACAGAAACATTCAAATATACATGCGTATATACACATGGATTCACACATGCATACATACTCACATACATACATGCATGCATACACACACATGCATACATGCATGCAAAGTTACACATGTTCATACACACACATGTATATATTACACACATGCACATACATAGACATCCACACATTCATACATACACACAGATATATATCACACAAACATACATATACATACATATGCATGCGGCATATAAGCATAGTCAAACACACATATATACACACATGCATACAAGAAGGCATACACTAGAAAATGTTCAAATATACCTACATAGACATGCATAGATGCACACATGCATACATGCATGCATACACACACATGCATGTATCCCACACACATGCCCATACATACATATACATAACATGCATGCATACACACATATGCTCAATTAAGCATACCTACCACACACACATGCATGCATTACAAAATGCAACATGCAGGCATACACACATGCATATATCACACGTACACATTCACATACATACATACATACACACATACATACATACATACACATCACACATATATATTCATACACACATGCATACATACACATGCAAAAATGGTTACGTGCATGCATATGTCACAAACATTCAGATACATAGATACACGTCCCACATATGCATACATACATACATGCATACATACACACATGCATACACACCTGCACATACTCATGCATGCACGTATGCATGCACACATACATGAACACACATACACACACATCACACATGCATACATACATACAAACATGCATACACAAACTTGCATACATACATTCATACATACACAGATGCATACACACATGTATATATTACACATATGCACATACATAAACATCACACACACATGCATACACAGATTCATATATCATAGACACATGCATATAGCACACACACATATACATGCATACATACACATCACACACATGCATAGGCACATGCCTACATACACACATGCATATACATACAAACATATACATCATATTTACATGAATACATGCATACACACATGCATATAAACACATATGCATGCATGCATACACACACATGCATATATACACATATGCATGCATGCATACATGCACATACATATATCCATTCCACATGCACATACATACATAGACATCATACACACATGGGTACACACACATGCACATAAATGCATACATATAAGACACACATGTGCATACATACACACATACATACATACATACACATGTATAAATCCATGCTTACATACATGTGCATGTATCACACACACATTCACATACATACACATCAAAGGGACGTGCATACGCACACATGCATACATACACATGCCTGCATACACACATGCACATACATACATACACACCACACACATGCATGTATACATACATGCATACACACATGCATCCATATATGCACATTTTTATACATGATATACGCATCTATACACACATACATCCACACACATATCACACACATTCATACATACATACATGCACATGCATACATACATACATGCACATGCATACATACATATATTTACACACATGTATATATAAATACAGACACACATGCACATACATATATGTGCTCATCACACATACACAAACATAAATACATGCATCACACATACACATACATACATACAATGACACATACATATACATACATATAGGTCACACATGCATAGAGGCACATGCATACATACACACATAGATAGATGCATGCATACACATAGACATAGGCACATATATACATACACACACATGCATACACAAACATGCATACATCATTTATACACACATGCATATATTTTTGGTGCAAAATGCAAGCCTACACATTTGGCTTGAAGTTTATAAACATATGGAACTCCATGGAAACCATTGCTAAGAAGAACTTTATTATTACCATTTGCAAAAGTCTTTTTTTTACTTAAAGAATCATTGTAACTACCTACAAACTCGTGGAGTTTGTTAGATAAAAAATCACGAATTAATTTGGAGAGAATAAATTCTAAATTGGTGGAACACTTTTAGAGAGAGCCAAAAGTTGAATTCAAATTCAAATTTGAATATGGCCCTTATAAAAGGTGACTTGAAAAAGTCACGTGCAGAAGTCTCCATTTCTCGAGTTCTCCATTGCCATTTTGTAAGAGTGTAAGGTCTAAATTGTAGCCTACACTACTCACCATCATATGGCTATGATTCTCAAGTATATGATCTGTACAACATTGTTCATTAATACAATACATCTACATTGTTCATCTATGTTCTCTCTGTTATAGTCATTTATAACTGTCAACTTGTGCTACTCATATCTCAGTCAATTCGCCACCATTCTCAATTATCTATAGCTTGTTGGAATCAGCTCCATGTTATCTACATGCTCAAAAATTCTAAACGAAATCCATTTAGCCAATCTGGAGAAAAGCAGGTCAAAGGACTCACTAGTCAAACTCTACAGAGGTCCTAAAAAATCCGGGGTAATGACTCACTTGCTAAATTGATTGCTCTGTGTATACTGCATCATTTCAAGTGATTCCACTTGGAATTATTAGCTTACTAAGTTTATTTTATAACTCTAAAAGGAATTTTTCTAATTCTTATTGTACTGGTAGCACTGAGTATAACAAGCAACAAGTGTGTGATAAAAAATAGAAGGTTTTCTTTGATCCTTCTATTTGGAAGTAGTCTGTTTTGATTCAACCTTTTCTTACATCCTTTCAAAAGTACATAGGCACTTGTATAGTGTCATTGGAAAGTTAAGAGGGCCCACAACTCAAAGCTGGAGCTACAAGGGGTTGGTACTAAGCAGGATTTGGCAGTACCTACTCATTTCTTGGAGCATCTATCCATCTTTCCAAACAGTGGTATCAGAGCAAAGCTAAGGTAAAATGGGAGATGGCCTTCATTCATTGATAAATTGGACAGGAACAACTATCAAGCATGGTCCTTGAGGATGAAGACATACTTACAAGGAAGAAGCCTCTATGGATACATCTCAGGAGATGAGGAGATACCCATATTCAGAAGCAAAGGACAACCTACAAGAGAGGAGCATGAAAGACTCAACACATGGTGTGCCCAAGAGACTTGGGAAACATTGTATTCTTACTTCTCTTCCAACACAAGGGCTAGGAAGAACCAATTGTGGATTGAGTTAACCACTCAAAGAAAGCAACCTAAGCAAGGTATCCCAGAGTATGTGACCAAAGTCAAAGATATAGCAGATCAATTGGCAAGCATAGGAGAAGAAATTGAAGAAGAGCAGATTGTAAGACAAGTAATCAATGGTATTAAAGCTGATGACAAATGGGAGAGCTTCACAACTTCCATGGACTTATACATGGACATGCAGATTTCGGACCTTACCACACTCATGCGGCAACTATTTACCCATGAAGCCAAGCTCAACAAGAATGGAGATTCATTAAGAGGTAATAGCTCTTCCACCCTATACATTGATAAAAGTAAGTCCAAAGAGAAAGGGAAAAACAAAAAGGTTGAAGATGAAGGAACTACCTCCCAAGCCAACTATGCATGGAGAGGTAGAATCTCAAGAGGAAGGGGCAGAGGAGGTAAGCAAGGTAGGGGGAGACCTTTTAACTCCTCACCATGCAATATTTGTGGATTGTCAAATCATACTACAGATGAGTGTTTCAAGAACTTCAAGAACCGGAGAGGTAGAGGATATCAAGAAAGAGGAAGGGGCAGAGGAGGTAAGCAAGGTAGGGGGAGACCTTTTAACTCCTCACCATGCAATATTTGTAGATTGTCAAATCATACCACAGATGAGTGTTTCAGGAACTTCAAGAACCGGAGAGGTAGAGGATATCAAGAGGTGGATATAGACAATCAAGAGGAAGGTTCAATCACCATCAAGGATACAACAACAATTAAAATAGAAATTACCAAGGAGGCTACAAATCAAGAAAAGATTACAACAAATACACAGAGGAGCAAGAAGATTCTCTTCAGATTATGAACATAACTTCAAAACCAGGTATAAATTATGACCATCTCTTCTACATTGACATAGGATGCTCAAACCATGTGGCAGGCAATGTAGCTCTTCTCTCTGACCTTGAGGAACCAAAGGGTAAGCATCAGGTACAAACAGGTGATGATACCAAGCACTCAATGATTAAAGCAGGCAATGTTAAGACCTCTAATGGAAACAAGAATCTATTGAGTAGGGTTCTATATGTACCTACAATTACCAAAAATTTTATGAGTGTTGGATAGATTGTCGAAAAGGGTTTGTAGGTTAGATTCAACCAATATGGAGCATTTGTGGAGGATCCCCAGCATGGGTTCAAGAGAATTTCCAAAGGAGAAAAGACAGGTACATTATTCACTTTTGGCTTGAGGATACAAGGAACATTGCACTTTATAGTTATAAAGATGAGACATTATCTGAACTTGAAATTTGGCGTAAGAGATTAGGGCATGTTGGTGAAAGAACCTTGCAACACATATGTAGAGACCAATGTGTGCTTGGTATTCCTAATGTATCCAATCAACACATGATTTATAAATGTGGTGCTTGTCAGTTTGGAAAGTCTCACAGGTTACCCTTCTCAAGGAAAGGCTACATGCATGGGGAGCTAGTAAGGATCCCTCAATCTTTGGATCAAGTTATTATGTATCTTTCATTGATGATTACAGTAGGTGGACTGTATTGTACTTTATGAAGCTCAAAGATGAACTATTCAGCTGCTTTAAAAAGTATCTTGCACTTGTTCAAAACCAAACAGGGAGAAATCTAAAGGGACTAAGGTCAGATGGAGGAGGTGAGTACTTCTCAAATGAGTTTGATATATTCTTGCAAGATAGAGGAATCAAAAGAGAAATCACAAAAAGGTATACCCCTGAGTGAAATGGGGTGGTAGAGAGGAGAAATAAACTAATTGTTGAAATAGCTAGGTCAATGTTGAATGAGAAAAAACTACCTATTTACTTGTGGCCAGAGAGTATCTACTGCCACTTATCTTGTAAACAGGTTGCCATCCAAATCTCTTGATGGGATGACCCCATATGAAGCATGGCATGGTAGAAGACCTTCACTTGATCATTGTAGGATCTTTGGATGTGTAGCTTATGTGCATATCCCTTCTCAGATAAGAGGTAAGCTAGACCACAAGGTATAAAAGTTCATCTTCATAGGGTATGATTTAAATCAGAAAGGATACATGTTCTACAATCCTTCAAACAAGGGATTCATGGTCAGTAGAGATGCTGTCTTTGATGAGAATGACTCTTGGTTTGATAGTGAATGCAAGAAAATAAAGCTACCTTATGACTTGAAAGAAGATTTTCCAAGCCTCACTAAGGAGGAGCCTACTCAGAATGAAGACATCAACTCAGATGATGAGGACATCATCAACCTAGAAGAGTTCAAGGCATGGAAGTCCAAAGGAAAAGTCAAGATGAAGAAATTGGAGGATATACCTGAATCATCCAACCAAGCAAACAGAAGATCACAAAGGGAGAGCAAGAATCCAATCAGATAAGGGTATCACTTCCATAGTTACTAAGCACTCTATTTATCTTGCAAAAGACTTGTCATTTGAAAGAGCCATCATCATATGAAGAGGCAAAGACCAAGGCAGAATGGAAGGAAGCTATGGATGAGGAAATTGAAGCACTCAAGGAGAGTGATGCTTGGGAACTAGTACCAAAGAAGGAGTCGATGAAGGTAATTGGTTCTAGATGGATCTATAAGATCAAAAGGAATTCTGATGGATCAATAAGAAGGTACAAAGCTAGACTTGTAGCTAAGGGTTTTGCACAAACCCAAGGAGTTGATTATGAATAAACCTTCTCACCTATGGTCAAAATGTCATCCATAAGCATATTGGTAAATGTGGCTGCATCAAAGAATTGGAACATGTATTAGTTGGATGTAAAAAATGCATTTCTAAATGGGGAGGTGTACATGTCTCAACCTCTTGGTTATGAGGATCCAAACACATACATATTGAGTCTTGCCGATGCAAGTTTTTGGTGCTCAAGGAGTTCGATCACTAAGTAACTACTTTCAAGTTCTAGTTCGAGTTCTAGCCTTGTCTCTTACTCTAGTCTTATCTAGTCTTATTTCCTGGACATCTAGCCTTCTCCTAGTGTAATCTTGTAGTACAAGATCTTGTTGAGTTCTTTCTTGTATCACTTTATCTCCTAGAAGAGAGTTCTTGTAATCTAGAGATCTTGCTCCATACTTATGATCCAAGGTTGTGGGATCTCATGTACCATCGCTACCTGAGTTAGCTATACCTATCAATCCCGAGTTGTGGGACTTCTTGTCTTAGCTACATATTCTTGTACTATTTTCTCTATGTGGGTATTCTTGTAATCAGAAGCATATTTCCGAGATCTTGTCTACTGTAGTAAGAGAGCACAATCTAGTGCTCCCCTAACATTTTGGCAACACTAGCTTCTATTCAAGACTAGGCATCATGGAGAATGCTTATGAACAGATTGTGGCATCACTAAGTCTTCAACAACAAATCAAGGACTTAACTCATAGACAGACATAAGTCGAGATGGAAAATCCAATGCATGTAGACACGCTCATCCAGAAACTACAAGAACGAGTCAAGAACCTTCAAGCAAATAGAGGAAGCATTCAAGCGAACAAATGTCCTAGTTCATATTTCATGAAGGAACCCAAAATTTACATGCGAGAAAAGTTCAATGGTGATCGGGAAAAGTTCTAAGGGTTCCTACAACAAGTCAAATTGCACATCCATATGCAGCTTAATAGATACCCTACTAATGCATCCAAGATTGGTTTTACTGCAACCTTGCTCTATGGTCAAGCATTATCATGGTTTGCCCCAATCCTGGAGAAGGATATGGTAGTACTTCATATCTATGAGGGGCTTCTTCGAGAACTCAATGCCACATTTGGAGATGCAGATACAAGTCGAGTGGCAAAAAAAAACTTTAGAAGCTATGTCAAGGTAACTGCCATGCCTCTACCTATGCATCAAAATTTAGACAATTGATATGTGACCTCACGTGAATATGTCAACCAAGCTATTCAATGTGATAACCACCTTTTCGAAAGGAAACAAGAAAAAAAAATAGAAGGAAGACCTCACCAATCGAAACCCTTCTAGCCCACTCCTAGAGATGAGTCTATGCCCAAACCTATGTAGATAGATGTAATTAGGTTCCAACCTCTAACATCGCAAGAGAAACGAGGAAGGAGGGATAACAAGTTATGCTTGTATTCTGGAAACCATGGCCATATTGCAGTGAATTTTCCCAATAAGAGAACAAACTCCAGAGTCGTAGCTACCCTTGTAGAGCAAGAAAACAAGGAAGTTTAATTGTAAAAGAGATCGTACAACCAGACCATGATCTAAGAAAGGGTTTCATAATTCCAACTACACCATAGAAACATGTCTTGCACCTCTCAAGTTAATCATGGCCACAAAGACCCTTTCCCGTACAGCCCTAGTAGATTCAAGAGCCTCCTCATGTTTCATCAATGAAGGATTGATTAAGAAACATGGAATTCTTGTACTTCAGAAGAACAAACCAGTAGTGGCTAAAGTAGTAGATGGTCCACATCTAGTATCTAGGAATATTAACAATGGAAACCACACCATTATGATAACACCTTGGTTGCCATGAATCCAACATATGTTTCAATGTAATATTGAGCCTAGTACATCTAGTAATCATTGGAATGACTTGGTTAAAGAAACATAATCCAGATGTTAATTGGAAAAATAATAAAATCACCCATCGATATATTCAGAAGAACTCATCATATGTTAGAGCGAAAGCCTTCATACCTGCAATAAGGAAGGAACCGACATATATGATCTATGCCATACCAGCTCGAAAATCCAAGAAAGAGGATTTGGTGAAGCTAGCCAATTAGTAGAAAGGCTTTGAAGATGTTTTTGAAAAGAAGAATGGAAATATCCTCCCAAAGCATAGACCTTATGATTGTGCCATACAACTTCAAGAGGGAACACAACCACCCTTTGGACCAATCTACAGACTATCCCTAGAGGAACTTACAAAACTATGCAAGAACATTGATGAGAATCTAGCGAAGGGGTTTATCAAACACTCAAAGTCTCTAGCAAGAGTTCCTATCGTATTTGTAAAGAAGAAGGATGGGACTCTCTGGATGTGTGTAGACTATTGTGGATTGAATGAAGTCACTATAAACAATAGATAACCTCTACCACTCGTATCAGAGCTCTTGGAATGGCTTGGAAAAGAAAAATTATTCACGAAGATTGACCTTCGAGGAGCTTACAACCTTGTCATGATTAGAGAAGGAGACGAATGGAAGACAACATTTTAAACAAGATATGGTCATTTTGAGTATGCAATTATGTCATTCGGTCTCGTAAATGCTCCAGTTGTCTTTCAACATATGATGAATGATATCTTTCGAATATTTAGATGATTTTGTTGTAATATACCTTCATGATATCTTGATATTCTCCAAAAATCTAGAGGATCATGAATGTCATGTAAAGACAGTCATAAAGAAACTAAGAGAAAAAAGATTATATTTGAAATTGGAGAAGTGCTCTTTCCGTAAGATAGAAGTGGAATTTTTAGGGTACATTGTATCAAATAAAGGAATGTTTATGGACCTTAAGAAGATTGAGAAAATCCTTGATTGGCAACCACCTTCATGTGTTCGAGATGTACAATGTATTCTCCGCTTTGCCAGTTTCTACAGGATATTCATCAGAGATTACTCTAAGATAGTGATACATCTTACCAAGCTTATAAGGAACTCCAAATTCTCATGGAAGAGAGAAGTATGAAAAGCCTTTTAGACCTTGAAATCAGCATTCACTACTACTCCAATTCTAGTTCATCCTAATTCGAGTAAGCCCTTCTTCCTAGAGATAGATGCATCAGACTTTGCCCTAGGGGCCATTCTTTCCCAATATGGAGATGATGGAAACCTAAATCCAATTGCATATTGTTCAAGGAGATTTTTCCATCCAAAAATTAATTATGAAATTCATGATAAAGAACTTCTTGTGAGAGTGGATGTATTTGATACCTAGCATCACCATCTAGAAGGAGCAGCTCATAAAGTTACTGTGTATATAGAGCAGAAGAACCTAGAGTATTTTATGACCATCCACATCCTCAATAGAAGGTAATCTTGATGGAGTAACTTTCTATCCAGATTGCACTTTGTCATTAAATACCATCAAGGACATCAACAATGTCAGTCAGATGCCATGTCTAGAAGATCTTACCTTGCACTAGAGAAGGGTGAACAGGCCTTTGATCAACAAGAGAGTGTATTATTCAAGCCTCAGCATCTCCAATTAGCAGCTATCTCTTCAAGCCATCATGAAGATTCAGCCTTGAATCATTTGATCCGTGAGAATCTACCACAAGATGAATTGCTTTATAATATTAATCACAAAGCTCAAGAAGGAAAAGTCCAAGAGGTAAATGAATTTCAAGAAAAGGATGCATTACTACTCTATAAGAACCTATTGTAACTACCTCTAAGAAATCCCAGGGTCCAAGTACTTAAACAATGTTATGAAAACCTTGCAGAAGAATATTTTGAAGTGAATAAAAAAATGGAACTCATATCAAGGGTTTTTTGGTGGCCTCAAATGTGAAAGGAAGTCAAAGAATATATTTGATCCTATGACACTTGCAATAGATCTAAGGTACCCGACATAAACCTCATGGCCTCATGCAACCTTTAGCTATTCTAGAAAGGCCATGGGCTTCATTGTCTATGGATTTCATCATAGATCTACCAAAGTTAGATAAGTATGATTCCATTCCTGTTCTTGTGGATAGATTTACAAAGATGGCACACTTCATTCCAACTACCAAGGCAATCACAAGTGCAGCCACTACTAGACTTTTTCTCAGATACATCTTTAGGCTTCATGGATTTCATGATGATATTATCAATGATTGAGGTCCATAGTTCATATCAAGCTTTTGGAACAGTCTTTGCAAGCTCCTTGGTATTCAAGTTAAATTATCTACAACAAATCATCCACACACTGATGGACAAATAGAACGGGTGAATGAAGTCCTAAAGCAATATCTCCGTTGCACCAGCCTCATCAAAATGATTGGTTTGAGCTTTTACTCTTTGCAAAGTTTGCATATAAGAATAGTGTTCATGCATCTACTAAGCAGACTCCCTTCTTTGCAAATTATGGACAACATCCAAGGATGGATATACAACTCTCAAATCATGTTAAGAACCCAAGTGCCAAAGACAAGGCCCAATACCTAATGGACATTCAGAAAGAACTTAAGAAAGAGGTCCATAAATCTCAAGAACAATATAAGTACTATGCATATCAACATTGTGATCAGACTCCATTGTATGAAATTGGGGATAAAGTATGGTTACTCAGAAACAAATTGCAAACTTCAAGGCCTTGTGCAAAGTTAGATCATCAAAGATTTGGTCCATTCAACATCTTGGCCAAGATTAATCCAGTCACCTTCAAGCTCGAGCTACCAAGTACCATAAGAATACATCTAGTTTTCCATGTATCCATGTTGGAACCATATCAACTTTCACCATTGAGAGGGGAGAGACCTAGTCCTTCACCACCTATCAAGATTGATGATCATGAAGAATTTGAAGTCGAGCATGTCCTAGATTCAAGAGTATCCTGAGAAAGATTGGAATACTTATTCATTGGAAAGGGTAATGACATCAGTGATTGTACTTGGGAACCTACAAAAGACCTTCAGAGAGCACCAATCAAGGTTTCAGAATTCCATAAGATAAATCCAATGAAGTCGGTGCCAAAGAACATGACTGCTCCTCATGGAACTCATGTCTTGAGGGAGACGCGATGTCATGGGCAAAGGAAACCATCCTAAACCTTAGATTTCCATGTAAATCCTACATATCATGATTGGTAGAAAATTAGGAGAAACCAATGATTCCATTGCATCAGGAACGTGTCAAAACCCCCAGATCGACTGTCTATTTGCTAAATGTTGACATTTAGAGTTCCTCTTTAGATTCGTGACATCATTAATAGCATGATCATCTCGCAACTTCCCTTCGGAACTGCCCTTGAAATCCTATAAAAGGAGGCCTTGACCACATACATACTGAGTCTTTCAAATGCCAATCTTGGAGCTCAAGGAGTCTTGATCACCGACTAAGTACTTTCAAGTTCCAATTCAAGTTCTAGTCTTGTCTCTTGCTCTAGTCTTATCTAGTCTTGGATCTTGGACATCTAGCCTTATCCTTGTTGAGATATCAATCTCAACATGTGATGATCCAAGATTACACGTATCACTTTTTCATTTTTTTGACATGTATTGTGGTCATGCCAGTATACGCCAAGGGCACTTCATTGAGCTTTATTAGATTTATCTACTGAGATTGATGGAACATTTGTTTCTTGCAAGCTCACTCATTTGTGGACATTTGGGTTTTCCTTATGTACTGATCTTTATATATTGCAGTGGTTGTATTCTTGTTTTTAGGTCATTCTTGTACTTTTCTTTTTATGTAATAGAAGAAGAAGAATAAGAAGATCATTCTTCCTTGCCTCAATCTGAGTGTGTGCTTCTCTTTAATTGAGTGTGTGTGTGTGTGTGTGTGTGTGAGCTGTAGAGAGTTCGTGGAGAAGGCCAATGGTGAAGAGATGCAAGAAGGCATGGAGAAAGCACGATTCACAAAAAACCTCAGATTGCTACAAAAATTGATCTTCGAAGTTTTGGAGCCATCTCGACCTCCATTTTGAGCTTATAAGATGGGGTCCACAAAAACCCAGGTCAGTTTCAAAAACTATTACTTGCATCATGTTTGCCAACACTCATATATTCCATATCTAGAATTTTAAGTGATTCCGTGTACAGTTGATACACGAAAATTGAGTTTTTCTGAGATCGAACTGCCATGTCATAGTGCAACAGTGTTCAAGCAGAAGTGCTACTTGTAGTGTTTTGCAGTGTTGTGAATAGCTGTAGAAATGGCAAACGTACATGGACTAAGGCAACTTATGAGTGATAAGCTGGAAAAGAACAATTTCCATGCTTCAAGATTCAGAATGACAAATTTCTTGATGGGAAAAGGCTATTAGAAGTACATCAAAGGAGAGAACAAAAATGCTCTATAGTTCCTAGAGAGGAATCCGATTGCAGACCAGTTAAAAGCGTATGAAGAATGGAATCAAGGAGCACAAAAGGTAATGTATTGGCTATCTGTTAGCATACAAGATAGCATGATTTGACATATACAAGATGCCAAGACTCTAGCTTGGAACAGCTTGGTCACATTGTATGAGACCAATACAAAGGCACGGAAATTCCAACTCAAGAATGAGTTACATACATTGGAGAAGAAGGGCATGTCAGTAAGTGCCTATACCCTAAAAATCAAAAGCATATGTGAGTCACTTGCATCTATTGGCATGAACATAGATGATGACGATTAGGTGGAAGTGTGCATTCGTGGTTTAGGAGGTGCATAAAAAGAAGTTCGGAACTTCTATACAAACTACGGAAAATATTCCAAATTTTGTTGATCTAGTATCTATGCTGATTATTGAAGAAAAGAATCTTTGTGAGGATTCAAACTCTCAAGGAAAACCTAGTTCTAAGTAGGTATTCTACTCTAGCAGAGGAAGAGGCAGAGGTAGAGGTTTCAGAAGTGGAAGAGGAAACAGCAACCAAGACCAAGGTCAACAACAAAATGATGCAAGAGGAAGAGGATAGTTTTGAGGCAGGGGAAGCCAATAAGGTCGTAAAAATTTCCAAAGAAATGATTCAGGTAATGACAATAAGGATGCTAGAATTATGGTAAACTTGGACACTTTGAACGTGATTGCAGCTTGAAGAAGCAAAATAACATAAGGTAGCAAAAAAAATATGCATCCACAAGTGCAGATGATTCTGAGAAGCTTTTCATGGTTCAACATCACATGATGAATACAATGTCTACTAGTGTTTCAAAATCGAATAATAATGTCTGGTATGTTGATTCAGGTGCTTCAAATCACATGACTAGTCATGCGGAATGGTTTAGTACTTTGCAAAAATTGCCAATTCTTGGATATGTTGAAATAGGTGATAACACATCACTCCCTATCAAGCATACAGGAAACATATCATTGTCTATGGAGGACGGGGAGGTAAAACATCTTGTTGATGTGTTGCATGTTCCAAATATAACAAAGAATCTCGTTTTGGTTTGACAAATGATTGATCAGGGATTACAAGTCAGGTGCAATGCTAATGGGTTATATGTAGAAGAATTCAAACGGGATGGGATATTGATTGCCAAAGGAAATAAAGTGGGTAGGATGTTCACCTTAAATGTGAAAATTCTTGAAATGAATGCATCCATGTTTGAAAAAGGTGCAGGAGTCATTGCTGATATAGAGATTTGGCACAAATGGATTGGATATGCAAACTTGCAAAGGCTCGAATTGATGCAGTCCAAGTATATTGTCCATGAAGTACCAAATTTCAAGGTTAGAGAGATGCAAAAGGTATGTGCAGCATGTCAATTTGGAAAATAGGAAAGAGCATCATTTCCACATGACAAGCATGTTATTGAGAACATACTAGAAATAGTACATAGAGATGTTTGGTGTAAGATATTGAACTCACAACCTCTTGGTTAGGAATGTGATGGGCTAACCACTTGCCCCAAAATCCATGGTTGAGAATTACTTCCTAATCCTCTCTCTTAGGGTGTAGTTCAACCATATCCTATCTATCAAGGGTGTGGTTCAACCCATCTCCTACCTATCACTTTATTACATTCTTCCCCCCTTACTTGATCATTGTCCTCAATGATCTACTCATGTATCCCTCTAGCCTCTTTGAACAGTTTCTGAACTCTGTTGGTACCCTTGAATTGATGTCCTCAACCTCGCATAGTTTCTTGAACCTTGTTTGCAACCTTGGTGTCTTCAACCCTATTCTCAACCATAGTATCTTGAACCTTGTTCTCACCCATGTTCGATATCTTGAACACTCAATCAAGTGCCATCCAAGGTCTCCCAATGACTTCCCACTTCCAAGATTGCCCATTAGATTTGGAAAGTTTGGTTTGAGAGCTTTCCAATGGTATCTTACATGCTTCAATCCGACCTATGGATTGAGAGATACACCGCAATCTCTCTTGGATAGAGTTCTCAAAGCGCCGCCTTCCCAATTCCTACCTTTTCACATGATAGAGTGCCCAAGCGCCTTTTCTAGAGGCCATTGGATCATTGCACCTTGCCGAAACCTACTTCCTAGGCTCTGATACCAGTGTAATGAATTGAACTCACAACCTCTTGGTTAGGAATGTGATGGGCTAACCACTTGCCCCAAAAGCCATGGTTGAGGATTACTTCCTACTCCTCTCTTTTAAGGTGTAGTTCAACCATCTCCTATCTGTCAAGGGTGTGGTTCAAACAACTCCTACCTATCACTTTATTACATTTGGGGTCCTAAAAATACCACATATATAGGTGGTTGCAAGTTTTATGTTACTTTCATTGATGACCATACATGAAAAGTGTGGGTATATTTCATGAGAGAGAAGAGTGAGGTGCTGACTCACTTCCAAATTTTTAAAGCTATGGTGGAAAAGGAGACAAGAAAGTATATTCAGACATTAAGATATGATGGAGGAGGTTAATACATGTCAAATGCACTCAGCTATTTTCTAAAAAGTCATGGAATTCGATGTCAACTTTCATGCAGGTACACACCACAATAGAATGGTGTTTGTTGAATGCAAAAATAGACATATTGCCAAAATAAGGAGAGCCTTGATGGCTGAGAAGAATATGCCTAATTGTTATTGGGCAAAAGTTGTTCATACTGTTGTATACATCATGAACAAAACTCCGAAAACAATTGTACATCAAGTTACACCTGAAGAGAAGTTTATAGGTAAAAAGCCAAGCTTATCACATTTGAAAGTTCTGGGTTTTATTGCATATGTACATGTTCCAGATGCTTTGAGGATGAAGCTTGATCGAAATGCAGAAAAATGTGTCTTCATTGGATAATCCCGCTTTTGGTTTTGCCCCTAAGATGCTTTCCATGCAATCATGCCGATGAGGGGAAAAAGGAAAGAAAATCCCCAGAAGTTGGGTAAAGTGATTGACAATAAATGTACTATTTTCTTCATCCATCATGCACTCAAGCCCATGAATATTCATTATGAAAGGGATCTCTTCCTTGGATTGCTTCTTCTTGAGAAGGTTGCACATCTCCTTAGTAGGTTTGTCCACCATTCTTGCCTACCAATCTTTAAAGTAAACCTATCGATTATTTTTTTTGAATTTCTTTCTCATGAAGGGATATGAAGTCTGGACATAGGCTATTATTGCAGATCCACTAGCCAATAATCACTACACTTAAGGGGTTAGAGAACCGTCTAACGTTGAAAGAAATGGTTAAGTTGTCTCCACAGAGGAACCTTATCTCTTTTTTTTGTGTTTTTCTCACCAGATTTTATCTTCAAGGTGGAGGGGTCCTAACATAGGATTTTACCCTTATGTGGGCTTTTCCATGGTATCCAAGCTAATATTTTTACTTTGTGAGAAGGCTTCTTCCAAAAGAAGTTCAAAATCCTTTCAAGAATTGTGGATCGAATGATCCTGATTTTGCTATCTAGGTTATCTTAATTGTCAATGGTGAATCCATCCTCTTTTCTGGTGATTTATCCTTCTTGGTTCTCTTCCTTGCAAGATGAATCTTGAGGACATTTTTTCCGCCATTGAGATAGTCACAATGATTCATTCCCCATGGGTAATCCAAGTCATTTACTTCCTTCTCCAGGTTGCAAAAAAAAAGTTTGTTTTTAGAGTCGTCGATAGGGGCTCCTCTCAATAATACATTTAGGGCTTCTTCTCATGAACTTCTTACATGCTCTAGGTCATTAAATCTTCTTTGTTCTCCATTTCATTAGTTTCTTTTCCATATTTTTCTTATTATTAATGGATTTATATCTTAAAGGATATCCTTTCATTCTATGCCCCTCCATCCATAGTGAAAGCAACCATTTAGCAAGCTCTTGTACATAATTTCCAACTCTATGATTTTAGTGAAAATAGGCATTTGGCAAGTTCTTGTATATGATGTCCTGCTCTATGATTTTCTCTTCTCCAATATGTATGAAAATTATTGAGGGGAGATCTTTGTTGAGATCTTATTCAACACAAATATGTAGGTGATATCTCACGTTGAAAGAATTTTTGGTACCTTCATAGATGAAACCCCTGATGTCCTCTCTCAAGACTAGAGGGGAACCAAAGGGAGAAACGATTTTCCTTATGAATCCATGTAAGAAAAAGGCAAGGTTCGGAAGCTCAATTGAGAGTGGATATTGTAGTAGCTTTGAGCTATTTGGAAAAAATTCAAGAAACCATTTAAAAAGGCACAACTTAGTTCTTCATGTTTGCTAGGTGCCAAATTGCAAAACTTGGAAGGACGTATCATCATTTTTGAAAACCAAGAGCACATGATTAGCTCAAACAAGCTAGCACGTGTCTCCCCATGCCCTGGCAGTTGTGAGGCCCATATGGCATGTAACAATCACAGCTCCCAAGAATCAAAACACAATTATGATTCTTGTAAGAAACATGATTCTGAAAATCGCGATGCCTAAAGCAAACTAGAGAATCATAAAAAACACGATCCTGACACCACGATTCTCTAGAAGCCAAGGATGGCTATAGAGAATTGTGGACGAAGAAACCAACACACACGAGGGATACAACAAATGCTAGCCACCAAAAGTGTTGTCTAAACACTACTACTCGAATGCCAGCTCATGCTGTCGGAACTCTTCTACTGGAACAAAGACATAATGCTACACCAAAGTGTACAGATTTCTCTCCTTCACCTTGTTATCATTGTGTACCTCCCCCATCCTTCTATTGACTCTGGAATGGAGAGATTTGTCGAAGGTTCATCTCTTCTTCGCCCTCGTGCCGGTTTGTAGTCATTGTATTTTAATTTCCTGAGTAATTTAAAGCATCTATTTTAACGCCCTCAGTTCCTCTCTTTTCTTTTTCTCAGTTAGATTGCAAATTGTTCACTGATGTTATGATTGATGATCGATGTTTGAACAACTTTGATTAGACAACTTTTATGTCTCCTCTCTTTTCTTTTTGTCAGTTAGATTGCAAATTGTTGACTGATGTTATGATTGATGATCGATGTTTGAACGACTTTGATTAGACAACTTTTATCTCTGACTGAAAAGTATGAAAGCTCATCATTTTTAAATTCTCAATTTTGAGGTACTGAAAAGTCTTGAACCACCCATAAAAGACAGTGTATTTCAAAAATCAGCATTCAAGAAAAGTTTCCAAGGACCCATAAAAGTCATGTTTGGGAAAATTTACGTACTCTTTCCCATCTAATCAAACTCCAATCTTTTTCATAACGTCCACTCAAATGTCCTCTCGCGAAACACGTCCATCGTGACTCCATAGTCCCCCTTCTTTTCGTTCACTTTTACTATGTAGAGTTGCTCCATGATATTACCGCTGTTTTCAAAGTGCAACTTATGGAATAAGATTACCGATGCACCTATTTTTACTTTCAAGAATGAAGCAACGATAAGAAAAGTGCATACAAAACGGCAAAGGTGTTATTAGAATTTAGGGCAGAAATAAATATTTCATACTATTGGAATTTTACGTAAATATTATCGGCGTTATTTCAAATATATAGATAAACAAGTTTCTATGGTTCCATTTTCAATTTTAAATCCTCATGAATGGCTAAAAAGAGGTAAAGGAGCATGTTTTTTTTTCTTACTTATGTTATGTAGTATAAAATACACAAGCACATTATTTATATATATATATATGTACACACACATGTATAGACACACACATTATATATATATATATATATATATATATATATATATATATATATATATATATATATATATATATATATACATATATATATATATATATATATATATATAATGTGGATGTGTGTGTAATGTCTTCATCTTTCTTGTATTCATAACAAATAAAGATCAAGGACTGTTGGGTGCATCCTGAATGCCTAATAGTGTTCTCTTACAACATTTGGATATCAAAAACAAATGACAATAACTTTTTACTATCTAGTACGCATGCTTACTTAAAGCCCAAGATTCAAGCATCATCATTTTCTTACTTTACTCCGTAGACTAAAAGATGTTATAGTTTAAATTTGTTATTGTTTGTTCTTCAGTCCCTTTCTTTCCTTGCGTTGTATATTTGTAACTCTCCATCAAGATTTTCCTCCCTTTCCTTGTGTAATATATCTCTTTTCTCAATAATTTTGAAGACATTCCCAAAGGCATACCCTCAATGATCTACTCATGTATCCCTCTAACCTCTTTGAATAGTTTTTGAACTCTGTTGGTACCCTTGAATTGATGTCCTCAACCTCGCATAGTTTCTTGAACCTTGTTTGCAACCTTGGTGTCTTCAACCCTATTCTCAACCGTAGTATCTTGAACCTTGTTGTTGGTGCATTTCAAGCCTTCACACTTGGCTTGGAACCTTGGAAGATTTGCTTGGAACCCTTGAAGGATATCTCTACATGAAGCAAGAGTCATAGGAACTCATGCTTATAAGTTCTTACCAATTTACTTCTTGTAAAAGTCTAAATTACTTTTACAAGTAATTTAGACAAGTAACAAATGGACTCAAGGCAGATGATAAGTGGGAAAGCTTCACCACTGCAATGGACCTCTACATGGACATGCATACCCCAGATCTCACAAAACTTATGGGCCAACTTTTCACACATGAAGCAAAGTTTACAAAGGCAGGAGATCAATCAAAAGGTAACAACCCCTCTGCTCTGTATACTGATAAGAAAGTTAAGGATAAAGGTAAAGGGAAGAAACAGGATGAAGAAGGCTCTACCTCCCAAGCAAACTATGCAGGGAGAGGTAGATCTTCAAGAGGAAGAGGCAGAGGAGGTAAGTCAGGTAGGGGGAGACCCTACAACTCATCACCATGCAACATTTGTGGATTGTCCAATCATACCACAGATGAATGCTACAAGAACTACAAGAATCAGAGAGGAAGAGGCTACTCAAGAGGTGGATACTCTCAAGGGAGAGGCAGGTTCAACCAACACCAAAGCTACAATGGATACAACAATCAATACAACAACAACCACAATGGTAATTACCAAGGTGGATTCAGAAATAGAAGAGATTACAACAATTACACAGAGGAGCAAGATGACTCCCTATTGATCATGAATATGACCTCCAAGGTAGGTACAAATGATGATCATTTATTTTATATTGACTCAGGATGTTCTAACCATGTAGCTGGCAATGTGGCACTACTCTCTGATTTGGAAGAACCCAAGTGGAAACATCAGGTACAAACAGGTGATACTAAACATTCTGTCATAAAGATTGGAAATGTAAAGACATGTGATGGTAACCAAAATCTATTGAGCAGGGTACTCTATGTACCAACCATCACCAAGAATCTAATGAGTGTAGGTCAGATTGTGGAGAAAGGTTTGCAGGTCAGATTCACACAACATGGAGCATATGTGAAGGACCCAAGATATGGTTTCAAAAGAATTGCCAAGGGAGAAAAATCAGGTAGATTATTTACTTTTGAGCTAGAAGACACCAAGAACATTGCTTTGTATAATTACAAGGATCAAACACTTTCAGAGTTAGAAATATGGCACAAGAGGTTAGGTCACATAGGTGAAAGAACCCTAAAGCAAATGTGCAGGGATCAATGTGTGCTTGGGATACCTAATGTGTCCAAGCAACATATGATTTACAAGTGTGGAGCATGTCAGTTTGGTAAGTCTCATAGGTTGCCCTATTCAAGGAAAGGTTTCATGCATGAAGACTACCTAGACTTGGTACACACAGATGTTTGGGGACCTAGCAAGGACCCTTCCATTTCAGGATCAAGGTATTATGTGTCCTTCATTGATGACTATAGCAGGTGGACTATCTTATACTTTATGAATCATAAAGATGAAGTGTTTAATTGTTTCAAGAGGTATCTTGCACTTGTTGAAAACCAAACAGGAAGAAGCTTGAAAAGGCTAAGGTCAGATGGAGGAGGAGAGTACTTCTCAAATGAATTTGAAGATTTCTTGCAAGAAAGAGGCATCAAAAGGGAGATAACTACAAGGTACTCACTTGAACAAAATGGGGTAGTTGAAAGAATGAATAGACTCATTGTAGAAATAGCTAGGTCTATGCTTAATGAAAAGAAGCTACCAAATTATCTTTGGGCAGAGAGTGTATCTACTGCCACCTATCTCATCAATAGGTTGCCATCTAAATCAATTGATGGCATGACACCATATGAAGCTTGGCATGGTAAGAGACCTTCTCTGGATCATTGTAAAATCTTTGGTTGTGTAGCATATGTGCATATTCCCTCACAGGTAAGGGGAAAGCTAGATCCTAAAGCTGAAAAATGTATCTTCATTGGTTATGATTTGAACCAAAAGGGATACAGATTCTACAACCCAACAAACAAAGGCTTCAAGGTAAGCAGAGATATCATCTTTGATGAGAATGACTCATGGTATGAGAATGAATGCAGGAAGATTAGTCTACCCTATGATATGGAAGAAGATTTCCCAAAGCTCACCAAGGAGGAACCAATTCAGAAAGATGAATCAAGCTCAGATGATGATGATACAATAAACCTTGAGGAATTCAAGGCATGGAAGTCCAAAGGGAAGATGAAGATGAAGAAGTTAGAGGATACACCAGAATCCTCAACTCAAGCAATGAGGAGATCTCAGAGAGAAAATAAGAAGCCTATCAGATTTGGGTATGACACATCACTTGTAACTAAACATTCTGTATATCTTGCAAAGGATTTGTTGAATGAAGAACCAGGTACCTATGAAGAAGCAATCACCAAACCAGAATGGAAAGAAGCTATGGATGAAGAAATGGAAGCTCTCAAGGAGAGTGATACTTGGGACTTGGTACCCAAGAAGGACTCTATGAAGGTGATAGGATCCAGATGGATCTACAAGCTAAAGAGGAATTCAGATGGAACAATAAACAGGTACAAAGCTAGGTTGGTTGCCAAGGGTTTTGCACAAACCCAAGGCATTGATTATGAGGAGACATTTTCTCCTGTGGCTAAGATGCCAACTATCAGAATATTGGTGATTGTAGTTGCATCCAAGAATTGGAACATGTACCAATTAGATGTCAAGAATGCTTTCTTGAATGGATGGATATCTGAAGAAGTCTACATTTCACAACCACCTGGCTATGAAGACCCCCAGAAGGTAAACTATGTGTGTAAATTGAAGAAGGCTCTACATGGTTTGAAGCAGGCACCTAGAGCATGGAATTACAGGTTGACAACCTATCTCCAAGACCAAGGATTTGTGATGAGCAAAGCTGACACTTCTCTATTCATAAAGAGAAGTAGTACAGAGGTAATATACTTGTGTGTTTATGTTGATGACATCATCATTACAGGCAATGATGTAAATGGGATTAGACACATCAAAGGACAGATGATGAAAGAGTTCAAGATTAATGATCTTGGATTATTGAAGTACTTCTTAGGACTTGAGTTAGTCTACATCAACTCAGGTATATACATCACTCAAAAGAAGTATATACAGGATATGGTCAAGAAGTTTGGCTTGCAGGATGCTAAAGACTCAACTACTCCAATGGAGGTCAACGTAAAGCTAAGTGCTCATGAAGGGGAAGAAGTCCAAGACATCACAGGATATCAAAGTATGGTAGGTAGTTTGAATTATGCTACCTTGACAAGAATTGACATAGCATATGGAGTTAGTGCACTAAGCCAATTCATGCACAAACCAAGGGTACCTCATCTAGAGGCAGCAAAGAAAATCTTGAAGTACCTCAAAGGAACTCAAAGCCATGGTTTGTACTTTTCTTATACATCAGATATTGATATTAAAGTATACTCAGATGCAGATTGGGCAGGATGCAAGGATGATAGGAGAAGCACATCAGGTTACATTTGTTTTGCAGGAGATAAACCTATTTCTTGGTCATCCAAGAAGCAACCTACAGTGGCATTGTCATCCACTGAAGCAGAATATAGAGGGCTTGCCAATGCCACTCAAGAAGCTATCTGGTTAAAGATTTTATATACAGAGTTAGGCCTATATACAAGGCCACCTATTATCTTAGGAGATAACACAAGCTCTCTTCACCTTGTAGCTAATCCAATATATCATGCCATAACCAAACACATAGAGGTTCATTACCACTATGTGAGGGAGAAGTTACTAAGCAAAGAAATTCAATTGACATATGTGTCTACTAATATGAAATGTGCAGATTTACTCACTAAAGCATTGGATGGAAACAAGTTATGCAGATTCAAATCCATGATTGGATTGCAGGATGTGATTGAAGATTAAAGATGAAGACTTAAGCCAAAGTGCTTGGCTTGAGGGGGAGCTGTTGGTGCATTTCAAGCCTTCACACTTGGCTTGGAACCTTGGAAGATTTGCTTCGAACCCTTGAAGGATATCTCTACATGACGCAAGAGTCATAGGAACTCATGCTTATAAGTTCTTACCAATTTACTTCTTGTAAAATTCTAAATTACTTGGAATCTTATAGATACACCTACTTGATAGACTCGTGGAAGAAGGTAGTTGATTAATGGAGAGAATATCTCCCTACATTCAATGGAGTAATCATAGGAGATTTGAATTTGAATTCAAACTCAAATTCTCACTTAACTCCTATAAAAGCTACAAGTCAAATGTCGCGGGTGTCCTTCACCATTCCCGAGGCAAATATCTGTAATCATTGAGTGTGTGAGTGCTACTTCATAGCCTACAGCTCTGAGTACCATTTGCCTATGTGTATCATGCCAATGGGAATGTACATTTACATGATCTAATACAAATACTTACATTCACTATCTCTGATTTTCTCTGAGTCATCTACTCCAAGTCTGTCAACTTCAAAGAAGCATATCTCAGGATCTACTGAACCAAATCAAGTGATTCAAAGCTTGATAGAACCCGCTCCAAGCATCTACACGCCTACAAAATTTCAAAGTCTTCGGGTCAGCCATCTAAGAGAAATCTTGCTCGAAGTGCACACTGGTCTGTGTCTCCAAAATTCCTAAAAAGTCGGGGGTGATTATATTTTTGCTAAACATCTTTCTCTGAGTATAGTCCATCATTTTATCTCATTCCACTTGCAAATGATAGCTTGTTAAGCTAATTTAATATGTCCAGAAGGAATTAGATAAATTGTAAGTGTGCTGGTCACACTGAGCAAAACTCTGAGCAGGTATCAAGACAAAAATAGAAAGTTTTTGAGTCTTGTGATTTACAAACTTGTCTGTTTTGATCAAGTCATTACTCAAGCCTTTTCCAAAGTACATATAGCATATTTTGGTATCATTTGGAAGCTCAAGGATAAGAATATCTGAAATCAAAGGAGGGCTGGTGTGAAGCAGGTTTAGCAGCATCAACCTAATCTTCTGAGTGCATCCAACCATTTCTCCCAACACTTGTTCTCACCCATGTTCGATATCTTGAACACTCAATCAAGTGCCATCCAAGGTCTCCCAACGACTTCCCACTTCCAAGATTGCCCATTAGATTTGGAAAGTTTGGTTTGAGAGCTTTCCAATGGTATCTTACATGCTTCAATCTGACCTATGGATTGAGAGATACACCGCAATCTCTCTTGGATAGAGTTCTCAAAGCGTCGCCTTCCCAATTCCTACCTTTTCACATGATAGAGTGCCCAAGCGCCTTTTCTAGAGGCCATTGGATCATTGCACCTTGCCGAAACCTAATTCCTAGGCTCTGATACCAGTGTAATGAATTGAACTCACAACCTCTTGGTTAGGTTGCACCATGATTTTCTCAAAATTTATTTCTTTGCTTTTACTCACCGTGATCTAATGAGTTGTTTGGAGGAAGAAGAATAGAGTTGTGTTTGTTCAAATCGTTGATTGAATGTCTTGATTGTGTGATGAGGAACATTGTCATTGGAATATTAAGTGAAATTTTGACGTACCTTAACTCTTGGAATATGTAAAAACTACTTGTATAAAGTCCATTAATTATTTCTTTAAAAATCATGTTTTAACCCTCTGAAACTAATAAAAAACCTTGAGTTGACCCTTCATTTTTATTGATTTCAATTGAGAAACTTTAGGAATCTACAACACTCTAAAACCCTAATTGTATTAACGTTGAACCTTAAAAACCATCGTGTGTACATTAGAAAACCTTGAGTAATCACACAAAATCCACCCATAGAAATCCTAGCTAGAAAACCCCTAAAAGCTAACTTCAAACCCTAGGAGAACTTAAATAAAAAACCTAGAAAACTTGTCATTTAACCCTAAGATCCTTTAAGTTAGAAACCTTGTTGCCCAATGTTAGTTGTCCTATTTAAACCCTTTTTTCGATAAAGTGTGTATTTGTTTTATAAACTTGTACGTAGATTTGTGTGTAGAACCTTAAATCCTAAAAAGAGAGAAAGAAGAGAATGATTGACCTAGTATAGAATGAAGAGAACGGAAATATGAGAGTATATGTGCCTATACGTGTTCATTATAAGAAACGACCAATTTGAGAAGGTGTCAATTTGAAAAGGTCTATATAAACGGGACGAGATTGTACTAAGTTTTTTGAAAATCATTTTTTTCTTCTAAATAATTTGATCTTTCTCTCTGTCTTGTGTATATTTTGAGAGAAGAACTTCATCTCTCTACCTCCACATCCTCCCTCTCGTTGTGATCTCGATAGAGAGAGAGACCTATTCTCTCTACCCTCACATGTCATCTTAGTGCCCTCAAAACATAAATCTTCCTCGTTGTTGTGTAGTAGAAATAAGGGGAGAGAGAGAGAGAGAGAGATTGAGACAGATAACATGTTAGTGCAAGAGAATTGATCATGCAACTAAGGAAAGAGGGAAAGAGAGAGAGACAGAGAGAAGGGAGAGAGAGAAATAGAGAGAAACACACAGAGAGAGACACAGAGACTCCAAGGATATCACATAGAAGGAAACAATGGAGAGAGAGAGAGAGAGAGAAGTTTGAGGAGATGATGGATAGATTCCCGAAATGAAGTGGTGCTGCAAATACCTGCTTCACACCAGCCAAGAACAAGTTCATGGGTGTAAAGTAGACCACTTGAGCTTCCCAAAAATCACAAGTAGTTACCTAAGTGCTTTGGAGTATGATCCTTTAAGCAATGGATCAAAACAAATGAGTAGAAGATTCAACTATGAGCTAAGACTTGCTATTTTGGTCAATACACATGCATAGTGAAATGGATACTTCTCTCAACCTGCTAGAAATTGACCAAATTCCTTTTGTGAGTATCTAATTGATCTAGATATCTACCAATCACAAGTTATTTCACTTGAAATGATCAAGTGTACTCTAAGAATCAAGCTTAACAAGTTGAGTGATCATCCGATATTTTCGAGCTTCTATAGTATGCAGACTAGTGAGCAAAGTTTTGAATATATCTCGCGGTTGAGTACACAATGAGAATAAAACTTTACAATAATGAAATAGAAAATATATTGAAACTATACCACTTTTAATCACATCAAATGAACAATTATGCACTAAGAGTAAAGTATGAGAACACTATTCTGAGATGAACTTGACAAAGAAGAGATAATGAGATATCATAAATACATGTACTAAATCACATAGAGTTAGAAAGACATTGGCATTATAAAATGGCTCAATGTGAGGTAGTGATGGAGCTCTGAGATGAGCTCACTAAACACTAAGGATCCCTCTCAGATGATCTCCAAATTGGGCTCTACTCATGCAAGATTTTGATCCATTTTTTTAGCTTGGACTTGAAGCCAATTTTTTGTATTCAAATTGAAGTTCTTACAATAAAGTGAATTCTAAACTTTGGGACTTATTTTCTCATCAATCGACTACCAAGTACTTTGAGATTTGATTCCTCCTGACTCCATGTGAGAGTGGTGCAATTAACATATGCACTTTTACAAGGATAAAAGTAAATTGCTTTTTACAAGGGGATAGTCATATGTGACTTCATACGACTATATGAAATAAATGCTAATCATCCAAGTATGTAGACATGGACTCATTTGCACCAAGAGCTCCCCCTCAAGCCTAACATGCTTCATCTTCATTTCTCTTTGATTTCATGCAATCCAATCATCATTTTGAACCTTTTCATCTTAGTTCCATCCAAGGATTTTTTTTGCATCTTTTCACATTTTAAATTGGTTGATACATAGGACAATTGGATGTCCTTGCTAAGTAGCTTCTCTCTCACATAATGATACTACACTTCAATGTGCTTAGTCCTTGCATGATACACAGCATTAACAGCCAAATGAAGTGAGCTAGTGTTATCTCCAAAGATCATTGGAGTATAAGAATTGAATCCCAAATCTGTGTAAAGTAGCTTAAGCCACATAGTCTCTTGTGTTGCATTTCCTAAGCCTCTATATTCTGCTTTAGTTGATGACAAGTCCACAGTTGGTTGTTTCTTTGATCACCATGAAATTAGCTTTGAGCCTGCAAAAGATAAGTAGCCAGAAGTGCTCCTCCTATCATCTTTTGATCTAGCCCAATCTGTATTAGAATACGGCTTGATACGCAAATCCAATGTGAATGGATAAAATATCCCTTCATTTACGGTATACTTTAGATATTTTAAGATTCTCTTGGTAGCTTCCATGTGAGATTTACTTGGTGTATGCATAAATTGACTTAGTGTGCTTACTCCATAACATATGTCCACTCTTGATAGGGTTTCATAATTGAGACTCCTAATAAGCCTTTGATAACTTGTAATGTCTTCAAGTAGTTCTCCCTCATGAGAACTAAGTTTATGATTAAGCTCCATGGGTGTACCTGCAGTTTTTGCATTTTCCTATAGTCTATGTAATAAATAAACCAAAATCTGAATATATAAGTTCTAATCCAAGAAAGTATGTTAGCAACCCAAGGTCACTAATTTTAAACTCTTCCATCATCTGAGCTTTGATTTGCTTGATGCCATTAGCATCATTCCTTGTAATGATAATGTCATCCACCTAAACACATAGATAAATAACTTCTGAGCAAGTTTTCTTAATGAACAAAGAAGGATTTGCTTTGCTAGCAACAAAACACTGGTCTTGCAAATATATGACAAGCCTATGGTTCCAAGCTCTGGGAGCTTGCTTTAGACCATACAATGCCTTTCTCAATTTACATACAAATTCTAGTTTTTCCTTTACTTCATATCCTGGTGGTTGATCAATGTAGACCTCTTCAGAAATCCATCCATTAAGGAATGCATTTTTAACATCTAACTGGTACAAGTTCCAGTTTTTTGAAACAACATTACTTACTAAAACCCTGATTGTTGGCATCTTAGCCATAGGTAAGAAGGTCTCCCCGTAATCCACTCCATGGGGTTGACCAAACCCCTTAGCTACTAGGCTTTCTTTATACCTAGTTATTGAACCATCTGAATTCTCCTTTACGTTGTAAATCCACCTCGATCCTATTACCTTCATGCTTGGTTTCTTGGGGACCAAATCCCAAGTATTGTTCTCTTGAAGTGCTTCAATTTCTTCCTGCATAGCTTCTCTCCATTCTTCCTTCTTATTGGATTCTTGAAATGAAGAAGGCTCCTCTAACATAGAATGAAGAAAGCCATACCTTATAGGTTTCTTACTCTCCCTTTGAGATCTTCTAAGTGCTTGATTGGATGACTCTGGAATGTCTTCCAATTGTTTGAATTTTGTCTTGGCCTTAGACTTCCAAGTTCTGTAGTCAATCTGTTCTTCATCTTCTAAGTTGACATCTTCTGATAATTGTGGTTCTTCTTGAGCTAGAGTTGGAAAATCACTTTCCAGGTCATAAGGTAGCTTCATTTTCCTGCAATCATCTTCAAACCAAGAATTATTCTCATCAAAAACCACATCCCTACTATCTTTAAATCCTTTATTAGTGGGATTGTACAACCTTTAATTTTTTTGATTCTGGTCATAGCCAATGAATATACACCTTTCAACTTTTAGGTCAAGCTTTCCTCTAATCTGTGTGGGTATATTTTCATACGCAATGCACCCAAAGATTTTACAATGGTCTAGGGAAGCTCTCCTTCCATTCCATGTCTCATAAGGTGTCATTCCATCTAAGGACTTGGATGGAAGTCCATTAATTAAGTATGTAGCTATGGAAATAGCCTCTACATATAAGTAATTTGGAAGTTTCTTTTAATTCACCATTCATCTTTCAACCTCTACTATTAATCTATTCCTTCTCTCTACCACTCCATTCTGTTCAGGAGTGTACCTTGTTGTAACCTCTCTTTATTCCTCTATCCTATAAGATGGAGTCAAATTCATCTGAGAAATAATCACCACCTCCATTAGATATGAGCCTCTTCAAGCTCCTACCTATTTGGTTCTCAACCAATTCCAAATACTTTTTAAAACAAGTGAAGACTTCATCCTTATGCTTCATAAAGTAAAGGATTGTCCATCTACTATAATCATCTATGAATGAAACATAATACCTTGATACCGATATTGATGGCTCTCTTCTAAGACCCCACACATCTATGTGCACAAGCTCTAAGTAGTCTTCATACATGTATCTATTTCTATTGAACGATTGCATGTGTTATTTGCCAAATCGGCATGCTCCACATTTGTAAATCATGTCTTTCTTGGACACATTTGGAATGCCAAGCACACTCTGATCCAAGCATATTTGCTTTAGTTTCCTCTCACCTATATGACCTAGTCTCTTATGCCATATTTCTAGTTGAGATAGGGTTTGATCTTTGTAATTGAAGAGAGTGATATTTCTGGTATCTTCAACTTCAAATGTAAAGAGTCTACTAGATTTCTCACCTTTTGCAATCCTCTTGAAGCCTTATTGAGGGTCCTCCACATATGCTTTATGCCTTGTGGATCTAACTTGTAAACCCTTCTCAACAATCTGCCAAACACTCATTAGGTTTTTTGTTATGGTTGGCACATATAATACCTTATTTAAGCATTTCATGTTACCATCAAAATCTTTGACATTTCCAATTTTGTTAACAGAACACCTAGTGTCATTATCTGAGTGTACTTCATGCATCCCTTTAGCTTCTTCAAGATCAGATAACAATGATACATTTCCAGCCACATGATTGGAACAACTTGAATCAATATAGAATAGATGTTCATCATCTTTACCTTACTTGGATGTCATGTTCATGATCAATAGAGAATCCTCTTGGTCTTTTGTATAGTTTTTGTAGTCTCTTATACCTCTAAAATCTCCTTGATAGCTGTTGTTATATCCATGATTGTAACTATTATGGTAATTGCTTCCTCTATTATTGAACATGCATCTGGTTTGTCCATAGCCTACCGTGTGGAAGCCTCTTCCTCTCTGATTCTTTGTGTTCTTGAAGTACTCATTTTTGGTATGATTGGTTAAGCCACAGATATTGCAAGGTGAAGAGTTGCATGATCTCCCCCTGCCTTGGTTTCCTCCTCTGCCCCTACCTCTAGTACCTCTTCCTTTCCCTCTGATGTTCACTTGAGAGGGACTTGACTCTTCTTCATTCCTTTTACCTTTGCCTTTATCGTTACTCTTATTTCTATCTATGTAAATGCTAGAAGATTGATTACCTCTAGAGTTATCTCCATTCTTGTTGTTCTTTGTCTCATGTGTGAAGAGTTGCCCCATAAATGTGTTGCTCAGGTTTGGTATCTGCATGTCCATATATAGGTCCATTGTTGTGGTGAAGGATTCCCATTTGTCATCAGCTTTGATGCCATTTATGATCTCCCTTAGTATCTGCTCCTCTTCTATTTCTTCTCCTATGCTCCCAAATTGGTCATCTATATCCTTCATCTTGGTCACATAGTCAGCTACACTGCTTTGGTAGCTTCTTCAAGGTTGTGAACTCCATCCAAATATCTACACTATGTAGAGGAGTGATCACAGTTTTGAATATATCTCCAAGTTGAGTAAAGCAATGACAATGAAACTTTGTAGTAATGTAATAGATAGTATGTTCAATCTATATCACTTCAGATCACATCAAACAAGTATGCTTTGAGAACCAAGTATGAGAAGATCACTGTTTTGAGATGAACTTGACAGAGAAAAGAGAACAAGATATGATCATTATATGTATTAAATCACATAGAGTTACAAAGAAATTGGCAATATATAACTGATCAACGTGAGGGTAGTGATGGAGCTATGGAATGAGCTCACTAAAAGCTAAGGATACCTCTCAGATGATCTCCAAACTAGGCTCTACTCACACGAGATTTTGATCCATTTTTATAGCTTGGATTTGGATCTTGTGACATGGTATGAGAGCTAATGTGGCTCTAAAGAGCCAGTGGAGAATTCCGATAGTGAAGATTATGCGAGAAGGTATGGAGAAAGTGCAACTCACAAAGGATCTCCATTTTGAGTCCACAAAAAATTAGGCCAATTTGGAAAAATGTAACTTGCATTCAATTTGACAAAACTCAAATATTCTAGATCCCAAATTGCAAGCCACTTTGTGTATTGTTGATAAACAAAAACTATGTTTTCTTAAGATCGAACTATCAGGTCACACTGTGATAGCATTCAAGCAGGGGTACTACTTCTAGTACTTTTGTATTGTTTCAAATTAATGTAGAAATGGCCAGTGCACATAGAATGTGTTAGCTTATGAGTCATAAGCTAGACAAGAACACAAACCATGCTTGGAGATTGAGATCAAAAAATTTCTTCATAGGAAAAGGCTATTGAAAGTACATCAAAGGAGGCAAAAAGACTGCCCCATAGATACAAGAGAGGAATTAATTTGCAGACTAGTTAAGGGCATATAAAGAATGGAATCAAGGAACATGAAAGGTATTGGATTGGTTATGTATTAGCATACATGATAGCACAATTGGGGACATATAGGATAGCATAATTGATCAATACAAAGACACCAAAATTGCAACTCAAGAATGCGATGCATACATTGGAGACAAAAGGGCATGTTGATAAGTGATTACACCCTAAAAATCTATTGATTTGAATGTAGATGATGATGATAGAGTGGAATTGGGCCTTCATGGTTTAGGACCTACATATAAGCAGTTTAAAATGTCTACTCAGACAATGGAAAATATTCTAAATTTTGTTTATCTAGTTTCAATGTTGATGAGGAAAGAAACAAATTTTTGAGAGGACTCAAACTCCCAAGGAAAACCTAGTTTTGAACAGGTATTCTACTCCTACAGAGGAGGAGGTAGAGGTTTTGGAAGTTGAAGAGGAAACACTAACAGAGACCAAGGTCAACATCAAAATAATGGAGGAGGTAGAGGATATTTTCAAGGTATGGGGAGCTAAAGAGGTCACATAAATTTCCAAAGAAATAATTTAGGTAATGATAATAGAGAATATTGGAATTTTTTTAAATGTAGAAACTTTGAATGTGATTTTAGGTTAAAGAACCAAAATAATAGAACATAGCAAAACAACTATGCATCCAAAAGTGCAGATGATTGTGACAAGCTATTGATGGTCCAACATCACATGATGAACACGGTGTCTTCTAATGTTTCAAAATCAAATGATAATGTCTAGTATGTTGATTTGGGTGCATTAAATTACATGAACAGTCATGTGGAATGGTTTAGTAGTTTGCAAAAAATCCTAGTTCTTGTATATGTTTAAGCACGCAATGATACATCACATACTATCAAGCATATAAGAAACATATCACTATCTATGGAGGATGGAAAGGTAAAACATCTTGGTGATGTGTTGCATGTTCCAAACATAACAGAGAATGTAGCTTCTGTTGGAGAAATGGTTGACCAAGGATTACAAGTCAGGTTCAATGTTGATCGGTTATATGTAGAAGAGTACAAATAGGATGGAAGATTGATTGCCAAAGGAAACAAATTCGGTAGAATATTCATCTAACATATGAAAATTAGTAAAAAAATGCATCCATATTTGCAAAAGGTGTGGGTGTTATTACTGATATAGAGTTGTGGCACAAATAAAATGGACATGCAAACTTGTAGAGATTAAATTTGATGAAATCAAAGGAGATGGTCAATGGACTACCAAATTTGAAGGTTGTAGAGATGCAAAAGGTATGTGCAACATGTCAATTTGGTAAATAGTGAAGAGCATCATTTTTTTCATGACAATCATGTTCGTGATAATGTGCTAGAAATAGTAGATACATATGTTTGTGGACCTACAAAGACTGCATCTATAGGTAGTTGTAGGTTTTATACTTCTTTCATTGATGACCATACACAGAAGGTATGGGTATATTTTGTGAAAGAGAAGAGTGAGGTGTTTATTCACTTCTATAATTTTAAGAATATGGTGGAAAAAAAGACATGAAAGTATATTAAAACATCGACATCTAATGGAGGAGGTGAATACATGTGCATTGACTTCAATAGCTTTCTAATAATTCATGGAATTCAATGATAATTTTCATGCAACTACACACCAGGATTGTGTGGCATTACTTAACATAAAATAAGAGATATTGCAGAAATGGCAAGAGCCTTGATGACTAAGGAGAATATGCCTCATTTTTATTGGGAAGAAGGAGTGCACATTCCTATATAGATCATAAACAAAACTTGGAGTGCTACTATACATCAAGTTACACCTAAAGAGAAGTTTACCGATAAAAAGCACATATGAATGGATTTAGTGATATTGCATATGTACATGTTCCACGGGTTGAGGATGAAGCTTGATCCAAAAGAAGAAAAATGTATCTTTATTGGGTACTCCCATAAGCAAAATCGATATAAATGTTATAACCCATTCACACGATAGGTGAAGGTAAGCAAAGATATGGTGTTTGATGAGATCTCAAGCTTTTATGTGGATGCAAAAGAAGGGCTTAATATTGACTCAAATGATAAAGGAAATGGGAAAAATCAAGTGGAGAGTTCAAAGTTTTGAGCAGACATGATGCATCATCAAAATTGATCTATCTTACTGTATCTATAAGCAGAGTAAAAACAAAAAGTATATATTTCCTCAATTCTAGGAAAAGCAACATTTCTATGAGTTTATTTCACCAAGAAACTTTTTTCTTGGAGAATTCCTCTCTTATTCATAGCAGAAAGTGTAGAAGACCTTCTCAAGATTGGTATCAGTTGAAGACTTCAATGAACTTGAGCCTTTAGTCACTCAACTTAGACACTAATAGCTTTCAAATGAGCCATCAAACACTCAATTTCAAGTAGTTTTGGTTTGGAAACTCTTTGCCTCAAAACAAGCTACCTGTCCACTCAGTTAGGCTCAAAATAGGACTTCACTAAAAACTAAATAAATCATAGAACAAAATGAATTTGATAAAAGTGTTCTAGATAGAGGAAGTACTGAAGATAAGCTTTCCAATGAATATTTAAACTCTAAAAATGGATATATATATATATATATATATATATATATATATATATATATATATATATATATATATATATATATATACACACAGATATATATATACTGTGTGTGTGCGTGTATGTATATATATATATATATATATATATATATATATATATATATATATATATATATATATATATATATATATATATATATATATATATATATATATATATATATATATATATATATAGAGAGAGAGAGAGAGAGAGAGAGAGAGAGAGAGAGAGAGAGAGATGACTCTCATAATCAGGCTACCCAGAAATTCGTATGCGGCTAGACATAGTCTATGAGACTGAAGAGAATGAACAAAAATATTTCAGCTTACCAAGATCTAAAATTTTAAACTCCTTATCGAGTTTTCTTTTTATCTCTATTCCTGCAACATTACTTCCTGTTATGATGAGATCATGAACATATATGCAGATGTATACCTATTTTTCTTCTTCTTTCTTTATGTAGAGATAGCGATCTGCACTATTTGGACTATACCCACACCTTGTAAGGTACTTAACCAATCTTTGCTTCCACGCACATGGTGCTTGCTTCAGCCCATACAAAGTTTTCTTCAATCTACAAACAAAATCTGGATGCATTTTATCTTCAAATCCAATTGGTTGACTCATGTATACCTCTTCTTGAAGTTCACCATTGAGAAAGCATTGTTTATGTCAAGTAGGTACAATGACCATCTCCTCGTTGCACTCATTGCTATCAAGGTTCTAATTGTTCCCATCTTTGCAACCAAGCCGAAAGTTTGTTCATAGTCGATGCACGTGAGTTTGATTGAATCCTTTTGCTACTAGTCTAATTTTATGCATAGCTAGAGAACCATCAACTTTTCTCTTTATTTTAAACACCCATTTATTTGGAACAATCTTCATACCTTCCGCCTTTGGAACTAGCTCCCATGTGTGATTGTCCTTGAGAGCTTTTATCCCTTCAAGCATAGCTTGTTGCCATTCTTTTTGTGTAAATGCTTCTTCACATGCATCAGATTCTTTGTCTTTGACCACCTATGTCATATATGCAAAATGCTTTGCAACAAAACTATCATAGATGAGCCTTTGAATTGGATACCTTGCTCTTGAAGAATTCCTTTCACTTCCTTTTCAATATTGATTTTTCAAGTGGTTCAGCTTTACCTTTAGCGTAATCACCTCTTCATACTCTTCTTCACTTGCACTTGAATCACTATTTTGGGTAGCACTTTCAGCTTCAAATCTTCCATAACCTGATGTTGATGATGAGGAATGAGTCCTTACTCTCCCCTTCCATGTTGAACTTTCTCCATGTGATGTAGAAGCTTCTAGATTGACATTTGAGTGCTTGTTTGCTGAAATTCTTCTTGGACATCACCTATATCATCTTCACAATCTTCTTCAAGAATCTTCTCTTTTCCTTTGTCTCTAAATCATGGTCTTAGCTCATCAAATATCACATCTCATAAGACTCCTATCTCTTTTGTCACTCCATTTTAGCCCCTATATTGTTTTTGCTCCGATGAATATCCAATGAAAATACATTTTTCTCACTTTGGATCCATCTTTGTACTTAGTTCTTGAGGAATGTGAACATAACACACACATCCAAAAACTTTGAGATGTGTAAGATCACGTTTCTTACCGGAATAAACCTCCTTAGGAGTCAAATTATGCACTCTAGCCATTGTGCACTTGTTCATCAAATAAGCAGTCATACTAACTACTTTATACCAATAGTTTAGTGGCACCTTCATCTCATTGAGCATGCATCTTGCAACTTCTATGATGTCTATTTTTTCTTTCAGCTATTCCATTTTTTTGAGTTGTGTACCTACATGTAAATTGTCACTTGATACCATTTTCATAAAGAAAATTTAAAAACTCTTTGGAGAAATATTCTCTTCCTCCATCAGACCTCAAGGTCTTTATGTGGCATCATGTAGCCTTTTCTACCTATGCTTTAAATCTCTTGACCATGGAGAACACATTTGATTTTTGTTTTATATAGAACATTGAAGCTCTTCTGTGTGTATTCCAAGCTTTCAACATCTCCGATATTGAACTATTGTTGTAGATTGAAGACCTTGAACTTCAATGGCAACATCTAAAGGTTGTACCCAACCAAAAGATGTTCTCACATTAAGGTGTCACAAATCAAAGCTATAGATGGACAATAATGCCACATGAGTACTCCAAAGGTGCATGGGTGTACATGCAACCCTCTAGATATGGGCCTCATCAAGTTAGATATCTTGGAAACTTGGGTCTTCATTGTGGCCACAAAAACAATGGGATGGTTCCTATTGCACAACATGTCTTGAAATGGCAACTATGACACTTGAAAACTCTACTAGAATGAGATATTATGTCAACTATAAGTATTTCTCTACAATATTGCATGGTTTATAGTGTTGAATATATCTTTGGCCTATCTAGATATGCTTTTATTTGTTGTTATAGACATATTTCCTTCTACTTTGGTGGATGAACAACCACTTCATACCCTTACAGGTGCTCCAAGAATTGCATGAAGATCTGAGCATTTTTGTGAAGTTTTGAGTTGTTGATGGCATTTAATATGTTTTTAACCTATCTACATATGTTTTGTTTGTGGTTTGGCTACATTTCTTTCTATGTATTTAGAAGAACAACCATTCCATAGCCTTACAAGTACATTCTAAACATTGCATGAAATTTTGAAAGTATTAGTCATTCCATAAAATTAATAATTTCTTAAGATGGAGTTTTCTTTCCATTTATGTAGATTGCAATAACTTTTTAGGTGAAGGTATCCAACTCAGGACTCACAAGGTTTTCTAGGAGAAAAGATATTTTTGATGATCTATTTGAATATAAGCTATATTGACAAGGGCATAACGTTAGGAATCTATAAATGTTTTTATTATACATGTTATAATATTTATATCTATAATACTTATATTTTATTTTGTATTTTTCATAGGTTGTGAAGAGAGTGGATAATATAGCTAAATTCCTTCAAATTGAACTATAAATAAGGTTGACATTTTTTTGTCGTATATCTTTTTATTTGTGATGATTTTTCTTTTTTTCTCTGAAATAGGTTTAACTTCAAAACAATGAGAGAAATAGAAAAAATTTGAAGGGTATTTCAAAGGAGGTTGATTAGCATGATGTCGCTTTCGTGCAAGATCCACTCTCTTTCAGCTTATTATTCTAGAAGATAAACAACCTTGACTCTTTGAACAGTGGATTTCTCCCAAATTTCGTATTCTTCTACCGAGGCAATCTTGACATTTCTCAACGGAATAGTCTTTGGAAGAACAATTCAAGTTAATAACACATCTTTCCTTCTAAATTTTTTAGAGGCCTTTGCTTTTGGTTACATTCAAGAGCATCACCAAGTATGTCTTGTTTCTAGCTGACCAATTCATTTAGCATGAGGGCTCTTTTCACATTCTTCCAAACTAAGTATGGACAAGAGAAAAAAAAGTCTTTGATGCTTTCTCTCTTACTATGGCTCTTTTGTGATGATTTCTTGCATTTGCAAGCACTTCAAGTTGTACAATCATTGATACTGATAATTTGTACATTTTGTAAGATTTGATATTTGTAATGAAAACATGTCTACTTTCACACTTTTCTAGTCTGCAACGGTGCATTTATAATTTCTCTTGGTGATTATTCAATTTTCACTTTTATATAGAGTATGTTCAAGTTCACATTAATTAAAATTTTATTGGTTAATTTTCTCAATAGATGATCATTTATGAAGTTTGAAACTACAAAGGATATGGCTCAAAATGGTCATTCATGCTAGATATACTCAATAGTTAATGCTCAAGTAACCACAAATGATCCATGGTGCTATAAGAAATTGCCTGAATGATGTGTGTGACTCTCCTCCCATCCATATATACCCTCTTGTACTCTAAAAATAGCAATGCACATCATGATTATCATGCATGATTTGTCTTCTCAAATCCCAGGAATCTGGTATGCAAACCTTTCCTTTCCATCTAACTATTCCGTTCTCCTATGAGAAACTAGAATATGGAATGGACTTGTTTGCTCTGCTAGGGGAAGAAACAACTAAAACTGTTTTATCTCCTATAATAGAGTTCTCATTGATGGCTCAAATGTGGATCTTCCACCTGTGCTTCCGTTATCTCTTGAAGCAATGAGTTGTCTAGAACTGTAAAGCTCATTTGATGCATTATTCGTGATAATGCATCAATAACTATATTCCTTTTGCTCTTCTATACAAGATTTCCATGTGAAACTCTTGTATGAGCTCAGCCCAACGAGCCTATATGTCTCGAAGATCTGGCTAACTAAAAAAATACTCAAGTGTATGGTGATCTACGTATATCTTAAAGTCTACATCATAACGATAGTGTCTCTAGACTTTAAGTGCATGCACCACTGCATACAACTCTTGTTCATGCACTCGCCTGTCATCTTGGCTCAAAATTGTCCCTATGGCTTATGCCACTAGCATCTATCTCTAACTCAAAGGGTTTCTATGGATCGACCACTTTGAGTACATGACCCTCTGAAACAAATTGTTTCAGAGTATCAATGTCAGACATTGGTCTATAGAGACCATTCCATGTGTGTGTGGGATGAGGGCTAGTTAGCCAAGGTCCTAAGCTTGGGGGTATATCCTAACGTATTTGATGGTTAGTGGGGATGAGTATTGCAAGGTGGCCACATGGCGATGCTAGATCATTCCAGATCACTGCTATTTTAGATACAAGAGGATATAAATGGATGGGAGGAGAGTGGCACACACATCATTCACATGTCTTCTTTTGAGGAGAGCCTTACAATTGGTATCAGAGCAATATAAGATTTTGGGCGTGAGTTTTTTTTCGGCATGCTCTTCGTCATCGCATCGTCCTCCTGGTGAAGGGGTGAAGGTGTTTTCCCATGGCAGGTGACCCATGCGCTAATGGCATCAAATTCCACGTGCAGAGAAATTGTGATGGCACTTAGCGTGAGCCCTCTGAAGGCCTCTACGCTATCTTCTTCTGCACACACCTGAATACTGATCACGAGATTTGAAGCGCTGGAAAAAAGTCGAGCATGTCCTAGATTCCAGAATGTCCCGAGGAAGATTAGAGTACCTTATTCATTGGAAAGGGTATGACATCAATGATCGTCCTTGGGAACCCACAGAAAACCTTCAAAGAGCACCAATCAAGGTTTGAGAAATCCAATGAAGCTGAGACCAGAGAACGTGACCGCTCCTCATGGAACTTGTTGCTTGAGGGGGAGGTAATGTCATGGACAAAGGAAACCATCCTGAATCTCAAATTCCATGTGAATTCTATGTCTCATGATTGGTTCAGAATTTGGGGAAGCTAATGTTTGCATTGCATCTGGAACGTGCCAAAACCCTAAGATCGACTATCTTCTTGCTTGATTCTGACATCCAGAGACCATGCTTCAAATTGATGACATCATCAATTTGTAACCACCCTAGATCCGCCCTTGGAAAACCTATATAAGGAGGGGTTGGCCACATTCATAATCAGTCTTGCAAATACCAGTCTTGGGAGCTCAAGGAGTTGTGACCGCCAAGTAAGTACTCTTCAAGTTCCAATTCTAGTTCTTGTCTTGATCCTTGTTCTAGTCTAGTTCTTGGATATCCTATCTTGTCCGCTTGCAATCTCATTATAGGAGATTTTATCAAGTTCTTTCTTGTATTCAGTTCATCTCCTAGAAGGGAGTTCTTGTAATCCAGACATCTTGTCTCATACTTACGATCTTGGGTTGTGGGATCTCTTGTATCATCTCTAGTCCAGTTTTCCATACCTATTGGTCCTGGGTTGTGGGACGTCTTGTATCAGCTACGTCTTCTTGTATTATTTTCCCTACGTGGGTGTTCTTGTAATCATAAGTGTATTTCTGAAATCTTGTCTAGTGAAGTCAGAGAGCACAATCTAGTGCTACCTTGACACATATGACTATCTATGAAGGATGGGAAGGTAGAACATCTTGTGGATGTGTTGCATGTTCTAAACATAACAAAGAACCTAGCTTCTGCTCGAGAAATGGTTGACCAAGGATTACAAGTCAAGTTCAATGTTGATGGGTTGTATGTAGAAGAGTACAAATAGGATGGAAGATTGATTGCCAAAGGAAACAATGTCGGTAGGATATTCACCTTACATGTGAAAATTCAGGAAACAAATGCATCCATGTTTGCAAAAGGTGTGGGTGTTATTGTTGATATAGAGATGTGGCACAAACAAATTGGACATGCAAATTTGTAGAGACTAAATTTGATGCAATCAAAGGAGATTGTCAATGGACTACAAACATGTGAATTCAGTAAATAGTGAAGAGCATCATTTTTGCATGACAAGCATGTTAGTGATAATGTGCTAGAAATAGTAGAAAGAATTTGATGATAATTTTCATGCAAGTACACACCACAATAGTGTGGCATTGCTTAACATAGAAATAGGCGTATTGCAGAAATAGAAAGAGCATTGATGGCAAAGAAGAATATGCCTCATTGTTATTTGGTAGAAGGAGTTCACATTTTTGTATACATCATAAACAGAACTTGGAGTGCTACTATGCATCAAGTTATACCTGAAGAGAATTTTATAGGTGAAAAGCCAAACTTATCACATATGAAAGGATTTGGTTATGTTGCATATGAAGATATTCCACATGAGTTGAGGATGAAGCTTGATCCAAAAGAATAAAAATGTATCTTTATTGGGTACTCTCTTGAGGAAAAGGGATATAAATGTTATAATCCAGTCATACGATATGTGAAGGTAAGCAAAGATGTCCTGTTTGATGAGATTTGAAGCTTTTATGTAGATTCCAAAGAAGGCTTCATATTGACTCAAATGATAAAGGAAATGGTGAAAAATCAAGTGGAGAGTCCAAAGTTTTGAGCGGACATGATGCATCACCAAGCAATAGTTCCAACTCAATTCCATGAAAGTTTTGAAGGCATTGATGGAGATTCAAGTAGTTGAGAAAAGAGCCTTGATGAGGAACTTGGATTGCCCTTTGTGAGGGCTCAAGAAGTAACAAAGGCACATGTAGATGTTAGAAGAAGGTAACACAAGAGCAAGAAGATCAGGGAGGATGCAAGATTTAGTGCAACAATTGAGGTATGATATGTTTATGGATCTTCATTGTGCCTACATGACCATGGTAATACATGATGTTGAACCTTCTTCTTTTGAAGATGAAATTTGAAATCCATATTTGGAGAAAGATATGGATGAGGAATGGTTGCATTTTATGGAAATGAAACATGGACATTGATTCTTCCACAAGGAAAGAAGCCCATAGGTTGTAAGTGGGTTTACAAGGTAAAAGAGAATGTTGATAGAAATATGGTATTCATTATGAGGAAGCATTCAGCCCTATAGATACAATGTCTACTCTCAGGGCACTCATTGCATTAGCTATAGCAAAAGGATGGACTTTGCACGAGATGGATGTGAAGAATGCTTTCTTACATGGTGAGTCAGAGGAAGAATTATACATGGTCTAGCCACAAGGATATGAAGATTCAAAGCATCCAATATATGCTTGCATGTTCCAAAAGCCTTCGTATGGGGTTAAACAAGCCCCTCAAGCTTAGCATGCAAGGATTACTAATTACTTAATCACCATTGGATTTTCTATGTGTGATGTAGATAATTTATTATATGCAAAGAAGGGTGATAATGGCATCATGATTGTGGCTATTTATGTTGATGACTTGATTGTAGGAGATGACAATGAATAAAGCATTAAAGATGTAAAGAAACTCATTAAGCTAGAATTTGACATGAAAGATGTTAGTGTGATGTGCTACTTTTTGGGCATTGAGTTTATACATACAAAAATAGGCATATGAATGTTGCAAAGGAAATATGAATGTGACCTAATGTCGCTACAAAAATAGGTATATGAACTTGCAAAGGAAATATTCCTTGAGTATGTTGCAAAGGAAATATTCCTTGAGTATGTTGCAAAAGTATCATATGGCTGATTGTAAGCCAATCTCTATCATATGGCTGATTGTAAGCCAATCTCTATGGCACTAAATCAAAATTTCAAGTTGGATATTACATCAGGTGAAGAATTGGAAAATGCTAATATATACAGGAGAATTGTGGTAAGTTTGATATATGTCACAATTGGCTTGATCTAAGCTAGACTATTAGATTTGAAAGTCATATTATGTAGGTTCCCAAGAAACCCCATTTAGATGGTATGCGCCACACTCAACATTATGTGAGTGATACTTTGGATTATGCATTGTTTTATGAAGTTAACCTAGGTTTGTAGGCTCATGGATACACCGATGTAGATTGGGATGGTAATATTTGAGATTGAAGCTCTGCTAATGGCTTTCTATTCTCACTTGGGAAGTGGAGCTATTACATGGAGCACCAATAAGCAACCCCTTATTGCCTTGTCGAGAACAGAGGATGAGTATAGAGATGTTGAAATGGCAACATGTGAACCATCATGGTTAGAGATACTACTTGTAGATTAAGTTGTAGATATGTAAAAGTAGATCATTATCAATTGTGATAATCTTAACAACTTTTAGTTTGCATAAGATGTTTTATTTCATGCTAGAACAAAGCATAGCAAGTGAGAAAATTGGTGATATATTAAGTAAATCACTTGGAGGAGAGACATTGAAGAAGTTTTGGAAGATGCTTGGATTATATGACATGATGTTCAACTTGAGGAGGAGTGTTGATATATGAAGCTCAAAATGTGATGATCGAGGATGACATGCATCATATTTTCATTTGTCTAACATTTAAAGTGGTCACACTGATATATGTCAAGGATACTTAGTGAGCCTTACTAGATTCATCTATTGAGAGTGATGGCACACTTGTTTCTTGCCACCTCACTTAGTCGGAAACATTGGGTTTTCCCTTATCTACAATTCTTTATATATTCCATTAGTTGTATTTTTGTATTAGGACATTCTTGTATGTTTCTTTTATGTAATAGAAGAAGAAGAGGAAGAAGACATAATTCCTTTCCTCAATCTATGTGTGTGTCATTTTCTTTGAGTGTGAGAGTGTGTGAGTGAGCTCTCCTCCTTATCTCCTTCCTCAAGAATGTCATCATTCAAAATTGGAGCTTCAAGAAGAGGCTTCATATTTTTTAAAATTATCCTTGTTTTGACCCTATAGATATTTTCCATGCAATAATGCATGTGAGGGAAAAGAGGCATGGAAACCTCTAGAAGTTGGGTAAAGTGATTGGCAATAAATGTACTATTTTCTTCTGGCCTACATTTACTTCCTTCTCAAGATGCCTAAGCCTTGGATAAGGATTATCCCTTATAGCGTGACAAATGTTTTCAAGACCCTTCTCCATCCTGGCCAAGTTGTGTTGTTTCTTCTTGACCACCATCCTCTAGCACATGGGAAAATTCCTAGTCCTAGGTCATGGTAATCTCCTATTAAACTGAGGGGAATGAGAAGGTTGTTAGGTTGGCATGAAACCATGGGTTTTTCTTGAGATTGATGACCAGCTTGAAGGTAGGCACCATAGGGTATTGATCAAATACAAAAAGGTCCACACATTGGGAGAGGGAAGGCAGTCCCACCTAAAGATGATATTATGCATAATACACCTCCTCTGAAGTCTGGATTTCCTCAAGTTGAGTCTAGAATGAAGGTTCAACCAAGAGAAACCCTTGTCGTCTTTGATCTCCAATAGATCTAGGTGCAGCTTGAGCTTGTCTCAAACATCCTTCTCATGACCATCAATCACCCTCCCTCCATTCCCCCATCTATCATAAAGATCCTCCAATGTATTGAAGTCCCACAAAAAATGATGTTGAGGGGCAAAGAGTCTAGTGATTTCCAAGTGGAAATTCTTTCTAAATCGATATTGGGTGCATAGACAGAGATTATGATGAGCCACAAAGCACCCCCTAAGGAACCATCAATCCATCAATGGTTCAGATACACATGAGTATCCATAAGTCTAGAAAATGAGCTTTTATTAATGTTGACAATCAAGTGACCCATTTTGCTAAGGTTCATAATGGATAGCTAGACATGGGATAATGAAATACATGTCATTCTCTTTTGAAGTTCCTATCTGAAAACTTTGATCTAATGATGATACATGAAGTCTAGGTTTAGGCTTTTATTCTGGATCCACTTCCCAATAACGGCTAATCTAGAGGATTTGGACAACCCTCTAACCTTGAAATAAATTTTTATGATTATTGAAGGTTAGCTTGTTTGGAGGAAGGAACCTTCTCCCATCTTTTTTTGTTTTTCTCATCATAGTTTTTCTTTGAGACGGATGGGTCCTAACATAGGCTTTTACCCTTATGAAGGCTTTTCCATGGTATCTCAACCAATTGTTTCCCTTTGTGAGAAGTCTTCTTCGAAAACAAATCCAAAATCCTTTGGAGAATTGTGGATCCAATTATCAGGCTTTTGCTATCCAGGTTATCTTCATTGTTGCAAAACAAAAGTTTGTTTTCTGAGCCGTGTGAGAGGGGCTCCTCTCAATAATTCCCTTAGGGCTTCTTGTCCTTCTTCATCTCACTTCTGTGAAGCCTTATGACATGCTCTAGGCCACTAAATCTTCTTTGTTCTCCATTTCATTAGTTTTCATTATTTTTGTTATTATTAATGAATTTCTATAATAAAGGATAGTCTTTTATTCTATTTCCCCACAATCCATAGTGAAAGCATGCATTTGGTGAATTCTTGTATATATTGTCCTACTCTATGATTTTAGTGAAAGCAAGCATTTGGCAAGTTCTTGTATGTAATGTCATACTATATGGTTTTCTCTTCTCCAATGTGTATGGAAATTATGTAGGAGAGATCTTTGTTGAGATCTTATTCAACACAAATCTATGAGTGACATCTCGTGTTGAAAGAGTGTTTAGCATCTTCATAGATGAAACTCATGATGTCCTCTCTGGATTCCAAAGGCGGATCGAAGGGTGAAACAATTTGCCTAATGGATGCATGTAAGAAAAAGGAATGGTTTGGAAGCTCAATCTAGAGCAGATAGCATAGTAGCTTTGACCTATTTGGAACAAATTTAGAAAACCATTTAAAAAGGCATACGGTAGTTCTTCATGCCTACTAGGTGCCAATTTGCAAAGCTCGAAAGGATATATCATCATTTTTATAAGTAAAGAGCACGTGATCAATAGTAGATCAAACTTTACTCACCACCAATGAGTGGGAGATCCTCACCATGAAAGTAGATGCCACATAAGACAAGCCATCCGTGGCTCACTTAATATTGGGTTTGGTGCTTACATTATCAACTCTTACCTGAATTCATTTTGGGTGTAGTCATTTGGAGTCTTTTTTCTTGAAAATTATGATGCTTGTCTCACAGTTTTTATGTAATCTTTTTGTCTCTACCCAATGGTCACCATGGGCAAATAAAGGAAAATTATTTTTTCTCACTCAAAGCTACTTTCACCAAAGACACATCAAGGTCCTAAGCAGCCACCAAATAAAAAAACTCATCTTGAAAGCAATACAGAACACACGTGCAAATTAAACCTTTGGTGATAACATTGGCTATCTGAAGTCTCGTGAAGATAGATGAAGTCTGGCTTTAGGCTTTTATTGCAGATCTACTAGCCAACGAGGACTTACCTTGAGGGGGTTGGACAACCCTTTAACATTCAAAGAAATGATTATCATTATTGAAGGGTAAGTTGATTGCACGGAGGAACCTTTTCCCTCTTTTTTGTTTTTCTCATCATAATTTTTCTTCAAGATGGATGGGTCCAAATATGGGGTTTTACCCTTTATAAAGGCTTTTCCATGGTATCTTAGCTATTTGTTTTCCTTTGTGAGAAGTCTTCTTTCAAAATGAGGCCAAAATCCTTTCACGAATTATGGATCCAATGATCGAGCTTTTGCTATATAGATTATCTTCATTGTAAGTGGTGAATCCATCCTCTTTTCTAATGGTGTAGCCTTCTTGGTTGTGTACCTAAATCATGAGGAGTTTTCCCATCATTGAGATAGTCATAGGGTTCATTCCCCATGGGTCTTTTTTATGCAAGGAACTTTCTTGAAAAGAAAATATTTTCTAGGGGTTATTTCTTTAGCGGTTGTTTGTATTACCTATGTTATGGATTGATACAAGTTGTATCAATTCCCATTTCGTTGGAGTTAATATTTGATGCAAACCGCTTGAATTCATATTTTATTCAAGCGACATCCTTCCCAAATCTAGTTAAGTTGCTTTATCATAGCATTTCCCATTTGGTATCTCTCGATGATTTGATGCTACATATATTTAAGAATAGTAGAGTCCTTTGAGTGACCATTTCCTTTCATTAGAGGGAAGGAAACACTTTAGGAGCACTTCTTGATTTTATATTTATTAGTTATGGGTGTTTGACTTTAATCCAATACATGCATGTGTGTGGTGCATAATGTTTCGTAGCATGGGACATCAGGTGTAGGAGAGGTGGTATGTGATAGAAGTCATTCACACTATGTCTTTGAGGTCTAGAGATCATTTGTGTGACCTTCCTACTATTAGTGTGGATAGGGGTACTTGAGGCACTCACTCTATATGTGATAAAAAATAAGGCAACTCTAGAGGAAAGTGGACCAGAAGCGAAAAGGCAAGTTTTCTCATAAGAATTGTAAATAGGAAATTTTACTAAGACGTAATTCATACACTACGTACTAGTTTATTTGATATGTCTTAGAGGTCATGTTTCATACATAGTGTATATGAGGTGAGCTAGATGCTTAGCCTAGTGGTCTATGGCTGTGCAAACATCTACTTGCCTAGTTTAGTTTTTAGTGTATTTAGTATACTCACATTATACGTCTTCATTATCTCTAGGAGTGCTAGAGTATTATTTATAGATTTTATGGAATTAGTTTACTAGAGACGTAGCTTTTCTAGATGGGAATGATTTTACCATAGTGATGGTCATATGTGAAGTAACCTTTGACCAATTTGAAGCAGATTGGGAGTTAATATTTGTTGGGGGATTCTTTGACAAGAAGGAGTTTGAGGGTTTGTAGGAGAAAATGAAAAGACCAAAAGAGAAAATACACTTTGGAAGTTTCTGCCGCTTGATTACAGTAAGAAAAGTACAATGTTTGAAATACAAGATACACCAATACCTCTGTGCACAAACCCACAGAGTGCCCAATTACAAAATATCCAATATCCCAATGTCCTTTTGCTGCCGACCTCCTCTGCAACAGACCTCCACCTGCTTCAAGCTTCTCCTTGTGCACACCTTGCACCAAGCTTCCACAAAGGGGGAGGAGTGAATACCTGCTGTCGGCAAGCGTGCACTGCCAAAGGACCTTGAGATACTTGGGGGAACTATAGCTTAGCACTTCTCTGCACCAAAATCCCTGGTCACTCTCTATGCACCTTGCACTTCCACTTCTGTGCGACGTACTCTGGTGTCTCTTGCACTTCCCTCTCTTGCTCCACTTAGCCTATGCTCTCTTGCTTACTCTCACCTTGGTCCAAGAATAGTTCTTCCTTGATTTTAGTGTGTCGATCACGTACGCTCCTAACTGCAAGTGAATCTTGGTGCTCCCTTTGATGTTCCAAGATTGCTCTCCCAAGTGGCAGCCAACTACTCACTGTTTTGTCCTGTAGTGACTTTAGTCTAAAACCAAAAAATTTTAATGGGGGGCCATACTTTCACCTGTGCGTACACTTTGCCGCTTCACATGCCTTCACATTTCCTTTTAATTCTTCACTTTTGCACATAAGGGGGGTTCACCTGAACCTTCCAAAACACTTTAAAACACACTTTGAACCTTGGGGAAATTAGAGAAAATACCTCTGCAACCTGCAACCCACTTTCTCCAATTTACCCTTGGTGGACAATTAATTGTGCACCACCCGTGCACTTTGACACCTACACTTGAGCACTTTGACTTTTCACCAGTTGACTTTGACCATGACCTTGTTGACTTTGAATAGTTGACTTTGACCTTTTGACTTTGTCTACAGTTGACTTTGACCAACATGACTTTTATGGGCTCAACAGTTGCCCACCACCTAATGTGCTCTCCGTCCCGGAGAGCTACAGCCAAAACTCGGAACATAGATGGCACCTGATTCTGGAGCTGCAAAACTTCAAAAGGACACCTTTGAGCAGCCACCAAGTCCACTAGGAGCAGCAGAGAACAAGCACCAGAGAAGAACCAAAAAATGGATTTTGCCATGGAAAAGCAAAGGGTTGCAATGGGAGGGTAGAAAGAAGGGGGAGGGGAGGGCTGAGGGTCGAGGATGGAAGGGATTGGGAGGGTTAAGGATGGGGCTAGGCAAATTGGTAAAATTAGGGCATGGGTGATGTTAATGGGGCCTGGAGGTGGTGAAAATGATCAAACAATAGAGCTACAGAGGGTGCATGTGTGATATTATGCAACATAAGGTAAGACAAGGTGAGAATAGACCATGTTTTCAATATGGTGAAATAAAAACATGTTATAAATTTGCTCAAAACATGTGGGGTTGACCAAAACTCAGAGAAAATGTAGGAATTTGGAAAAATAAATGCAAAAACTGAGTCCAGAGGTGCCAAAAAACATGAAAATGACTCCACTTTTGGAAAAAACGACCACCCGAGGCACGATCCAGAACCAAAAGATTTGAACCCTCAAATTTATTAAAAAAAAAAAAAAAAAAAAAAAATAAAAAAAAAATAACATAAAGAATAAAAATAAAGAAATAAAATAAAATAAAATTCAAATAAATAAAATATATTAAATATATATATAAATAGAAATAAACTAAAGTAAATACAATAAAAAAAATTAAAAAAAAACTGGGACGCCGGGGGCAGGGGGGATAAAGACAAAACAAATAAAAAAAAAAAAAATTTTAAAAATAACAATACTGGGGGGGGGGCGGGGGGGGGGGGGGGGGGGGGGGCGGGGGGGGGGGGGGGGGGGGGGGGGGGGGGGCGGGGGGGGGGGGGGGGGGGGCGGGCGGGGGGGGGGGGGGGGGGCGGGTTTTTTTTTTTTTTTTTTTTTTTTTTTTTTTTTTTTAATTTATTTATTTATATATATTTTTTTTTTTTTTTTTTTTTTTTTTTATAATTATTATATATATATATATATATATATATATTTTATTTTTTTTTTTTAATTATTATATATATATATATATATATATATATATATATATATATATATATATATATTTTTTTTTTTTTTTTAATAGCCCAATTTAGAGAAAAAATCAAGGAAAAATCTGAAAAAAATGCCAAAAATTGGCCAAAAAATTCTAAAAAAATTCTGAAAAAATTCTGATGAAATTTTCTACATGTTGAGCCTAAAATCCTTCATCAAACCACAGAGACCCTCCATTTATTCCTCAAATTGGGCAATAAAAAGACCTCGGAAAGGGATAAAAATTGCTAGAAAAATGCTAAAATTGCTAGAAAATTTCCAAAAAAGAGCTTGCTTGGCCGTGGTTTTGAAATATTTTCTAGGTTTTCTAAAAACACCAATAACAAAGATGAAATGGATAAGGAAAACGACTAAAACTGAGCAAAATATGATGAGAAAGTTATGTACAACCTGGACATATTTGGCAGTTCCAGGTGATCCATACGTCATTAAGTGTGTTGATGATAGGCCTTCAACCTTGAAATGTTGACCAGTGGCAAGGCCTCTCCTTTCAGCGTCTCTAACTCCACAGCTCCCAAGTTTAGCATTGTTTTGACTCTATAAGGTCCTTCCCAATTTGGAAGCCATTTTCCTCTCAGTTGTGTATGAAGGTGAGGTCTATGGAGAAGAACCAACATGCCTGCTTCAATGTTGTTGTTCCACAGGTGTCGATCATGTGCCTCTTTCCTCTTCATCTGAGTCTCGATCAATTGTTTTGTTGCTAGGAGACGAATCTCCTCCACTTTATGTAGTGCCCCTATTCTCTGAGAGACATCACAGTCTTTTTTGCCCTGCATGTATGCTATCTTAGGTGAGCCATGAAAAAATTCAAAGGGCTCAATGGGCAATATTCCATAAACCAGTTGAAATGGAGAATATCCTGTGGCCTCTTTGTAAGCTAACCTGTATGCCCATAGGGTACCTTGATAAGCAATGCCCCAGGAAGTGGGTTGTAACATACATTCCTTCCTTAACATTGAGATCAAAACTTTATTTGTCGATTCAGCCTGTCCATTGGCTCTTGGATAGTAAGCACAAGAAGTCCTATGTAGAATTCTATACCTGTTAAAAATTTCCTGCAGGACCTTATTGACAAAATGTGTACCTTGATCTGTACAAATTTCAAATGGGCATCCAAACCTGCAAATGATGTTACTATAAATGAAATCGGCAACAGTTTGGGCAGTGCAGTCGGGGGAAGCAATAGCTTCAGCCCACTTGGTCGCATAATCGGTAGCTATCAAGAGATATTTCTCTCTTTTTGGAATTGTCGGAGGATAGATGGGCCCTACAAAATCCAGCCCCCACTTTTCAAATGGTTGCCAGGAAGTGGAAACAATCAAGGGGTTATGTCTCTGCGTTGTGGGCTTAGGTCCACACCTCTGGCAAACGTCACATGCCTTTCCCCATTCATCTGCATCCTTAAATAGTGTAGGCCACCATAGACCAGCATCTAATATCCTCTGACTCATAATATGCCCTGGAAGGTGCCCACCACCTGGTCCTTCATGTGCAGAGTGAAGGACTTTCCTCACTTCTTCTTTCTCCAAGCACTTCCTAAGTCTGTCATCCTTTCCCTGTCTATATAATTTATCTTCAAGGAAGGTGTATGGTCTGCTCTTGAGTAGCAATCTCTTCCTTTGCACAGCACTAGCCTTTTCTGGATACATCCCTGTTTTAATGAAATTCTTGATATCATAATACCAACCTTGGGCCTGGACAGCAAACAGATGAGCATCTGGAAAATCATCATTGATTCCACTAACTTGCTCCATCATGTTGATTCTGGAAAGGTGATCCGCCATAACATTCTCTTTACCTGGTCTGTGGACCACAGAAAAATCGAACTCTTGGAATAACAATAACCACCTCCATATTCTACCAGTGGCTTGTGGTTTGTTGAGCAAGTACTTGAGAGGTTGGTGGTCAGTTATAATAACGAATTTTACTCCCAACAAATAATGACGAAATTTTTGGACCGCAAAAACCATTGCTAAGGCTTCCCGTTCAGTGGTGCTGTAATTCCTTTCAGCCTTAGTCAAAATTCTACTAGCATACTGAATTGGTCTGTCCATCTTAAATTTTTCACTAGGTTGTGTCAAAACTGCCCCCACTGCATAGGCACTGGCATCTACATGTATATGAAAGATTCTTGACCATTCAGGTGTGATCAAAATAGGAGCAGACACTAACCTGGACCGCAATGTTTGATATGCTTTTTCTTCCTCTTCTTCCCATTTAAAAGGTACTTCCTTACCTGTAAGTCTAGCCAGAGGTCTGGCTATCTCTGCATACATTTTAATAAACCTTCTATGGTATCCAGTATGCCCCAAAAAACTCTGGATCTCTTTAGGGGATTTAGGTTTAGGCAACTTTAAGATAGAAATGATTTTGTCAGGATCCGGGGCCATACCTTTAGCTGACACCACATGTCCTAAGAGAGTTCCTTCTGTCACAAGAAAATGACATTTGTTTGGATTGAGCTTTAACTTAGTTTCTCTGCATCTTTTGAAAACATTATGCAGCTGCCTCAGATGGTGGTCCAAACAATCTAGAGGAGTTTCTTTGTGAGATCCTGAAAACGAAGAGAAGTCATCCATGAAGATTCTAAGTGATTCCAGCAATAGGGGGCCAAAGATGAGATTGACCGTTCTGTTAAAGGTGGCTGGGGCATTTCTGAGCCCAAATGGCATTTTTACATACACATATGTTCCCCAAGGTGTGATAAAAGCAGTCTTTTCTCGATCCTCTGGGTGTATTGATATTTGATTATAGCCACTGAATCCATCCATAAAGCTATATAAGGCATGCCCAGCTACTTCTTCAATGACTTGTTCTGCAAAAGGCATTGGGAAACCATCTGGAATGGTCACCTTATTGAGTGCTCTAAAATCAACACAAATTCTGATTTTATGAGTATTCTTCTTTGGTACTATAACCATAGGGGAGAGCCACTCTGAGTGTTCTACAGGAATGATGATTCCTGCATCCTCCATCTTCTGGATTTCCACATAGACAGCTTCAGCATATTTTGGGTTAAGTCTATAACTCTTCCCTCTTATAGGTTTTGCTCCATCAACCAGAGGGATTCTATGCTCTCCATAAGTTGCAGGCACTCCTTCTAAGTCTTTATAATGCCAAGCAAAAACATCTATATATTTGGTCAAGAATGATTTTACCTTTTCAAGGAGCCCTGGGTGGCTCCACAACCAAGTGGCCACCAAAACTGGCCGATCATTGTCTTGATTGCCTAATTGTATTTCTTGGACAGGATTTCTCTCTACCAGAGTATCCTCCTTCTCCTCTCCTTCCTTGTCTTTGTCTTCTAGCTTTTCTTGCATTGCTTCATAAGCAGGGGTGTTTTGGATTTCAATCTGTTCTTCCTTATCCTGCATCCAACCTGCAGGTATTTCTTGAATTGGAAAAGAACACTCTTCACTAGAATCTTTTACCTTGCCTTTATCTTTATTAACTTCATTTTCTGTAGTAGTCATATCCTCCTCAAAAATGCATTTGAGGGTTGTCTTCCTGCCCCTTCTGTGGTTTGTAATGGGCTCTCCCAATCCATCAACCTGGACTTTTTCCTTATCTTCATCATAACCTTCAATTGTACAACAATTATTAAGAAAAATTCCAAAACAAGAGGAAGAGTTGCCTGCTTGGAGCCAATTTAGAATATCCTCTTCTTCCTCAAAATCTATTTGGGGTTGATCCTCCAATTCTGTTTCCATGCAAATGCCAACTGCTTGCATCATGCTAGTGTTTCCTTGATTATCTGGGCCCTCTTCTAAATGAATCTGTGTCAGCTCCTGCCCTTTCTTTTGTACCCACATAGTATCCTTGCCCCAATCATGAATGACACTTGCGTGCCTCAGCCATGGTCGTCCAATTAAGAGAGGAAATCCTCCTTCAACCTGGGGTAATCTTAAAACCACAAAATCCAGGATGAATAAATTACCCTGTACTTCAAGTGGAACTTTTGGGATTACTCCCAAGGGCCTTACTTTGCTCTGATCTGCCAAAGTGACAGTGAAATTTGCAGGCCTTGAAGGGTGGAGTCCAATTCTTTTCATTGTATGTTCAGGCATCAAGTTAATGCCAGAACCACCATCCACAATAACTCCTTTAAATTCATGACCCTTGATAGCTACTGTCAGCCGAGGACTTTTATAATCTGTAAGGGGTGCTTCCCTTACAATTTTTCCTTCATGTACAACAGCAGTCGTTGCCACCAAACTTGTAGTGGAAGCGTCATCAATTATCTGCAAGAGTTCTGACCTGAACTTCCCATCCATCATTATTAAATCAAAAATACTAACCTCCTTTTTCATGGATTTGAGCAGTCTGGAGGCTTCTGATTCCTTAAGAGCTTGGGCTCCATTTGACTTATCCAACTCCTCATGAGCCCTGCTGAATGCATGTCCAATGGCATTACTGGTACCTGTGTAATTTTCCTTTTGCCTTGTGTCTGCACTTGTGGTGGCTAGGTCTTCGGACACACCTTTGTCTCTGTTTAATCCATTAATCAATGATTCTTGACCCATGTCCACTGGAGCCTTCCCCTTGCTTCTTGTCTGCACAGTAAAAGAGTCAATTTCTTCTAACTGCACCACCCTGGTAGATGGTGATGGCACCTTAACTTGATTTGCCATTTCTTCTTCCTTCACAGAAATCATTTGGATATGGGGCCCTGATGAAGAGGCTTGATTCTTAGGACAACCATATGTATAATGGTCTCTGGCCTCAGGGCAGTTCCTGCAAGGGGGTGCATTCTCTGGTAGGGTGCACCTACTTTGGTAGTGCCCACATTCTCCGCACCTAAAACAGATTATTGGCCTCCTAGGCCCATTTCCAAAATTATTCCTCTGTCTAGGGTTATAGTTGTTACCTTGATTTTATGCAGCCATCACATTTGTGGTTGTTGGGGGTCCTCCTTGGGTCCAGTATGTCGTTGCAGGCATTCCTCTTGATTGGCATTCATGGGCCTCATGGCCAACCTTCCTGCATAATTGGCAAGTTACACTTAACAAAGGGCACTCACTTACTATATGCCCTTGTTTGCTGCACATGGAACACCAAAGACCACTCTTGATGCCTCCTCCTTTGAGCTCCTGCAACTCCTGTCGCAGCTGAGCTAATTCCTCTGCCTGGGCTTCCTCTTCCTTTTGGAGCTTGAGTGCTTCAATCTCCCTTCTCAATTGAGCCACAGCAGTCTCCTCCTCTTTGTAGGGCTTATTTCTCTTTAAGCCCTCCAACTCCCTCCTCAGCTGGGTCACTGGATCCTCCATGTCTGTACCATATGTTGGTGGTGAAGAAGTTGTCCCATATTGGTGCCTTATTTGCTCCAGTCTTGTAGCCGTGGTGATGAACTCCTCTATGGAGGCTGTAGGTAATACTAATTCCTTTATTTTGCATTGAGTGGCTACTGGTAGGGGCTTGGCTAACCATTTCTTGACAAAAAAATCATGGGGTGGATCTGGTAGTTTGGCCATTAGTGCTTTGGCTCTGGTCACAAATTCTGGGAACTTTTCTTCTGGACCCAATCTCAAGTTCTCTAGCTCTTCTATGATAATCTCTGCTGTGTTCCCCTGCTGGAATTGATTTCTAAAAGCATCCTTCATCAAATCCCAAGTGGTAAAGTGGTTTTCAGCAAACTGGCTGAACCACTTGTCTGCTAGTCCTTCCAATGTGGCTGGGAAGAGTATCAAGAAAGCATCTTCCCTACCCATTAGCCCCCTAGTCTTACATAATGCAAGAAATCGTCGAATGTGCTCATCTGGGTCCTCCTGGGCTAAACCCCTGAAGGAGGGAAATTTTATGTTTAATCTGGAGAGCAAGATTTCTAGGTCCACCTGTCCTGCCATGCTTCCTACCGATGAAGTCGATGAAAGTGGACTCGATGATCTTCTGTTCGTCTTTCTTCTTGTCTGCTTGCACTTGATTCTCAAGGTTTGTGACCGGGTCGCGGTCATGAGCTATTCATAGTCCACTTAAAATGAGACACTTGATAAAAGTATGTACCTTTTGGCCCACTGGAGTAATGTTGTCGACACTGACACTGGAATATTGTCCTCCAATGGCAATATATAGTCTCCTATGCTCAAAGCTCCTTGGAGTCCCACCGGGTGTGCCAAATTTGTTGGGGGATTCTTTGACAAGAAGGAGTTTGAGGGTTTGTAGGAGAAAATGAAAAGACCAAAAGAGAAAATACACTTTGGAAGTTTCTGCCGCTTGATTACAGTAAGAAAAGTACAATGTTTGAAATACAAGATACACCAATACCTCTGTGCACAAACCCACAGAGTGCCCAATTACAAAATATCCAATATCCCAATGTCCTTTTGCTGCCGACCTCCTCTGCAACAGACCTCCACCTGCTTCAAGCTTCTCCTTGTGCACACCTTGCACCAAGCTTCCACAAAGGGGGAGGAGTGAATACCTGCTGTCGGCAAGCGTGCACTGCCAAAGGACCTTGAGATACTTGGGGGAACTATAGCTTAGCACTTCTCTGCACCAAAATCCCTGGTCACTCTCTATGCACCTTGCACTTCCACTTCTGTGCGACGTACTCTGGTGTCTCTTGCACTTCCCTCTCTTGCTCCACTTAGCCTATGCTCTCTTGCTTACTCTCACCTTGGTCCAAGAATAGTTCTTCCTTGATTTTAGTGTGTCGATCACGTACGCTCCTAACTGCAAGTGAATCTTGGTGCTCCCTTTGATGTTCCAAGATTGCTCTCCCAAGTGGCAGCCAACTACTCACTGTTTTGTCCTGTAGTGACTTTAGTCTAAAACCAAAAAATTTTAATGGGGGGCCATACTTTCACCTGTGCGTACACTTTGCCGCTTCACATGCCTTCACATTTCCTTTTAATTCTTCACTTTTGCACATAAGGGGGGTTCACCTGAACCTTCCAAAACACTTTAAAACACACTTTGAACCTTGGGGAAATTAGAGAAAATACCTCTGCAACCTGCAACCCACTTTCTCCAATTTACCCTTGGTGGACAATTAATTGTGCACCACCCGTGCACTTTGACACCTACACTTGAGCACTTTGACTTTTCACCAGTTGACTTTGACCATGACCTTGTTGACTTTGAATAGTTGACTTTGACCTTTTGACTTTGTCTACAGTTGACTTTGACCAACATGACTTTTATGGGCTCAACAATATTTATAGGTGATTTTGGTGCACCTCCAATTTCTCATGAAACCACTGCCAACTTGATATGACTAATGCTGACTATGCCAACAAATAGCCACAGGACCAACATTTCAATGCAAGTACATCCCCAAAATTTTAGGAAGACCTATTGTTCAAGGTTGAACACCACCTTTGATACCACGCAATAACACCACCACCATGGGAAGAGCACACTCACCACTACTCACAACTAGAAAATAGTTCCGAGACATTTTTGGGGTTTGAAAACACTCCATGACAAACCACACTACTGATTACTACCACATCCTCATCCATTATCCCCATACAACCACTAGTTCCGTCTACAATCACTTCTCCTCCACCAACTATACACAACAATTACAAATTTTCCATCATCCTCAAAAATATCCATCCCCATCCTCAAACCATGAGTTTCCTCTACATCCCTTTTGGATATTTGAACTTCACATTGTTTATCAATAGCCCAACCTATACAAACCCCACCAACTCTTTTTCTTAGAGTTTCACATAATCTGATTCCAATATTCCACTTTTACGAGTGTTCACACCCCCTCTTCCAACTTCAACACGACCCCCTTTACATTTCCAAAACACTTAGCTCCATTTGTACATATGAATCAATTTACTCCTGATTAGGCATTGAAAATGCCTTTGCTCAAACACTAGCATCCACACATTCCTATCCCCTTTGCATTTCCAAAACACTCAGCTCCATTTGTACATATGAATCCAATTTGTTCCTAATTAGGCATTGAAAATGCCTTTGCCCAAATGAATAATTGTATGAATCAAATTTGAGAGCATTACCTTGCTCTCGTTTATCTTAAGGAGACTATACAAGCACAAGCCATAATTTCATAGACCCAATTCAATGTGCTTATGGTAGAGAACACATTTCTTAATCCTCAATATACCACTCTCAAGCATGCTCACATCTTACTATAGGAACAATTAGAAGAACAAGATAAAGAAGTTGTACAAGAACTCGAAGATAGTTGTTTGTCTAGATGGAGCAAAATCTGAAACTTAACCTTAACATAGAATTGCTAACAATCTATTTAGTGATAGCATATGTTGGAAGCAGTCAGAGGCACAGTCAGAGGCACAGACGACATGGAAGCATGTAAAGACGGAGCAGGGAGCCAGTCGGATTATTTTTTAAACAATTATGTTTTTATTACCTCTTCAAACATCCAACAGTGATTTTCATCACTCTTGTAACATATGTAATATAGACAAAACCCCATTTTGTAATCCATAGCTCCATTTTGTGCAAGCCGAGGAGTCCTCGAGCTTGAGGAGCTTAGGTAGAATGCGCGTACCAATTTTCGTTATTTTTAGACATCGTTTACCCTTCCAAATAGCCTCTAGGACCTATTTTTTAACTATGCCGGTCATTAGATGTGAAACCGATCAAAACTAGTCTAGAAACTATAAAAAGAGCTAGAGAGCTCATTTTTGAGGTTGGTTCATTTTAGCTTGTTTGAGATTAGAGCTAGTTTGAGCTTGTAAGAGTGTTCTTGAGTAATAGAGCTAATTTCCTACCTTCCATTGTGTCTTGCTTGTCTCTTCATTGTGTGTGTATGTGTGTGTGCATCTTTGTGCTTCTCACCTTCACTCTCACATCATCTCACATTCACGATCTTCATATCACTCCTACCTCTCCCGCGGATTGACATTAAGGAGGTGAAGTTTCTTAACGTGGTTCTCACCATTGTGCTAGAGCAACACCAAATTTGGCGCCGTTGCCGGGGATCGAGTCTAGGACGAATGTGTGATGGTAAGAGTATAGCAAGAAGTGGCGTTGGAAGGTAAAAATTTCAGTTTTTGTTGTTGTTTTTACTTAGTTTTTAGTGTTTTTCACCTTCCCCATACTCCATCTTCATCATCGCATCATCATCTCCATTTCCAAAAAAATCAGAAAATTCACCATATCCACCCATTCACCTCATTTCCCCTCATTTGTGCATGCGAGAGAGCGAGAGAGAGTTTTTGCGCTTGTATGCACTTGTGTTTTCTTGAGTTTTCTTGCAGGTACAGAGCTTCAGAGCATCAGGAAAGCTTCCAAAAGGTAAAAAATGTACTTTCTGTCAGAAATTTCCGACTGTGTCGGACCATCGCGATGGTCCGCCAAGTTCGGATTTTGAGGTAGGCGACCACACCACGAGGTAGGCGACCCTTGCACATCTACGAATCCACAGGAGCATCTCAAAAAATCACTGTTTGGTGGACCATCGCGATTGGCTCAGACCATCGCGATTGTGTCGCACCATCGCGATAGGCTCACGCCATCGCGACGGCTCGGCCGGACCATCGCGACGGTTCATTTTTCGGACCATCGCGACGGTTCACTTGAGCCATCGCGACGGTCCACCTGGACCATCGCGATTGTTCAGCTGACCCCGGACCATCGCGATTGGCTCATGCCATCGCCACGACGGTGCCACGTGTCAAGATAGACCATCGCGACGGTTCGTTTTTCGGACCATCGCGACAGCCCAAAATCGGACCATCGCGATTGGCTCACGCCATCGCACTTGTGACCATCGCGACGGGTCACCCCGGACCATCGCGATTGTCCACCTTTGACCGTTGACCGCACCATCGCAACGGTTCATTTTTTCGGACCATCGCGACGGTTCGATTTTCACGCCATCGCGATTGTCCACCTTTGACCGTTGACCGCGCCATCGCGACGGTTCATTTTTTCGGACCATCGCGACGGTTCGATTTTCACGCCATCGCGATTGTCCACCTTTGACCGTTGACCGCGCCATCGCGACGGTTCATTTTTTGGACCATCGCGACGGTCCATTTCCACGCCATCGCGATCGTTCATTTTGGGCCATCGCGACGGTTCGACCTCACGCCATCGCGATCGTTCACTTCGAGCCATCGCGACGGTTCGCCTTTTCGGGCCATCGCGATTGTCCAAATTCCGCGCCATCGCGACGGTTCGCTCGGACCATCGCGACGGTCCCCGACCATCGCGATTGTGCACCCCCATCGCAAATTTTGGACTTCAATTTTTGACCAATTTTGAGGGTATTTTTGAGAAATTTTTGGACCATTAGACTCATAGGAGACCCCTTAGCTCATATTGGAAGGAAAACCTGATTGTCAGTTTTTACCCCCCAGGGCCTGAACGCTCATAACTTTTTCATCCGAAGTCCGTTTTTTGAGCTTAATAGCTCATTAGAAAGCTATTGACGAGTACTACGTGACCTCAACTGTTTTTCTCTTAAAGGATACGCCTATTTTGAGATAAGCTAATTTGAGGTTCACTCATTCAGGGACTAGAAAGCCAAGGGGCACACATTGAAAATTTGGGCAAAAACGAGAAGGGACTTAAAGGGTATATATACTCAAGTGTTCGATCATCCTGTGAATTGGTCTAACATTGGAATTTTCCAGGTCTAGCAAAGGACAATCAAAGGCAACCGAAGCAAGGCAGAGAAGACATCAGAGCTTGGGAAGCACGGCTTCTTGGGCAACAGGGCATCAGAGCAACCAGAAAAGCCGACTCGAGGTTGGAAGATTACTCAACCCCCTCAGTCAATTCTTAGCTTAGGCTAAACGGTAGTTGTGGATTAACGACGATAGGAACGCCTCAAGTTCAAGATACCTAATTCTATCAAGTTTAAGACTTAAAGTAAAGGTGTGTGTGACGCGAAAACCTAAAGAAACGAACCTAAGTCTGACGGAACGAGAACTCAAAATCATCACGAAAGTCGAATTCCTGACGCATATATTAAGACAAGAATCCAAGGAAAAGAAAAATTAAGAAGAATCAAGAGAATAATCACAAAGGACCATTGACGATCTAAGTATGTAATTGAGTGAGCAAGGAAGGAAATTAATGAACCTTAGATCAGGGAGACACATAGGTAAGTCGGACCGACGAAGCCTTAGATCTTCAGAGGCAAGTGTAAGAACTACTGCTCGATCGTGGGCTTAGCAATTGAATAGTAATTACCCCAACGAGAGCTCAGACACCAGCGGATCAGAGATGGCACATAGCATAGATAGACCAGAAGGAGGGTCTAATGTAGCATACTTAGAAAGACCAGAAGGACCCTATAGAACGCAATTAGAGTTTCTCCGAACCAACCGATTAGGTGCTCGCATCTATGAAGATGGTTTGCGAAGGCAAGTGGTGCAACTGCACAACCCTGATCAACCCATTGGATTGGAGAGACCAGTGGTGAAATTTGAGAGAGACGCCTACATAGACAAGGAAGGAACCATGTACGTCCTAAGTACACAGCCAAATGATACTAATGAGTTTGGCACAATTCTATTAGAGGCGGAAGTGAAATTTCAAGGAAAAGAACCGTTAGAAGAACCTAGAACACCCAGAGGGAAATCCGTATTAACAAGAGTACTCATCCCAGAGTGGATCCCTCAAGATAACAGGAGTATCGAGTTGTTGGTAAATAAAGAGACCGATGAAGCCTTTTGGAGGTATAGAAAGGAACAGCCTAGTGAGGTAGGTATCATCACTATATACGAGTTCAAGGACCCGGATACACCTGGAAAGGTTGTATACCTGGATGAGACTTCAGAAAGAGTCTTTGTGGTACCCGACCGCGCTAAAAACCTATACACATGGAGAGGAGAATTGGTATTCCCTCCATCTAGAACAAACGTGAATACAAGTCAACAAGGGGCAGGAACATCCTCGGCCCATGGAAATCAAAGAGAGGGAAATAAAGAAAGACCCGAAGTAAGCTTCACTCATCCCATACGGAGAGATAGAACAACCACAGACACTAATAGAGTGGATAGACGAAGAGATCATGGAATCCCAGGTGGTAGAGATGATTTTCCTCTACCTAGACCACGTGAACACGCAAGAACATTGAGACCCACACAGTTAGTAAAATCAATGAAAAATTATTTTGATGGGACAGGAGATCCCTATGATCATGTCGCAGAATTCAAACAAGTACTAAGAGCGGAACAAGTCGAAGACATGTTCACGCAATACAACGCATTTGGACTAACGTTAAAGAATACAGCTTTAACTTGGTTCCAACCATTGCAACAAAGGCAATTTAGGGACATCCATCACTTTTTAGAGTCATTCATTACTGAATTCTCTAAAAGTGGGGTTAGACATGACACGTCTTCGTTGATTCATAGTTTTAAGCAAACCCCTCAGGAAACAGTAAGACTGGCAGGTCGTAGATTCAGACAATACGTTGAGCGATGTCCAATGCAAGAGCTACCCTCACAAGCCAAACAAGTATCACTGTTCCTAGATGGCTTGTTGAGCACTAAACTACGCTCTTATGTGTACCTAAAAGAACCCAGAACGCTAGAGGAGTGTGTAAGAATATGTATAGACATTGAGGACAACTTAGGAGACGAGTTGGAACTCTCAAAGGTCTATAAGGACTCAGACTGTTCATCTCTAGCATCCACGAAATTCTCTAGCTTGATAGAGGACCTAGCAGAGAAAGTGGCCCAGAAACTAGGAGTTTCTAGTAAACCTAGGGAGTTTACAAACAAGCGTTGTTACACCTGTGGTGGTGATCATATGGCAAATGTGTGTCCCAATGCACCACAACCACAAGCCAACCCTAGCGGCCAATATTGTACAATTGAAAGAAGATACACAAATCATACGGCTCAGGACTGCCCATACAACAAACAAACCGTAAGGCAGAACTACCCGCAAGCATACCAACAACCAGGTAGATATCAAGGCCATTACAATGCTCAGCCTCATTACTATAGGCCTCCTCAGAACTACCCATACCAGGCTCAACAGAGACCTCAACCTGTCTTAGCTCAGCAGCCACCACCACCAGCGAATGTTATCACAGTCAAATACGCTGCTGCAGAAGAGAACCTAAGTAGGGCCTTAGTGCCTTCTTCACCTTTGATCACAGAAAGTGACCCGAACTCAAACAGTTTTGACTCTACTCATGTAACTAGTCCACCCGCTTATTACACGGAGTCACCAGAACATGTGGAGACATATCATTATGATAGTCCACCAATGGAACCAAGTTGGGAGCCCGACTATGCTCAGGTGAGATACACCACCCCAAACCCACGGCCCCAATTGAGACAACAAAGACCACAGGGCCCTAGAGGACCATGCTTTAGGTGCCAAGGAGATCATTTTATAAAGGATTGTCCACATCCTCCCATAACAGGACAATCACCGTACTATAATATCCAAGGCTTTTGTGCCGATTGTGGCAAAGAGCACATAATCAAAGATTGTCCTAAGAACCCAGTTAATGCTTCGAGTGTGACACCGATCAATGTGATAGGTATTGTGAAGAACGTAGATGGATCCAACCCTACCTACGTGCCTATCCAAGCTATAACAAGAGCCCAGGCGCTCTTACAGAACCAACAGCTTAATCAAGAGAAGGTAGCTGGAACCAGTGAAGTAGCAGAATCTAGCAGTAAAAAGACAAAATCTTGGAAAGATTCTCGAGAAAGAATTAAGAGAAAATGGAGTAAAAAGATAACTGAGTTGGAAGGAAGTTTAAAGGAATCTAGAGCCAAAATCCAAGAATTGACCTCACAAGAACTAAATCAAGAGAACCCAGCTCAGAAATCAGGATCAGTGTTAGCGGAACCCATACCGGAAAATCTAGACATGATGTTTCGTGCATATGAGGCTAGATTAAAAGAGGGACCTCAAGTAGCTGAAATGAGTAAGAATTACCCTCGAGCTGATCTGGAAATTGAGAGAACTAAACTTTGCATGAAGATGGTAGAATTAGCACAAGCTTTGTTCGAAGCCTCTAGATATCTTAACTGGAATAACATGGCAAAACCGGAGTTACACTTCCAAGGACTAATGGAGAGGCTAGAATACTTGATAGAAAGCAAAGAGAAAAAGGATCAGCATAGGAATCCTATTGTCCCAGAGACACAGGAAAGGAATGCACCATCCCTGTCTCAAGTACCCAATACAGAAAGTCAAGACAATTTGTCTTCTATACATAGGTACTCACATGAATTTTTGAGAGAAATCCAAGAAGAGAAGTGGAGAAATGAACAAGAAACTCATCCTCCTATTCAAGAAATAGATGATTTGCAGGAGCAATTTCCCCAAGATATTCCCTCGATTTACGATGATGTAGAGGAAGAACAACTGAGTGATCACACAGGCTTTGAATCGAATTCTTTACAAGAATTACCTCAGTTCACAGGACCTTGGGAAGCAAAGTCTATTAGTATGAGAGCACCCACGATAATAGTGAGGAATGAAGAATCACTAATCCCTAGAAACACGGAAGTGATCAAGAATACTAAGGTACAATGTAATCTCACTTTAGAGGAGCTATTAAAGGTAAAACCAGAATTGTGGAAGCACGTAGCAAATCAATTCCCCGAGCTTGCTACCACTCCCTCACAAATAGGATCACAAGATAAGGTACCAGAGATACCTGTAGAAAAGATTGGAGATGTGAGCGAAGGAGAGGAAGGTAACACTTATCTTCCAATAACCCATCAGGGCTACACCACGAAAGCCATCTTAGATTCAGGAGCAGGAGTAGCCATAGCTACCACCGCTTTATGGAAACGTTGGGGTAAGCCAGCATTAAGACCCACCAGGATGAAGCTACAAATGGCTGATGGACACATAGAAAAACCATTAGGCTTACTAGAAGGAATATCTCTCACCACTTGTGGTGTAGAATTTGAGCATACCTTTGCCATTTGTGACTTTGCAAAAAACCATGCTTATGAGATGATATTGGGACGACCATTCATGCGTCAGTTGCAAATTGTACAAGATTGGGGAACTAATTCTTTGTACTTGCAACATTTAGGAGTGACCACAAAAGTCAACCTTAAAGACTATTCACATAGAGACGTACCCCCAATACAATGGAATACCATCCATAAGACACCAGTAGAAACAGAATCCGTGCACTCATTAGAATCCGATCCTTCTTGGTTGCACGAGGATACTCATTTATGGATGTGTAAAGTAGCCAAACAAGAGGAAGAAAGGTTAGAAGCCAGGACCTTAGGTGCAGAACAACATCCACGGACCCTACAAGATCCAGCCTATGCACCAGTAGTATTCCCAGACGAAGAGTTTTGAACCCCATGGTTGGGCAGAAATCCTAGCAACCATGGATGTAGCCATCAATGAAGAACAATGGACACCCCACTGTGATGAGGATGGCTATGACATTTCAGTTTTCACTATAGAGCCAATCATGTGCGATGCGATTTTAGAAGAGTGTGAACCTATCACAGATGCATTTGAGGATGCAAGCGATTTTGATTTAGAATCAATTATCATGGACCCACCCTTTGCATCAGAGGAAGAATATTTTTACGAAGTAGACTCACCCTCAGACATGAGGAAGTTATGAAATGACGTAGAATAGCCACTCAAGTGACTAATAAAAGCGAAGGCAAGAAAAGAAAGAAGAAAGAAACCATGTCCGAAGAAGAAGCATCTTTATTGAAGTACCCGGAGAATTTCAAGAAATATGAAATTGAAGATAGAAGAATCATGGTACGGATGCCCAATAGAAAGGTGAATGACGGAAAAGTATATGATAACCGAGAGAAAACCAAGAAAATAATAGTGGCCATAGAAGGAGAAGAAGAAAAATGTACATACATAGGGCATGATTTGACCAGTTTGACGAAGAAGAAGAGCTAGTTGCCCTATTGCGCGAATATAGAGATGTTTTTGCTTGGAGTTACAAGATTTAAAAGGAGTAAGATCCAGATATAGTTTCTCATAGAATCCCTATGACTCCAGATGCAAAACCGACTAAACAAAAACCATACACGTACAATGATAACTACGCTGCGAAGATTAAAGAGGGAGATAAGATCGGCTGATAGAAGCAGGATTCATTTACGAAATTGAGCATACCGAATGGGTATCCCCCATTGTGGTAGTGCCCAAGAAGAATGGAAAATTGCGTGTGTGTATTAACCTTAAAAAAAGTTAATGCCGCCACGATTAGAGAAGTTATCCACTTCCTATCACAGAACATCTATTGGAAAGAGTCGCTGGCAAGGAAGTTTACAGCTTTCTTGATGGTTTTCGGGCTATAATCAAGTAGCCATTGCTCCAAAAGATCAACACAAGACGGCTTTTGCCACTGAATGGGGCATATTTGCATTTCGTGTAATGCCTTTTGGCTTAACAAATGCACCCGCCACTTTCCAGCGACTCATGTGTCATGTGTTTAAAGAATTTTTACGCAAAAGCTTGGAAGTTTATGTCGATGACATATGTGCTCATTCAAGTGTAAGACAGACACATATCCCAGAGTTAAGGCAAATATTTGACAATGTCGAGAATATCAGGTTTGCTTGAACCCAGAAAAATGCGCTTTCATGGTTAGACAAGGCAAAATTCTAGGACACATTGTGTCAAAAAATGGAATCTCTACGGATGAAGAAAAGGTGAAGGTAATTGCAGAATTACCTAGACCAACTAATGTGAAAGAGGTACAGGCATTTATGGGCCATTGCGGCTATTACAGGAGATTCATACACATGTATGCAATCATAGCTAAGCCTTTGTACTCTCTTTTAACCAATTTTGAATGGACAGATGAATGTGAAAATTCATTCAATGAACTTAAACGACGCTTGTGCTCGGCACCTATATTAACAACCCCAGATTGGAGTAAGCCATTCCATGTACATGTGGACGCATCCAATTATGCCATAGGATGTGTGTTAGCACAACCCACGAGTGAAGGTAACATAGATCTCCCCATAGCCTACGCGAGCAGACAATTAAACGCAGCAGAAAGAAATTACACCACGACGGAACGAGAAGGATTAGGGATGATCTACGCAGTAAAGAAGTTCAGGCACTACTTGTTGGCCAACAATTCAAGTTCTTTACCGATCATCAAGCCCTATTATACTTAGTCAACAAACCATGTAACACGGGACGATTGATACGTTGGTTTCTATTACTCATGGAGTACGATTTCGAAGTAGTAGTCAGGAAAGGAAAGACACATCTTAGAGCTGACCACCTTTCAAGATTAACATCAGGAGAAGCTCCTCAAGGAGTAATGGATGATCTACCAGATGCATATTTGTTTAATCTTGAGATAGCACCAGAATGGGCTAAGCCTATAGTCCCTATTCTCACCTATGGACCCAAGAACCCTAGGATAAATATCAGAGAAGGAGAGATTACCAAGTCTCAGAGATACCAAATCTTAGCAGGAAACATATATAAACAGGATAATCAAAAGATTCTTGCTTGTTGTGTAGATGAATCAGAACATGCAAATTGGTTGCAATTAGCACACACAGGTGCCCTAAAGCAACATCATTCAAAACATAGAACACTACAGACTCTGCATAGACTAGGAGTATATTGGCCTTCAATGGAAGCAGACGTCTACAAGCTGTGTAAAGAATGCCACATTTGTCGTGAAAGACCACCAGTAGAGCATGCTACTTTATATCATGTGTCTCTCACACCAGACTGGAAGTGAACCTTTAGTGACATACTTGAGGACGAACACATTCCCTCAAGGCATGACCTTAGCTCGACAACGTAGTCTGGAGCAGGAAGCTCAAGACTATTCACTTATTGGCGATAATCTATACAAAAGAGGACGAGATGGATATCTAAGACAATGTGTTCATGAGAGCGATTATCTTAGCATACTAGAGACTGCACACCAAGGTGTTGCAGGAGGTCATTTTGGACCAGATAGGATAATCAAAGGCCATTCTCTTTGCAGGATTATGGTGGCCCACTCTTCACATGGATGCACATACCTATGTAAAGAGATGTGACGTGTGCCAAAGAACTCAGTTTCCTACTCGCAGAGACGAAATGCCATTGAAACCCCTGATGGGCGGACGTGCATTTTCAAAGTGGGGTATAGACTTTGTAGGACCCATCAACCCCCCTGCAAAAGGCACACATGCGGAGTACATTATAGTTGCGACAGATTATCTTACGAAGATGGGTAGAGGCAAAAGCCACGAAAAAGAATGATGCACACACAACTGCAAATTCTTATTTGAAAGTGTCTTTACAAGATATGGATTGCCTATAGAGATAGTGAGCGATCGAGGCACTCACTTTCTAAACCAAGTCATTGAATATTTGTTACAGGATTTTATGGTAATTCACAAGAAATCTGCACCATATCATCCTCAGGCCAATGGTCAGGCTGAAAGCACTAATAAGATCCTTTGTAACGTAGTGACAAAACTTGTGAACAACAAACGTTCAGATTGGGACAAACAGTTACACCACGCTGTTTGGGCATATCGAGTGGCCTACAAGACCGTACTCAATGCAACTCCCTTTCAGATGGTTTTTGGTCAGAATGCTGTGCTTCCCTTGGACTTCTTGATACCGACCCTTAAGGTTGCACAAGAACATCAGTGGACCGGCCATGAATTATCAGCGAGAATACTGGACTTGGAACGATTAGGAGAAACGAGGCTAAAGGCAGCAGCAGGAATATACGCAGCGAAGAAGCGACAGAAAGCATATTTTGATGCACATGTGAAAGATAAAGGCCTAAAAGAAGGAGATTTAGTTCTAGTGTATACACTGAAACAGCACGCACGGAAGTTAGAAAAGCGAGGTTATGGACCTATGATCATTAACAGACTCTCAACAAGTGGAGCAGTACAGTTAGCCACCTTAGAAGGAGACATAATGCCTAATTATATTAGTGGCTGTAGAGTCAGGTTGTATCAGGAACCTCTTACTGAGGATATGCTTAGACGACTCACGTTGGCAAAGAAGCGTAAGGAGGAAGAAAATAGAATACGAGCGGAAGCTCAGGCAGAAGCAATGGAACGCATAAAGCGCATGAAGCTAAGAAGACAAGGACTAGGGAGAGAACATTATAACCATCTGGAAACTACACCCAGATATCCCATGGCCATGTGTCAAGTAAAGTCAACCACTCATCCTAGTATAGTGGACAGGAGACCATTCATTACAGTTAGGCTAGAGCACGGCAACCCTTGCCAAGAGCTCAGGGCTTTAATTGACTCAGGTGCTGCGACTAGTGCGATTAGATGGTCCCACTATAAGGATTCAGGAATAGAAATGCGGCCAATTGAGGCATACCTCATAGGGCTAGGAGGCATGGAAACCCCTTGCATGGGTGAGGTGGACCTTCCTATCCTCATTAAGGATGTGACCATGACAGCGAAGCTACTAGTGTGCCATGATGACGACCTGATAGAACCCCTAATCCTTGGCCAAGATTGGCTATACGATCACTCAGTGGACCTAAATCTTAGACAAGGCTCCTTACAGATTGGAACCTTAGAACAGAAGCGAGTGATACCGCTTGACTTCCCTAATGGCATTCCGCCTGACGGTTGTGACCCTAGACCCTATGAAACGCATGCGACGGAAGACCGGAAGATCTTTAATCAGCTCAGTCACGTTACGTCTACACCGACCCACTCGGTCGTGGCTATAGACAGTTGTCAATCAGAAGGACGACAGGAGATCTTCCCTGGGACTTCCTGCAAACTAGAAGAGACAGCTACCCAACCGCAAGGGCAGATGGGCACAATTGGCGGTCAGGTGGGTTGCATCAGCGGCCAAACGAGCACACCATACTGCGGTGCTCATCCTTCCAAACTTGTTGCGGACTGGCCTAGATTAAAGTTAAATAAGGCATCACTTCCTAATGGGCAGGTCACGCAAGTCTTGGATCTCCCTTCTTTTCCAAAGCAGAGTGTCCATCCGACCTCTCAACTCGAGCAACAACTGAGTCAATCACGACGAAGGAACCCAGACCGACTGCAATATCGGAGGAAACAACAAGAAAGGCAGTTCAGGCCACCCAAAGGAAGCGGCACCAGACAAATGTGGGTGCCAAAAGGACAAAAAGCACCAAAGAACTCCAGCCAAGCAGAAATCGATAAAAAAAAGGCAGTACAGAAACAGAATCGATATCCACCATCCCCTCGACCTTCTTCTACAGGTCCGAGCATCCGACAAATGTGGATCGCCAAGAAGTACCTTACCCATAGACCCACACCCACGCAGATTTGGGTACCCAAACCATGTATCATAGCTCAAACCATAAGCCATGTAATATATAACCCCCACAACTCATTTCATCCCTCGATACCACCACACACGACACCACCCTTTGCCCCTCAGCAGAAACCCACCTCCCACTCCAAGATCCTTAGGAAATGGATACCGAAACGTGTCCAACCTTCTCCCCCTAACCCCATGTCTGATAAAACTACCCCCCCGACTAACATACAACCTCGTACTAAATCACTAACCTTTAAACCTTGTATAAATTCACCCACCATCATCACACATCACTCGTAATCTCATATCATCAAGAAATGTATGCATGATCTGAAACGTATAGGTGTCTAGAGACCTGCACTAGTGCTGCAAGAAACATTGCATCCATCGCATCACAGCACTTGGCTACACGGGTTACGCATCAGTTATGGAAAGGGATTGCGGTCTCACTTTAATGGGATCATAATTAATTTCCATGCTAATGTGTTAATCTTTTGTAGCAGATCTTTCTAATTAGAGCATCAGTCACCATGCAAACCGACGAAGGAACATCAAGAGCAGGCCCCAGTGTAGCGGCTGTGCCCCTCAACGTGCTACGAGCAGAGTCCCACCCGACTGCTCCACCGCCGGAATTTCAGGGATTTCCAGGGCCCATGCCTATCGACAACCCACCCATGGGTTACACCGAAAAGATACACAGGAACTCTCATTGGTTTCAGGGCCTTGCAGGACCCCTTGCGGACGCGGACTTTATATTTGAATCCTCTTTGACATTTGATGACCGCACGTGGGGAAAATACCAGTTTTTCTCCAGAGAGTTCGAAGCCCTACAGAGCACCCAGGATTTAACTCATGTTTGGGCCAGAGCAGGCTTCACAGAGTATTTCAGTGATCCTCTGCCCAAACCGGATTTTTACAGGTGCTATTACTTAATCACTACCCTACTGGCCTCAGAGAATAAGGACATCCCAGGGACCTTCATATTGCCTACTCTAGTAGATGATCCACCTTACAAAAGGTTTTACCTATCTAAGGATTTAATCAGAGCGGCCATCAAAATTCATGGCACCCACACACCCACAGATCGAGAGAGATTAATTCCAGAACCGATGAAACGTGGGGATGTCACGAAGTGGGAGGAGATTTCGGCAATTACACCTGAGCTGTCGAAGCCACTAAGGATATGCATGCAACATTTTGCGTTTCCCGCTCAGGACAGATTTACCATGCCCCATAAACGAATCTGGTTCGGATTGTATTTGGCATGCACGGGACCTCAAACTGTTGATCTGGCAAGCTGGATCATAGACCAAATGTATCTGGCACAGCACAGATGGGAGCGCAAGAAAGTACTTAATGGATGTTGTGCACTCACTAGAATTGTGTATATGTGCTTAGCATATGACTTGCCCATCGAGCGTGCATTAACAGGAGAAGAGCTGAAGGCATTCAAAGGAACGGCGAAGAAAGCCAGGAAGCCCAGTAGAACACGGGCAGGTAAGCGCATGAGAGGCACTATTCCTTGCCTTCAAGTGCCAGAGTCACCATCACCACAACCCTCTCCAACACAATCACCGACAGAAGCCGCTCCCACAGTGCAACCTATTCGCATAAGGTTGTCTAGACCAGTGGTCACGGAGGGCACTACAAGTACAGTTGCACCTGAGTCAGCTACAACCACAGAACCCACCACCACGACAGCAGAAGCTCCCACCACTATTGGTGCGGAAGCCTTTTCTTTCCCAATACCCCACATGGAGGCAGAACCAATAAACACAACATTCGATTTTGAGATGCCGGATGCATTCTCAAATGAGTTCCAGTTTTCAGAGGCACAGATGTTCTCTCAAGAATATGAACGCCCCAGTTACCCTACCACACCGCGGGACCTGCCACAGGGACAAGTTGTGTCGAGCTCTGATGACAAAAGAACAGCCACCGACGATGACGAAGGTGATGACGAAGCCAGCCAGGGCACGCATGATTCCCAAGAACAAGGACAGACAGACGGTCAAGACCAACAAACCGATGCACACGGTGACACCAGCACGCACGAAGAGGAGACTTTCGAAGCAGCAGCGTACACGCTGGCAATTAAGAAATTATATCGTACGATGGAGAAAGTCTGGGCACGGAAGAAATTGACGGAAGAAGAGAGCCAGGCCCTAATCGAACAAGAACTAGTCTCCGGAGGATTTGAAGAAGTCTACATCAGAGGGTTCAGAGAACTGGTCCAATCCATCGGCCCGGTCGAAGCACTGAGGTATTTACAAAGGAAGCCACTCCCCCAATATGACCCTCGCAGAGTTCGCCTGCTATCGAAGCCCGGTGAATATATTCGAGTTCCGGTAGGTGCTCAATCATCCCACCAAACGCAAGATGCACGCCTACGGCCGGAAAGATCCTTCACCGAAGAAACCATCCTAGTCGACTCCCCACCACATACTACCGTTGTACATACTACCACTATCCTTGAAATAACATCCACACCATCTACTCCTCTCTCACCTCATGTTTCACCAACCCATCCTGTATCCCCCGCACACCCTACTGCTCCTCCCACATCCACACCAGTTCACGGCAACATAGCCACCACCTTTGCCCCACCCATTCAGGCCGCCACGCCCGTACCCACCCCACCTCATCCACATGATAACCCCTTCATCCCTTCATCCTTCCCATCCTTTCCCCCACCTTTAAGACACCCTTTCACCTTTCTAACCCCACTAACCTTCTCACCAATTTCACCTCCTCAACCCACCATGACCCCTATTTCCCCGTTTCACCAAGCCGCTCCAACCATCCCCCCTGTAAACTACTCTACGTTTGTAAATCCCGTATTCACACCTATGCAACCACCCACAATCACACCACTTTTCACAGTCACAACATTAAACACGTCCAATGGCATGGACATATCACCACCCACCTCACCACCACCCACTCCACTCACAGCACCCTCATATTTAGGCACTTCACAATTTTCCACAATCACCACTGCATCCACAGTCCCAACCCCGCTCCCCATTCCCACTGCATCTACTACCACTGCATCCTCATTTAGCACTTCACTACTACTATCGCCCACCATAGACACCGCATTTTCAACACATGTTCGCATGCATGACGCAAGTCCGCGATGAGTTTGCATCACTCGGCACCAACTATCAATAGCTGCAGAAAACGACGAACGACTTACAAACGCAGCTTAATTTGTTATCAATTGAGAACGCCTCACTGAACAGCCGATACCAAGAGTTACGAGAGGCTTATCACAAGTTAGAAATAGAAAGTGAGGAAAAAAGCAAAGAGGCCACCGCGGATTTAGATAACCTACTTAGAGCCCAGACTGTCCGCAATGCGACGCTCACTAGAAATATGGGCTTACTAAGAAGACACTTAGCCGCAGCAAAAGAGGAGAACCAGAGACTCCAAGAGCAGAACAGAGAGAACTTGGAAGCGGCTTTAGATCATCCAGAACAGCCACTAAGTCCGAGCAGATTCAAGGCAATCCCATCCGAGTCGATGCGGATGCTGCTAGACGACCATGTCAGATTGCTCGAGGACTATGATCGTATGAACGAAGAACATCAAAAGTTAAAGGAAGATCACAAACTGCTACAACTCAGCGAACCAGCAACACAACAGGTACCAGTAGCAGCGGAATTACCAGCGCCTGTGGACCCTGCCCCTGAAGTTTTAGAGGAACTCAACGCACTCCGGGCCCAGGTAACAAATCTTGAATCTAGGATTGCCATCTATGAAGCACCACCAAGGCCAGACTCCCCACCTGAGCTACCAGCTGAGGAAGAAACCGTCACTATCCCGGTGGAGGAGACCTTCGAAGAGGCTTATGAACCGATACCCATCCCAGGCGGACGTGTCACGGTCGAAGGCCAGATGACCTACGAATTACCTACCCCCGCGTGGATGAAGACAGTAGAAGAACTCGGAACGACACATTCAGCCAGAGTAGAGGCCCAGCTACATGCTATGGCCATGATCGAAGAAAGAATATTGCAATCTCCCTACTTTGCTCAATTGGCCCCACGAAGGTATATATCCGGGCATGAGATACAATACAAACCGTACTTTATGCTAATGGCCGAATACCAGCTGGCCATAGAGAAGCGAACTGGCAAGAAGCCATCACATGCAACTCAATTTGAGCCTGAAGACTTGCCACTGGATGCGCAACAAGGTACTATTTATCAACCAGATTGGCGTACACGTCTTTTACAGGAGTACCCTGAAATGATGAGCACATGGGTTAAGGCACCTTTACATTTAAAATACAATCCGTGTTGGGGACCAGTGCCACGCCGCCGCTCCTGGACTGCCTTCGCTATCAAAGTACAAAACAATAAGCAGTGCCAAGATTGGCTGAATTACCCCTATTTTAAGCCACCCATCGAGTTACCAACTATTGGCTATATGATGGCTACAATCCGTCACTGGCTCCCTCGCTTGAGATATATGGATGATATAGCAGCGCATATGACTGTCAAGATTTTTGACATGATGCAAATGATATTTAAAGTCTTCCGGCGAGTCAAAGCACCACATGTTAACACCCCGGGCTTTGAGCATGGCAACTTGGATCTCGCATACGACATGAGTACAACGCCATCGCTCCGGGTGTGTTACGCCTGGCATTGCAGAGTCAAGTACTTACCGGCGTGCTACAAGCAGACATTTGAAGAGATGTTCACCACCGGATTTTGGGAATACCACTCTGAAGTGTTCATCAGCAGGCCGACCCACTTATTGCACTTATTTGCCTGTGAACAGTTGGTGTATTCCACGCATTACAGACTCCCACCACCCAATGAACCGCAACCTATCGACTGGGAGAAACTCGAGGCTGATCTAGCCCGAGGCATTCGTATATCAGAGCACACCCTCGCTCAAGACCTACTACCGAACTACATCCGGTAGACCGCACAACAAGGTTCTGTCAGGGACGACAGAAGCGAGAGGGAGGGGGGTGTTGGAAGCAGTCAGAGGCACAGTCAGAGGCACAGACGACATGGAAGCATGTAAAGACGGAGCAGGGAGCCAGTCGGATTATTTTTTAAACAATTATGTTTTTATTACCTCTTCAAACATCCAACAGTGATTTTCATCACTCTTGTAACATATGTAATATAGACAAAACCCCATTTTGTAATCCATAGCTCCATTTTGTGCAAGCCGAGGAGTCCTCGAGCTTGAGGAGCTTAGGTAGAATGCGCGTACCAATTTTCGTTATTTTTAGACATCGTTTACCCTTCCAAATAGCCTCTAGGACCTATTTTTTAACTATGCCGGTCATTAGATGTGAAACCGGTCAAAACTAGTCTAGAAACTATAAAAAGAGCTAGAGAGCTCATTTTTGAGGTTGGTTCATTTTAGCTTGTTTGAGATTAGAGCTAGTTTGAGCTTGTAAGAGTGTTCTTGAGTAATAGAGCTAATTTCCTACCTTCCATTGTGTCTTGCTTGTCTCTTCATTGTGTGTGTATGTGTGTGTGCATCTTTGTGCTTCTCACCTTCACTCTCACATCATCTCACATTCACGATCTTCATATCACTCCTACCTCTCCCACGGATTGACATTAAGGAGGTGAAGTTTCTTAACGTGGTTCTCACCATTGTGCTAGAGCAACAGGAACACATAAGTGTAACAAACCCCCTGGAGCAAATGATGTGAACACATATAGGGAGTGACATATCAACCCCCACAAGGTAATAAGCCTAAAGCTTTGTGAAAAACTTCCAAATTTTCCCGTGGAAGAGCTTTAGTGAATATGTCTAGCACATTATCTTGTGTAGTCACATATACCAAATCAATATCTCCCGCATGAAGGCGCTCTCTCACATAGTGATAATGCACCTCAATATGTTTGGTCCATGCATGAAACATTGGGTTTCGTGCAATAGCCAAAGCACTCTGACTATTAGTGAGAATATGCATAATAGCATCAATCTATATGCAAAGATCCATCAATAGGCATCTCAACCATATACACTCCACTGTAGCTGTGAAAACTGCCCTGTACTTAGCTTCACATCTCGATGTCACCACTCTAGGTTGCTTCTTACTCAACCAAGATATGCATGAGTCTCCAAGGAAAAAGCAATTACCACTAGTGGACACACGAGTATCATAACAACCAGCCCAATCACTATCTGTAAAAGCATGCAAGCATGCCTGAATATCTCTGCCATAAAAGAGACCTAAGCTCAAAGTGCCTCGAAGATATCTAAACACATGTTTCAACACTTGCCAATGCTTAGTGCAAGGGCTATGCATGAATCGACTAAACTGGGAAACTGCATACTGTATATCCGGCCTTGTGTTGCATGCATATATAAGACATCCCATAGCTTGATGATAAAGAGAAGTGTCAAATGCATCATTGGAATCCTCAATTGAGAACCTGAATCCTCTCTCAACTGGTGTGGAAACTAGCTTGCAATCCTCAAAGTCAAAATGCTGAAGTAGTTTTTCAACATACTTTGCTTGATGCATAACAATTCCAGCCTCAACGGATACAAACTAGATGCCAAGATAGTAGCTCAAAAGACCAAGATAAGTGGCATCAAAAGTATGCTGCAAATCAGCCATAAGAATGTCAAGTTTTGCATCACATGAGCCAGTCAAGAGTATGTCATCGACATAAAGAACAAGCACTATAAGATCATCTCCATTTTTGCCTACATAGAGTGTGCTTTCAATCGGACTACATGTGAAGCCAAGAGAAATCAAGTGCTTATGGATTTTTTCATACCATGCACGTGGAGCTTACGATACAAGGCTTTATGCAAGTGACAAACCATATGCTCTTTCCCTTTCATAGCAAAACTAGGAGGTTGCTTCACATAAACCTCTTCTTGCAAATCACCATTCAAGATGGTTGTTTTTATGTCTAGTTGATGGACTTTCCAACCTCGATGGGCAGCCAATGCAACCACGGTACGAATGGTAGTCATGCGTGAAGTAGGTGCAAAAGTTTTCTCATAGTCAATGGCATATTGTTGCGCATATCCTTTGGCAACCAATCTAGCTTTGTAGCGATCAATGCTACAATCAGATTTTCTCTTAATCTTATAAACCCACTTTGTACTAATGATATTCTTTCCTTTTGGCAATTCACATAACTCCCAAGTACCATTCCTATGTATGGAATCCATTTCTGATTTCATAGCACTCATCCATTGTGGATCATCACATGCATCTTCAAAAGAAAGTGGCTCTTCATTACATGTTGTAGCAATAAGAGAATAATCCACAAAATTACTTGATGCATGGTAAGAGCTTGATCTTGTTCTACCAAGTAAAGGTGCACTCAATTTGCTATCCTGCAAAGTTTGTTTCAACCACTTTGGCATAGTTTGAGCACTCTTGAGAGACATGCGTTCATTATGTAAAACATCTTCAATATTTATATCATGCATGGGCTGAATTTTATGCTCATTTTCAGCCATATTTTGACGCACATGTTCAGCCATATGTGGTTGGAAATTTCCAGTAGTTTTGGCAATTTTTGGCTGAAAAATTTCAGCCATGTTTGGCTCAAAATTCTTTTCATTATCAGCACTATTTTGCTGGAATTTTTCAGCCCTTTGAACCTCAGTTGGCTCATCTACATGGCCATAGTCAAGCACACCATTTTGGAACAAAGGCATGAGTGTATCGAGCACATCTTGTGAGCTAACTATTGGCTTTTTTTTTTGCATTCAAGTAAAGGGAAAACTAAATTTTCAGCAAATGCCACATCTCGACTCACAATAATTGTGTTCATCAATGGATGATACAAACAATATCCCTTACTTTCAGCACTATAACCAACAAATATACATTTATTTGCCTTGTCATCAAATCTCTGACGTTGTTGTGATGGCATAAGAGCATATGCCAAACAATCAAACACACGCATATGACTAACCATAGGCTTATGACCATTCCAAGCCTCATAAGGAGTAATGAATTTCAATGCTTTTGTAGGGCAGCAATTCAACATATAGTTTGCACACATGATCGCTTCCATCCAAAAATTATCAAGAAGATGCTTTCCTTTAACCATACATCGTGCCATTTCAAGTAGAGTTCTATTCTTATGCTCGGCAACGCCATTTTGTTGAGGTGTATATTGCACCATACATTGGTGTGAAATACCTCTTTCACGAAGAAAATCATTAAACTCATGTGACATGTATTCACCACCAAGATCCGTGCATAGAGTCAAAAGCTTTTGTGAAGAAAAATTTTCAGCAATAGCTAAAAATGCTTTGAAGCAAGAAAATACCTCATTCTTTGCTTTCATAGGATACACCCATGTATGACGAGTAGCATCATCAATGAAGGTAACAAAATATACACGCTTCCCAAAAGATGGAGTCTTGATAGAACCATATACATCACTATGAACAAGCTTCAATTTTCTTGTAGTGTGTGTATGACTATCTTTTGGAAAAGAAGCACGATGCATTTTTACAAGAATGCAACCTTCACACGCATGCTTTTCAATGTACTCAAGTGTAGGCAAACCAATAACCATGTCCTTCTTTTGCAACTAAAGCAAACTATTGAAGTTTAAGTGACCAAAACGAGCATGCCAAAGCTCCATTTCAGCCATGGAAGAAGTATGAGCAACCAAGGCATTCGAGGCAGCCCTCTTGTATGTATCCATGCGATACAAACCATTACATAATGTATCGAACATCACGATAACATCACCATTGCTAAAATGATGCATGTCATGAGGAAGGAGATAAGGAAGAGAGATCACACACACACTCTCACTCTCAAGGAGAAGCACACACACACAGATTGAGGCAAGGAAGAATGATCTTCTTCTTCTTCTATTACATAAAAAGTAATGTACAAGAATGACCTAAAAAACAAGAATACAACAAGTGCAATATATAAAGATCAGTACATAAGGAAAAACCTAATGTCCGCGAATGAGTGAGCTGGCATGGAACAAATGTGCCATCACTCTCGGTAGATAAATCTAATAAAGCTCAATGAAGTATCCCTGACATATATCGACGTGACCACTATACATGTGAGAGAAACAAAAAACTGGTACGTGTCATCTTGGATCATCACATGTTGAGCTTGATATCTCAACGCTCCCCCTCAAGCTCAATGCCATATCCTGTAATCCAAGCATCTCGTGAAACTTCTTCAACTTCTCAGCTCCAAGTGCTTTGGTGAAAATATCAGCAACCTGCTCATCTGTTCTCACATAAACAAGATCAATATCACGTGCTAATACCTTCTCTCTAATGAAGTGATAGTGTACCTCGATATGCTTTGTTCTAGCATGGAAAACAGGATTCCATGCTAACTGTATGCTGCTAAGATTATCACAATAAATAGTGATAGGCTTTTGCACTTCCACACCTAAATTCACAAGTAGCATCTCCAACCATGATGCCTCACATGCTGCCATTGCAGCACCTCTATACTCAGCCTTTGTACTCGACAAAGCAACAGTGGGTTGCTTCTTGCTGCTCCATGTAACAGTTGCACTCCCAAGTGAGAATAAAAAAGCACTAGTAGATCTTCTATCCGGAATGCTACCAACCCAATCGACATCGGTGTATCCATAAACCTGCAAATCTAGACCAGCCTCATAAAACAATGCATAATCCAAAGTAGCACTCACATAACATAGAGTGCACCTCAGAGCATCCAAATGTGGCTTCCTGGGAACCTACATAAACTGACTTTCAAGTCCAAGAGTATAACTTAGATCAGGCCTTGTAATTGTGAGATATATAAGACTTCCCACAATTTTCCTGTACATAGTAGGAGTTTCCAATGCTTCACCTGATGTAGTGTCCAACTTCAAATTCTGATCTAATGGCATAGAAATTGGCTTACAATCAGCCATACCATACTTTTGCAGCATACTCAAGGCATATTGCCTTTGCGACATCCATATACCTGTTTCTGTATGTATAAACTCGATGCCCAAAAAGTAGCGCAGCACACCAAGATCTTTCATGTCAAATTCCTGCATAAGAAGTTTCTTTACCTCTTTGATGCTTCCTTCATTATCACCACCTACAATCAGACCATCAACATAAATAGCCACAATAGTGATGTCATCATCAGCCTTCCTTGCATATAGTGAGTGATCTGCATCACACATAGAAAACCCAATGCTGATTAGGTAATCAGCAATCCTTGCATGCCATGCACGAGGGGCTTGCTTCAGCCCATACAAAGCCTTTTGCAACCTGCAAACATATCCTGGATGCATTGAATCTGCATATCCTTGTGGCTTGTCCATGTATACTTCTTCCTATAACTCACCATGTAGGAAAGCATTCTTCATATCCATATGATGCAAAGTCCATCCTTTTGTTCTAGCTAATGAAACAAGTGTTCTAACAGTAGACATTTTAGCTACAGGATTGAATGTTTCCTCATAATCAATGCCATATGTCTATGCATATCCTTTAGCTACCAATCATGCTTTATACCTGCTTATGCTACCATCAGCATTATGATTTACCTTGTAAACCCATTTGCAGCCTATGGGTTTCTTTCCTTGTGGCAATGGAACCAGCTTCCATGTATCATTTCCATAAAGTTCAGCCATCTCCTCATCCATAACTTTTTCCCAATGTGCATCACCAATTGCATCTTCAAAACAAGAAGGTTCTGCATCTTGTATTACCTTTGTCATGTAGGCACAATGACGAACCATGTAACTATCATATGTCAATCGTTGCATTGAATTCCGCATCCTCCCAAATCTTCTTGGTCCTGGGTCACTTCTCCTTGTATCATCTATATGTGCCCTTCTTACTCCTCGAGTCTTCACAGAGGGCAATCCAAGTTCCTCATCAAGACTCTTTTTGAATCTCCATCAATGTCTTCAAAACCTGCACATGTTTTACTACTAGCAGAAAGCTTTTCTTTACCTTTTTTGGATGTATTTGATGAATTTGTTGGACTGAAATTTCCACGCAATCTTCCACTCCATGGATTTGAATTGGAACTATTTGCTTGATGATGCATCCGATGTCGGAAAGAATTTATTCCTCTTAAGATATTATTAAAAATTAAAAGATTTATTGATTAAATTAAGTTTGAATAATTTATGAAAATTTTGACTTACGTTTGATTTTAAATTTTTCAAGAAAAGAAGTCTTGATGATCAGTAAAAAGATGGGAAGTACATAAAAAGGTGTTTTTAAATGTAGCTGTGGGTATAGATTAAAAATTAAGGGTTAGTCAAGGGTTTATTTAAAGTTTGAAAGTAAATTAAAGGGTATTCAAGGGTCAAATAAGGGTTTGAACATGTTTTATAGGGTAAAAGCTTGATCTCAAGGTTAATTAAGGGTTTAATTAATAATTCTAAAGGGTTTTGGAAGGGTAGAAAATTAGTTTATGGGTTAGTTGAGGGTTAAAAACATGGTTTAAGGATAGTTTAAGGGTAAATCTATGGTTAAGAGGTTAATTAAGTAGGTTTTGTCTAAAAAATGAGTTTATGTATAGGGTAAAATGTATTAAAATGAAACCTTAGCAAATATTTTAAAAGTAAATAAATAAATTAATATGTTAATTAGTAATTTACATTATTTAAATAACACTAAGGTTAGATATTTAAATTTACTAATTGATAGGCTTAATTTAATTAATTCTAAAAAAATTTTTTGCTTTTTGATTCAGGATGTGCAAAGATTTGGAGAAGCTCTTTTGTTTTTTTCCTTCTTTTTTTTCATTTTCCTTCTTTCGTATTTCTTTTTTCCCTTCTTTTTTTCCTTTATTCCATTCTTTCCCTCTCTTTCTCCCTCCCTTTCCCTCTCCTCTATGCCGGTGGCAGTGCGCTGCATGCAGCATAGTGAGAGAGAGAGACAGAGAGAGACAGAGAGAGACAGAGAGAGAGAGAGATAGAGAGAGAGAGATAGAGAGAGAGAGAGAGAGTTTTGTTTTGGTTTTTTTATTATTATTTTATTATTTTTTGTTTTATTTCTTTAACTCTCGTTCCCTTTCCCCTGTAGTCAACGACGATGCACAGAGAGAGAGAGAGAGAGATAGAGAGAGAGAGAGAGAGAGAGAGAGAGAGAGAGAGAGAGAGAGATAGAAAGAGAGAGAGAGAGAGAGAGTTTTTATTTAATTTTTGTTTTTTCTTTTTGTTTTTATTTATGTTAGTAATTATATTTATTTCTTTCCTTTTTATTTATATTTTGTTTATATATACTCTATGTTTTACTTTATATATATTTTATATGTTCATTTTCATATATTAATATAAATAATATTTATTGAATATATGTTAGAATTATATAAAATAAATATGATTTATGAATCTATGTGTATGAATGTATAAGAATTTATGTATGTGTATGAAAGTATATGTATTTATGTATGTGAATAGATATGATTTATGTCTGTGTATGTATGTATGCATGTGTGTGGGTGTTTTAATTAGTAACTTATCTTAAGTTCATTACATTTTATTTTAATTTATATATTTTATGTATTAAGTAATATTATTTTTTTACTTTCATTTATGACATGCGTATGCATTAAGTATATATTTATGCTTGAATAATGTTTTTATTATGTATATTTGGTATCAAATGGAGGATATAAAGGGTATGTGTGTGTGTTTATTTAACTTAATTGATTATATATGTATGATTTGAATTCCTAAACCTCTTTTATGATTTCTAGGTTACCAAAAGGAGGATCCATTTAGCCATTATCCCTAATCTTTCTCAAAGATTTCATCATATTTATCCAACTTCTCTTATCCAATCATTATCCTATCTGATTAAATCTTTTCATTACCTTCCTTATCCATTAGCCTAACTTCTCCAACCCTTTTTTGCTAGCTTATGATAGAAACTTATTAGAAATGTATTAGATTTAATGAATGTTTGTATTCATGTTAAATGTTAGTGCATGTATCCATGTTAAATAATAGTGCATGTACCCATGTTAAATGTTAGGCATGTTAGTACATGTATATCTTATTGCAAGTTAGATGTAAGTTAGTATATGCATGTTAGATGTTAGTAAATGTATGCATAGTTAGTGGATGCATATTAGATGTTAGTGCATGTATATGTTAATGTTAGATATTAGTGCATGCATATGTTAATGCATGTTAGATGTTAGTTAGTGCATAGATGTTTGTTAATTAGTACATGCATGTTAGATGTTTTGCATGCATAATAGGTAAGTATATATGTTTATGTATATGAACTAGTGTTTATGCATGTTAGTTAAACGCATGTTCATTTTTGTGTATATGTGTTCATGTATGAGTGTATGTATGTGCATGTATGTGTTTTAGTATACATGTTCATGTATGCATGTTAGTATGTATGTTAGTTAGATGCATGTATATGTTAATGCATGTTAATGTCTGTTAGAGCCTGTATGATAAATGTCTTGCATGTATGTATGTTAGAGTATACATGTTCATGTATGTGTGTTAGTTATGCATGTTAGATGTTTTGCATATGAATGCATGTTAGTGTGCATATTCATGTATGCCTAATAAGTGCATGTATATGTGAATGCATGTTAGTATGTAAGTTTATGTATGTATGTTAATATGCATGTTCATGAATGCATGTTAGTATGAATGTTCATGTATGTATATTTGTGAATGTATGTTCATGTATGTGTGTTTGTGCATGTATGTTCATGCATGTGTGTTAGTGCATGTATGTTCATGCATGTGTGTTAGTGCATGTACGTTCATGTATGTATGTTATGTATGCATGTTTGTGTATGCATGTTCATGCATGTGTGTTAGTGCATGTATGTTATGTATGCATGTTCATGCATGTGTGTTGGTGCATGTAATTTATGTTTGCATGTTGTGTATGCTTGTCATATTATGTATGCATGTTATGTATGCATGTTTGTGTATGCATGTTCATGCATGTGTGTTAGTGCATGTATGTTATGTATGCATGTTTGTGTATGCATGTTCATGCATGTGTGTTAGTGCATGTATGTTATGTATGCATGTTTGTGTATGCATGTTCATATATGTGTGTTAGTGCATGTAAGTTCTGTTGGAGTTAGACGTCTGCGGAAGCACGCGAACAGCACAAGGAAGAAGAAGAAGCTTGGAGCACAACACACACGACTGAATGTATTACTAGAGAATGTACAAAGATAAGTAGCCCATTAGGGCAATAGGCGTATATACAAGCCGGGGGAAAAAAACCTCCTAAAGAGGGAAAAAAGTGCCCCGGCAGTCCTAGAGTGTTCACACACATCACTACCTAAATATATCAACAAATCCCCCCTGGGAGTGATGCGGTGAACAAGGAGCTGGCACTCATGTATAAGGAAGTGCCAAGCTATGTGGAAATCACTCCACAAAAGGAAGTAAGCCCAAAGCTTTGCGGAAAGCTTCAAACTTCTCCCTAGGCAGAGCCTTCGTGAAAAGGTCTGCAATGTTCTCTTGCGTGGGCACATATGCCAAGCTGATCTCCCCAGCAGAGAACCTCTCCCTCACATAGTGATAATGCACCTCAATGTGCTTAGTGCGAGCATGGAACACAGGGTTCCTCGCAACTGCCAATGCGCTCTGACTGTCAGTGAAGATGGTGGTGGCAGAAGACTGGCCAACACCCAAATCAGCCATAAGGCGTCTGAGCCACACACACTCAACAGTCGCTGTGAAAGCTGCCCTATACTCAGCCTCACAACTGGAAGTGGCCACAGTAGGCTGCTTCTTGCTCAACCAAGATATACATGAGCTACCAAGCATGAAGCAAAAACCACTGGTGGATACACGAGTGTCATAGCAACCAGCCCAATCTGAGTCAGAAAAAGCATGCAAATCTGGCGGTAGTGATCCCCCCTTGGGATAAAACAACCCAAGTAGCCGAGTACCACTCAAGTAGCGAAAGATGCGCTTAACCGCTTTCCAATGCGTGACTCCTGGGCAATGCATGAACCTGCTCATCTGTGAGACAGCAAACTGAATATCTAGCCGAGTAATGCATAAGTAAATCAAGCATCCAACAGCCTGCTGATAGAGAACAGCATCAAATGCATCTCGAGCATCATGAAGACTCAATCGTAAACCTGTCTCCATAGGAGTGGCAATAGGCTTACAGTCTTCAAGGCCAAAACGCTGCAATAATGTGTCAATATATTTCGTTTGACACAAAGCCATTCCACCATCAACGTGCATAAACTGAATGCCCAAATAGTGATGCAAATGCCCCAAATCAGACATCTCAAATGAGGCATGCAAATCAGCCTTAAAATCAGCAATATGCTTCTCAAGAGGACCAGTGAGCAGCATGTCGTCTACATAGACAACAATGATCAGAAGCACATCATTAGCACGCTTAACATATAAGGTGCTTTCAGTTGGACTGTTCTCAAAACCATGTGCAATTAGATAGGCATGTATTTTCTCATACCAAGCACGTGGTGCTTGCTTTAAACCATATAACGCCTTCTTTAACCTGCACACCTGGTTTTCATGCCCTTTCTGCACAAAGCCACGGGGCTGAAAAACATACACTTCTTCATGCAAGTCACCATTCAGAAATGCTGTTTTAATGTCCAACTGATGTACATTCCAACCATGATGGGCTGCAAGTGCACAAATGCTCCGAACAGTAGTCATACGGCATGTAGGTGCAAAGGTCTCATCAAAATCAATGCCTCTTTCCTGCGCATAACCCTTTGCAACAAGCCTAGCCTTATACCTGTCAACTGTACCATCAGGTTTACGCTTCAGTTTGTATACCCACTTAGTGCCAATGGCCTTCTTGCCAGGAGGCAAGTCACATAAAGACCATGTACCATTCTTCATTATAGCATCATATTCAGATTGCATAGCAGCCATCCAATTTTCTGAATTTTGTGCTTCATCAAAAGAAACAGGCTCATTCTCATCACAGAGACTAGATGCAGCCATAGCATAGCAATCTGATGCAAAGGAGGTACTATGAGAGCCTGAACGAGTACGATATGACAAAGGTGCATCTAATTTGCTGTCACGCAAGGTCTGCACCAGCCATTTTGGCATAGTTTTTGCCTGTTCAATATCAGCTCTCTCATCAACAAGTGCATCATGTAAATCTGCATTAGAAATGGAATGATCTGCATCATCATATGAAACCTGCAAAGGCTGAGAAGTTACCTCATTAGGACCAGCGTTAGCCTGTCCACCTGTAAAAAGAGGCATCAAAGTATCATACATGTCTTTGGAGCTAACAAATGTCTCCTTAGTACATGAAAGCAATGGCTGAATAGCATCTTCCACAAAGACAACATCACGGCTAACCAGAATGCGTTTAGTCTGTGGATGATACAGACGATAGCCTTTACTTTCAGAACTGTACCCAACAAAAATACATTTTACTACCTTATCATCCAATTTTCTGCGATGTTGTTCAGGCACTAATGCATATGCCAAACAACCAAAAACACGCAGATGAGCAACAGATGGCTTGCGGTCATGCCAAGCCTCATATGGAGTGATAGACTGCAACGCTTTAGTGGGACACCTGTTCAGTACATATGCTGCACACATGACAGCCTCAAGCCAGAAACTATGTGGTAAAGCCTGACTTTTGACCATGCACCTCGCCATCTCCATGAGTGACCTGTTCTTTCATTCAGCAACTCCATTCTGTTGAGGTGTATACGGCACTGTACACTGGTGTTTTATCCCACGTTCAGCCAGAAATGCATTAAAATCTGAAGACATATATTCCCCCCCTCGATCAGAACGGAGGGTGCCCATTTTACATGCTGACAGATTTTCAGCCAAAACCAAAAACTGTTTGAAGCACATGAACACTTCGGACTTTGCTTTGAGTGGATATACCCATGCATGCCTGGAAAAATCATCAATGAAAGTCACGAAGTAAAGGTAATTTCCAAAAGAGGGTGTCTGCATAGGACCACAGACATCACTATGTACAAGCTGCAATTTCTGCATAGCCCGAACTGAACCATCTTTTGGAAAGGAAGAACGTTGCATTTTGCCCAAAATACAGCCTTCACAAACATGTTTTCCAAGTGCCTCAAGTTTGGGCAAAGAGGACACCATTTCAGATTTCTGCAGGCGTAACAAACTAGCAAAATTCAGATGACCAAAGCGTGCATGCCAAAGCTTTGCATCTGACATAGCCTGAGAATCATGAACTGCACATGCCGAATCATTCACAGATCTTTCATAGTCTATGAGCTTATACAGCCCATGACATAAAATGCCAGAAGCAATAATCACATCGCCATTTGAGAGATCATGGACTGTACACCTGTCATCAACAAATTTCACAACCAAGCCAATCTTGGCTAATGCAGAAACTGATAACAGATTCTTTTTGATCCCTGGCACAAATAAAGCATCTGACAAAGTGAAAGAACTACCATCAGCAGTAGTCAGAATGATCTTACCAACTCCCATAACAGGATAAGAGGAGTTATTGGCGCATGTGACAGTATTCCCTGTAGGGGCAGGCTCGAGTGAAGAGAAGAAACTGCGCTGCGAGGTAATATGTTTGGTCGCCCCACTGTCAAAGTACCAAACATCTGAGTCTACTGCAGACATGCACTGATCATGAGAAGATGGGTCAAAACTGCAGACAGTAGTAAACGCCCATTCTTCTTCCTGCACAAGATTTGCAGACTCTGTTTTTGGTGTAGAGGCCTCTGCAACAACCATTCCAGCCTCTTTCTTCTTTGCCTCTTTAGCAGCCAGTTTTGGACAGTTCTTTATAATATGATCATTTCCTTTACAGTACTTGCAGAACAATTTCTGCTTTTCTGATTTCTTCTCATCTTTATCCTGGTTCTTCGATTGTGCAGCATTTGCAGATTTCTGCTTACTAGTAGAAGAGCTCCATTTTCCTTTGCCCTTCTGACTAGCCAGGAAAGCTTGATCTGCAACACGCATAATGGACCTGTTCTGCCTGGACTGATCTTCCTGCAACAGAACAGAGACTAATTCCTCAAATGACAAGGCATTCGGATTGCCTTTCATTCAGAACGGTCTGCACAAGTGAGCTATCTGGTATAACTTCATCAGCAGAAATCAATTGTTCCTTCATGTCTTTGATCTTTGTAAGAAAACTGTCCATAGAATCACCTTCATTCATGTGCTCACTCTCCAACTGTTTTCGGAGGTAAGCAACACGAGCCTCATTCCTAGCCTGGTACAAAGTGGTAAGCGTATCCCAAGCATCCTTTGCTGTTCTGCAAGAGCGAATGTGAGGAATAATGGCACGTTTGACAGACAAAGCTATCAATGCATATGCTTGGGCATCTCTGCCATCCCAACGAATCTGCTCTGCAGTAGGTGCAACAGAAACAGCAACACGAACAGGAATCTGCGGAATATCATCTTCGACACCATCTTCATAAGCTCCAACACCTGTATTTGCAGTACCTGTCGTTACAGGTGTAACAGGACGTCTTTCAACACCCTGCACAATGTTCCACAATCCTTTTGCAACCAGTACATGTCGCATCATATAAGCCCATAATGGGTAGTTGGTACCATCCAACTTATCCTCAACAGCCAACATACGGAATACATCACTGCTTTCAGCCATGGCCGGTGACTAAAATACCTTGATGCACAAAATTGACTGTATCTCAAAAAGTTGAACAGAACTGCCCAGACGAGTTCTGCTAGACCTGTAGCAGACTTCGAGACGCTTAAACTGGCGAACAGAAACTGGTATATACCTTTGGCACAAAAGGACGAAATAGCCTGCACAAGCGCTGTGATAGTGCGTTCGGAGGCCGAAACGAGCTCAGATCGCGATTTTGGCACCACAGAACGAAGCTGTTTTGATCTCGGAAACACCCTGAGTATGCTCACCAAATTTCGTGCGAATCTGAGACTGCAAAACGGAGGAGTGTCGACGGCGCCCTAGAAGAAGCGACGACCTGCTCTGATACCAATTATTGGAGTTAGACATCTGCGGAAGCACGCGAACAGCACAAGGAAGAAGAAGAAGCTTGGAGCACAACACACACGACTGAATGTATTACTAGAGAATGTACAAAGATAAGTAGCCCATTAGGGCAATAGGCGTATATACAAGCCGGGGGAAAAAAACCTCCTAAAGAGGGAAAAAAGTGCCCCGGCAGTCCTAGAGTGTTCACACACATCACTACCTAAATATATCAACAAGTTCATGATAGGAATGTTATGCATGTATGTATGTTTATGTATGCATGATAGTTAAATGCATACATGTATGTTAGCGGTATGTTAGCGGTATATGAATGCATGAGTAATGATGCATGAATGCATGAGACATGTGATGCATGAATGCATAGTACTTGTGATATATATTTAAAGAAAGTTAATTAACTTATGATATCATGAGTTTTTTAATATGTTAATTTTTGAACATTATTATTATACATAAGTGTTTTATATCTATGAAAGTATACTTATGGTTCTCATGTTAATTTTCAGATGATATGCAGCCTCTGTTGAAGACGGATTGAAGAACTGAAGAGTGGAAAAGAATTTGCCAGAACAGGATAGAACTGCACTCACACCTGATATAGTTCTATATTTTCTAAAGGTTTTACCTTTTGACATTAGAAGTGAAGTAGAAAGGAGACTAGAGGAACGTGGGAAAAGATATGGCCTAACGGAGGACTATGGAGTATTAAAACAAGTAGTAGAGGTAGTAGCACAAATGTAACAAAGGCAAATATTACTTTATGATATGAGTCTAAGTTTTCCACATGGCGGTCCAACTACTCAAAATCCTAAAATTAATATTAATTCTAGTACAACTGAAGAAGCCTCTACATCTAAAATTCCTAGTGAACTACAATTTGAAATATTATTTAGTAAATTAGATAATATGATGCAGATGCATACAAATATGTCTAAGAAAGTAGATACACTACCCTTTAAATGAATCCTATACCTGTAGCACCTGTTATGAATCAACGAGTAGCTCAAAACAATGAACGGAGAGGCGCACCCACCCGACGATGTGTTTGGTGCGACTCTACAGAACACATGTCCTATGCCTGTGAATCTTTAAAAGAAGCAAAAGAAAGAAAGTTAGTAATAGATATAGATAAAAAATTATGTAATTATCGCACCCCCCTTCCACTAGCTATAAATTGGGGAAAAGGGGGTATGCAAAAACTATATGAAAATATATCTGAAGCACAAAGAATCTCTTCTTGGGTTAGGTTAAAATGTGATGAGAGTGATCTAGATGATGAAACCTCTAATGAAACTAAAAATTATTCAATAGAAGCATTAATAAAAGCTAGAGATGATATAATGAAGCTTAGATTTATCCAAGACTTACAACCCGTAAATAAAGTTACAATTAGGAATGTAGGAACCAGCCCTACTGTAGGAGAATTTTCCGACGCTTTTGCTGGGCATTCTATCTATTCTATGGGTGATTTATATTCAGGTTATGATCAGTTCCAGCTTGCTATTGAGAGTAGAGATATTACTACAATGAAAACTTCTTTAGGATTAGTTTGTATGTGTACTCTTCCTCAAGGAGCTACAAACTTGGTAGCACATATGATGAACGCAATGACTATGGTTCTTCATGATTTTATTCCTAAGGTGACCATGCCATTTATAGATGACATTCCAATTAAAGGCTGTGAAGAAAAAGAAAAAGATGAAACATTAGATTCTTTAGGATGTAGGTAGTTTGTATCTAATCATATTATAATATTATAGATTGTGAGAAAATACTTAAAAGATTTGAAGAAGTAGGATTAACATTTTCCATAGAAAAATCAGTATTTGGTGTTAATGAAGTTTTAATTGTAGGACATTTATGTGGTTACTATGGTCGTAGGCCTTATCCTCCAAAAGTATATGCTATAAATAAATTATCTGAAACTTGTAGGAACATTAGTGAGGTTAGATGTTTCTTAGGAGCATGTGTTTTTTATGCTATTTGGATTCCGCATTATGCACATGTAGCTACTCCATTGTATGATCTACTTAGGAAAAATAGGAAGTTTAAATGGACTAAAACTCTTATTAAAGCAATGAAGAAATTAAAAAGTTTACTTTCAAATGCACCTGTTTTAAAACGTGTAAATTACTCAAATAATAAAACAATTATATTAACCGTAGATACTAGTCCCATAGGTATAGGATGGGTAATAGGTCAAGATGATAGTGAGGGAAATAGATAGGCTATTAGATTTGGGACTAAACTTTTACATAAAACTCAAAAACATTATCCACAAATAAAATATGAATTATGGGGATTAGTTACTGTGTTAAAAACTGACAAGGAATATTTTATAGGAGCTAATGTAGTAATAGAAACAGATTGTTTACCATTAATAGGAATGATTACTAATTGTTCTTCTCCAGACATAGCAATGTCAAGGTGGATATCTTATATTAAGTTTATTATTCCTGTTTTAAATCTATTTCCGAAAAAACTAACTTTGTAGCTGATATGCTTTCTAGGGCTAAGTTTGAAAATGATGACATGACTGAAACTGAATTAAATGTGATAAATTATATTTTTGATGTTTATATGTATGAAAAATTTAATGAAAAAGCATATGAGGGAATTTGGTATGATATAGGATATTATCTTAGCACTTTAAAGCAATTACCTATTTGGTCAGCTAATAGGTTTAGATACATTAGGAAACATGCATTTAATTTCTTTTTAAAGTTTATTTGGCGTCATGCAAAAGGAAAAATTAGATATCCGCAACGAGTTTTAGGAAATAAAAACCTTCAAAATAAAGTTATGATAGAGACGCATGAAACTCTTTGGGTAGGACATAAAGGCTTCTATGTGACGTATGATAAAATTAGAGAAGCTTATTGGTGGCCTTGTATGTATGTGAATATACGTGACTTTGTAAGTTCTTGTACTAATTGTCAGGTACATTCATCAGTTAGACATAGAGAACCTCTACACCCTACCTGTCCTTCTTGTATTCATTACAAGTGGGTAGTTGATTTAGTTACCATGCCTAAAGGTTTAGATAGGATGAGGTATATAGTTTTAGCTAGGGAAGATTTGACTAATCATGTAGAGGGTAGAGCTCTTTGTACTAAAACTACTTATAACATATGTAAATTTTTGTTAGAAGAAGTTATTTCTAGATTTGGCTATGTAGAAAAGATAGTAGCAGATAGGGGCAAGTTAGATGCTCGAGAGGCTAGAGAATGCTTTGACCAGCATGGGATTCGACTATCTCTCACAACTGCTTATAATCCGGAATCTAATGGTAAGATTGAATGGGGTCATCCATCTATTGTGAAGGCAATCTCTAAGGCATGCAATGGTGATACAATGTAGTGGCCTAGGTTCCTTCATTTTGCATTATGGGCAGACAAGATGACGTATACTAGGTCTACAAGATTTATGCCTACAGAACTAATGTACTGTCAGAAGCCAATTTTTCCTATCCAGACCCAGATTATTTCATGGATGACGCTTCCATGGAATAATGAGATGACTCATGAAGATCAGATTTCTGTTAGGATTATGCAGTTAAATTTAGGAAATAAAATGATTGAAGAAGTTGTACAAAAAGTTAAAGAATCACGACTTAAAAATAAAATCTATTTTGATAAAAAACATAGACTTAGGCCTCGTACTATAGAAGTAGATGATTGGGTATTAGTTTACGATAGTACTTTTGATACACAGTATCATGCTAAGAAGAAATTAATTAAAAGATGGTTTGGTCCATATGTAGTAGTAACTGTTTTTATAATGGTACATTTAAACTTAGGGAATTTGATGGTTCTTTGTTGAGAAATTTGATTGCAGGGAAAAGGGTTAAACTGTTCAAGAAATGAAATAATGACGATTATGAGATTGACGAGATTGTTACTGACGATGATGCTGATAAAGATGGTGATTAAAGATCTATTTTAAATCAGGTGAAAAAGTTTTAATTAAAGATTTGTTTGATTTTTTGTGTATATGCACGACATTACTGAATGAGTTAAAAGGATATGCTCAAATTGTTTTAAAAAATCAAGTAGAATTTAAGATGTTAAATATCTGAGATATTTATGATTGATGCATGAAAAACTTGAATTTATATGAATTGAATCAGATAGTTAAATAGAAACTTTTGGAATTGGAAGCTTGTGGAAGAAATAGTAGCCTTATTATGAATACATGTATATGGTAAAAATTTTATTCATTAGTAAGTGGGATTTTTGTATCTTACTATTTATTCCTTATGATATTTGACCTCTAAATAATTTAAAAGATAAAACTTCCTACCCAATTTAGCCTATATGTATGTGTTTGTAGTTGGTGCGCTATGTTGGGCTAGTAGGCAGGTGGAATAACCTTGGTCGGGTGATCAAGGCCACGAGCTGACACTAGTTTCATCATAGGCCTAACCTTTATGTTGTCATGCACCTGCATGGGTCGATACGCGGATGGAGTCACTCTGGTCGCGTGGCCAGAGCGATGAGCTGACATCGATTTCATGTAGGGCTGACATAGTTTTGTCGTGTGCTATGCCAGGTTGGTAGACAAGTGGAATAAACTTGACCGGGTGGAAAGGTCCAGGAGTCGCACCCAATTTCGGTATAGGCCGATTTGTTAAAAACAATAATAAAGAGTTCATTTGGGATGAAGTAATAAAGCAAGAAAAAAATGAAATGAAAAATAAAAAAGAAATGAATGGAGAGTCAGACCATAGGAAATAAAAGTAGGAGTCAAATAATTCTATTAATTGATGAAAAAGTTTTGGTATATGTTGTTACACAGGATAAGCTACTTATTCCAAGCAAGTCACATGAACAGAAGGACTATGACACTTATGATTTATTCCTATAAATGCTTGTTTTAATGTGGATTCAGAAATATAACATGATATTTATATGACTTATATCTACATTGTTTTATTTAGAAGATTTGTACTAATCTTTTTAAATGCACAAAGTATGAATGCATGATAAAATAAAACTTTGAAATTTTAAATTTATTTACAAAAGAATTTGGTATGTTCCACTTGAATCTGCAAGTTGGCCCATCGAGACGATGTGCAGCTTTAGTAGGGGCGGATGTCGGAAAGAATTTATTCCTCTTAAAATATTATTAAAAATTAAAAGATTAATTGATTAAATTAAGTTTGAATAATTTATGAAAATTTTGACTTATGTTTGATTTTAAATTTTGCAGGAAAAGAAGTCTTGATGATCAGTACAAAGATGGGAAGTATTTAAAAAGGTGTTTTTAAATGTAGTTGTGGGTATAGATTAAAAAATAAGGGTTAGTCAAGGGTTTATTTAAAGTTTGAAAGTACATTCAAGGGTATTCAAGGGTCAAATGTAGGGTTTGAACATGTTTTATAGGGTAAAAGCTTGATTTCAAGGTTACTTAAGGGTTTAATTAATAAATCTAAAGGGTTTTCAAAGGGTAGAAGATTAGTTTATGGATTAGTTGAGGGTTAAAAACATGGTTTAAGGATAAATCTATGGTTAAGAGGTTAATTAGGTAGGTTTTGTCTCAAAAATGAGTTTATGTATAGGGTAAAATGTATTAAAATGAAACCTTAGCAAATATTTTAAAAGTAAATGAGTAAATAAATATGTTAATTAGTAATTGATATTATTTAAATAACACTAAGGTTATATATTAAAATTTAATAATTGATAGGTTAAATCTAATTAATTCTAAAGTGAATAAATAATGAAAAAGAATTGAAGGGTTGTATTTATTTAAATATAAATGGATGATAAAAGTCTAAGGTCACATGCATATTTATTTTCAGTGGTTATTGTATATTTTTGGGAAGTAAATGGACAAAAAACCCACGCCTATTTTTTGATTGAGAGAAGTTGAGTAAATGTGGAGTAATTGTAGGCTGCATGGTTCAGTTAACTTAGGGAAAATGTGGGCTATGGTGGGCTACTCTCATGTATATAAGGAGGGGAGTTGTATTCACAAGCTCATGTTAATTTTTAGGTACTCTATTTACTCTATGCTCTAGGCTATGGTTGTTTGTGCACTCATTTCCATGTTGTCCTTCTGGCAGGAGGAGAGAGAAGACCATCTCTCTTACGTTTGCACTTCATTCAATGGGAAGCAATTTTTTTTTGCTTTTTGATTCATGACACGCAAATATTTGGAGAAGCTCTTTTTTTTTTCATTCTTTTTTTTTTCATTTTCCTTCTTTCTTATTTCTTTTTTCCCTTCTTTTTTTCCTTTATTCCCTTGTTTCTCTCTCTTTCTCCCTCCCTTTCCCTCTCATCTCTGTCGACAGCAGCGCGCTGCGTGCAGGAGAGAGGGGGAGAGAGAGAGAGAGAGAGAGAGAGAGAGAGAGAGAGAGAGAGAGAGATATTTCTTTTGTTTTTTATTATTATTTTATTATTTTTTGTTTTATTTCTTTAACTCTCCTTTCCTTCCCCCTCTAGCCGACGGCGACGCAAAGAGAAAGAGAGAGAGAGAGAGAGAGAGAGAGAGAGAGAGAGAGAGAGAGAGAGAGAGAGAGGTTTCATTTAATTTTTGTTTTTTTCTTTTCTTTTTTATTTATGTTAGTGATTATATTTATTTCTTTTCTTTTTATTTATATTATGTTTATATATACTCTATGTTTTACTTTATATATATTTTATATGTTCATTTTCATATATTAATATAAATAATATTTATTAAATATATATTAGAATTATATGAAATAAATATGATTTATGAATTTATGTGTATGAATGTATATGTATTTATGTATGTGTATGAAAGTATATGTATTTATGTATGTGAATAGATATGATTTATGTATGTGTGTGGGTGTTTTAATTAGTAACTTATCTTAAGTTCATTATATTTTATTTTAATTTATATATTCTATGTAAGTGTTATTATTTTTTTCATTTATGACATGCGTATGCATTAAGTATATTATTTATGCTTGAAAAATGTTTTTATTATGTATATTTGGTATAAAATGGAGGGTATGAAGGGTATATGTGTGTGTTCATTTAACTAAATTGATTACATATGTATGATTTGAATTCCTAAACCTCTTTTATGATTTCAAGGTTACCAAAAGGAGGATCCATTTAGCCATTATCCCTTATCTTTCTCAAAGATTTCATCATATTTATCCAACTTCTCCTTATCCAATCATTTACCCTATCTGATTAAATCTTTTCATTACCTTCCTTATCCATTAGCCTAACTTCTCCAACCCTTACTTGCTAGCTTATGATAGAAACTTATTAGAAATGTATTAGATTTAATGAGGTTTTGTATTCATGTTAAATGTTAGTGCAAGTATCCATGTTAAATAATAGTGCATGTACCCATGTTAAATCTTAGGCATGTTAGTACATGTATATGTTATTGCAAGTGAGATGTAAGTTAGTATATGCATGTTAGATGTTAGTAAATGTATGCATAGTTAGTGCATGCATATTAGATATTAGTGCATGCATATTAGATATTAGTGCATGCATATTAGATATTAGTGCATGTATATGTTAATGTTAGATAATAGTGCATGCATATGTTAATGCATGTTAGATGTTAGTTAGTGCATAGATGCTTGTTAATTCGTACATGCATGTTAGATGTTTTGCATGTATAATAGGTAAGTATATATGTTTATGTATATGAATTAGTGTTTATGCATGTTAGTTAAATGCATGTTCATTTTTGTGTATGCATGTATGCATGTTCATGTATGAGTGTATGTATGTTCATGTATGTGTGTTAGTATACATGTTCATGTATGCATGTTTGTATGTATGTTAGTTAGATGCATGTATATGTTAATGCATGTTAATCTCTGATAGAGCATGTGTGATAGATGTCTTGCATGTATGTATGTTAGAGTATACATGTTCATGTATGTGTGTTAGTTATGCATGTTAGATGTTTTGCATATGAAGGCATGTTAGTGTGCATATTCATGTATGCCTAATAAGTGCATGTATATGTGAATGCATGTTAGTATGTAAGTTTATGTATGTATGTTAATATGCATGTTCATGAATGCATGTTAGTATGAATGTTCATGTATGTATATTTGTGCATGTATGTTCATGTATGTGTGTTTGTGCATGTATGTTTATGCATGTGTGTTAGTGCATGTATGTTCATGCATGTGTGTTAGTGCATGTACATTCATGTATGTATGTTATGTATGCATGTTTGTGTATGCATGTTCATGCATGTGTGTTCGTGCATGTATGTTATGTATGCATGTTTGTGTATTCATGTTCATGCATGTGTGTTAGTGCATGTAAGTTATGTTTGCATGTTGTGTATGCTTGTCATATTATGTATGCATGTTATGTATGCATGTTTGTGTATGCATGTTCATGCATGTGTGTTAGTGCATGTATGTTATGTATGCATGTTTGTGTATGCATGTTCATATATGTGTGTTAGTGCATGTAAGTTCATGATAGGAATGTTATGCATGTATGTATGTTTATGTATGCATGATATTTAAATGCATACATGTATGTTAGCGGTATATTAGTGGTATATGAATGCATGAGTAATGATGCATGAATGCATGAGACATGTGTATGCAAGTGAAATGTATGCAAGTGTATGTTTGCAAGTATATGTGAGTGCATGTGTGCAAGTATGTTAGTTTGTCTAGGTATGCATGTATGCATGTGTGTATGTATATGTGTGAGCACATGTATATATGTTAGTAAGTGTGTAGGAATGCATGAGACGAATGTGCATATAGATGTATGTTAGTATGTGTAGTATGTACGTATATGCATGTTAAGTGTATGAAACTTGTGTATGCATATGAAATATAAGATGTATGCTTAAGTTATGCATGAATGAATGTTTGAGGCATGTGCAAGTATATAATGCATGAGTGATTAGTGTTCATGTGTGTATGAAGGAAATATGTTTATTACAATGTGTATATAAGAATGATTGTATGTACTTGTGATATATATTTAAAGAAAGTTAATTAACTTATGATATAATGAGTTTTTTAATATGTTAAGTTTTGAACATTAATATTATAAATGAGTGCTTTATATCTATGAAAGTATACTTATGGTTCTCATGTTAATTTTCAGATGATATGCACCCTCTGTTGAAGACGGATTGAAGAGCTGAAGAGTGGAAAATAAATTTTACTTAGCTGGAATTCTATTGTTTATAGGATATCATTCTTATAAACAATATCATTTAGCTTTTGTATAGCATATCATTCATATAAACAGTTTAAAATTAAAAAAGGTATATATTAATCTATTTGCATATGTCTGACAAAGCATCATCTAGTAATACTTCTTTACCTCCATCTTTGTTTGAATTACTATTTCCTAGTCTAGTAGAAGTTAATGTTTCTCAAAATATAGAAATTGAAGAATTAGTTAAGGATAAAATTGTAGAGGAAACTTTGCATTCAATAGAGTTTGATCGTAGATTGTTTAGAGTATTACCTTTAATTTCCATTGTTCTACCTAGTTCTAAAAATAGTGAAAATCTATTCCCTCTATCCGTAGCTAGAAATACTGATAATTCTCAAATAGACTCAAACGTAATAGAAATTCTAAAAGATAAAAACTAGTGAAGAGTTGATCCTTCCATCCTATATAGATGCAGTCAATAGATATAGAAACACTTTGCCTTACGGTCCTTAGTAAAAAATACTTGTTCTGCCATAGTCACCCTGCGTGTGCCGTTAGAGAGACGATTGAATTGATCCACCAGTCATCACGAATCGCTCCCACACCGGTCCACTCAAAACTTGAGATTCTGCACTTGGGTTTTCAGCATTTTCTTTGTCATTTGGTTCAAGATTTAGTCCTTCTTTGGCATCTACATAGAAGCTTGACATTTCATCAAATACCACATCTCTGCTCACCTTTATTTGTCATGTGAGTGGGTTATAACATTTATATCCCTTTTGCTCAAGGGAGTATCCAATGAAGACACACTTTTTTGCTTTTGGATCAAGCTTCGTCTTCAATTCATCTGGGACATGTACATATGCAATACAGCCAAAAACTTTCAGATGTGATAAGTTTGGCTTTTTACATGTAAACTTCTCTTCAGGTGTAACTTGATGTACAACAGCAGTCGGAGTTCTGTTCATGATGTATACAGCAGTATGCACAGCTTTTGCCCAATAACAATGAGGCATACTCTTCTCAGCCATCAAGGCTCTTGCTATTTCTGTAATATGTCTATTTTTGCGTTTAGCAACACCATTCTCTTGTGATGTGTACCTGCATGAAAATTGACGCTGAATTCCATGATTTTTTAGAAAATTGCTGAACTCATTTGACATGTATTCACCGCCTCCATCAGATCTTAATATCTGAATGTACTTCCCTGTCTGCTTTTCCACCATAATTTTAAAATTCTAGAAGTGAGTGAACACCTCACTCTTCTCTTTCATGAAATATACCCATACTTTGCGTGTATGGTCATCAATGAAAGTAACATAAAACCTACAACAACCCATATATGTGGTCTTTGCTGGACCCCAAACATTTGTATTACTACTTCTAGTACATTCTCACTAACAAGCTTGTCATGTGGAAATGATGCTCTTGATTGTTTACCAAATTGACATGATGCACATACCTTTTGCATTTCTGCAACTTTGAAATTTGGTAGTCCATGGACAATCTCCTTTGACTGTATCAATTTCAGCCTTTGCAGATTTGCGTGTCCAATTCGTTTGTGCCAGATCTCTATATTAGCAATAACTCCTGCACCTTTTGCAAACATGGTTGCATTCATTCAGGAATCTTCACATTTAAGGTGAACATCCTACCCACTTTGTTTCCTTTGGCAACCAATCGTCCATCTTGCTTGTACTCCTCTACATATAGTCCATCAGCATTGAACTTGACTTGTAATCCCTGGTCAACCATTTGTCCAACAGAAACCAGATTCCTTGTTATATTTGGAACATGCAACACATCAGCAATATGTTTTACCTTTCCATCCTCCATAGAGAGTGCTATGTTTCCTGTATGCTCAATAGGATGTGATGTCTCATCATTTGTTTCAACATATCCAAGAACTTGCAATTTTTGCAAAGTACTAAACCATTCTGCATGACTCGTCATGTGATTTGAAGCACCTGAATCAACATACCAGACATTATCATTCGATTTTGAAACACCAGCAGACATCGTATTCATCATGTGATGTTGAACCATAAACAGCTTCTCAGAATCATCTGCACTTGTGGATGCATAGTTATTTTGCTGTCTTTTGTTATTTTGATTCTTCAACCTGCAATCATGTTCAAAGTGTCCAGGTTTACCACAATTCTAGCATCCTTTACTATCATTACCTGAATCATTTCTTTGGAAATTTCTACGACGTCTTTGGCTCCCCCTGCCTCAAAACTGTCCTCTTCCTCGTGCATGATTCTGTTGTTGACCTTGGTCTTGGTTACTGTTTCCTCTTCCACTTCCAAAACCTCTAACTCTTCCTCTTCCTCTGCGAGAGTAGAATACCTGCTCAGAACTGGGCTTTCCTTGAGAGTTTGAATCCTCTCCAAGATTCTTTTCTTCAATAATCAGCATAGATACTAGATCAGCAAAATTTGGAATATTTTCCTTGGTCTATATAGAAGTTCTGAACTGCTTATATGCAGCTCCTAAACCATGAAGGCACACTTCCACCTTATCATCATCATCTACATTCATGCCAATAGATGCAAGTGACTCACATATGCTTCTGATTTTCAGAGTGTAGTCAATTACCGACATGCTCTTTTCTCCAATGTATGCAACTCGTTCTTGAGTTGTAATTTTCGTGCCTTTGTATTGGTCTCGTACAATGTGACCAAACTGTTCCAAGCCTCTTTTGGAGTCTTTGCATCCTGTATATGGCAATCATGCTATTTTGTATGCTAACAGATAGCTAGTACATTACCTTTCGTGCTCCTTGATTCCATTCCTGATATGCTCTTATTTGTTCTGCAATCCGATTCCTCTCTCGTAACTGCGGAGCATTTTTGTTCTCTCCTTTGATGTACTTCCAGTAGCCTTTTCCCATCAGGAAATTCATCATTCTGAATCTCCAAGCTTGGAAGTTGTTCTTGTCCAGCTTATCACTCATAAGCTGACTCATTCCATCTGCGTTTGCCATTTTTGCAGCAATTCACAACACTGCAAAACACTACAAGCAGCACTTCTGCTTGAACACTATTGCACTATGACGTGACAGTTCAATCTTAGAAAAACACAGTTTTCGTGTATCAACAGTACACAAAATCGCTTAAAATTCTGGATATGGAATATATGAGTGTTGCCGAACACAACGCAACTTACAGTTTTTGAAACTGACCTCATTTTTCTACGAGCCCACCTTGCGGGCTCAAAATAGAGGTTGTTTGTGAATCGTGTTATCTCCACGCCTTGCTACGTACTCTTCACGGTCGCCTTCTCCACAAGATCTCTACAGACACACTGGCTCTAATACCATGTCACGAGGAAGGAGATAAGGAAGAGAGCTCACACACACACTCTCACTCTCAAGGAGAAGCATACACACACAGATTGAGGCAAGGAAGAATGATCTTCTTCTTCTTCTATTACATAAAAAGGAATGTACAAGAATGACCTAAAAAACAAGAATACAACAAGTGCAATATATAAAGATCAGTACATAATGAAAAACCTAATGTCTGCGAATGAGTGAGCTTGCATGGAAGAAATGTGCCATCACTCTCGGTAGATAAATCTAATAAAGCTCAATGAAGTATCCCCGACATATACCGGCATGACCACTATACATGTCAGAGAAACGAAAAACTCATACGTGTCATCCTCGATCATCACATGTTGAGCTTGATATCTCAACAATGCACCATACACTTATCATCAACAAAGTGTACATGAAGTCCAGCTTTGGCAATCAATAGAACTGAAATTAAGTTCTTCTTGATACCGGGCACATACAATGCATTTTTCAAGAGAATCACATCTCCATTTGTAGATGTAAGCTCAATTTCTCCTACTCCAATGATAGGATAAGAGGCATTGTTTGCACACACCACATGTCCTCCTTTGGTTGCATCTTTCAAAGAGGCAAAAAAATATGTTCCATGATGTTATGTTCTTTGAAGCACCACTATCAAAGAACCAATTAGAATGAGCCTCACTCACAACCATACATTTAGAATGCAAAGAAGCATCATAATGACATGTAACAACACATGCCCAAAAATCTTGAGCCATGTTAGCTTCATCATTCTTTGCATTTGCTGAATTTTCAGCAATAGGCATGCCGGATTCCTTCCTCTTTTTATTGCGTTTAGCAAGCTTTCTAGATTCATCAATAGTATGAGCAGCCTTTCAACAATATTTGCACCTCTTCTTCTTTTGCAAATTGGCATCATTAGAGGAATGAGTGGAAGAGGAACCTTGAGGCTTTAGCAAAGCTGAACCATACTTGCTTTTCCCCTTTTGTGAGATAGCAAGTGCTTGCATTCCCTCAATCAAACCACTCCTATTCACTCTAGATTGCTCTTCCTGCAAAAGAAGAGAAACAACCTCATCAAATGCATACATATTAGGATTTCCTTTTGCAACCAAACGAAGTGTAGTAGCAAAGCTTTGAAAAGATTCCACTAATCCTTTCAACAATATAGAAATGAGTGATGCATCCGGAATGATCTCATTTATGCTTGCCAATTGCTCTTTCAAGTCCTTGATGCATGTCACATACACATCCACCACCTCATTTTCAGCCATACATACATCCTCAAGTTGCTTCCTCAAGTATGCAACACGTGCTTCATTACGCACGGCATACAAAGAAGCAAGAGTGTCCCATGTTTGTTGTGATGTAGAACATGACCGAATGTGTGGAAGTATATGATGCTTCACAAAAAGCACAATCAAAGCATGAACTTGAGCATCTTTTCCATCCCATCTAAGGTGCCTGTTGGGGGGTTTTCTTGGACGTGAAGGAGTTTGAGGGTTTGTAGGAGAAAAAGAAGAAGAACAAGAGACGAAATAACTCAGACAAGCTTCTGCAGAAACACCTTTGAACCTTTGAACCTTGAGTTTTTGATTACAATAGAAGGATTATACTATTTCATTCAATCCAGGTTAATACTCGGGGTACAATTACAGTGAATGCTCGATCATAGAAGACTAATTATCTCAGAATCTCCCAGCAGCCGGCCTCTTCTGCACCAGTCCTTCACTTGCTTCCAGCTTCTCCTTGTGCACACCTTGCACTAAACCTCCACAAGCTGAGGGACTAATACCCTTCGGGCCTGATCGCGGAGAGAGACTTCTTTGGGATTGGTCCTCTACTTCGCCTCTCTGCACCTCCCTTAGCCTCACTTCTTGCAATCTTCACCTTCTGCAGTCGACACACACCAGTGACTCTTCACTTCTCTCTTTTCTTCTTCTTGCTTCCCCTGTCCACGAATAGCCTTTTCTCTCTCTTTTGTTGAGTCCGCCGGTTCGCGCATTCTAACTGTAATACAATCTTGGTGCCCTTTCAATGTCCCAAGATTGTCTTTTGAACTGGTCCTCAACGACTCACTACTTTGTCCTGTAGTGACTTTAGAACAAGAGTGACTTTAAAATAAAATTTTGATTGGGCAGCCCTATTTCCACCTTTGCGTACGCGGCCTTCCATACCTTCACCTTTCCTTTTAATTCTTTACTTTTGCACCTTAAGATTTTAAATTCATCCTTTGAACCTTAAGAGAAAAATTACTTTGCACCCTTAGTTTCAACCGGTTAGGGCTTGACAGATGCCCACCACCTAAAGATCTCTCCGTCCCGGAGAGACACAGCAATACAAAATAGAAAGATAGCAAAGACACAGACATGAAAACAACGAAACTGAGGCAAGAAAAGAGTTTAGGGGTGTGTATATTATTTAAGAAAAAAAAGTATACGGTACCCTACAAGAATTATTGAGAAATCAAAGGGAGGAGAAAATTATTGACAAAGCGAAAATGGAATCTAAGAGCAATTATTAGGAAGGGGATGAGCAATTTATTTAGACTATGGATGGCAAATTAAATTTATTGAGCAGGTTGATTGAGATTCTCAGCCGAGGTTTGTGAAGAGGGGGGCAAAGGAGCAGAAGCTTGTTCAATCGTATGCTGTAGCGAACTAAGGCATTGCCTAAGATTATCCCTTTCCCTTCGGATACGTCTGCATGCAGCATTAGCACAAAGCCCTAAGTTAGAGCGATTCTGAAGATCTTCTAAGGCTTTCAACGTAGAGTCGGCCATATCGCGATAATGATCTCTCTCTTCTTTGAGCAATCGCGCCGTTTCGTTGAGCGAGTGCCATTGAGAATTGGCCATGCGATTGATGTTTTCTATTGTGGAGATATACTGTTGATGAACCGAAGCGGCGGCCGATACCGAATCCAAGGAAATCTGGGAGGCCTGAGCATTGCCGAGAGCGACTACACTTGCGTCCTGTAGTAATTGCAAAAAGGAAGGGGTTGATGGGAGGGCAAAATGGGGAGGAGGAGTGGCCCTGGGAGCAGGAGGGGGAAGGGGAGGGGGAATTACCGGCGGAGGAGGAGGAAGGGTTGTAGTGGAAGATGGATTGGGAAGGGAAGGATTGGGGGAGGGAAGTGGTTGACTGACAGGAACATTAATGATAGGGGGTGAGGTGGAATCCGGAGGAAGTGGGGGCATATAGGTGGGGTGTTGAGGGTTGAGCTGCGTTTGAATGAGGGGCTTTAAAGCTGAAGAGAGGGGAGGTCTAGGGATAAGCGGAGGGGTAGGCATGGACGGAGAAGTGGTAGATGCTGGAGGGATAGGTGAAGAAGATTGGGGAGGGAAGGAGGGGACATCAGGGGGTGCGGATGCGGGTGTCGATGCGGAAGCGGAGTCAATTGAGATTAGAGGGGGGGGAGGGAGATTGAGCAATGGATGGTAGCCCAGGGTTGGTAGGGAGAAAAGCAACATTGTGGGCAGATTGTGCAGGAATTTGATAGATCCAGGCTAGGAAGGGCGCCGAATAGATGGAAAATGCATGAGAGCCTCTAGAGATAGCCTCGCGGAGTCGACGGGAGCGCAAAGTTAAGGAACTATAAATGAGGGTTGCGTAAGGGTAAGGACGGCTATGGAGAAAGCAAAAAAGCGGATCGGCAATACGAATATCGGACCAGGGAAGCGAAGAAGTGGGACTACGCAGTAAGAAGAAAAAGATGAACGCATTGAGAATGGTGGTCATGCGGAGTGAAAACCTAGCATTACTTTGAAAGTGCTCGGTAAAAAAGGCAATAGTAGCCGAGGCTGACAATCCAGAGTAAAGGAAAGGGGAAGCACGAAAATGTAATAAGGGGGATCCAATACTGGTGGCAATGTCTGGGATGAAAAGAGTGCCGGTTCTAAAATGAGGGAAGAGGCGGATAGATTCATAAACTGGGGTAAAATTGGCAGGGGTATTGAAGAAAACATTAGCCAAGCCCCACAGGCCCGCCTGCTGAAGATCCTCAATGGAAAACATTTGACGAAGGGCAATGGTAGGTAGGGATAAATGCATACGGATTTGCAGGTTCAAGTCAGGTGGAAGAAACAGGCGCATATAATCCCCGGTTGGCGATGATGGGTTTGAGGGATGAGACACAGATGGGGAAGGAGAAGGAGGGTGAGGGATGGGAGGTGGGGAATAAAGATAGGTGGAATCAGAGGTCATGGAATAAATAGGACTATCAAGAAGGGCAGTAGGATGCGGAGGGTTAGCTGGAACAGAGTGTGCTGCCGAAGAGGGAGTAGTTGGATTTGGATGGTCGGAAGGGGGCGCGGAGGTGGGAGAGGATTGATTGTGATGGTTGGGAGGAAGCTCGAACGGCGGAGTATGTTGATCACCCAGAGCGGAAGGGTCAGCCATTGATGGAAATGGTGAAAATAAGTTGATCAATAGAAACCATGCGGGATGCCGAGGGGGTGAGGGGGGGTTGAGGGGGAGGGGTGATGGAGGGGTTGGAGGGGGGTTGAGGGGGGTGAGCGCCGCGGGTTGCCGAGGGGATGACGGAGGGGGTGGAGGGGGTTGAAGGGGGGTTGAGGGAGGTGATGGAGGGGTTGGAGGGGGGGTGAGGGGGTGGGCGCTGCGGGGTGCCGAGGGGTTGATGGAGGGGGTTATGGAGGGGTGATGGAGGGGTTGGAGGGGGGTGAGCGCTGCGGGTTGCCGAGGGGGTGATGGAGGGGGATGGAGGGGGTTATGGAGGGGTGATGGAGGGGTTGGAGGGGGGTTGAGGGGGGTGAGCGCTGCGGGTTGCCGAGGGGGTGAGGGGGGGTTGAGGGAGGTGATGGAGGGGTTGGAGGGGGGTGAGCGCCGCGGGTTGCCGAGGGGATGACGGAGGGGGTGGAGGGGGTTGAAGGGGGGTTGAGGGAGGTGATGGAGGGGTTGGAGGGGGGGTGAGGGGGTGCGCGCTGCGGGGTGCCTAGGGGGTGATGGAGGGGGTTATGGAGGGGGTTGAAGGGGGGTTGAGGGAGGTGAGGGAGGGGGGGTGAGGGGGTGGGCGCTGCGAGGTGCCGACGGGGTGATGGAGGGGGTTATGGAGGGGGTTATGGAGGGGGTTGAAGGGGGGTTGAGGGAGGTGAGGGAGGGGTTGGAGGGGGGGTGAGGGGGTGGGTGCTGCGGGGTGCCGAGGGGTTGATGGAGGGGGATGGAGGGGGTTATGGAGGGGTGATGGAGGGATTGGAGGGGGGTTGAGGGGGGTGAGCGCTGCAGGTTGCCGAGGGGGTGAGGGAGGGGGATGGAGGGGGTTATGGAGGGGTGATGGAGGGGTTGGAGGGGGGTTGAGGGGGGTGAGCGCTGCGGGTTGCCGAGGGGGTGAGGGGGGGTTGAGGGAGGTGATGGAGGGGTTGGAGGGGGGTGAGGGGGTGGGCGCTGCGGGGTGCCGAGGGGGTGATGAGGGGTTATGGAGGGGGTTGAAGGGGGGTTGCGGGAGGTGAGGGAGGGGTTGGAGGGGGGGTGAGGGGGTGGGCGCTGCGGGGTGCCGAGGGGTTGATGGAGGGGGATGGAGGGGGTTATGGAGGGGTGATGGAGGGGTTGGAGGGGGGTGAGCGCTGCGGGTTGCCGAGGGGGTGATGGAGGGGGAGGGGGTTATGGAGGGGTGATGGAGGGGTTGGAGGGGGGTTGAGGGGGGTGTGCGCTGCGGGTTGCCGAGGGGGTGATGGAGGGGGATGGAGGGGGTGATGGACGGGTGATGGAGGGGTTGGAGGGGGGTTGAGGGGGGTGAGCGCCGCGGGTTGCCGAGGGGATGACGGAGGGGGTGGAGGGGGTTGAAGGGGGGTTGAGGGAGGTGATGGAGGGGTTGCAGGGGGGGTTAGGGGGTGGGCGCTGCGGGGTGCCGAGGGGTTGATGGAGGGGGATGGAGGGGGTTATGGAGGGGTGATGGAGGGGTTGGAGGGGGGTTGAGGGGGGTGAGCGCTGCGGGTTGCCGAGGGGGTGAGGGGGGGTTGAGGGAGGTGATGGAGGGGTTGGAGGGGGTGAGGGGGTGGGCGCTGCGGGGTGCCGAGGGGGTGATGAGGGGTTATGGAGGGGGTTGAAGGGGGGTTGAGGGAGGTGAGGGAGGGGTTGGAGGGGGGGTGAGGGGGTGGGCGCTGCGGGGTGCCGAGAGGTTGATGGAGGGGGATGGAGGGGGTTATGGAGGGGTGATGGAGGGGTTGGAGGGGGGTTGAGGGGGGTGAGCGCTGCGGGTTGCCGAGGGGGTGATGGAGGGGGATGCAGGGGGTTATGGAGGGGTGATGGAGGGGTTGGAGGGGGGTTGAGGGGGGTGAGCGCTGCGGGTTGCCGAGGGGGTGAGGGGGGGTTGAGGGAGGTGAGGGGGGTGGGCGCTGCGGGGTGCCGAGGGGGTGACGGAGGAGGGTGTAGGGGGGTGAGGGGGGTGGGCACTGCGGGGTGCCGAGGGGTTGATGGAGGGGGATGGAGGGGGTTATGGAGGGGTGATGGAAGGGTTGGAGGGGGGTTGAGGGGGGTGAGCGCTGCGGGTTGCCGAGGGGGTGATGGAGGTGGATGGAGGGGGTTATGGAGGGGTGATGGAGGGGTTGGAGGGGGGTTGAGGGGGGTGAGCGCTGCGTGTTGCCGAGGGGGTGAGGGGGGTGAGTGCTGCGGGTTGCCGAGGGGGTGAGGGGGGGTTGAGGGAGGTGATGGAGGGGTTGGAGGGGGGTGAGCGCCGCGGGTTGCCGAGGGGATGAAGGAGGGGGTGGAGGGGGTTGAAGGGGGGTTGAGGGAGGTGATGGAGGGGTTGGAGGGGGGGTGAGGGGGTGGGCGCTGCGGGGTGCCTAGGGGTTGATGGAGGGGGTTATGGAGGGGGTTGAAGGGGGGTTGAGGGAGGTGAGGGAGGGGTTGGAGGGGGGGTGAGGGGGTGGGCGCTGCGGGGTGCCGAGGGGGTGATGGAGGGGGTTATGGAGGGGGTTGAAGGGGGGTTGAGGGAGGTGAGGGAGGGGTTGGAGGGGGGGTGAGGGGGTGGGCGCTGCCGGGTGCCGAGGGGTTGATGGAGGGGGATGGAGGGGGTTATGGAGGGGTGATGGAGGGGTTGGAGGGGGGTTGAGGGGGGTGAGCACTGCGGGTTGCCGAGGGGGTGATGGAGGGGGATGGAGGGGGTTATGGAGGGGTGATGGAGGGGTTGGAGGGGGGTTGAGGGGGGTGAGCGCTGCGAGTTGCCGAGGGGGTGAGGGGGGGTTGAGGGAGGTGATGGAGGGGTTGGAGGGGGGGTTGAGGGGGGTGAGCACTGCGGGTTGCCGAGGGGGTGATGGAGGGGGATGGAGGGGGTTATGGAGGGGTGATGGAGGGGTTGGAGGGGGGTTGAGGGGGGTGAGCACTGCGGGTTGCCGAGGGGGTGAGGGGGGGTTGAGGGAGGTGATGGAGGGGTTGGAGGGGGTGAGGGGGTGGGCGCTGCGGGGTGCCGAGGGGGTGATGAGGGGTTATGGAGGGGGTTGAAGGGGGGTTGAGGGAGGTGAGGGAGGGGTTGGAGGGGGGGTGAGGGGGTGGGCGCTGCGGGGTGCCGAGGGGTTGATGGAGGGGGATGGAGGGGGTTATGGAGGGGTGATGGAGGGGTTGGAGGGGGGTTGAGGGGGGTGAGCGCTGCGGGTTGCCGAGGGGGTGATGGAGGGGGATGGAGGGGGTTATGGAGGGGGTTATGGAGGGGTGATGGAGGGGTTGGAGGGGGGTTGAGGGGGGTGAGCACTGCGGGTTGCCGAGGGGGTGAGGGGGGGTTGAGGGAGGTGAGGGGGGTGGGCGCTGCGGGGTGCCGAGGAGGTGACGGAGGAGGGTGTAGGGGGGTGAGGGGGGTGGGCGCTGTGGGGTGCCGAGGGGTTGATGAAGGTGGATGGAGGGGGTTATGGAGGGGTGATGGAGGGGTGATGGAGGGGTTGGAGGGGGGTTGAGGGGGGTGAGCGCTGCGGGTTGCCGAGGGGGTGATGGAGGGGGATGGAGGGGGTTATGGAGGGGTGATGGAGGGGTTGGAGGGGGGTTGAGGGGGGTGAGCGCTGCGGGTTGCCGAGGGGGTGAGGGGGGGTTGAGGGAGGTGATGGAGGGGTTGGAGGGGGGTGAGTGCCGCGGGTTGCCGAGGGGATGACGGAGGGGGTGGAGGGGGTTGAAGGGGGGTTGAGGGAGGTGATGGAGGGGTTGGAGGGGGGGTGAGGGGGTGGGCGCTGCGGGGTGCCTAGGGGGTGATGGAGGGGGTTATGGAGGGGGTTGAAGGGGGGTTGAGGGAGGTGAGGGAGGGGTTGGAGGGGGGGTGAGGGGGTGGGCGCTGCGGGGTGCCGAGGGGGTGATGGAGGGGGTTATGGAGGGGGTTGAAGGGGGGTTGAGGGAGGTGAGGGAGGGGTTGGAGGGGGGATGAGGGGGTGGGTGCTGCGGGGTGCCGAGGGGTTGATGGAGGGGGTTATGGAGGGGTGATGGAGGGGTTGGAAGGGGGTTGAGGGGGGTGAGCGCTGCGGGTTGCCGAGGGGGTGATGGAGGGGGATGGAGGGGGTTATGGAGGGGTGATGGAGGGGTTGGAGGGGGGTTGAGGGGGGTGAGCACTGCGGGTTGCCGAGGGGGTGAGGGGGGGTTGAGGGAGGTGATGGAGGGGTTGGAGGGGGGGTTGAGGGGGGTGAGCACGGCGGGTTGCCGAGGGGGTGATGGAGGGGTTGGAGGGGGGTTGAGGGGGGTGAGCGCTGCGGGTTGCCGAGGGGGTGAGGGGGGGTTGAGGGAGGTGATGGAGGGGTTGGAGGGGGTGAGGGGGTGGGCGCTGCGGGGTGCCGAGGGGGTGATGAGGGGTTATGGAGGGGGTTGAAGGGGGGTTGAGGGAAGTGAGGGAGGGGTTGGAGGGGGGGTGAGGGGGTGGGCGCTGCGGGGTGCCGAGGGGTTGATGGAGGGGGATGGAGGGGGTTATGGAGGGGTGATGGAGGGGTTGGAGGGGGGTTGAGGGGGGTGAGCGCTGCGGGTTGCCGAGGGGGTGATGGAGGGGGATGGAGGGGGTTATGGAGGGGTGATGGAGGGGTTGGAGGGGGGTTGAGGGGGGTGAGCGCTGTGGGTTGCCGAGGGGGTGAGGGGCGGTTGAGGGAGATGAGGGGGGTGGGCGGTGCGGGGTGCCGAGGGGGTGACGGAGGAGGGTGTAGGGGGGTGAGGGGGGTGGGCGCTGCGGGGTGCCGAGGGGGTGACAGAGGGGTGCTGAGGGGGTTGGAGGCGGAGGGTGGGGAGGGGGGTTGAGGGGGTTGGAGGCGGGGGAGTGTGGAGGGGCGCAGGCGGGTGGGTATGGAGGGGGTGCTGAGGGGGTGGGAGGCGGGGGAGTATGGAGGGGTGCAGGCGGGTGGGTATGGAGGGGGTGCGAGGGGGTGCTGAGGGGGTGGGAGGCAGGGGAGTATGGAGGGGTGCAGGCGGGTGGGTATGGAGGGGACTTGAGGGGGTTTGAGGCGGAGGAGTATGGAGGGGACTTAAGGGGGAGGAGGCGGAGGGATGCCGAGGGGGTTGGAGGCGGGGGATTTCCGAGGGGGTAGGAGGGGTGATGGATTTGAGGCTGGGTATGGAGGGGGTTGGAGGCGGGGGGTATGGAGGGAAGGTGTGGTGGCCGAGTGGAGGGGGGTTTGCCTAGGAAGGGGTAGAGAGGAGGTGGTTGAGTGGGGGTCGTCGTGTGGGTTGCAGGCGGGGGGTCCGAGGTGTTTGGAGGCGGGGTCCGAGGGATGCAGGCGGGGGAGTATTGAGGTGGTGCTGAGGGGTTTGGAGGCGGGGGAGTATGGAGGGGCGTAGGCGGGGTTATTAAGGTGGTGCTGAGGGGTTTGGAGGAAAGGGTAAATACAACTTCTTCCTTCTTCCCTAGCTTATTCTTCTACACCACAAATTGGCCTGAGCAATGATGATAGTACGGAATTCTGATGTTGAGGGGAGCAGGTATGAAGAGAAGTCCATATTATATAGCTAGGGGAAACGAAGAATCACCTCTCAGAAGTGAATGGATCAGCATAAAAGAGTTTCCAAAAGAGTGGAGAAGCAAACTTTAATTAACATCCGCTCAAGAAGTGAACAAAGATAGGGGTATGATTGAAAGTAGTTTGCAGATTTAAAGGCCATCCAAAAAAAATGGCGCTCAAAAATAATTTATGTAATTAATGAAATTAAAGAACAAGCAAAAATGCGCCAAAAATAGAAAATTCGTGAGCATTTTTGCTTATTAAATGTACCTGGAAACAAAATAATTGAAAAATGCAATGTTTATGTCTTTTGGTGGTACCCCTTGAGTCTGGAGATGTTTACCAAGGGTAGAGTGTCGCCAGCCAGTGTTTCCAATTGCACAGCACCCCACTGCAGCATCTTCGTAATGCGAAAAGGCCCTTCCCATTGAGGGATCCATTTCCCTTTGGTTTGATTATAAATTTGTGGCCTGTGTAATAGAGCTAAATCACCTGGCTTCAAGTTGTGGTGCCATAAATTTCTGTCATGAGCCTCCTTTCTTTTTATCTGAGTCTCTATCAAGTGTTTGGTCGCAAGTAGACGAATCTCCTCCACTTTATGTAGTGCTCCTAACCTCTGAGAGATATCACAATCCTTCTTTCCCTACATGAATGCTATCTTAGGTGATCCGTGAAAAAATTCAAAGGGCTCGATAGGTAATATGCCATAGACCAATTGGAATGGGGAATATCCCGTGGCCTCTTTGTAGGCTAACCTGTATGCCCAAAGTGTACCTAGGTACGCAATGCCCCATAAAGTGGGTTGCAACATACACTCCTTTCTTAACATTGCAATTAAAACCTTATTTGTGGACTCAGCCTGACCATTTGCTCGTGGATAGTAAGCACAAGAGGTCCTATGAAGAATTCTATACCTGTTGAAGATTTCTTGCAGGACTTTATTGACAAAATGGGTACCTTGATCAGTACAAATTTCAAGTGGACAACCAAACCTGCAAATGATGTTACTATAAATGAAATCAGCAACAGTTTGGGCAGTGCAATCTGTGGAAGCAATAGCTTCAGCCCACTTTGTTGCATAATCTGTAGCTATCAGGAGATATTTTTCTCTTTTTGGAAAAGCGGGAGGGTAGATGGGCCCTACAAAATCTAGCCCCCACTTCTCAAATGGTTGCCAGGAGGTGGAAATAACCAAGGGGTTATTTCTCTGCTTTGTTGGCTTAGGTCCACACCTTTGGCAAATATCACATGCCTTACCCCATTCATCTGTATCCCTGAAAAGTGTAGGCCACCATAGACCCGCATCCAGTATCCTCTGACTCATAATATGTCCTGGGAGGTGCCCACCACCTGTTCCTTCATGTGCAGAGTGAAGGACTTCCCTCACTTCTTCTTCTTCCAAACACTTCCTGAACCGGTCATCTTTGCCATGTTTGTACAATTTATCCTCGATGAAGGTATATGGTCTACTCTTGATGAGCAAGCTCTTCTTTTGTACTACACTAGCCTTTTCTGGATACAATCCAGTTTTAATGAAATTTTTAATGTCGTAATACCAACCGTGAGCTTTTACAGCAAACAAATGAGCATCTGGAAAGTCATCATTGATTCCACTAGATTGATTCATCATATTTATTCTGGATAGGTGATCCGCCATAACATTGTCTTTCCCTGGTTTATGGACTACAGAAAAATCAAATTCTTGGAACAACAATAACCACCTCCATATTCTACCGGTGGCCTGGGGCTTGTTGAGTAGATATTTTAGTGGTTGGTGATCTGATATAATAATAAATTTTACCCCCAGTAAGTAATGACGGAACTTTTGGACGGCAAAGACCATTGCCAGGGCTTCCCTTTCAGTAGTACTGTAATTCCTCTCAGCCTTGGTCAAGATTCTACTTGCATATTGAATTGGCCTGTCCACTTTAAATTCTTCACTAGGTTGGGTCAAAACTGCCCCTACTGCATATGCGCTGGCATCGACATGTATATGAAAGATTTTTGACCACTCAGGTGTGACCAAGATAGGAGCACACACCAACCTTGACCGCAATGTCTGATATGCCTTTTCCTCCTCTTCTTCCCATTTGAAAGGTACTTCCTTACCTGTAAGTCTAGTCAGAGGTCTAGCTATCTCTGCATACATTTTTATGAACCTTCTATGATAACCGGTATGCCCCAAGAAACTCTGGATCTCTTTAGGAGATTTAGGTTTAGGTAACTTTAATATAGAAAGAATTTTGTCAGGATCTGGGGCCATACCTTTAGCCGATACCACATGTCCTAAAAGGGTTCCTTCTGTCACAAGGAAATGACATTTATTTGGATTGAGCTTTAACTTAGTTTCTCTGCATCTTTGGAAAATATTCTGCAGCTGCCTCAAGTGCTGGTCCAAACAATCTAGATGAGTTTCCTTGTGAGATCCTGAAAATGAAGAGAAGTCATCCATGAAGATTCTAAGTGATTCCAGCAATAGGGGGCCAAAAATGAGATTGACCGTTCTGTTAAAGGTGGCTGGAGCATTTCTGAGCCCAAATGGCATTTTTACATACACATATGTTCCCCAAGGTGTGATAAAAGTAGTCTTTTCCCGATCCTCTGGATGTATTGATATTTGATTATAGCCACTGAATCCATCCATAAAACTATATAAGGCATGCCCAGCCACTTCTTCAATGATCTGTTCTGCAAAAGGCATAGGGAACCCATCTGGAATGGTCACCTTGTTGAGAGCTCTAAAATCAACACAAATTCTGATTTTATTAGTATTCTTCTTCGGAACTATAACCATAGGTGAGAGCCACTCTGAGTGTTCTACAAGAATGATGATTCCTGCATCCTCCATCTTTTGGATTTCCACATAGACGGCTTCGGCATACTTTGGATTAAGTCTATAACTCCTTCCTCTGATGGGTCTGGCTCCCTCAACCAGGGGGATTCTGTGCTCTCCATAAGATGCAGGCACTCCTTCTAAGTCTTTATAATACCAGGCAAAAACATCTGCATACTGGGTCAAGAATGATTTTACCCTTGCCAGGAGCTCTGGGTGGCTCCACAACCAAGTGGCTACCAGAACTGGTTGAGTATTGTTTTGAGTGCCTAAGTGTATTTCTTGGACCGGATTTCTTGTTACCATATTATCTCCCTGTGCATATGCTTCCTTGTCTTCTTCTACTAGCTTTTCGTGCATTGCTTCATAAGCAGGTGTATTTTGGACTTCGATGTGTTCCTCCTTGTCCTGCATCCATCCTGCAGGGATTTCTTGAATTGGGAAAGAACATTCAACCTCAGAATTTTTTACCTTGTTGTTAGCTTTAGAAACTTCGTTATCTGTGGTTGACACATCCTCCTCTAATTTGTGTTTGAGGGGTATCTTCTTGCCCCTTCTGTGGTCAGTGATGGGCTCTCCCAATCCATCAACCTGGACCATATCCTTGTCTTCATCATAATCTTCAGTCATGCTAGGATTAACAAGAAAAATTCCAAAACAAGAGGAAGAGTTGCCTGCTTGGAGCCAGCTTAAAATATCCTCTTCTTCCTCAAAATCTATTTGGGGTTGATCCTCCACTTCTGTTTCCATGCAAATGCTCACTGTTTGCATCATACTAGTGTTTCCTTGATTGTCTGGGCCTTCTTCTAAATGAATTTGTGTCAGCTCCTGCCCTTTCTTTTGTACCCACATAGTGTCCTTACCCCAATCATGAATGACACTGGCATGCCTCAGCCAAGGTCTTCCAATTAAGAGAGGAAATCCTCCTTCAACCTGGGGCAATCTTAAAACCACAAAATCCAGAATAAATAGATTACCTTGTACTTCAAGTGGAACTTTTGGGATTACCCCCAAGGGCCTTACTTTGCTCTGATCTGCCAAAGTAACCGTGAAATTTGCAGGTCTTGAAGGGTGGAGTCCAATCCTTTTCATGGTATGTTCAGGCATCAAGTTAATGCCAGAACCACCATCTACAATAACACCTTGAAATTCATGACCCTTGATTGATATTGTAAGCCGAGGACGTTTATAATCTGTAAGGGGTGCTTCCCCCCTAATTATCCTTTTATGTAAAATAGCAGTCTTGGCCACTAAGCTTGTAGTAGAAGCCTCATCAATTATCTGCAATAATTCTGACCTGAATTTCCCATCTATCTTTATTAAATAAAAAATACTAACCTCGTTCTTCATTGACTTGAGTAGTTTTGAAGCCTCTGACTCTTTAAGAGAGTGAGCTTCATTTGCTTTGCCAAACTCTTCTTGAGCCCTGTTGAAGGCATGCCCAATGGCCTCACTGGTGCCTATGAGACATTCATTGTGGTTTGTGCCTGCACTTGTAGTATCTTTGTCTTCAATTGCAACTCTGTCTTTGTTCAAGTCCTTAATTATCAATTCTTGATTTTCTAACACTTTTGCCGTTCCCTTGCTTCTTGTCTGTACTGCAAAAGATTCGAGTTCTTCTAATTGTACCACTCTAGTAGATGGTGAGGGTTCATTCACCTCAGGGAGTGTTTCCTCCTTGAATACAAGATCATTTGGAGATGGGGTCCGGAAGTAGAGGCTTGATTCTTAGGACAACAGTTTGTATAATGATCCCTGGCCTCTGGACAGTTCTTGCAAGGAGGTGCATTTTCTGGGAGGGTGCACCTAGATTGGTAGTGCCCACATTCTCCACATCTGAAGCAAATGATTGGCCTTCTAGGCCCATTTGCAAAGTTAGTTCTCGGTCTAGGATTATAGTTATTACCTTGGTTTGCTGCTGCTGCCATTACATTTGCTGGTGGTAAAAGTCCTCCTTGTGTCCAGTATGTCGTTGTCCGCATTCCCCTTACTTGGCATTCATGGGCCTCATGCCCAATCTTCCTGCATAATTGACAAGTCACATTTAGCAAGGGACATTCACTTACTATGTGCCCTTGCTTGCTGCACATGGAGCACCAGAGTCCGTTCTTAATGCCGCCTCCTTTGAGTTCTTGCAACTCCTGTCTCAGCTGAGCTAGTTCTTCTGCTTGGGCTTCCTCTTCCTTTTGGAGCTTGAGGGCTTCAATCTCTTTTCTCAGCTGAGCTACAGTAGTCTCCTCCTCTGTGTAGGGCTTATTCCTTTTCAAGCCCTCCAGTTCCCTTCTTAACTGGCTCACTGGGTCCTCCAGTTCTGTACCATATGATGGTTGGGAAGAAGTTGCACCATACTGGTGCCTTATCTGTTCCAAGCGTGTGGCCGTATTGATGAACTCCTCAATAGAGGCAGTAGGTAGCACTAACTCTTTTATTTTGCATTGGGTGACCACAGGTAGAGGTTTGGCTAACCACTTCTTGACAAAGAAGTCGTGTGGTGGATCTGGTAGTTTAGCCATTAGTGCTTTGGCCCTGGTCACGAACTCTGGGAACTTTTCTCTTGGACCCAATTTCAAGTTTTCCAATTCTTCTATAATGATCTCAGCCGTGTTGCCATGCTGAAAATGATTTTTAAAAGCCTCTTTCATCAAATCCCAAGAGGTAAAGTGATTTTCAGCAAACTGGCTAAACCACTTGTCTGCCAAACCTTCCAATGTGGCGGGGAAGAGTATCAAGAAAGCATCTTCCCTACCCATTAGCCCTCTAGTCTTACATAATGCAAGAAATCTTCGAATGTGCTCATCTGGGTCCTCATGGGCTAAACCTCTGAAGGAGGGAAATTTTATGTTTAATCTGGAGAGTAAGATTTCTACACCTGTCCTGCCATGCTTCCTACCGATGAAGTCGATGAAAGTGGACTCGATGATCTTCTGTTCGTCTTTCTTCTTGTCTGCTTGCACTTGATCCTCAAGGTTTGTGACCGGGTCGCGGTCATGAGCTATTCATAGTCCACTTAAAATGAGACACATGATAAAAGTATGTACCTTTTGGCCCACTGGAGTAGTGGAGTAGTGTTGTCGACACTGGAATATTGCTCTCCAATGGCAATATATAGTCTCCTATGCTCAAATCTCCTTAGATGTCCCACCGTGCGTGCCAAATTTGTTGGGGGGTTTTCTTGGACGTGAAGGAGTTTGAGGGTTTGTAGGAGAAAAAGAAGAAGAACAAGAGACGAAATAACTCAGACAAGCTTCTGCAGAAACACCTTTGAACCTTTGAACCTTGAGTTTTTGATTACAATAGAAGGATTATACTATTTCATTCAATCCAGGTTAATACTCGGGGTACAATTACAGTGAATGCTCGATCATAGAAGACTAATTATCTCAGAATCTCCCAGCAGCCGGCCTCTTCTGCACCAGTCCTTCACTTGCTTCCAGCTTCTCCTCGTGCACACCTTGCACTAAACCTCCACAAGCTGAGGGACTAATACCCTTCGGGCCTGATCGCGGAGAGAGACTTCTTTGGGATTGGTCCTCTACTTCGCCTCTCTGCACCTCCCTTAGCCTCACTTCTTGCAATCTTCACCTTCTGCAGTCGACACACACTAGTGACTCTTCACTTCTCTCTTTTCTTCTTCTTGCTTCCCCTGTCCACGAATAGCCTTTTCTCTCTCTTTTGTTGAGTCCGCCGGTTCGCGCATTCTAACTGTAATACAATCTTGGTGCCCTTTCAATGTCCCAAGATTTTCTTTTGAACTGGTCCTTAACGACTCACTACTTTGTCCTGTAGTGACTTTAGAACAAGAGTGACTTTAAAATAAAATTTTGATTGGGCGGCCCTATTTCCACATTTGCGTACGCGGCCTTCCATACCTTCACCTTTCCTTTTAATTCTTTACTTTTGCACCTTAAGATTTTAAATTCATCCTTTGAACCTTAAGAGAAAAATTACTTTGCACCCTTAGTTTCAACCGGTTAGGGCTCGACAGTGCCCCTATGTAGGTTGAGAAGGAGAAACCACTTACTCGGAGACGAAGCTCCATCTGTGATAGTAGGTTGTGAAGTAGAAACACCTGCCGGTCTTCGATCTACATCTGCCATTATGTTCGAAAGTTGTTTTGCAACAAGAACAAGCTTCATCATGTAAGACCACATCGATAGTTGGTCCCATCAAGCTTATCTTCAGCTTGAAACATGCCAAACAAGTCATTGCTGCCCGCCATTTCACTAAGGAACAAGAATGTGAAAAAATCTTCACTTCGGCGAAACCTAAAATTTCAGCTCACAAACTGTCACTTTGATGGCAATTCACAGTTCTATGGTCCCAAGTCTATTTGCACTCTTAAAAGTGCATGCATGCCGCGACGCGAAAAACTGAAACTTGAGAAGGAGCTGAATCTGCTCTGATACCATTGTTGGGTGTGTGTAGAAGTACAAGAGACACACGAGAAGCACACACAAGGAGCACAAACGCAGCAAGACACAAAGAAGACAATGGCTGGAATAGCTACCTTTATTGAGGATGAACTGAACTGAAGTAGGAGGTGACTAATATCCCTAAGTACAAAGTACCACCACATATGAGAGTATCAAGTACGTGGTAACATGGGGAAAAAATCTCTAGCCAACACTAGAGTAAAAAGTGCCCATGTACAGGGAAAAGGTTCACATCAAAGCTACTCGAGGAACACATAAGTGTAACAAGGAGTACCTACAAGTCTTTGGAAACAAAGGATTCCATTGGCTGAAGAAGCTGGAATAGTAAAAATGAAATTTTATAGATTAATGCACACAATATATGAAACAAAAATACAAAAGATGCAGGATGGAGGCAATAGTATTATAATGAGGGATTTAAGGTGGCCATATCAGATGGTCCATATGCCCAAAAAGAAGACAAATCAAAAAGGCCTATCATCAGCATAAATGAAGAATTTTGGATCACCTCGAACTCGCAAAATCTGTCCAGGTTATACATAGCCTTCTCATTTCATTTTTGCTTAAGTTTTAGTAGTTTTTATCCTTTTTCATGCTTGTTCCTTTAGTTTTTATGCAACTTAGAAGCCATTTCATAGCCTTTGCATAAACAAAATTTTAGAATTTTTTTGGGAATTTTTAAATTACTTTTAGAGCTTTTTGTGGTATTTTTTCATCTTTTTCAAATGTCATTTTCTTGACAAAATGGAGGAATAAAGGATGCTCTCTATGGTTTTGAGTGAGAAAAACTAGCCTAGAAATGTAGTGAAATGTTTTGAGATTTTTGCTTTGGATTTTTTAAAATTTTTTGGATTTTATTTGTATTTTTTGTCTAAGTTTTGAATATTAAAAAAAAGGCCCCCCATGGGTAATTTTCTTTTATTGAAAAAAAACCCTCTCTCTCTCTCTCTCCTCCTCGGGCCACCACAATTTTATTTTTATTTTTTATTTTATTTTTATTTTTATTTTTCATTTTATTTATTTATTTATTTTTCAATTTTTTATATTTATTTTTTATTTATTTAAATAGTTTATTTTATTTTTTACTTTTCCATTTTTTATTTTATTTTTATTAACCCCGATGGATGTCACCCAAAAAAAAAGGTGTATATATATATTTATTTATTTATTTATTTATTTATTTATTTATTTATTTTCCTTTGCCCGATGCTTTTGGCTCTAGAATGTGCCTCGGATGGCCATTTGTTTCCAACGTGGGGTCATTTTCATGTATTTTGGCACCTTTGGAGTCATTTCTTGACTTAGCTTTTCCAAATTCCCAATTTTTTGTGGACTTTTGGTCAAAACCCACATGTTTTGAGCACATTTCTCACGTGTTTTTCATTACGCACATGGTCCACATGGTCTCTTCTCGCCTTATTTTACCATATGTTTCACATTTTCACATATGTACCCTCTATAGCTTTCCTGTTTTATCATTTTGGCCCTCTCTAGAGCACATAATCCTACTCCCTCACCCTCCCTTTTAGCCAGCCCCATTCTTACCCCTCCATACCCTATCCATCTAAGCCCCCTCTTATGGTGCAGGGAAATCAACAATTGAAGTTTTGATGAAGGATTGGAAGTCAAGGACTGAAGAAAAGATCAAGTTATGAAGCATGAAGGAAGTGCATATCTAGAAGATGAAGATGTGTATACATATGTACATTAATTTAGAGTCAGTTCATCTTATTATTTTGTATGGTAATGAGCTTGTAAATATTTGCCTATATATACAAAGAGAATGTTGGGGCAAATATGAGAGAATGTTTAAGAACAAGATTTGAAGAGAATTAGATGTCGTTAGACACTTTAGAAGTGAGTAGGATCTCTCTCATCACTCGGATGTAAAAATTTTCAGAAATGAAGAAATGTTGCGCCCGATCTTTCTTTTGTGAACTACTTTTGTACAACCTAAGTCTAAAGTTGATTGACCTCTGTACAAATTTTCAGCTTCTAATTGTGATCAGGCTGAGAGAATTGAGTGTAGGAACATCTACATGTGTAAATGGAAAGAAGAGAAGTTGTAGGAGGTGCAAAGTTTGATGCTAATGTTTTGGTCAGTTCTCCTTCCACAGTGTAAAGTTTTGAGCAAGTGAGGACGCATTCTTTAAGTTGGAAGGTAAGCTACCTATGGCTAAAAGCATTTGCATAAACGGGTTCTAGATTGAGAGAACCAAGTGTTAGAAGTTACAGGTGTCTGAATCGACTTCTCAGAAGAACAATTTTAGACATAGGTCACTTGTTGAGATCATTTCTCAAGGTCTACTAAATCTTTTGAAATGATTTAACTTGGAGAAGGTGCACAAACTATAAGCAACACCTTGTGCAAAGTTTTATCAAAAACTTATGTAGTTCCCTGCAGGGTTATAGGAATATTATGCACTAGTCCAATCGGATGGACTCTGGATTGGTCTGCCATTCGCAGAAAGAACTGCACTAGTTCAATTTGGGTCCAACCCAGTTTCTTATAGAGTGCATCTGTTGCAATATTCACTCTAGACCCTCCATCAATTAAAACTTGTGTGATCCTCTGGTTTTTATACCAAACGATGATCAGCAGTATCATATGATCCACCGTAGGATCCATCTCGGGTTGTATGGTCCCAGTTGCCGGAGTACATGAAGGTTCGGGGATAACCTATTGTTGGAATTGCTGGTGTACACTAGGAAATAGGTCGAGCAACTGTCCCAGAGGAAGTTTGATTGAAGCCTTAGATATAACATCCCATACCTGGTCTGTTTGTGCTATGGTCATCACCGACTCTTGTTGTGATTCTGAAATTGTCGGGGCAGAATTCTGTGCATTCTGTCTTGCATTTGGCAGAGGAGGCTGAGTTACCAAAACTAGGTCAGGGAACACTGTCGACTCCTTAGTTGTCCATTGACTGGCCTTTGTAAAAATCTGCTCTTTCTTACGAATCCCGGGCTCGATTACTTCAGCTACTGGTTGCAACTGTTTTCCTGATCTTATCTATACTGTGGTTGCTTGTGAATCAACCGGGGAAATATAAACCATATTTGTCATCGGATTTTGTCTTTCTTTTTTTCTTTTTTCATGCTCTGTGGCTTCTTTACAAAATCTACGAATATGCCTAACCTCACCGTAGAAATGACATTGAGGGAGTGGGAGAGAGGTGCTTTCAGTCGATGTACCCGCATGCCATCGATTTTGATTGAAATTGTTACTTTGCGGACCCCGATAGTTCCTGTATCCCTGCTCTTGGTTGGTCCGCAACTGTGGCAGTACGTAATGGTTGGCTGGCTGCCCCTACTCCTGTATTATGGCGTTTATTGCCGCTCTACCCTGCACCTTTGCATTGTATGCACAGGTTTCTGTTGAGTGCCCTGACATGTTACAAATGGCACAATACATTTGGTTGAGAGCACATGTGGAACTAGTGTGACCGGGATTCTTACACTTAGTACAGTACACTTGATTGGACAAATCCTTGGTCACGTTCTTACTTGCTTTCAACCATTCCAGATCCTCTGTAAACCCTCCAACTTTGTGCTCCAATTGTAAGGCCATTGCAATGATAGTGTCCAATGTCATTCCGCCCACACATCGAATGATCATGATCTGTTTTAATTGTGGATTCAATCCGTTGATGAACCATTGTGTTATGACATCATCTGGCAGGTTGGCATGTGCCGGTGGCAGTTGCCACAAGTGAGTTCTGAACAGTGTCGCATACTCCTGGACACTCTGGTGTGCTTTCTGCCAACTGTTTTGCAAATAGTCAGAATTTTCTACAGGGTTCTTCTTCAAGCGAAACCTGTGCAGGAACACGTCCTTCACATCATCATAATTACCAAAATTATTAATATCGTATTCTTTTAGCCACCTTGCTGCTTCATTAACCAGCATGGCCTGAAACACTATGGCCTTATATGCCGGATCTAGTGGGTGGTTCAACACTGCATAATTGATTTCGAATGTGCGAACATGTGCATCGTGGTCATCCCCCGAAAATCCACCGAGTTTTGTATACATGACCCTGCTGGTGCAGACGAGGTGGGATAACCTGTTGTTGCTGAAATTGTGGTTGCGGATGTGGCGGTGTTCGTTGCTATTGCTGTGAACCACTCATGGTGCTATTGTTGGTGGTGTTGTTGTTACCTGAATTTTGGGGAGATATCTCTTCATCTTCCTGAATTGTATGGCGAACTTGCTCACTTTTCGGTCCTAAAATGTCGTTGAACGATTTGCTTAACTCCAAGTTCAGCAGTCTTTCCTCAACTTTGGTGTCGAAATTAGGTAGACTTGCACCGAAAAGTGGTGAACGCAATAAATTTCCACTAGGCAGAACCGCAGTGTCACCAAAAAACTTCAAATTGCCACCAAGTGATACCGAGCTTCCACCGAAACCCGCCGAAGTCTCACCGGACTAGGCTACACTATCACAGGAAACATTCTCACCTGGTAACGCGAAAATGTCACCAAAAATGACCAAATTCAGACCAGGTAGTGCGGAACTGACTCTGCACTGCGTCTCTGTACAACCAGAAATTACAGTACTTTCTCCAAAAGGTACCAGGCTTGCACCGAAATTCATCGGAATCTCGTCATGTGCTACTAAACTAGCACCAGAAACACTATTGACTAGCTGTACCGAACCTTCTGCAACTGAACTTAACTGTCTTGTACTTCTACCACCAGTGGGTGTTCCTAATAAGTTTGGAACTGCCCAGGGATGTTGATCTATGTGGTATTTGGGGTATGATTCACCGGAGCATGTTACCGGCATATATCAAAGAATTCTTCGTCAATCTTTAATCTTCTGTGCAACCAATGACTCCATTTCCCATAGACGGCACCAGTGTTAAACATTCTTTTGGTTAAGCCCTTTTAATCTCGTTTCTGGGTTCTTGGGATGGACACATATCTGATAGTACAGAGGCCCTTTTTAATTTTCCCAATTCAATCAGTCAATCAACAACTAACTACTTTTCGATTCAACACTTATCACTACGCAATGCGTCTACCATGCGTATCAAGCACTTACAGATTCGCACAGAAGTGTTAAGGTTAATCACAATGTATGGTAATTAATGATTAATTACTGGAACGTAACAATCAAACATAGTACTCAGAGTTCTTCGAAATTTGCAAAACAACATCTCTAATGCTATCGCCTAGACAGACAGTTTGGCGATTCCTCTTGCTCGAAGAATGTCATGCTTGCCTTTTCATTACTCAAAAAAGGGTTACATCTTTTCGCAACACCTTTTCAGTGCGTGCGAATATAGAAAATAAAATTACATAGAGATCCAATCCGGCGGCTAACACATCGAATTGTAGCCCAGGTCGATGCTTGGCATCGAATCTCATCGGAAGATGGATCGAGTGTTCATGAGCATATAAAATTAAAATCGCTAGAAGAGATAGTATTTCCTAAAAAATAAAAAGGAATCTTTTAGGAATCGTTTTTTGTGGTGTGATTTTCTCTACCTCTGGGTACTCTTGGAAACATTCTTCTTCTCCATCAGAGTTTCCTTGCTGTTTTGCTGAGCTCTAGGCACCTTTGTTGTCTGTGCTCGATTGCTCTCTCTCGCTGGCAGATTTTGGAAATGAGAATGATGTACTCCTCTACTATTTATAGGTGCTTGCATTACTTGAACCAGAGACTAACTAGATCTAACTGAATGAATCTAGTTTCTAACTAGATCAGTCAACTAATCTAACCAAGATCCATCACTTCATCATTTTAATCTAAAGTGAAAAGGGTAGATTTGTCCTTGTGTGAGTGGAAAGAGTCCTTCTCTACCTTATTGCCTCCTCCTCCATCGTTTCTGCTTGCTGAACTCCTTTTTTCAAGATTTGGTAGATCAACTCTCATTTCCATGTGGCAAACTCCCATATATTTCCAAAATAACTGCATTTCTCCATTCTTCTTGTAACAAAAGGATGCGAGTAAGGAGGCATTTAATAATAATAATAATTGTTGATTGGTTAATCCTTAAAATACACGGATTTAATAATTGAATTGCGAAGTTGTATAAAAATCAGATGGATAACACTCAATGTACTTAAAAACTTTTATAGGATTTTCGAGAGAAGGAACACTCACATGTAACACGAGGAAGGAGAAGAATCTTCGGAGCACAAATATAAGTAGCTTGTTAGGATTATGTTCATATACACACTTTGGAGAGAGAAAAGAACTCCTACAGAGGGAAAAGAATGCCCCAACAATCTTAAATGTGTTCACACACATCTACAGAGTTTGGAGAGAAAAGAACTCATAAAGAGAGAGAAGAATGCCCCGACAATCTTAAGTGTGTTCACACACATCCCTACAAAATTATACTAACAATGGGAGTGATACTCATGTATAAGGAAGCGCCTATCAATGTGAACTAAGATCAATCCACAAAAGAGAGGAAACCCATAGCTTTGAAAAAGTCTTTGAACTTCTCATGAGATAGAGCTTTTCTTAAAATCCAAGCAACATGTGTAGACACATAAGTCAAAATGATCTCTCCAACAAAGATTCGCTCTTTGAAATAAGTTGCTCTTTGAAATAATGATAGCGCACAACAATGTGCTTATTGCAAACATGGAACATTGAGTTCCTCACAGCTAAAATTTTGACAGTCAACACCCAAATCATCTATAAGGCATCTAAGCTATATGCACTCAACAATAGACATGGAAATGTGTATTATTTATGAAATTATTGGATTTATTATATTTAATTATTCCACTTTCCACTAACAATGAATTGTTACATGTGCCCCATTATGTTTGATACTTGAGATTATATATTTAACATGTTTTGTGTTTTTCGATGAGCAGGGAAATTTTATAATCACTTGAGATTATATATTTTTGTAAAAGAATCTGTGTATTTTAAGGATTAACCAATCAACACTTATTATTGTTATTAAACGTTTGATTTCATATCTACTTGATGTGACATTTTCACTTGATCTTGGACTTCTACTCATTTAAAAAGGTAATTCATCTTCAGTCCTCTTTGAAGTAAGTGAAGATGAGCTCAATCTTTTGAGTGGATGCTTGGGCATCAACTTCGTCTACTCATATTGATATAGTTTCGAATTCATTGTTCTCAGTTGATCCTTTCCTCATAAGTGATGGTCTCCATGGTTTAGAATGTGTTGATCATCATTCTATGTTTTCTGTTGAGTCATTTAAGTTCTCCAATTTGTAGTGCAATGCTGCTCAACCAAATGCACCTCTTGATCTGCCATCGGATCCAGCCATTGATCTCCTTCTAACTCAAGTGCATGTGGAGCAAAGGATGTTAGCTACAAACAGAAGGAAAGGCAAAGCATGCTTAATCTACATTTTAAAAGAAGGCCTCGTGAAGTAACTCAAAAAAGATTTAAATTTCTTACTTCAGATAGACAGATTGCATTGGATATTGTGAAGCATTGTTGTGGTTTGAAATGTTTGTACAATTTAGGAGTGAAGAAACTAAAGCACCTAAGAGAAGAATTCCTCCATTTAGATAGTAAAAGGTAGGATATATACCTTGTTTCTCACATGCAAATGATTGAGGATAACATGTCAGTAACACATGTTGCTTTTGAATATTACTTTACTCAAGGGATGCAATGTTGTAGGGCTGCATCTAAAATTGCAATGGGTGTGGGAAATTTTAGAATACATAGGGTTCAACAGGGCTTATGAATGGGGATCGCATTTTGGATATGTTGCATGATGGGACCAAAGGATTTGTTGGACATCATGCAATGAATTGAATGATTAACTATTTTAGCTTGCATTGTGAGGTTATGCCTACAACTGGAAGGTTGCACTTGTCAAATAACTTTACTCATCGAGAGGTATTTCAAATATATAAAGAAGACATGGAAAATACAAATGAGAAGTATGTGTTGTATCATCACTTTACTCGATTATGGAAGCAAGAGTTTAACAATGTGTCTATTCCTTGTAAAGTTAGAATGGGTGTGAATGTTCAATTTGCACCACTTTGAAAAACATGGCAAAGGGTGCTACAACACCACAAGAAAAAGATCATTTTAAAAATTGTCTAAAGAACCATCGTGAGAGTCAAGCTTTAGAGAGAAAGAAAGCAATTCATCATCAAAGTAAAGCACTCAAAAATCCAGAGCATTATATGTTTTGTTGATTGATGGTATGGATAAAAAAAACATGTTTGCCACATTTTTATCGCATCCCTAAGGGCATTGGAGATGAATTCCTTGTGCAAATGCATTTGGTTGGTCCTTTGGTATACAATGGAACTGTAATGTCCAAGGTTTTCTTCACATATCCGAATGTGCATAATGATCCAAACCTTACAGTTACTGTCATTCATCAGGTTTTACAATCATGGAAGGGTCTTTTGCCACAAACTCTGTATTTGCAACTTGATAATACTGCAAGAGAGAATAAAAATTATACAGTCTTTGGATATTTATGCATGCTTGTTGATAAATACGTATTTGAGAAGGTTAATGTAAAGTTCCTTCTGGTTGGGCACACTCATGATCACATTGATCAAATGTTCAGTACGTTCTCTAAGAAGTTGGTACGTAACAATGCTTTTACTCTTCCAATTTTATCTGAGCTGATTTCAGAAGCATATACTCCAAAGCTAGAAGTTCAACACCTCACACAGATTTATAAGTTTTAGCACTTTTTCTCAGTGGGCTTTGATAATAGTGCTAAGGTTTTTACTCCATTGCACAATATTAGTTTCAACCATGTATTCTTGATGAGGAGGGTTGATGACATAACCCTTTTATATGCAAAGCAATATTCATCTTCTCCTACGTGGGAGCCTAAAGACGGATGTAGATTCTTGTTGCACGTGCCTAATTTGTCTGTGTATGATGCAAAACAATCACCATATGAAGATAAAAACAATATGAAAAGATGTGGAAATGTGGTTGATCAAAGGAAAAGCTGGATGCATGCACTCATTGAAAAGAAGAGATATATTGAGCATGCAAAAAAATATGCTCGAGATTAAGATGTATCTTGGTGGGATGACTTTTCAATCATCAAGAAGAGATTATAAAGTATACGATTGCAGGTCATTGGCCAGTTAATGTTCCATTCACATGGGATTTTTTTACACAAAGATCAGTGAATGTGGCCCAAGCATGTAATGTAGATGCACTTCAAAGTTTTATACATCCACCAGAATGAAATATTTATGTAGGCCCAAGGATGACAAAACAGGCAGAAGCAAGATGGCAAGGAAATTTAATAGAGATAAATGTTGGAACACTTATTGCAGTACTTGCTGATGGTGATGAGGCTACCAGAACATTTTGGTGCATATGTGTTTTGACTTGTAGAGGCCTCAAAGAAATTCTTCATATCCCCTTTACCATAGTTTGTTGCCAAATGTCTTTTGTTCATGTAATCACAAATTTTTTTATCAACCTCAGTGATGCAATTTCTATCTTTAGTGTCCTTGAATAGATTACACGTCTAGTGTGGGTGATCAACCTCATCACACTAGAGGCATCTATAAGATTGATTAAATGTTCTGCTATTTGGCATTTGAGTCCTTGGATTTTGCTCTATCTCTCTTGGACTCCCTTGTTCTCTTAGTCTAGTTTCTTACATACTTTTCATGGAAGCCATTTTGGTTGCTAATGTCTCAATATGTTTAGCCATTGATTCCATTGTAGTTTTCAAAATAGCAATTTTTGATTCATCCCTACCAAGTCCTTGCAAAGTATGATTAATGTCTACTTTAACGAGTGCATCTCTTTCATTTAGCCTAGGAGTTTGTATTTGATTATGCTCTTTCCTTTGAGCTATCCTATCGACCGCTACTCACACATTCTCCCAATTTTCAGTTAATCCACTAGGAGTCATTCCATCCTCAAGCATGGGTTCTAACTCTCGTTGGAGAGATATGTGCAGCATGCTTAGAAAGCTATGTAATTTGTCTATCTCTAAGGTTGTACGATCTGTTTCAGGCATTTGGTTAAATTTAACATCAAATTCAGTTAGACATTGGGTTATATGTCTATCGATTTTAGTAGTTCCCACCCATCTCAAGAATGTGGCCCTATTGTTCTTGCTATATTCCTCATGTGAAAACTCATCAAGAAGTTGAGTTTTAAAATTGGCCCATATCATATTAGGTGTAAGTGTCATGCACAATGGAAGCCATCCTAAATCTCAGAATTCATGTGAATCCTATATCTCATTATTGGCTCAGAATTAGGAGAAACCAATGCCTCCATTGTGTCTGGAACGTGCAAAAACCCTAAGGTCGACTGTCTTCTTTCTTGATTCTGATATCTAGAGACCATGCTTCGAATTGATGATATCATCGATGACATCATCAATTCGTAACCGCCCTTGAACCGCCCTTGTAAGGAGGGGTTGACCACATTCATTCTCAGTCTTGCCAATACCAGTCTTGGGAGCTCAAGGAGTCATGACCACCAAGTAAGTACTCTCCAAGTTCCAGTTCCAGTTCCAGTTCTTGTCTTGTTCCTTGTTCTAGTCTTGTCTAGTCTAGTTCTTGGACATCCTATCTTGTCCTCTTGTAATCTCGTAGTAGGAGATCTTGTCGAGTTCTTTCTTGTATCTAGTTAATCTCCCCAAAGGGAGTTCTTGTAATCTAGATATCATTTTCCATACTTACGATCCCGGGTTGTGGGATCTCCTGTATCATCTCTAGTCGAGTTATTCATACCTATCAATCCCAGGTTGTGGGACATCTTGTATCAGTCACGTTTTCTTGTATTGTTTTCCCTTTGTGGGTGTTCTTGTAATCAGAAGTGTATTTTCGAAATCTTGTCTATTGTAGTCAGAGAGCACAATCTAGTGCTCCCTGAAATTTTGGCAAGGTTGGCTTCTATCCAAGACCAGGCATCATGGAGAATGCTTATGAACAGATTGTAGCATCACTTCATAGTCTCCAACAACAAGTCAAAGACCTAAATCATCGATAGACACAAGTCGAGATGGGACATCCAGTGCATGTAGGAGCACTCCTTCAAGAATTATAAGAATGAATCGGGAGTCCTCAGACAAATCAAGGGAGTATGCAAGTAAATCAACAACCTAGTACATCCTTCATGAGGGAACCCAAGATCTGCATGCCAGAAAAGTTCGATGGGGATCGCACGAAGTTTTGCGGATTTCTCGAGCAAGTTAAATTGTACATCCGTATGCAACTTGATAGCTACCTTGATGAGGCATCCAAGGTCGAGTTTATTGGAACCTTGCTTTGTGGACAAGCATTATCATGGTTTGCCCCAATCTTGGAGAAGAACATGGCAGTACTTCAGGACTATGAGGGGTTTCTTCGAGAACTCATTGCCGCATTTGAAGATGCAGAGACAAGTCGAATGGCAGAAACAAAACTTCAAAAGATACATCAAGGTAACTGCCCTGCCTCTACCTATGCATCAGAATTTAGGCACTTAATATGTGATCTCACATAGCATGAAGATTATTTCATAAGCCAATTTAGATGGGGTTTAAGGGATGATGTGAAGGACCTTTTGCTCACGATGCCAGAGGTTAAGACATTGAATGAATACGTAATGCAAGCTATTCAATGTGATAACAGACTTTTTGAAAGGAAACAAGAAAAACAAGTGGAAGAAAGACCTCGCCAATGGAAACCTTTCCAGACCACTCCTAAAGATGAGTCTATGCCCGAACCTATGCAAATAGATGTAACTAGGTTCCAGCTGCTAAAACCACAAGAGAAACAGAGAAGGAGAGATAACAAGTTATGTCTCTATTGTGGAAACCCTGGACATATTGCAGTCAATTGTCCCAACAAGAGAACAAACTCGAGTCGTAGCCACCCTTGTAGAGCAAGAAAACAAGGAAGTCCAGTTGTAAAAGAGACCATATAGCCGAACCATGATATAAGAAAGGGCGCATAGTTCCAGCTACGCCCGTAGAAACATGTATTGCACTTGTCAAGTTAATCATGCCCAAGAAGACCCTTTAACTTATAGCCCCTAGTAGATTCAAGAGCCTCCTCATGGTTCATCGATGAAGGATTGGCTAAGAAACATGGAATTCCTATACTTTGAAAGAACAAACCAGTAGTAGCTGAAGTAGTAGATGGATGACCTCTAGCATCTGGGAATATAAGCATGGAAACCACACCACTAAGAGTACACCTTGGTGACCATGAATCCCATATATGTTTTAATGTTATATCTAGCCCAGTACATCTAGTTATCATCGGAATGCCCTGGTTAAAGAAGCATAATCCACACATCAATTAGGAAAAGAATAAAATCACCCATCAAGATATCCAGAAGAACCCAACATATGTTGGAGCCAAGGCCTTCATACATGTAGTAAGGAAGGAACTAGCATATATGATCTATGCCGTACCAGCTCAAGAATCCAAGAAAGATCATCGAGTGTAGCTATCCAACAAGTATAAAGGCTTTGAAGATGTTTTTGAGAAGAAGAATGCAGATATCCTCCCCGAGCGTAGACCTTATGATTGTCCCATAGATCTTCAAGAGGGAGCACAACCACCCTTTGGACCAATCTATAGACTATCCCCAGAGGAACTTACAGAACTACGCAAGGACATTGATGAGAATCTAGCAAAGGGATTTATCAAACACTCAAAGTCTCCAGTAGGAGTCCCTATTTTATTTGTAAAGAAGAAGGATGGGACTCTCCCAATGTGTGTAGACTGTCGTGGAAAGAACAGATACCCTCTACCACTCATATCAGAGCTCTTGGAACACATTCAAAAAGCAAAGCTCTTCACAAAGATTGACCTTCGAGGAGCTTACAACCTAGTCAGGATCAGAGAAGGAGATGAATGGAAGATAGCATTTCGAACCAGGTATGGGCACTTTCAATATGTTGTTATGCCATTTGGTCTCACCAACGCTCCAACTGTCTTTCAACATATGATGAATGATATCTTTCGAGAGTATTTAGATGACTTTGTGGTAATATATGTTGATGATATCCTGATATTCTCCAAAAATCTAGAGGATCATGAATATCATGTAAAGATAGTCCTAGAGAAACTTAGAGAAAAAGGGTTATATGCAAAATCGGAGAAGTGCTCTTTCCATCAGGTAGAAGTGGAGTTTCTAGGATACATTGTATCAGAGAAAGGAATCTTTATGGACCCTAAGACGACCAAGACAATCCTTGATTAGCAACCACCTTCTTCTGTTCGAGATGTACGATGGTTTTTAGGGTTTGCCAATTTTTATAGGATATTCATAAGAGATTACTCCAAGATAGTGAGGCCCCTTACCAAGCTTACAAGAAACTCAAAATTCTCATGGACCAAGGAAGCAGAAAAAGCCTTTTAGACCTTGAAATTAGCATTCACTACTACTCTAATTCTAGTTCATTTTGATTCCAGTAAGCCCTTCTTCCTAGAGAGAGATGCATTAGACTTTGCCCTAGGGGCCATTCTTTCCCAATATGGAGATGACGGATACCTACATCCAGTTGCATACCATTCAAGGAAATTTTCCCCTCTAGAGATTAGTTATGAAATCCATGATAAAGAAATTCTTGCCAAAGTAGACACATTTGACACCTGGCATCACCATTTAGAAGGAGCAGCTCACAGAGTTATTGTGTAGTTACTGTGTATACAGATCACAAGAACTTGGAGTATTCTATGACCACCCGCATCCTCAATAGAAGGCAATCTCGATGGAATAGCTTTCTATCTAGGTTCGACTTTATCATCACCTATTCTCAAGGACGTCAACAATGTCAGTCAAATGCCTTGTCCAGAAGATCTTACCTTGCACCAAAGAAGGGTGAAGAGGCTTTTGATCAACAAGACAGTGTATTACTCAAACCTAAGCATCTCCAGTTAGTAGCTATCTCTTCAACCCATCATGAAGATTCAGCCTTGAATCATTTGATCCACGAGAATCTACCACAAGATGAATTGTTTTGTAATGTTAAGCAGAAAACTCAAGAAGGAAAAGTCGAAGAAGTAAATGAATTTCAAGAAAAGGACGGGTTACTATTCTATAAGAACCTATTGTATGTCCCTCCAAAAAAGTCCAAGATCCAAGTACTTCAACAACGTCATGACAACCTCGCAGCAAGACATTTTGGAGTAAATAAAACAATAGAACTCATATCAAGGGATTTTTGGTGGCCTCAAATGTGGAAGGAAGTCAAAGAATATATTCGAACATGGGACACTTGCAATAGATCTAAGGTACTATGACATAAAACTGATTGCCTCTTGTAACCTTTACCTATTCCAAAAAGGCTATGGGCTTCATTATCTATGGATTTTATCACACATCTACCAAAGTCAGATAAGTATGATGCCATTCTTGTTATTGTGGATAGCTTTACAAAGATGACACACTTCATTCCAACTACAAAGGCAATCACAGGTGCTACCACTGCTAGACTGTTTCTCAGATATATCTTTAGGCTTCATGGATTGCCTAATGATATTGTCGGTCATCAAGGCCCAAAATTCATATCCAGCTTTTCGAATAGTCTTTGCAAGCTCCTTGGTGTTCAAGTTAAACTATCTATAATAAATCATCCTCAGACTGATGGACAAACAAAATGGGTGAATCAAGTTCTAGTGCAATATCTTTGTTGCACTAGCAACTATCACCAAAATGATTGGTTTGAGTTATTACCCTTTGGAGAGTTTGTCTATAACAATAGTGTTCATGCATCTACTAAGCAAACTCCCTTCTTTGCGAACTATGGACAACATCCAAGGATGGATATACAAAACTTAAATCATATCAAGAACCCACCTGCCAGAGACAAGGCCCAGTACGTGATGGACATTCACAAAAAACTCAAGGAAGAGATCCATAAAGCTCAAGAACAATATAAGTACTATGCAGATCAACATCATGTCCAGAATCCATCGTATCGAATTGGGGATAAAGTATGGTTACTCAGAAACAATTTGCAAACTTCAAGGCCTTGTGCAAAGTTAGATCATCAAAGATTTGGTCCACTTACCATCTTGGCCAAGATTAATCAAGTCACCTTCAAGCTCTAGCTATCAAGTATCATGAGAATATATCCAGTTTTCCATGTATCCATGTTGGAACCATATCAGATTTCACCATTGAGGGGGAGAGACCTAGTCCTTCACCACCTATCGAGATTGATGATCATGAAGAATTTGAAGTCGAGCATGTCCTAGATTCGAGAATATCCCAAGGAAGATTAGAGTACCTTATTCATTGGAAAGGGTATGACATTAGTGATCGTACTTGGGAACCTACAAAAAACCTTCCGAGAGCACCAATCAAGGTTCGGGAATTCCATAAGAGAAATCCAATGAAGCCGAGACCAGAGAACATGACCGCTCCTCGTAGAACTCGTTGCATGAGGGGGAGGTGATGTCATGGATAAAGAAAACCATCCTGAATCTCATATTCCATGTGAATCCTATATCTTATTATTGGTTCACAATTAGGAGAAACCAATGCCTCCATTGCATCCGAAACGTTCCAAAATGCTAAGATCGACTATCTTCTTGCTTGATTCTGACATCCAAAGACCATGTTTCGAATTGATGACATCGTCAATGACATCATCAATTCATAACCGCCCTTGAACCACCCTTGAAAAACCTATATAAGGAGGGGTTGGTCACATTCATTCTCAATCTTTCCAATACTAGTCTTGGGAGCTCAAGGAGTCATGACTCCCAAGTAAGTACTCTCCAAGTTCCAGTTCTAGTTCTTGTCTTGTTCCTTGTTATAGTCTTGTCTAGTCTAGTTCTTGGACATCCTATCTTGTTCTCTTGTAATCTCGTAGTACGAGATCCTGTCGAGTTCTTTCTTGTATCTAGTTCATCTCCTAGAAGGGAGTTCTTGTAATCCAGAGATCGTTTTCTATACTTACGATCTCGGGTTGTGGGATCTCCTATATCATCTCTAGTCGAGTTATTCATACCTATCAGTCCTGGGTTGTGGGACATCTTGTATAAGTCACATATTTTTGTATCATTTTTTCTTTGTGGGTGTTCTTGTAATCAAAAGTGTATTTCCCAAATCTTGTCTACTGTAGTCAAAGAGAACAATCTATTGTGACCTTGACAGTAACTACCCTAAGTTGAATCCTTTCTCTAGTAAACCCATGTGAAATACGTCTAAATGGATCCTTCTTATGATCCTCAGATAACTATACTACTCAGTGAGCTGCTCGTAAAGATATGCATTAATATTAGTCCAATTAAATTCTTTCCGATCCATTTTTATTGAATCAATTATCTTCCATATTCTTTGCTCTTCCAATTGATCAGTCATATTGTATAAATCTAAGGTTATTGAAAGAAGTGAAATGTACGTTTGTAACTTTTGTAGAAGTACGTCTATTTCCTCTTCTCGTTTGGACGTCATGGTAAAAAGATAATTTGCAAATAGAACTTGGAGAAATGTATCTGAAAAAGGCTCGTAGAAGAGGTTCTTTGTAAATATGACCATGCAAACTTATCACATTGATTTGATCAAAAAATCCTAATACATGAGAGTTCCAGTGCATGATTGTGTGCAAATATAGCTTCAGTAGATATTGATGGACAGAGTTTCGTGAAGAGGATTGCCCACTTGTTGATCTCCGTGGAGGCCCTCAGATCAAACTGATGAGCCCTCGACACCCAAGAGATTGCAAGGTTTATGAGTATGCTACCGCTTCCAAGGACGTTGAAGCAACCGCTATAATTGCTGATTCGTGTCTATGCATATGCAGAGCAAAATAGAAATGTATACCTGAGTTGCAGTGCTATTTCTTCACGTCATGTTCAAATATATCAGAAGTATATGGACGCTCGGTTGGTGGATCAAATCAATCACCAATCCAACAGCGCATGCCAGGTGCTTGGAGCAATCTCACATGCTTTTGAATTTAGCTTTCGACTCGTAAGAAAGCAACACTTGAAAACAATTGATTAGAGACGTAACTTCATCACATGCATTCTCATGTAGGGTGACTTCTAGCAAACTCAGGTAATTCTCTAGCACTTGAAATATTTTTAGTAATCAATGGTAGAAATATAGCCACATCAGTTATATGTAATTTCGACACATAATTTCATATACACCTTCAGCCAATGATGTTAAACCTTTGTAATGAAAAACATATAAGTTCTGAATTTGTTTACTGCTGTCAACCCATATTATCATATACTTTTAAGGAAAACACATACCAAAGTCAAATCCCATGCTGACAATGTGTAAAAACAACTATGTGCTGGTCTATTATCTCTTGAGATAAAATGCAGTTCATACAATGAACAGTTTTAATAACGCATATTCTACATGAATTGTTCTTTTACAGACATGTAGCTAGATTTAAATCTCGTTCTTCCTTATAAATATCAATTCTCGAACCAAAAGTTGCTCCAAAACACGTCCATATTTCTATAGTGATGAGTATCGCAAGATATGAAATGGATACGATTAAACTTAATGCTAGTTAAATACGCTTCTACATGGAAGAATTATCAAATATTAAGGACTGAAATAGATGTGTTTTTCTTGCTTGATTTACCCAGTTCCATCAAACTAACTTCTCATAAAACCGATTGCACTATTAATGTTTTTTTTTTCTGATGGATTCTGGCAACCGAGCTGTATGGTGATAAGTTGCTTCAGATCATTAGCTAACTTATCACCTTACGTAGGTCGCTTATATGTAACACAAATATTGTTCAGAAAGTTATTCTCATTGCATTCTGTTGAGAAACGTCTATATCAAGCGCAATTCAAAAACATAATCTAAAAATATTATCTAACAGAATGTCGTATGTTATTTCAGATATCACATCCGATGTCAATCAATTTCATCCGTTTCTGTTTCGGAAACATCCAACAGAATCGGTTAGTTGAAAAATTGAAGTGTATATAGCTTCATAACAGATAATCAAACAATATAAACAATCATCATCGTCAGTAAACATATTTTTGTGCAGAGTTTGAAGAAGTTGCGCACAGTGAAGACAAGATAATCAGAATGATATTATCATCATCCTTCACACCTGTTGTTTCTATTCCCTCTCTGAATTCAAGCCCTTGTCATCAGTAAACTCGCTCATTTTCCATGTCCACTGCGAGCTTTAAAAGCTTATTGTCCGCTATATAATTTTCCTCCTCCCTCTTATACTATCGAAACGAATAGATCACGATCGATGATGGCAAGACAGCTTGTTTCGTGGTCCTCCATCACAATTAACTTGAAGATTGGCCTCCGATCCCCCGTGCCCCCTCAGATCCAGCTTTTATGGAAGAACGTCGGAGATGAATTATGTCTACTACCTCTCCACAGCAGATCCCCTCAGATCAAGCGTGAAATAGCCAGCATTAGATCGATGATTGGCCTCCTCTGAATACACAACGCCTTCCTTTTTTCCTTTTGTGCATGCACCCTCTCCTTTTGTGCATGCACTCCCCTCCTTTTGTGCATGTGTCGGCTTTTTCTCCCAAAAAGAGCGCAAGTATAATATGCTCAATTTAGTGATTGAAAAACGTCATCACTATATTTGTATTATTTAATCTTTTGCACTTTTGGATGAACTTTGAGGTTCTTTGAGCATTGATATATATAAATCTATAGTCAACCCACTCCGATTTGATTCAAAGTCCTATCTTTTGTGTGACTTTCAATGCCTGAGCCTCTGTGCATCAGCACAAGAGAAGATACGATTTTGCAAGGGCTTGAGATCTTGAGCCTTTGTTTCGAACAATGTTTTGATTTGAATCAAGTAGAAGTGAGAGTAGCGATGGGAATCTGTACAACAACATATGATGAATAATATTTTTCTTCATTACAAAGCTATTGTTCTTGTTTTCTTTGATGATATACTTATTTATAGTGAGAATGATGATGACCATGAAAAAAATTTAGCAACAGTCTTTACTTTTTTATGCAAAAACTATTGGAAAAAAATGTCCCATGGTCAATGGTGAAAATTCCTCATGTTTATACAGGATTTTTCTAGTACTTAAAAGGTGTGGGCAGCGTGGATAGAAGAGTATTCTTTCATATATTTGACGTGAGTTCGAATCCCTCGGATGCAAAACCTTGTCATTAATCTTTTGTGTTTTTTTGGAGTTGTTTTTGTAAGCCATCAGGGGCGCCGATTTATGATGAGAGTTGTGCTTATTGCTTTTCTAACTAACGATCACAAGTGCTTTACTTGGAACGATGCCGATTTTGTTTTGCTTTCAAAAGTGCTTTTCATGAGAACTTCAAGGCTATATAAAGCAGCATAGTCTCATTGTTGAGACATCACTCAATCAGTCAACAAGCTCAAGCTCTTAGAGGAGATCTTGCAAGTTATCTTGGAGGAGGAGTCACACTCCTGGAGGAGTTGTGGTCTACATCTTGGTGATTATTTTGAGGAGATTCTGCCAGCTTACCATCAACATCCATTGTTGATTACTCTGAGTTGCAAGAGTCTATTTTTGTTCTTACTTTCCAGGTCACTCGTTTTTTATTTACGTTGATCAGAATTTGTGTTTGCTGTAGAACAGTTCTAAACTATTCATATCTTCCATATTCTCACACACACATACACACACACACACTCTTCATACCTCTTAGGCACACAATCTCTTGTATCTAGTTCCTATTTTTGCCTAGATACAGATACTCTCAGTTTGTATCATATACACACATTCTATTTTGACATTCACATATAAGTTAGTGTAGGTGTGCCTCATAGCTTACTGTTACACTTGAAATCTAGTCTATTCTCTCTTCATCTCTTGCTCATCTATTTTTGAGTCTTAATGTGTGTATGTTAGGGTTTGTAAGCCGCCGAATTGGCAATTGTAATCTTTCCCTTTCATATTCTGCACGAACCTAAAGGTCGTTGCGTGAAGTTGTATTCATTTATAAATCAATAAAAAGATGCTTGGGTGACAACCAGCAGGATCGCAAGACTGTCTGTCTGGGCGATACGTCTGTATAGTTCCGTTGTGTTGTGTTTTGAGAATTCTGAGTAGTACCGTGTTTTGTCGCTTTTTGTTGATTACCTTCACTTGTGTTAACGTTGTTCCATTAAGTACTACTTGTGAGTCTGTATTACGATAATCAATAGTTTCAGCGATGTGTTGAGGACGTAACAATCAAAGCGAATCGGTAAGGTTGTGGAAGAGTTACTAATAATCTGAGTACAGATAGTGAAACTGTGAGAGAACGAACCAGAGTCTGGAGATTAATTCGTGTTGACAGAGTTCTTTGAACAATCGTGTTCTTTTTTTTTTATTTCTTTTTTGTTTTTTTCCTCAAATAATAATTTGTAAAATAAATGATATACGCCTCTGCCCATATCAAATCACAAAAAAGGCATTCACAAAATTCTCACCTGCAACATCCTACAAATCAAACAAAACTTGTAGTACCGGAAGCATTAGCCATATGCTGAATATAAAATTCTACAAAATCCTACATTGGGATGTATATTATCTCCCAGATACTAATGGTTTGAAGGTAAGTCTACTGCAAACACCCTCCTTACTCAGGAAGAGAGGGAGGGGTAGCACCAAATCCACCACCACCCCGGCCAAAACCAAGATCACCACCAAAGCCACTCCTGAACGAAGGTTGATAACCTTCAGGAGCTCCACCCTTATCACCAAAACCACCTGGGCCTCTTGGAGGGCCACCACAATAACCATCCCGGACACCAAACCTTGGCCTGTCACCATCACGAGCAGGCCCTCGAGGACGATCACCAGCTCCTCGTAGTGGCCTCCCAGGGGGTCTGGCAGACTTCTTCAGAGTGGCTGGTACAATCTTCGATGGTAGGTTGAGATAAGTTCTCAGATACTCGATCCCGTCGTTGGTTAGATACCAGTAGTAGTGCATCCAAGCAAAATTCTCTTTCACATATTCCTTTGACTTAAAACTTTGCATGAGCTTAATGACTTGTAAATTTGGAACGTCAATGTCAAGATGTTTGGGAAGATTGTAATCCTTCTTGGCATACAGCACCCCCTCTTTGAAGAGGTACTTGTAGACCTCCACACGATTTTTTTTGGGTATCAACATGCCAGCGAATGCGAGCTAAAGATAGGAATCCTCTGGAGCTCGCCTTCACCGTCTCCACGCTTCCACTACACCAAAAGACTTCCACAATTGTAGCTTCCTTTGTTATAAACATTCTCAACACACAACGCTGAAACTATTCATTACCGTAATACAGACTCACAAGTCGTACGTAATGGAATAGCATTAACACAAGTGAAGGTAATCAACAAAAAGCGACATAACACGGTACTACTCAGAATTCTCAAAACACAACACAACGGAACTACACAGACATATCGCCCAGACAAACAATCTAGCGATCCTTCTGGTTGTCACCGAAGCATCTTTTCATTGATTTATAAATGAATACAACTTCACGCAACGACCTTGGTCATCAGAGACGCGTTTAAGCTCTTTTCGGGTTCTTGGGAGTGGAAGGGTCTGAATAAACAGAGGCTCTATACTTGATTTTCCCAGTTAACTCATTCACAAAAAACAGTACACGATTGTTCAAAGAACTTTGTCAACATGAATTAATCTCCAAACTCTGGTTCGTTCTCTCACAGTTTCACTATCTGTACTCAGACTATTACTAACTCTTCCACAACCTTATTGATTCGCTTTGATTGTTACGTCCTCAACACACAGCGCTGAAACTATTCATTACCGTAATACAGACTCACAAGTCGTACTTAATGGAACAGCGTTAACACAAGTGAAGGTAATCAACAAAAAGCGACATAACACGGTACTACTTAGAATTCTCAAAACACAACACGACGGAACTACATAGACATATCGCCCAGACAGACAGTCTAGCGATCCTTCTAGTTGTCATCGAAGCGTCTTTTCATTGATTTATAAATGAATACAACTTTACGTAACGACACTTTTGGTTCGTGCAGAATATGAAAGGGAAAGATTACAATTGCCAATCCGGCAGCTTACACTGGCACGCATGGTGGACTTGAACCCGCAGGTATATAAAATCTTATGGCTCATCTATTATACCCTGTAGATACATTGTTCTAGCTAATTTAAACGTTCGGGAAATTTTCTTTTTTAACGAATCCAGCATCTATTTCAGTATCTCTGGTTCTACTAACTGAGCATCAGTCCTAACTGAACTAGTGGCAATAACTTGGCTTCTCAAAATTTCTGCCTGTGTTTGCAGAAAGGCTTCCTGCAGATAAAAGTCATTCGATAGAGCTGCATCACCGTTTACTTTCATATCGGCAATCTGTTGATCTATTCGTGATAAGCGTTCGGCTTGAGCTCCAAGTTTCCTTTCTCTTCTCTCCAATTCTTGATTCTGAAATTGAATGGTCTGGTAATATGCATCTCTTTCTCTTCGAATTGCTGGAATCTCTTTCTGGAGCTGAGCGACCAACATCATCTGCGTTTTAAGAGCAAAATTTGATTCAGTCAGGGTTGCATTTGCGAACTCTAGCTCTGTATTGGTTTGCTTCAGTAAAGTTGACATTTCCTATCCTTTCTGCACGGCTTCATCCAATTGTTCTCTAGTTTCTTTTAACAAATTTCCCAGTGCTATGCGGGCATCCTCTTTATCTTTAACTAACTATCATAACTGAAGAATTTCTGCATCAGCAGCGCATAATAAATCATCTTTGGCTGTTACTTCAGCCAATGCAGCATCTCTTTGACAAATCAATGTTTCCTGTTCAACAAGACGAGCTTGTAACTGTTTAATCTAGAAGTGCAGATTATGATTCTCTGCCTTTACTGCATCTACCTCTTCCTGCAACGGAATGATACCCGCTTCTAAAACATCAACTTTATGTTGTAATTCATGTTTGAGATTATCAGTAATCTCCTTCATCCGTTGTGGTAGTTGTTGTGACAGGTTGATCAATAAATGCCCCATAGATGCGAGCTCAGTAATCATAGGAATTGAAGGAACGGGAAGAGGAGGACGTGGTTGAGATGAAGAAGCTGTCAGAAGTTGATGGGAATTGGGTGGAGAATAGTTAGGTGAAGAGGATGAGGAATCCGGTGCGTCTGGTACAATCGGTGGAATGGGAACAATGGGTTTAAGTGGAGGTTCGGGTGGAAGAGTGGGTTGCAAAGTGTTAGCCACCAATACCTTTTCAGTGAGCTTCTGTGTAGACACTTGAGATTTGGCAACTGCATTATCCACTGCCGTAATCAATTCTGCCAAAATCGCTGCAACAATAACCTGTGTTTCTTCTTTCACATCTTGTTGGGTCTGCTGCTAAGATTCTTCCTTAGAAGATCTGTCTTCAGAATCAGCAGTGACACTTTGATCTTGTTGTTGGTTTGGAGATGACTGAGTGGATGAATCATGGTGAATCGATGTAGATGTGTCGTGGAAAATTTCTTCTTCATTTTTGTCTGCTTTACTTCCAGCTGCAAACCCTTGCACTTAACTGTCAGATGAACTTATCCGGATGCGTTTGCGACGAAGGAGCCGGAAGAGTTCTTCATCATCTTCTTCATCGTCTTCAAGTATCTGAGCAGATTCCTCATCATATAAAATTGGACCTCTGGGTGGTGGTTGCGCTGCTTGGAGGGCCGGAAACAAAAAAGTGAGTATGTAGGGAAGACGGGAACGCAGCAGATCGCCTTTGTTAACCTGCTTAATGATCGCAATGCATTCACGGTGAATGCACAGAAAATAATAGGAAGCAAAATTGATAGGCTCTCGAGCAGCCATATCAATCACCGAGTAGAATGGGCAAGAAATCCCATAAGTGCATTTTTGTAAGTTTAATATGGCTACTAAAAATTGTAAAGCTGTTCATTCAGGCTCAAGACGACAGAGTATGGCATACTCATTCCAGGAGTGCCTGGGAAATAATTGATTCATCGTAGCAATTGGAAGGTTGGGACCATTCTCTCGTCCTTCCGGGGAGAGTCGATAAGCGGTAGCAAACAACTGCATGGTGATTACGACAGGAGAGGGGAAACACGTAATAGGCCAAATCTGCTCGGTAGCAGGTGTGGCGGCAATAGCAGCAATTATCTGAGCATATTATGGATGGCACTCCACTGAATGCCAGGGCAATTTAGCGAAGTTGGACAAACCTCAGACCCGCAAGAATTCACTTACGTCCTGAGGAAGTCCATCACGGAAGGTAGCAAAGTTTTCCAGGGCTTCCATGATGCGTACGCAATGTAGCACGAATACATAGGGTTTAGAGAGAGCACAAAGCACACAAAACACACAGACACAATAGCGACTAACAGCGGAAAGCAAAAGATTAAGTACATACTTGGTAACAGGAGGCGATCAAAAATGCTAATCATCACGCAATGTTGAGATGATAACCTTCATAACTACGGTGTGCATGCATGAGTAGAATCAATAACAAAAGGCGGCTATTATTCATGGTAATGTAGCAAAACGAGGAGTTTATGGTTTTTATTTAATTAACACGCAAAAAGGAAAATAAAAGAAAAGAAAAAAAAATATGCGGGCAATCGTAGAACACTTCAGTGCGAATCAGGCGTCTGATGATACGGCCGCAACTTTGAACCATTTATCACTTTTAGAAGAGGAATTCCGATCAAAGTAGTCAACCAAAAAGTAGCTGGGTCCACTTGTTCACTAATCCGATAAGGACCAAACCACTGTAATTTGAATTTTCCAGCCGCACGATTTGATTTAGCATTATAAAATAACACAAGTTGTCCTACGGAAAAAATTGGAGTTTTGAGATACCGATCATGTGTACGAGCTTGCCGCAACTGCACTTCTTGAAGAGTCAAAAAACTTCCCCAACGATGCTCATCCAGTTCTCTAAGTGTATCCAACCGAAATGGCAAAGACTTTTCGGGTATTAACTTCTGAGTGATGGCCACGCGTAAACTGGGCACTACAACTTCCATTGGAGCAATTGCTTCCAGCCCATATGCAAGCTTGAAAGGGGTCAGTCCGGTTGTTACTTTGTAGGTAGTTCGGTATGCCCATAATACTGCAGGTAGTAACTGATCCCATCTTTCTGGTGATTCCACAATCAATTTTCGAAGCATAGTCAACAACGTTTTGTTTGTACACTCAGCTAAGCCATTAGCACGAGGATAATACGATGAACTGAATTTATGCAGAATCTGAAAAGTGTGTGTGAGCACTCGCATTAAATTGTTGACAAAGTATGTTCCTTGATCTGTTACAAGTTCCAAAGGTAATCCATATCGTGGGAATACGTCCTTCATTAGACATTTTGCCACTGAAACAGCTGTGGCGGACCGTAAAGCCCAAGCTTCTAACCATCTGGTAGCATAATCTGTGCATGTCAAAATGTATCTGTTGTTGCTAAGGATTGCTGGAGGTGTGATTGGTCCAATAAAGTCAAGACCCCATTTCTGAAAAGGTTCCAAAGGTAAGACACGCTGCAGAGGAAAGAAATGGCGTTGTAAAGGCTGTCCAGATCGCTGACAATTGTCACACTACTGCACAAACTGAGATACATCTTTGTACATAGTAGGCCACCATAACCCACTTTGCAGAATTTTTCGGTGCGTTAAATCTGCTGCAAAATGTCCACCAGAAGGTATTGAATGGGCTAGAGCGATAACCGACTTTACTTCATGTGGAGGAATACAACGAAGTAAAACCCCAGTGTGATCCATATAATACAACTGTCCGGCAATCAACCGGAATCTGCAACTGTAAACTACAATTTTTCAGTGCATTGCAGGGGAAGTTTGAGTAGGAAGACATCCATCAATAAGAAAGGTTAATAACTGATCATAATAGGTAGGTGTCGCAAGAGATTCTATAGATTCATCGTTAGTTGTTTCAGTAACATAAATTGCTGATGTGGTGTTATCAACATCGACCGGAGCTTCACTGGAATCTAATCGAGAGAGAAAATCTGCTAATGCATGTGTAGTGTCGGGTCGATGAATCACTTCATAATCAAACTCTTGTAACAATAAAACCCAACGTGCCAAACGACCACCTAAATGCTGCTGTCTAACTAGATACACCAGCGCAGCATGATCTACATGAAAGATGAATTTTCGGCCTAGCAAATAATGCCGGAATTTCTTTACAGAATACACCAAACCAAGACATTCTCTGTCAGTTACTAAATAATTCTTTTCAGCAGGAGCAAGCCATCGACTTGCATAATAGACAGGCTGAAACCACTTATCAGCTTGTTGCATTAAAACACTTCCAATGGCTATATCTGATGCGTCTACAAAAACATGAAATGGGCGTTCCTAATCAGGAGGTTGTAGAATTGGAACCTGCATTAATAATCTTTTTAGACGATCAAATGCAGTTTGGCATTCCGGAGTCCAATCAAACTGTCGAGGAGTACTAGTTATTAGCCAATTTAGGGGAATTTCCAAATGGGCAAGCCACCGTAAATGTCAACCATGCCACCTGACTTGACCCATGAATCGCATCACTTCTTTCGGCGTAGTAGGCACAGGTGCTTCTAACACAACTGCAACTTTATCTGGATCAACTTGTATGCCCTATGCATATACAATATGGCCAAGGAGCTTACCATAGGAAACCGCAAAGACAGATTTGGTTGGATTTAAACAGAGTCGGTATTCTTGACATTTCTCAAAGCAACACCGTAAATGATACAGGTGTGCTACCATCTTACCGAATAAAGAGAAGTCATCTAGATATACTTGCATAAAAGAAGTAAGGTAAGGTGAAAAGATTTCCTGCATACACCGCTGAAAAGTGCTAGGAGCATTTCTTAATCCAAACCACATGACTATACAAGCAAAAACACCCCAATTCATAATAAACGTAGTTTTCGATATATCTTGCTCAGCCATTCGGACCTAGTTATAACCATTGTAACCATCTTGAAATGAATACATCTCATGTCCAGCCACTCTGTCCAGCATTGTATTAAGAAATGGAAGAGGAAATGGGTCAGGTACGATGGCTGCATTCAATTTCCGGTAATTGACACATATTCTGAGCTGCTTGCTTTTCTTTGGTACGATTACAATCGGGGAGATCCATTCAGCGTGCTCAATGGGTACAATGAATCCTACCTTTAATAGGCAATCAAGTTCTGCTTTGACCTGTGCTGCATAGTTAGAGTTCATACGGTAGCTGGGTTGTTTAATCGGCTTTGCTTCTAGTTTGAGCACGACCCGATGCTGATAGATGCGAGGATCCAGACCTTTCATATCACGATAATCCCAAAAAAACATCAGATAACTCACGAAGAAGCTGGATCAAATCTGCTTGAAATGCTTCAGACAATCCTTCCTTTATCTTGACAGGTCGTGGATTTATTTCATCTCCCAAATTATAGGTGATTAACTGATCTTCGGGAACATAGAATTAACGAGGTTTGCCTGAATCATCAGTTGACTGTAAAAGTTATTGTAAAGCGGCTTCATCCATAGCAACAGTATCTTTTGTCTCCACTTCTTCGGTCACAGGTACCACCGTACAGGCTGTCGGACTCCAGTTGTCTACAACAGATTGCAGATCTACAGTACCTAAGGAAATCATATCTTCATTGTTCTTCAGAAATGCTTGTTCTTCATCGTCAGACAAGCCATCCAACATGTGGACCGGCTCTGCTACATATGGCCTGGCATGAAGTTCACAAGGCTGAATGGCATCCAGATTGACAATATATTTATGATGATTATCTTTAAATGTTAGTTCTTGTGGTGACTAATCTTGTATAACCTTAGCCTGTTTTAACTAGGGTCGACCAAAAAGGAGATTATAGTCAAGACTAGACTCCGGTAGTTCTAAGACTACAAAAGTCATCTTAAACATTGTACCCTGCAAAGTTATTGGGACATTCCGTACGAGTCCTACCGGATGAACTCGGGATTGAACTGCCATTCTAACAAAAAATTGAACAGGCTTGATTTACGTCCATCAAAACTTCTTACAAAGCGCTGCAGTGGCTATGTTTACACCAGACCCACCATCAATTAGTACTTGAGTAATTTTGTGATTTTTCTACCATACCGTAATTAAGGGGACCGAATGATCCACTGTAGAATCAGCTTCTAGTTGTACCGTTGCTGTCGCTGGAATGCATGAAGACCCAGGACTGAGCTGTTGCTGGAATTGCTGCCGAACTCCCGTCACTAGTGCAAGTAACTGTCCAAGAGGGAGAGTAATGGACGCCTTAGATAAAATTTCCCATGTCTGATCTGCTTGAATTGTACTTTTCACCGATTCTGAAGTTGATGCACCTGTTACAGATGTAGAATCTTGTATCTGCGATCCTTCCTTTAGCAGTGGAACTTGGGTCACCAGAATTGGATCTGGGAACACTGTAGGTTCTTTGGTGGTCCATTGACTAGCTTTGTCATACATTCTCTGTTGTTCATGGATGCCAGGTTCAAACACTTCTACTGCTGGTTGTAACTGCTTACCAGATCTTGTTTGAATCACTACTGCTTGAGTTTTCACTAGTGAAATATAAACCATATTGGTCATTGGGTTCTGATGCTCTTTCTTTCTTTGATCATATTCAACTGCATATTTACAGAATCTGCGTATGTGGCCTAACTCACCGCAGAAAATGACAGCGAGGGGGTGGCAAAGAATTACCTTCCTGTGATGTTCCTGTTTGGAAACGATTTGTATTGTAATTTGTATTCCGCTGTCCTCGATAATTCCTGTATCCTTGCTGCTGATTATTTCTCATCTGAGGTGGAATATAATGGGTGGCCGGCTGCCCTGGTTCTTGTATAATGGCATTGATAGTTGCTGGTCCCTGCACTTGGGCGTTATAAGCGCAGTTTTCAGTGGAATGTCTGGTTGTATTGCAGATAGCGCAATACATCTGATTAAGGGCACATGTGGCACTGGTATGCCCTGGATTCTTGCATTTGGTGCAGTACATTTGTCTAGCTGGATCCTCTGCAACATTTTTACAGGCTTTCAACCACTCTAGGTCTTTGGTAAAACCTCCAACTTTATGCTCGAGCTGCAAAGCCATTGCAATAACCGCATCTAATGTCATAGCTCCCACACAACGGATGATCATAATCTATCTTAGTTGTAGATTTAACCCATTAATAAACCACTGAGTGATGACATCATCCGGTAAATTAGCATGTGCCAGAGGTAGTTGTCTCAAATGAGTTCTAAACAGGGTGGCATATTCCTGCACAGTCTGATTCAGCTTCTATCTATTGTTTTGCAAGTAATCAAAAATTTCGGCAGGGTTCTTCTTTAGCTGGAATCTCTGCAAAATCGCATCCCTTACCGCTTCATAGGTGCCAAAATGGTTGATATCATACTCTGTAAGCCACCTCGCTACTTCATTAACTAATGTTGACTGGAATACTATGGCCTTGTATGCCGGATCCGGTGGATGGTTAAGTACTGCATAACTTATTTCAAAGGTGCGTACATGAGCATCAGGATCATCACCTAGAAATCCACCGAATTCGGTGTAAGTTACTCCTGTTGGAACCGCCTGGAGTGGAAGTGGCGGTTGATGTTGTTGTTGTTGTTGTTGCTGTCCACTCATGGTGCTAGTGGCAGTACTGTTACTATTTCCTGAGTTCTGAGGATGTGTTTTCGGTCCTTCAGAGTCTGTATGATCAGACTGCCCACCTTCCGGTTCAAAAATAGTGCTCAACCTCTTACGAATTTCTAATTCAAATAGCCTATCCTCTTCTGTGGTATCAAACGTAGGCAAACTTGCCCCGAACAGTGGTGTCCGGAATGAAGATTCACCGGGAAGTATCACACTGTCATCGGAAACTTGTAAATTTTCTGCGACCGAGACCAAAGTGCCACCGGAAATTGTGGAACTTTTCCCAATCCAGGGTATTCTTTCACCTTCAATGACTTCTCTCCGTGAAACACCTCTATCCTCAGACGGGTTCGAATCTTGACCAGACGGTGTTGGGTCAACTACACACTACGTCCTTGTAGACTCCGAAGTTACTGTATCTTCTGCAAATTGTGCCAAAATTACACCGGAATTAGCCGGAATTGTAGTATGTTCTACTGGAATGCTACCGAAATTACTGCTAACATGCTTCGTTTCTTCAACGACTGGTCTTAACTGATCTATGCTTCTGCCTCCTAGGGGTTGCCTTAACAAATTTGATACTACCCAAGGCTCTCGATCTCTCCTATACTTTGGATACAACTCACCAGACCTAGTAACCGGCATATATCACTTTTGCAACACTTACGTACTATTTCACCTTACTGTCGATTCAGAATCTATGGTCACCTTGCGACAATCACTTTGCAACACTCTGTTGCCACCTTCCCAGAGACGGCGCCAGTGTTAAACGCGCGTTTGCCGTCAGAGACGCGTTTAAGCTCTTTTCGGGTTCTTGGGAGTGGAAGGCGACTGAATAAACAGAGGCCCTATACTTGATTTTCCCAATTAACTCATTCACAAAAAACAATACACGATTGTTCAAAGAACTCTATCAACACGAATTAATCTCTAGACTCTGGTTCGTTCTCTCACAGTTTCACTATCTGTACTCAGACTATTACTAACTCTTCCATAACCTTACCGATTCGCTTTGATTGTTACGTCCTCAACACACAGCGCTGAAACTATTCATTACCATAATACAGACTCACAATTCGTAATTAATGCAAGAGTGTTAACACAAGTGAAGGTAATCAACAAAAAGCGACATAACACGGTACTACTCAGAATTCTCAAAACACAATACAACGGAACTACACAGACATATCGCCCAGACAGACAATCTGGCGATCCTTCTGGTTGTCACCGAAGCGTCTTTTCATTGATTTATAAATGAATACTTCACGCAACGACCTTTCGGTTCGTGCAGAATATGAAAGGGAAAGATTACAATTGCCAATCCGATGGCTTACAGGTTCATCTGTTGGATTATCCTGTAAACCTGTGATATATTGTTATTGTGGCCCACTATCACTTCCAACATATGGTATTCAGACCTTAGAATACCAACATTTGGTATCAGAGCCTAGTTGACATGCACCCTTAATAAGATGAGTGACTATAGACTTGAGAATGAAGACAAGCTTGAGGGCATGTCTGATTATCCAATGTGGAGTTTTATGATGATGAATCTATTAGTATCAAAGGACTTATGGAATATTTTCAATGGAACTTATCCAAGGCCAAGACAAGTCGGAGAAGTGGCTACTTCATCTTCTAGAAGAACCCCTATTCCTATTTCTACTCAATAGGAGGTTGGTGAAGAAGAAGGAACTACTTCATCATGAGAAGTCCGTACTACTACCATATTACTTCCTATAGAAGAGCAATCCAAATTGGATTCAAGGGATGCACTAGCACTTTCATATATTGCTATTGGGTCCAAGAGGCATATTATACCCCAGATCAGGTCCTGCAAAAGTTCTCCTCAGGCTTGGTTGGAGTTAGAGAATCTCTATCACAGCAAAAACCCTACTAGGAAAGCTCATCTAAGGAGATGGCTAGCCAACACAAGGATGAAAGTTGGTGAATCAGTTTAGACACATATTTTGAAGCTTAAAGATTTACAAGGTCAGTTACTCAATATAGGAGTAAATATGTCAGATGAAGAGATGGTAAACACACTTCTAAACTCACTTCCATCCTCATATCAGGCTTTTGTTACTTGTTGATCTCTCTCTATAAGAGATAGAGAACTTCCATTTGAAGAACTACAATTCCTTTTACTTCAAGATGAAGATCAACAAAAGACTATGGAAGAGAATGATGAAGCCATTTTATCATTACCAAAGGGAAAGAAGAAGAAGGAGAAGAAGAGTCAACAATCCAAGCAGGAAAGTAAGTCTTCTAGCCCTTTTTCTAATGCTTCCTCTACACCCAAAGAAAAAGCTTCGACTACACCTATTTCAAAGAATGGAGTAAGCAATAACTGTAAGAAAACAGGTCATTTCATAGAAGAATGCAAAGCAAGGATTTTCAATGAGAAAAAGAAAGCGTCAAGTAATAGTGTTGAAGATGATCCAAAACCTAAATCCTCAAAGGTAGATTCATATGCATGTGCTACTATTGAAGAGATAGCTTTTGATCAGGCAGCGTTAAATGCAATCTCAGATAATCCTTGGATTTTTTATTCTAGAGCTACTAAGCATATGATAGGTTGCAGAAAGGTATTTTCTTCCCTTTCAAAATCTTCATGTAGAAGAGTGACCATTGCAGATGGTCATGATTTAGATGTTGTTGGTGTTGGAGAAGTGAACCTTAAGTCGAGATCACGTGGAAATTTCACAATTTCCAATGTCCTTTATGTTCTAGAAATTAAGAAGAATTTGCTCTCTATCACTACTTTCTTGTCAGATGGTTATAAAGTAGTTTTTAAGAAAGATTCATGTCAAATCCTCTCACCTGATGAGGAGCATTGTCTACTTCAAGGTGAAAATAGAAGTGGTATGTTTATGTTATCCAAAATTAATCATGCTAATGTTGCAAGGTCTACTACACCTAAGGAGAACATGAAGTTATGGCATGCTAGATTTGATCATATCAGTTACACAGCTCTCAAGTGTATCAAAGATCATGGTATGGTGGAGAGTTTGCCTATTTTTTCTTTACCACATGATGCAGATTCATGTGAAGGATGTCTTGAAGGAGAGCTTCACAAACTAACTTTCAAGAAACATGGATTTATCACGGCCACAAGGAAGTTGCAGATCATACATTCAGATATGAATGGTCTAATGAGAACAAAATCTATTTAAGGTTTTAGGTACTTTGTCATGTTCATAGATGATTTCTCAAGATATTCATGGATTTACGGTCTTAAAGTGAAGTCCTACTTTCAAGAAGTTCTTAGCTATGGTTGAAAATGAAAGTCAGTCAAAGATCCAGATTTTGAGAAGTGATAGAGGATAAAGACTTTAAGTCTTTTCTTGAAAACAAAGGTATCTCTCATCAACTTTCTATTGCTTACACGCCAGAACAGAATGGTGTTGCAGAGAGAAAGAATAGATACTTATTAAGATGATGCATAGTATGATTTCATCCAAAAGGCTTTCTCCCAAGTTTTGGTTTGATGCAATGCATATAGCTAATCACATTCTAAATAGGTCTTCCACAAAAGCTTTGAAGGTCATTACACTTTATGAAGCTTATTATGGGAAGAAGCCCAATGTGAGTTACTTCAAAGTTTTTGGTTCCCCAGCTTATGTTCACATTGAGAAGAAGGATCGTGGTAAGCTTGATGTAAAAGCCATTAAAGCGGTCTTTATTGGTTATGCAATCGGAAGCAAAGGATACAGGTGATATCCTACTTGCACGCAACGCATATATTGCACAAATTCAGATTTATGATAAGAAGGAAGAGATTCCGGATTTCATAAAAGAAGATGATTATTTTTTTAGAAGGAATTTTGATGCTTATATTCAACCATACAAGGGGTTTGATTAGCCTACTCAAGCCCTAAGAGATACATGTGAAGAGAGATTTTCATTAGCTACGTCAGTACCTAGTCCATCATCAATACCTCTTGAAGTTCCGACTTATGAAGTTGGAGAAGGTTCCAAAGTTCCAGAAGAAAGAGATATTGAAGAACGAGAAGATATACCACCACTTTTCAGGAATACGCCAAAGTGGTTATATCAAACCTGGAAGAATAGTGGTATAAAGGAATACACAAGAAGAACCAGAAGTCAAATAAGGAGACAACAAGGAGACCACGTAAATTATGCAGAACATTTTGAGATTCATAATAGTTTAGCACTTAGTTCCATTGATAATGAACCAACTAGTGTTAAAGATGCACTACAAAGTGATATGATTATCACAAGTCCTAGGATTGAGTTCAAATAGAGAGATGAATGTATCTACATGACACAACAAAAATACATTGAGAAATTTTTGGAAAGGTTTAAAATAATAGATTCTAGTGCTCTTGGCTTGTGCATAAATTGACTTAGCACACTAACTCCATGTGCAATATCTATCCTTGTTAAGGTAGCATAGTTCAAGCTACCCATCATGCTTTGATAACCTGTAATGTCATTAATTTCATCACCTTCATGGGCACTTAGTTTAAGGTTTACCTCCATTGGAGTACTTGCAACTTTGGCATCCTGCAAATGAAATCTCTTCAACATATCCTATATGTACGTTTTCTGAGTAATGTATATTCCACAGTTAGTATAGACCAACTCAAGCCCAAGAAAATACTGTAGTAGACCAAGATCATTGATCTTGAACTCCTTCATCATCTGGCTCTTGATTTAACTGATTCCATTAACATATCTTTCATAATTCAAATTAACCATTACTCCTCCAAATTTCCCTGTCCTCAACACCTGGCACAACCCGATGGGGAATTTTGTCAAAAATTAGACTCGAATTTACAATCCCTTGATCGTACAATATAATTTCCTTCGATTGTTTAGAATTAGCCACTTCCTCTACTTCAACTTCTTGATTCTGCATCACTTTCAGAGCTTCCCCAATATCTTTTTGTTCCTCTTGGAATTTCATTGAACAAAATAATTGTTGCTGCTCAACAATTGCATCCACCTTCTACTCCAAATTGTTTTGCAACAATTGCTCCTGCAACTCTTTAATTCTTTGCTCATACTCCTTAATCTGCTTCTGATATTCATCAACCATATGCTGTAACTCCTTCTCATACTTTGAAACAAAACAATTCTGTACCTGCTCAATCTGAATTCTACACAGAGTTTGCAAATGACCTTGAACCATTTTCCATATGTCTTGGACATATTTCTCCACATGCTGCTTCAATAGTCCTTTATCCAACTCTGTCATTAAAACTGCATTAAATTCCACTTCTTCATTTTCCAATATTTGCTTCTCTAATGACAACAATGCTTCCGCCCGAGATCTAAGTACAATGACTTCTGTCTGCAAATTTGCATTGAGTGTAGAAAACCCATCTCGTTTTCAATTTCTCCTGTATGATGCTCTTCCACTCATCAAACTCCTGTAATGACCGCTTTACCTTTGACAACTCGATTACTTGCTGCACTTTACTTTGTTGTTTGTACTCCTCCAACGCCTATGTTTTCTTATTTTCCTCTTCCTGAAGTAATTGCACTTGCTTCCGTAAGAATTGATAACTCTCTTTATCAACAGAGTCCTTAGCTTGCTTAAACTTTTTCAATTGTTCCTCTCACCGGTGTAAAAACACAGAAACCTCCTGCATTTTTTCCATCATACTTGATGCATCAAAACCTTTTCGCAGTATTAATTGTTGTTTAACCTCTTCTTCCTTTTTATTCTCCATTGCTGAGAACTGCACATCTACCTTTCTCTTTTTAGATAATATAAATGTCTTACCTATTACCTTTATCTTCTTTGCACAATTCGGAATCTACAACAACTCATCATCATTTAGAATTTCTGCTTTATGATCAGTCTGAATCGGTTGCATTACTGGTGCCAATTCTTCTGTCGTATATCCCGCCTTCAGCAAATCCTTACACATCTCTTGTGATCCTTCCAATTCTTTCTCCATTACCTGTACTTGACCCATAATTCCTGATTCATCAGCTTGAACTTTAGTTTCCTTAGGATTTGAAAGCCCCTGATTATCCATCTGCTGCAGAAACTGAAAAAGTGTTGCCAGATATGCTGACATTCGACTATTCACCAATGTTTTTCACCTATCTCCCATAAAAATTTTCTCATGCATGTGTTCATATAGCTAGTGAGCCCAACTTACACTACCATTCGATTCAGCATAAGCTAATGGCGCAAAGTTTTCTCTTGACATGTAATCATACTTAATAATAAAACATAATCTTTCTAAGTACCACTTTAGCTGCTCCCTATGTGCATATGTTGCGTTTTTCATCATATAGTATGCCTTCCTCCTTCTCTTGTGCCAAATTCCTTTCTCAATGACTCCTCTGAACATTTCGGAATAACTACATCCTTGTAAATTGGTAATTTCAACACCTCTGTCACTAACTCAGGCAGTTCTCTGAGTGACTTGTGTCATCCTTCCCCCGTGGGTGTGAGAAAGGTAGTACCTAGGATATTTTTCATACATTTTTTCTTATTTTTGGCTGAAAGAAAACAAAAAAGTTAGTGAATAGCTAAAGCTTCATTTTATTTTTAATCATTCTCCTTGAGGTTAATGTACAAGTGCTCTCTTATTCCGTGGGTAAGAAATCTGCATCACTAATAAGTAGGTGAAGAATTATGTGTCTAATGCATGGCCTCGTAATGTGGCCCTATTATGCACGTTTGAGGTGTATGGAACTCAAGATGTGTGCAAGAAGAAGTTGATGGCGGGTTTGTAGATGATGATTGTGATTTTGGTATCCACATCAGCTTGATTTTGTTGTTCTTAAGTGAAACTTTATCTCCTCTCGTGCTTTGTGTAGCTCTCGTACTATGATTCTTCTTTGTTCGCCATTCATATTGTTGAGTCAACTTTGCTGAGGACTTCCGTTTCTGCAGTTTTGGATTAATGCATCTTTCTTGCTCCTTTGACTTCAGTTTGGAAGCCTCCTTCCTTTGTGCATGATATGCTGCTACTCGATCTTTCCGAATCCATGTACGTCTGGTTCCTAGAATAGGGTATATTCGAATGTGGGAAGTTTTGGGTTGATCACTCTGACTAGTCGCTCTTGGGCTTAATTCTTCACTAGGACTCTCAATGGAAATGATGTTAGTTGAACGGTCCAAAGGATGATGAGAAGGTGTGAGATCAACAACTTATGTAAACACAGGTGAAGGTGAAGTACTTGGAGGTGAGGTTTCCACAGTAGAGATAGATGTACAATCACCTTCATGCATGCTTAATTGATCTCTGAATGCTAGGCAAGTTGATTTGACTGGTCTTTCATCTAATAAACTAAACACTTCTCGATGTCCTATCTTGGTTGAGATGTAGCCTAAGGCTAGTTGGATGGTTACCTCATATTCGTATATCCAATCTTGACCTAACACCAGTTCTTCTAATAAATCTTGATCATGGCACACTAATAGTTTTTGTTGCATTGTGTTATTTCCTAGGTGCAATGATAATGTAACCTTGCCTATGCATTCAGTAACATTGCCTCCGATTCTAATCAGATGTGCTTTGGTTGGATGTACTTGGACTTTGAGCTGATGAGTCAAAGAGGATGTGATGCAGTTGATAGCTACTCCTGTGTCAATGAGGGCATCCATCAAGTGGTACTCCTTTGTTCCCACTCCTAGGTTCAAATATGGTTGCCTCACTTGATGTCCTAGGTTTTCTGAGACTCTAAAGTTAGCCATTGGGATGGGATCCTCTCCTAGCTGATATCTTTCATCCCTTTCTCTCATCCATTCCTTTCGTTTCCTTATTCATTCTAGGGCTTCCTGTCGTGCTTCCTTGCATATTTTTTTGTCTTCTTCTCATCTGTTTCTTGTTGCTAGAAGTCTTGATAGAATCTCTTCTGTTAATGGATCTAAATACTTCTTCACTCGACATCCACTTATATTGTTTGGTGGTACTTCTCCATCTAGGGTTGCTAAATTGATGGCTCCACTAGTTCATATGTGATTAATCACCAAGGGGCCATATCCTCTTTTTTGCGGCTTCTTTGCAAGTTGCTTTAAAGTATACACAAGGAATAAATCTCCTTATTTCAAACCTTTATCCTTAATATGAGCATCAAAGTATGCCTTTTGTCACCTTTTTGCAGCATAAATGCCTGTTACAGCTTGTAATCTAGTTTCATGTAGCTTCTCGATTTGGTCCAATTGATTCGATAATTCATGTCCCATCCATTCATAGGTCGATGCTACTCTAAGGCTAGGAATTAGCAAATCAATTGGTAAGATGGCATTTTGGCCATACACTAGATTAAAAGGAGTAGTTCCTATAGTTGTTTTGTATGCTACTCAGAATGCCGATAAAGCATGGTGCAACTGCCTATCCCAATCAGACCTTCCATTGCTAACAATCTTTGTAAGCACTGTACACAAGATCTTGTTTGAACTTTTAGCCTCTCCATTGGCTTGTGGATGAAAGGGAGGTGATTTCTTGTGAATCACTAGGAATTCATTCATCAAGTCTTCTATTACTTCATTGACGAAGTATGTGCCCCTATCACTCACAATTTCTATTAGCAATCCAAATCTAGTGAATATGTGCTCAAGGAGAAACTTAGCCATGGTCCTTGCATCATTCTTCTTTGTTGCCTTGGATTCTACCCATTTGGTCAAGTAGTCCGTTGCTACAATTATGTATTTTGCATGGGAACCTTTTGCTGGTGGGCTAATAGGTCCTACAAAATCTATTCCCCATTTGGTAAATGCTCTAGCACTTATCATAGGTCCTAATGGCATTTCATCTCTTCTAATAGGATACTTTGTTCGTTGACAAGTATCACATCTTTGGACATATATTGCTGCATCTTGATATAGATTTGGCCACCACAATCTAGCAAAGAGAATCATTTTTGCAGTTTTTTCTGTAGAAAAATGTCCCCCTGCGGCTCCCCTGTGCATCATTTCCAAAACTCAAACATACTCATCCTCATAGATGCACATTCTTAATTGGTTGTCCCTTCCTCTCTTGAAAAGTTGCTTGTCCATGAGTACATAATCTTTGCTCTGTTCCTCAAGGGCACGTTTTCTTGTCACCTTCTGGGTACTCTTGTGTTTTCAAGAATTTCACTAGAGGCATACTCCATCTGGGTGCTACTATAGAGTAACACAAAGTAGAGTTCTCTTCAGGAGCTCTTTCTTGACAAGTGGGGCATGAAGAGACATAGTTATGTGTATCTCTCTACATAGTAGGCCAATATATTCCTAATCTCTTAAGCGTTTTCTAGGTTCCATTAACACTTCGATGGGTTTTCCATTGATTCACATGTGCCTTTTGAAGCCACATCTCTTGCTCATCTTCTTTCACACATCTCAAAAGAAATCCACTTGAGTCCTGATGGTATAGGCTTCCAGCTATGATATGTGGATTTTTAGTTTTCCATAACTCGTGGCTATTCTCTAAATTGATCTTATGTTGAGGTCCATGTGTGAGTATGGGAATCAATTTCTCGGCCCATCATGGACATACTTCTAGATTGAAAAGATAAGTATATGGCAAATCATCTGGCACTCCTCTGGGAGGTTCTCCATGTGTCATCCTAGAGAGGTGATCAGCACGGATGTGTGTGTTTCCTTTTTTGACTACTACTTCAGAATCAAATTCCATTATCAATAGAAACCATTGTTTTGGTCGTCCGGTATTACATGGCTTATAGCTGAGACAAGAAAAGTTGAAGAGTCTAGTGGAAGAGAAACTAAATCATGGATGGATTCACGAGAAAGGATCGAGGAAATGGAATAAGAAAATAAATGAGTTGGAAGGAAGTCTAAAAGAAACTAGAGCTAAATTCCTAGAATTAACTTCACAAGAGTCGAATTAGGAGACCCGTAACCAAAAACCAGGATCAGTTCTAGCTGAACCCATACCTGAAAATTTAGACATGATGTTTCGAGCATACCATGCAAGGTTAAGAGAAGGACCCCATGTAGCCGAACTGAGTAAGAACTATCCAAGGGTAGACTTAGAAATTGAGGGAACTAAGCTTTGCATGAAGATGGTAGAATTTACCCAAACCATGTTTGAAGCCTCCTGATATATCAATTGGAGTAACATAGCCAAACGAGAGATACATTTTCAAGGACTATTCCAGAGGTTAGAGTGCTTGATATCGAGCAACGAAAAGAAGAGTTTGCAGAAGGACCCTATTATCTGAGAGACACAAAAAGGTAATGCACCATCACTGTCTCAAGTGCCGAATATTGAGGGTGGAGAAAACCTTTCTTCCATACATAAGTACTTACAAGGGTTTCTGAGAGAAATCCAAGAGGAGAAGTGGAGATGAGAGCAAGAAACCCATCCCCCTATTCAAGAGATAGATGACTCATAAGAAAATTTCCCCCAAGACATACCCTCTATGTATGATGATGTAGAGGAAGAGTAGCTTAGTGAACGAACGGATTTTGAATCTAATTCCTTAAAAGAACTACCCTAATTCAGAGGACCTTGGGAAGCTAAGTCTATTATTATGAGAGCACCCACCATAGTGGTTAGAAATGAAGAATCTGTAATTTGTAGAAACATGGAAATGAAAAAATGCGAAAGTGCAATGTCATCTCACTTTAGAAGAATTGTTGAAAATTAAACCTGAGTTGTGGAAGCACGTAGCAAACCAATTCCTAGGGATAGATATCACTCACTCTCAGGTAGTTTCACACAAGAAGGTACCAAAACTACCCATGGAAAGAATTGGAGATATGAGCAAGGGAGAGGAAGGTAATAAATATCTTCCAATAAACCACCTAGTCTACACCACCAAAGCCATGCTAGATTTAGATGTGGAAGTAGCCATATCTACCACTACTTTATGGAAACATTGGGGTAAGCAAACACTAAGGCCCACAAGAATGAAGCTACAAGTGGATGATGGTCACATTGAAAATCCATTAGGTTTACTAGAAGGGATATCTCTCACCACTTGTGGTGTAGAATTTGAGCGCACCTTTGCCATTTGTTAGTTTGGAAAAACTCATGCTTTTGAGATGATATTGGGAAGAGCATTCATGCACCAGTTGCAAATTGTACAAGATTGGGGAACTAGCTTTTTGTACCTGCAACATTTAGGAGTGACCACCAAATTTAACCTCAAGGATTATTCCCACCGAGATATACCCCTAGTATAGTGGAATACCATCCATAAGACGCTGGAAGAAACAGAGTATGTGCATTTGTTAGAATCAAATCCTGTCATGAGGAAGGAGATAAGGAAGAGAGCTAACACACACACTCTCACTCTCAAGGAGAAGCACACACACACACAGAATGAGGCAAGGAAGAATGATCTTCTTCTTCTTCTTCTTCTATTACACAAAAAGGAATGTACAAGAATGACCTAAAAACAAGAATACAGCAAGTGCAATATATAAAGATCAGTACATAAGGAAAAACCTAATGTCTGCGAATGAGTGATCTGGCAAGGAACAAATGTGCCATCACTCTCTGTAGATAAATCTAATAAAGCTCAATGAAGTATCCCTGACATATACCATCATGACCACTATACATGTCAGAGAAACGAAGAACTGGTACGTGTCATCCTGGATCATCACATGTTGAGCTTGATATCTCAACACTCCCCCTAAAGCTCAATGCCATATCCTGTAATCCAAGCATCTCCCAAAACTTCTTCAACTTCTCAACTCCAAGTGCTTTGGTGAAAATATCAGCAACCTGCTCATTTGTTCTCACATAAACAAGATCAATATCACCTGCTAGTACCTTCTCTCTGATGAAGTGATAATGTACCTCGATATGCTTTGTCCTAGCATGGAAAACAGGATTCCGTGCTAACTGTATGCTGCTAAGATTATCACAATAAATAGTGATAGGCTTTCCCACTTCCACACCTAAATCTGCAAGTAGCATTTCTGGCCATGATGCCTCACATGCTGCCATTGCAGCACCTCTATACTCAGCCTCTGTACTCGACAAAGCAACACTGGGTTGCTTCTTGCTGCTCCATGTAACAGCTGCACTCCCAAGTGAGAATAGAAAGCCACTAGTAGATCTTCTATCTGGAATGCTACCAGCCCAATCTGTGTCAGTGTATCCATAAACCTGCAAATCTACACCAGCCTCATAAAACAATGCATAATCCAAAGTAGCACTCACATAACATAGAGTGCACCTCAGAGCATCCAAATATGGCTTCCTGGGAACTTGCATAAACTAACTTTCAAGTCAAACATTATAACTTAGATCAGGCCTTGTAATTGTGAGATATATAAGACTTCCCATAATTTTCCTGTACATAGTAGCATTTTCCAATGCTTCACCTAATGTAGTATCCAATTTCAAATTCTGATCTAATAGCATAGAAATTGGCTTACAATCAGCCATACCATACTTTTGGAGCATATTCAAGGCATATTGCCTTTGTGATATGCATATACCTATTTCTGTATGTATAAACTCAATGCCCAAAAAATAGCGCAACACACCAAGATCTTTCATGTCAAGGGTGGGGGCAGTGGGGGGTGGGTGGGGGTCGGGGTGGCGGTGGGGGGGTGGGGCCGCGCGGGGGGGGGGGGGGGGGGGGGGGGGGGGGGGGGGGGGGGGGGGGGGAGGGGTGGGGAAGGGGGGGGGGGGGTGGGGAGGGGGATGGGTTTTTTTTTTTGGGCCAGGGGAGGAGGGTGGGGGCAGCGGGTTTTTTTTTTGGGCCGGAGTAGGGGGCGGGGGGAGGGGGAGGGCGGGGTTTTTTTTCTAATATCTAAAATTGGAGAAAAATCCCTAAAAAATCCAAAAAAAATTTCAAAAAAATCCAAAAAAAGTTCTCAAAAAATTCCCTACAAGTCTAAGCCAACTTCCTCACTCAAAACCATAGAGAGCTTCCTTTAATCCTCCAATTTGGCAAGAAAATGACATTTAAAAAGGAATAAAAATGCCAGAAAATTTCTAAAAATGCTTAAAAAATTCCAAAAAGTTTCCAAAAAAGTTTAGTTGTGCAAAGGCTATCAAATGGTTGCTAAATTTACTAAAAACGCAAGGAACAAGCATGAAAAAAGTATAAAAACTACTAAAACTTAAGCAAAAATGACATGAGAAGGCTATATACAACCTAGACAAATTTTGCGGATTCTAGGTGATCCGTGCATCTTTAGTTGTTTTGATGATAGGCTTTTAACCATGATATGATGACTAAGGGAAACCCCTCCATAATCTCCAATTGTACTGCACTTCATTTGGTTTGTCTTTATTTTGAGCGTACTGACCATTTGATAGGGCCACCCTAAATCCTTCAGTAAAATATTATCTCCTCCATACTGCATCTTTGTATCTTTGTTTCAGCAACTTTATAACTTAATTGGAAAAATTTAATTTTTACTATTCCACCTTCTTCATCCAATGGAACCCTCTGTTTCCAAAGACTTGCAGGTACTCCTTCCACATCCTTGTAAAGCCCTGCACTTACTATCATAAAAATTGTCATAACACATGATATCCATACTAGTATCCATAACAAACTAGCCCTTGATATAGAATTTGAAGTAGCTTTGTCACTGCTGCAGGTAAGGGCTTTTCTTTTCTTCTCTCTTCTATGGCCTTTGATTGAGACTGTCTCACTCGAGTCAGTAACCTGAATGATGTCCTCTTTTTCTTCATATGCTTCTTCTCTACTTGAGTTTGGAAAAATTCCATAGCAAGAAGATGGGTCTTCTGCATGGAGCCAAGCCAACATGTGTTCCTCTTCATATAAATTTGCTTCTTCAAATAGATGTGCTTTTGGGTTGTCCAACAATTCTTCTTCCATACAAATACCAATTGTCTGCATCATGCTGGTATGTCTTTGGTTGTCCAGACCTTCTTCTAAAATTATCTGCTGCAACTCTTTTCCCTCTTGCTTTACCCACATTGTGTCCTCACCCCAGTCATGCAGCACATTGGCATGCCTTAACCAAGGTCTCGTAATTAACAGGGGGGAACTTGCTTCTACTTGTGGCAGCCTTAAAACAACAAAATCCAAGTTAAAGATGGTACCTTGTATCTTGACTGTGACTCCAGGAACCACTCCCATAGGCTTTACTATGCTTTGTTCTGCCAGTGTTACAGTGAAGTTGGTAGGTCTTGAAGGGTGTAGTCCAATCTTTTTCATGGTATGTTCAGGCATCAAGTTAATGCCAGAACCACCATCCACAATAACTCCTTGAAACTCATGACCTTTGATAAAAACTGTTAGCCAAGGGCTCTTATAATTTGTGAGGGGTGGTTCCCCTACAATTTTATATTTACGCATAACAACAATCTTTGCCACTAGACTTGTTGTGGACACCTCATCAATTATCTGCAAGAGTTCTAACCTAAATTTCCCATCCATATTTATTAAATAAAAAATACTAACCTCCTTTTTCATGGACTTGAGTAGTTTGGAAGCTTCTGATTCCTTAAGAGCATGGGCTCCAATTGACTTATCAAACTCCTCATGAGCCTTGTTGAATGCATGTTCAATGGCATCACTGGTACCTATGAGATTTTCTTTTTGCCTTGTATCTGCACATGTGGTGGCTTTGTCTTCAGATGTCTCTTTGTCTTTATTCAATCCATTAATCCTTGATTCTTGACCCATTTCTACTTGAGCCTTCCCCTTGCTTCTTGTCTACACTATAAAAGTTTCAATTTCTTCTAACTGCACCACCCTTGTATATGGTGATGGCACCCTGGCTTGATCTACCATTTCTTCTTTGCACATAGAAACCATTTGAATGTGGGGCCCAGATGAAGATGCTTGGTTCTTAGGATAACAATTAGTATAGTGGTCTCTAGCCTCTGGGCAGTTCCTGCAAGGAGGGGCATTTTTTGGGAGAGTGCACCTACTTTGATAGTGTCCACATTCTCCACATCTCAAACAAATAATTGGCCTCCTTGGCCCATTTCCAAAGTTATCCCTATGTCTAGGGTTGTAATTGTTACCTTGATTTGGTGTAGCCGCCATCACATTTGCTGGTGATAGGGGTCCTCCTTGTGTCTAATATGTTGTTGCAGGCATTCCTCTTGATTGACATTCTTGGGCCTCATGACCAGCTTTCCTGCATAGTTGGCAAGTTACACTTAACAGAGGACATTCACTTACTATATGACCTTGCTTTCTGCACATGGTACACCAAAGTCCACTCTTGATGCCACCCCCTTTGAGTTCTTGCAATTCCTATCGCAGTTGAGCCAATTCCTCTACCTGGGCTTCCTCCTCCTTTTGGAGCTTCAATGTCTCAATCTCCCTCCTCAACTGAGTAACAACATTCTCCTCCTCTTTGTGGGGCTTATTCCTTTGTATAGAGCTATCATCAACACTTAGAAAGTGTAAAGCATCTCCTTCCTTCAATCTGCATCCTTCAATCTCCATCCTTCAATTCTCCAGTTCAAAAAGTCTCAACTCCATATTCTTGCCTTATCTACTCCAGACGTGTAGATGTGTTGATGAACTCCTCTATGGAGGCTGTGGGCAACACTAATTCCTTCATTTTACATTGGGTGGGTACTGGAAGTGGCTTAGCTAACCATTTCTTAACAAAAAAAATCATGTGGAGGATCTGGCAACTTAGCCCTTAGTTCCTTGGCCCTAGTTACAAACTCTGGAAACTTTTCACCTGGACCCAGTCTCAAGTTTTCTAATTCCTCTATGATGATCCCTGTAGTAGTTCCATGCTGGAACTGAGTTTTGAATGCATCTTTCATTAAGACCCAAGTGGTAAAATGGTTATCAGCAAACTGGCTGAACCATTTATCTGCTAATCATTCTAATGTGGCAGGGAAGAGTATCAAAAAGGCATCCTCTCTTCCCATTAAGCCTCTAGTTTTGCATAGTGCTAAAAGTCTTCTAATATGCTCGTCGGGATGTTCCTGAGCTAAACCTTTGAAAGAAGGAAAATTTATATTTAATCTTGATAGAAGAGTTTCCAAGTCTACCTAACCTGCCATGCTCTTCACTGATGAAGTTGACGAAAGTGGACTGGAGGATCTTCTAACAGCCTTCCTTCTTGTAGCCTTGCAGGTGATCCTCAATGTTTGGGACTGGGTTGCGATCATGAGCTATTCATAGCCCTCTTAGTATGAGATAATTGATAAGAATATTTACCTCCAATAAAGTAGTACTATCGGCACTTGAACTCTTCTACCCTTTGCACTTGGCTTCTCCTATGCTCAAATCTCCTTGGAGTTCTTTGTTGGGGGATTCTTGGACAAGAAGGGATTAGAGTGTTTGTAGGAGAAAAGGGAAAGATAACAAGAAAGATACACATTAGAAGCCTCTATCGATTGATTATAGGAAGACAAATACAATGGTGATGCACAATAAAATCCAATGCTTTTGTGCAAAATCCCACAGAGTGCACAATAAAAAAATACAAAATATCGTAGGGTCTTGTTGCTGCTAGCCTTCCCTGCACCAGACCTCCACCTTCTCTAAGCCTGCGCTTGTGCACACCTTGCACCAAGCTTCCAATAAGGAGGAGGGATGGACACCTTCTGTTGGCACGTGCACAGCTTCAATGGGACCTTGGGATCTTTGATTGTAAGCTTAGCACTTCTTTGCACACTTCTTAGTCACTCTTCATGCACACCTTGCACTTCACTTCTCTGCATCGCACACTATGTGTCTCTTGCACTTCTCTCTCTTGCCTATCTTAGACTATGCTCACCTTGCTTAGTCTTGCTTAGTCCTTCAAGAATAGTCCTTGCCTTGATTTGAGTGTCGATTCACGTACGCTCCTAACTGCAAGAGTATCTTGGTGCTCACTTTGATGTCCCAAGATTGTCTCCCAAAAGTGGGCAGCCAATGAATCCCTGTTTTGTCCTATAGTGACTTTAGACTAAAACAAAAATTTTAATTCGGGGCCATACTTTTACTTCTACGTACGCTGCCGCTTCACATACCTTCACATTTTGCCTTTTAATTCTTCACTTGTGCACCTAAGAGAGGGTTCACCTAAACCTTCCAAAACACTTTAAAAACACTTTTGAACCCTAGGGAAATTACAAAAATACCTCTACAACCTGCAACCAACTTTCTCCAATTTACCCTTTGTGAACCAATTAATTGTGCACTACCTCTCCACTTTGACACCTGAACTTTGAAAATTTTGACTTCGCCATGTTGACTTTGACCTTGACCTTGTTGACTTTGATTGCTTTGACTTTGACCCATTTGACTTTGACTATAGTTGACTTTGACCAATATGAATTTTATGGGCTCAACAAGAGGTACAAGCCTTTATGGGCCATTGCAAATATTACCGTAGGTTTTTCCACATGTATGCAATCATAGCCAAAACTCTTTATGCTTGTTGAGAAATTTGGAGTGGAACGACAAATGTGAGAATTCCTTCAACGAGCTAAAGAGACATTTGTGCACATCACCAATATTGATCATTTCTAATTGGAATAAATAATTATGCATCCAATTATGCAATAGGATGTGTCCTAGCACAACCCATAGGTGAAGGAAACCTAGATTTGCCTATAGCATATGCTAGATGAGCTTGCAGTAGAATGGTTTGCTGAGGGGAGATTGGAGAGGTGTTGATCACTTGTATAAAGAATCTACGAGATCAAATGGCAGGAGCAGGTGTTCAAAAGTCAAGCGAGGAGCTATCTCGACGTTTTCTTCGAATCTGTCCACCTAAGTTTGATGGTTTGGTAATTGCTCTTAACACTCAAATCAAACCTCAAGCACTAACTTTTGAGGAATTCAGTGCCTTACTCATGGAGGAGGAGCTGCAGCTCAAGGCAAGGAGTGGTGGTAGTAAAGGAGATGCTGCATTCACAACAAATGCCAAAGGAGGCAAAACAGACTCTTCAAAAGATGGAGACAAAAAGAAGAACAACAAAAAGAAGTTCAAGGGAGAGTGTTTCCATTGCAAGAAGAAGGGACACAGAATCGAAGACTGTTGCATCAAGAAGGTAGAAGAGAAGAGTGGCTCTTCAAAAGGTGGCAAGGGCAAGGAGTCTGCCAACATAGCAAAAATAGAGCTTGAGTTATTTGTTACGATAGAGGAGGTGTGCTCCTCGACTGATGATTCAGGAATAGATGACTCATGGGTGTTGGACAGTGGTGCATCTCGTCACATGATGAGTAGAAAAGACCTTTACAGTTCCTTACAGCCTCTAAAGGAACCCATCATAGTAAAGGTAGGGAACAATGCAAGACGTCCTGTAGAGGGAGAAGGTACGGTTTCTTTCATTAACTCTAATGGTGATATCAGAAAGCTTTCAAATGTGTTGTACGTTCCACAAATAAAACGAAATCTACTTTCAGTAGCTTCTGTAACTGATCAAGGTCACCAAGTATCTTTCCGTAAAACAGGAGCTAAGATTATGGACAGTAACAACAACATTGTTGGGACTGGCATAAGGAGGAACAACCTGGATGAGTTGTGTGCCCTTACAACCACTACAAACGTGGGCACAAGTAAGCTATGGCATGAGAGATTCGGCCACATTGGATACCCTGTACTGAAGGAGATGCATCACAGAGGTATGGTTGCACACCTACCATCAATTGCAGAAATGAAGGAACCATGTGAAGCTTGCATGATGGGCAAGCAACAGAGGAAGGCGTTTCCACAAGAAAGCAAGAACAGGGCAAGCTATCCTCTAGAGTTGGTGCATGCTGACTTGTGCGACAAAATGCCTACACAGGCCTTGTTGGTGTAAATCACAAGCCTACACATTTGGCTTGGAAGACATCATGAAGACTCCACATGCATGAAGAACCATAGGAACATATGCTAGTGGTTTATTACCACTTTACCTCATTGTAAAAGTCTAATTTGACTTAGAATCTTTTGTAATCACCTACCTAAGTGATTCCTGGAAAAGTAGATCACTTGATTGAGAGAATATCTCCAAACGTTTAGATGCTTGATCATAGGAAGCCAAAGATTTGAATTTGAATTCAAATCCTAAGTCATTTCCTATAAAATTGGATGTGAAAAAGTCGCGGGCAGATCACTCCATTCCCGAGGCTCATTCTGTTGAGTTTGAGTGTGTGTAAGGACTATACCATAGCCTACACCTCTCTACACCATTTGGAAATGCTAGACATGCCAATGGGATTGTACACAATTGTTAATCAATAGATACATTTACATCATTCATCTTTTGTGGTCTCTGCTAGTCTACTCAAAAGTCTGTCAACTTGTCAAGGGCATATCTCAGTCAATACTACTCCAAATTCAGTGATTCAAATCTTGTTGGATTCAGCTCAAAGTCATATACATGTGAAAGAGTGTGAAGTGATTTCATTCAGCCAATTCAGAGAAATCGTCGTCGAGGTGCTCACTGGTCTATCTCTGCTACAGTCCTAAAAAGTCGGGGGTATACCAAATCTTGCTAAATTAATTTCTCTTAGCATAGTTCATTATTTTACATCATTCCACTTGCAAATGGTAGCTTACTAAGCTAATTGAATACCCCTAGAAGGAATTTTATCAAGTTTTACTGTGCTGGTCACACTGAACAAAACATTGAGCAGGTGTCAAGACCAAAATAGAAGGTTTTCTTGACTTTGTGACTTCCAAAGTTATCTGTTTTGATTCAATCATTACACACTTCATTTCCAAAGGACATAGGCCATTTCTTGGTGTCATTGGAAAGCTTAGGGAGTCTACTAATCAAGTCTAAAGCTAAAGAGGGCTGGTACAAAGCAGGTTTTAGCAGTACCTACTCAATCTCTTGGATCATCCATCCATCTTTCCCAACGGTGGTATTAGAGCAAATAAGGTAAAATGGGAGATGGTTTTCCTTCATTTATTGACAAATTGGACAAGAAAAACTATCAAGCTTGGTCTCTAAGGATGAAGACCTACTTACAAGGAAGGAGTCTCTATGGATACATCTCAGGAGATGAGGAATTGCCCTCATTCAAAGCAAGAGGTTTGCCAACCAAAGAGGAGCAAGAAAAACTCAACACATGGTGTGCAAGGGATGCATTGGCAAGGTCTTATTTACTCAACTCTATATCTGACTTTCTTTTACCTCATATCAGAAATTGTAAGACTTCCCAAGAAACTTGGGAAACCTTGTCATCATATTTTTCCTCCAATACAAGGGCTAGGAAAAACCAGTTGTGGATTGAATTCACAACACTAAGGAAGCAACCTAAGCAAGCTGTTTCAGAATTTGTGACCAAGATCAAAGATGTTGCAGATCAGTTAGCAAGCATAGGAGAAGAGATTGAAGAGGAACAAATTGTAAGGCAGGTAATTAATGGAATCAAGGCTGATGACAAGTGGGAAAGCTTCACCACTGCAATGGATCTCTACATGGACATGCACACTCCAGATCTTACAACTCTCATGGGTCAACTATTCACACATGAAGCAAAGCTTACCAAGAGTGGAGATAGTACCAAAGGTAACAACTCTTCTGCCCTATACACTGATAAGAAATCTAAGGATAAAGGCAAGAGTAAGAAGGTGGAAGATGAATGCTCTACCTCCCAAGCCAACTATGCAGGGAGAGGTAGATCTTCAAGAGGTAGGGGTAGAGGAGGTAAGCAAGGTAGGGGGAGACCCTATAATCCATCACCATGTAACATTTGTGGTTTGTCAAACCACACCACAAATGAGTGTTACAGGAATTACCAAAGAGGTGGATACTCTCATTCTAGAGGAAGGTTCAACCATCACAAAGGCCACAACAACAATTACAACAACAACTACAACAACAATTACAATGGCAACTACCAAGGAGGATTCAGAAACAGAAAGGACTACAACAACTACAGAGAGGAGCAGGATGACTCTCTCTTGATCATGAACATGACTTCAAAGTCAGGTACAAATGATGATCACTTATTTTATATTGATTCAGGGTGTTCAAATCATGTGGCTGGTAATGTTGCACTACTCTCTAATCTTGAGGAACCAAAAGGTAAACACTAAGTCCAAACAGGTGATGATACAAAGCATTATGTAGTTAAAGTTGGAAATGTGAAAACTTGTGATGGTAATCAGAATTTGTTGAGCAGAGTAATTTATGTACCTACAATTACAAAGAACTTAATGAGTGTTGGTCAGATTGTAGAGAAAGGGCTGCAAGTCAGGTTCAATCAGTATGGAGCATTTGTGGAGGACCCAAGACATGGATTCAAAAGGATAGCTAAAGGAGAAAAATCAGGTAGACTTTTCACTTTTGAGTTGGAAGATACAAAGAACATTGCATTATACAGTTATAAAGATCAAACACTTTCAGAGCTTGAGATTTGGCACAAGAGTTTAGGGCACATAGGAGAAAGGACCATGAAGCAAATGTGCATGGACCAATGTGTGCTTGGGATACCTAATGTATCCAAGCAACATATGATTTACAAGTGTGGTGCTTGTCAATTTGGTAAGTCTCACAGGTTACCCTTCTCCAAGAAAGGATATCTGCATGAAGACTATCTAGAGCGTGTACACACAGATGTATGGGGACCTAGCAAAGACCCCTCAGTCTCAGGTTCAAGGTACTATGTGTCTTTTATTGATGACTATAGCAGATGGACTGTATTATACTTTATGAAGCACAAGGATGAGGTATTTAATTGTTTTAAGAAATATCTTGCATTAGTTGAAAATCAGACAGGAAGGAATTTGAAGAGGCTAAGGTCAGATGGAGGAGGTGAGTACTTCTCCAATGAATTTGAGGACTTCTTGCAGGACAGAGGCATCAAAAGGGAAATAACCACAAGGTACTCTCCTGAACAAAATGGGTTAGCTGAAAGAAGAAATAGGTTAATTGTTGAGACAACTAGATCTATGCTTAATGAGAAGAAATTACCTAACTATCTATGGGCAGAGAGTGTTTCTACTGCCACCTATCTCATAAACAGGTTACCATCAAAGTCACTTGATGGTATGACACCATATGAAGCATGGCATGGTAAGAGACCATCATTGGATCACTCCAAAATTTTTGAATGTGTAGCATATGTACACATTCCTTCACAGGTAAGAGGAAAGTTAGATCCAAAGGCTGAAAAATGTATTTTTATTGGATATGATTTAAATCAAAAAAGGTTACAGGTTTTATAACCCTACCAATAAGGGATTTATGGTAAGCAGAGATGTGATCTTTGATGAGAATGCTTCTTGGTATGAGAATGAATGTAGAAAGGTCAAACTACCCTATGATTTGGAAGAAGAATTTCCAAAACTTACAAAGGAGGAACCTACTCAGGATGGAGAGACAAGTTCAGATGATGAAGATACAATCAACCTTGAAGATTTCAAGGCATGGAAGTCCAAAGGCAAAATGAAGATGAAGAAGCTTGAAGACATACCAGAATCTTCAACTCAATCAATCAGAAGGTCTCAAAGAGAGAGCAAAAAACCTATCAGATATGGGTATGATACATCTCTTGTTACTAAACATTCAATTTTTCTTGCAAAGGATTTGCTAAATGAAGAACTAGGATCATATGAAGAAGCAATCACAAAATCAGAATGGAAGGAAGCTATGGATGAGGAGATTGAAGCACTCAAGGAGAGTGATACATGGGAGTTAGTACCCAAAAAGGACTCCATGAAGGTAATAGGATCCAGATGGATCTATAAATTGAAAAGAAATTCTGATGGCACAATTAACAGGTACAAGGCCAGATTAGTAGCCAAGAGTTTTGCACAAACCCAAGGCATTGACTATGAAGAAACATTTTCTCCTGTGGCCAAGATGCCAACAATCAGAGTGTTGGTGAGTGTGGCTGCATCAAACAATTGGAACATGTACCAATTGGATGTCAAGAATGCTTTCTTGAATGGATGGATTTCAAAAGAGGTTTATATGTCACAACCTCCTGGCTATGAAGACCCTAAGAAGGTAACTTATGTTTGCAAATTAAAGAAGGCTTTATATGGATTGAAGCAGGCACCTAGGGCATGGAATTACAGGCTAACTACATACCTCCAAGACCAAGGTTTTGTCATGAGTAAGGCTGACACTTCTCTGTTCATTAAGAGAAGTAATTCAGAGGTAATCTATCTTTGTGTTTATGTTGATGACATCATCATTATAGGCAATGATGTTAATGGAATCAGAAGCATCAAAAGCCAAATGATGAAGGAGTTCAAGATCAATGATCTTGGGCTATTGAAGTATTTTTTGGGACTTGAATTAGTTTACACTAATTCAGGAATATACATTACTCAGAAGAAGTATGTGCAGGACATGTTGAAGAAATTTCACTTGCAGGATGCTAAAGCAGTTAGTACTCCAATGGAGGTGAACCTAAAGCTAAGTGCCCATGAAGGTGATGAAGTCCAAGACATTACAGGTTATCAAAGTATGGTAGGTAGCTTGAACTATGCTACTCTTACAAGAATTGATATTGCATATGGAGTTAGTGTGCTAAGTCAATTTATGCACAAGCCAAGGATACCTCACTTAGAGGCTGCCAAAAGAATCTTGAAGTATCTCAAGGGTACACAGAACCATGGTTTTTACTTTCCTTACACTTCAGATATTGATATAAAAGTTTATTCAGATGCAGATTGGGCAGGATGCAAGGATGATAGGAGAAGCACTTCTGGATACATTTCTTTTGCAGGTGACAAACCAATTTCATGGTCTGCAAAGAATCTACAGAAGCAGAGTATAGAGGGCTAGCTAATGCCACTCAAGAAGCAATTTGGATTAAGCTTTTGTACACAGAATTGGGCTTATATACTAGGCCTCCAATTATCTTTGGAGACAATACAAGTTCTCTTCACCTTGCAGCTAATCCTATCTATCATGCCAGAACAAAACACATAGAAGTTCATTATCATTATGTGAGAGAGAAGTTGCTAAGCAAGGATATTCAGCTGACTTATGTGTCAACCAACATGCAATGTGCAGATTTGCTGACTAAAGCTTTGGATGGGACCAAACTTTGCAGGTTCAAATCTATGATTGGATTGCGGGATATACTTGAAGATTGAAGATGAAAACTTAAGCCAAAATGTTTGGCTTGAGGGGGAGCTATTGGTGTAAATCACAAGCCTACACATTTGGCTTGGAAGACATCATGAAGACTCCAGATGCATGAAGAACCATAGGAACATATGCTAGTGGTTTATTACCACTTTACCTCATTGTAAAAGTCTAATTTGACTTAGAATCTTTTGTAATCACCTACCTAAGTGATTCCTAGAAACGTAGGTCACTTGATTGAGAGAGTATCTCCAAACTTTTAGATGCTTGATCATAGGAAGCCAAAGATTTGAATTTGAATTCAAATCCTAAGTCATTTCCTAGAAAATTGGATGTGAAAAAGTCGCGGGCAGATCACTCCATTCCCGAGGCTCATTCTGTTGATTTTGAGTGTGTGTAAGGACTATACCATATCCTACACCTTTCTAGACCATTTGGCAATGCTAGACATGCCAATGGGATTGTACACAATTGTCAATCAATAGATACATTTACATCATTCATCTTTTGTGTTCTCTGCTAGTCTACTCAAAAGTCTATCAACTTGTCAAGGGCATATCTCACTCAATACTACTCCAAATTCAGTGATTCAAAGCTTGTTGGATTTAGCGTGAAGTCATCTACATGCTGAAAAGGTTTGAATTGATTTCATTCAGCCAATTCAGAGAAATCATCGTCGAGGTGCTCACTGGTCTATCTCTGCTACAGTCCTAAAAGTCGGAGGTATACCAAATCTTGCTAAATTAATTTCTCTTAGCATAGTTCATTATTTTACATCATTCCACTTGCAAATGGTAGCTTACTAAGCTAAGTGAATACTCCTAGAAGGAATTTTATCAATTGTTACTGTGCTGGTCACATTGAACAAAACATTGAGCAGGTGTCAAGACCAAAATAGAAGGTTTTCTTGACTTTGTGACTTCCAAAGTTATCTGTTTTGATTCAATCATTACACACTTCATTTCCAAAGGACATAGGCCATTTCTTGGTGTCATTGGAAAGCTAAGGGAGTCTACTAATCAAGTCTGAAGCTAAAGAGCGCTGGTACACAACAGGTTTTAGCAGTACCTACTCAATCTCTTGGATCATCCATCCATCTTTCCCAACAGGCCTTGGGCGGATCTTCCTACTTCATGTTACTTGTTGATGACTATAGCAGGAAGATGTGGGTGTACTTCCTTCGCGATAAGGCTCAAGCTTTTGGTAAGTTTAAAGAATGGCTTCATCTTGTTGAAACTGAAACAGGGAAGAAGATGAAGAAATTCAGGACAGACAGTGGTGGTGAGTTCACATCAACAGAGTTTGAAGATTTCTGCAAGAGTAAGGGAATCAAGCATCAACTCACAGTGGCACATAGTCCTCAATAGAATGGTGTTGTAGAACGTCGGAATCGAACCATCATGGAGATGGCAAGGTGCATGTTGAAAGGAAAGTGTCTGCCTAATGAGTTTTGGGCAGAGGCTATCAACATTGCTTTCTACATCTTGAATCGAAGCTACACCAAGGCACTTGATGGAAAGACTCCACAAGAAGCCTACACTGGTAAAAAGCCTTCTGTTTCCCATTTCAAAGTATTTGGAAGTGAATGTTATGTACATGTTCCAGATAGAGAGAGAAACAAGCTTCAACCAAAAAGCATCAAATGTATCTTCCTAAGGTATAGTGAAGATAAGAAGGCTTATAAGCTTTATGACCCTGAGGCTAAGAAGATCATGGCGAGTTGTGATGTGGTGTTTAAGGAGGAGCAGCCACATGCAGTGGAGGAGGAAAAGAATGCTTCCACTTTATCATCAGGCAAAGGGGCAATCCACTATGAACCTGGCCCAAGAGCTATCCCTTCTACACAAGAGAAGGAAGCATCATCTTCAGATGATGAGTCTGAAAGTCACCAACCTGCCGACACCCAAGTGGAAAACCCATTGCCACGTTGGGTGAGGCAGCTCTATGATTTTGCAAACCCCATTTCACAATCACTAGAACAGGTTGCAGATGGACCGAGGCAATCACAGAGAATAAAGGGACAGAGACGGGCAAGCGCCCATATTGTAAACACAGCCTTGATGGCTGATCTCATTCAAGAAGAAGCAAAGGAACCAACCAATGTGGAAGAGGCACTCCATGATCGGAATTGGAGGGCTTCCATGCAAACAGAATACAACAATATCATAAAGAATGGAACTTGGGAGCTAGTGTATCGACCCCCTAAGCGTAAAGTCATTGGCACCAAGTGGGTTTGGAAGTTAAAGTACAAGGCTGATGGTACTCTAGAGAAATATAAACCAAGACTTGTTGCATAGGGCTACTCACAAGTTGAAGGCATTGACTTTTGTGAATCATTTGCCCCGACTGCAAGAATGACTACTATCCGAGTAATACTAGCTATGGCTGCACATAAGCGTTGGCCAGTCTATCACATGGATGTTAAATCATTGTTCCTGAATGGAGACCTCAAGGAGGAGGTATATGTGTCTCAGTCACCAGGGTTTTAGGCTCCCCATTCACAGAACAAGGTATGTAAGCTGAAGAAGGCATTATATGGGCTAAAACAAGCCCCTAGAGCATGGTACCAACGGATAGATAAGTATCTCTTGGATCTAGGGTTCAAAAGATGTGCTTCTGGTGCTAACTTGTGTGTTCTAAAGAAAGGAGGGAAGACAATTGTGCTTGTACTCTATGTAGATGACCTTGTGATTACAGGAAATGATGGTGCTCTTCTTCAACAAACAAAAGATGCCCTAAGTTCAGAATTTGAAATGACAGACTTGGGCTTAATGCATTATTGCTTAGGTCTTGAAATTTGGCAAGAACCGGGAAGATTTTCATCTCTCAACAAAAGTATGCAAGGCAGATATTGAAGGCATTCGACATGGAGGATTGCAAGGAAATTTCTACACCTATGGAGGTCAACACAAAATTATCTATTGAAGATACTTCACCTCTAGTGGATATTGGAAGATATAGGAAATTGGTTGGAAGTCTCATCTACTTGTGCAATAGCACATCAGACATCTCTTATGTTGTTGGAGTAGTAAGCAAGTTCTCTAATAAGCCTTGCCAAACTCATTGGAAGGCTAGCATGCAGATACTCAGGTATGTGAAAGGAACCACTGATTATGGTATTCTTTATGAAGAAGGAGCATCTCTAGTTAGATACTGTGACTCAGATTGGGCAGGAGATATTGATACTAGAAAATCAATTTCTGGATATTGCTTTTCTTTAGGATCAGGGATTTTCTCTTGGATCAGTAAGAAGCAATCAACTGTAGCATTATCTTCTACTGAAGCTGAGTACAAAGCTTCATGTGTTGCAGCATGTGAAGCAGTATGGTTGAGGAGGATCCTATGGCACATAGGAATACAAGGACAGGAGGCTACAGAGTTGCAGTGTGACAACCAAAGTTGCATGGCCATCGCCAAAAATCCTATTTTCCATGCACATACCAGTATCACTATGTGTGTGACTTGATTGAGGACGGGGTCATGGAGATAATGGAGCAGAAATCTTCACCAAGGCTCTTGGGAGAGAGCAACTTCTTCGAGACTTTCCAAAGCTTGGGATTGGACCAAGGAGGTAGTTCACCATTGGGTGGACATTGAGTGGGGGTGTTAGATATGCTCAATACTCCACTCTCATGTGACCACAAATGATCCATGGTTCTCTAAGTTGTAAGGCCCCCATTATGAGGAGAAGCCATTATGAGAGCCTCAACATTTGTGGAACCCTAACTTCCAAGTTAGATGAGGTCTATGTGTGACCGTTGATGGTTGTAGATGATCTTTGTGAGCCTAGCCGTTAGCTTATGTAGGGCATAAACTTCCAGGCCATTGGGTTTCCATTTAAGGTCAAAATAAAGGCCCTATGGCGTTGCGAGGTTTCCCCATAGAACCTTAATGGGGAGAGTGCAGAGGGGGGCTTACCCCCTTTTGTGGGGTCCGAGGGGCCTATCCCCCCGGCCCATAGGGCCGAGACGGTAGGACTTCTAGTCGTGGAGATATTGTCGGATCATATATTTTATCGACTATTTTGTATCTCCCGACTACGTTTATCTATACCGAACCACCTTGTAAAAGCTATATAAGCACAGCGGAGGTTGAGCTTTACATAGCATTGCACACTAGTAAGCCCTTCATCTAGAGTCTGTCTAGATCGCCATCTAAGCTCCACAGTGGGAGCGCATGGGTGGATAGCACCATCATTATATCTGTATTACACTCGGCAATCTGAGAATTTGAGTTCTCTATCTCTCAGTCTCCGTCTATCTTTGTCAGCGTTTTTCTCTCAACTCTGTCTACAGGTCTATTCCGCTGTGCTGTTATTTTCTTACATTATCATTATTAGAGGTAATAATTCTGATGGTATCAAGCAGGTCAAGGCTCAATTAATGAAGGAGTTCAAAATCAGTGATCTAGGTTTATTAACCTACTTCCTTGGCTTAGAACTTGTATATACAGATTCATGTAAATTCATCACACAAAGGAAGTACATACATGACAGGTTGGTAAAGTTTAAGATGGAGAAGACTAAAGTTGCAGGTATTCCTATGGAGCTCAACCATATGCTAAGTTCACATGAAGGTGAACTACTTGAAGATGTTACAAGTTATCAACAACTTGTGGCCAGTCTTAGTTATGCTACTTTGACAACAGTAGATATTGCCTATGTAGTAAGTACATTGAGTAAGTTCATGCATGTACCAAGGAAGCCTCATATGGAAGATGCAAAGAGGATGCCTACGTATCTAAAGGAAACAATGAACGAAGGATTGTTCTATCCATTTACTTCTGACATAGATATAAAGATGTATTCTAATGCAGATTGGGCTGGCTCCAAGGATGATAGGAGGAGCACTTCAGGATACCTATCTTTTGCAGGTTCAAAAACTCATATCTTGGTCATCCAAGAGGCAACCAACTATTGCCTTATCTTCCACAGAAGCAGAATATAGAGGTTTGGAAAATGCAACTCAGGAAGGTATGTGGCTTAAGCAATTGTATGCAGGTTTGGAGATACATTCCTACACTCCAAGTATCTTTGGAGATAGCACTACTTCACTTCATTTGGCTGCTAATCTTGTATATCATGCAAGGACTAAGCACATTGAAGTGCACTATCATTATGTAAGGGAGAAATTTCTTAGCAAGGATATCCAATTATCCTATGTATCAACTCCTTTACAATGTGCAGATATACTTACCAAAGCATTGGATGGAACAAAGATAAACAGGTTCAAATTAATGATTGGTTTGCAAGAAATCAAGGAGCAATGAAGATCAAGCATGTAAGGCTTGAAGGAAGATGTTGGTGCAATTAAGCCCAAGCCTACATACTTGATCACCTCACATAAGCTTGATGTATTGACATTACACTTGGAAGTCTTCATATGTACAACCTCTTGTAACTTTGCTTCACACTTACCCATTGTAAAAGTGGAATAAACCCACGAGGAGTTAGGAAGCATATAATCTTGTATCACTTGGTAGTTAATTCAAGAGAGAATCAATCCTATACGTTAGGATTTACTTTTAGGTAGAGATTTGAATTTGAATTCAAATATTTGGTTCCAACAAAGACTATAAAAGAGGATATGAAAGGCCCGTGTGTATCTAGAGGTTCAGAGATCATGTTCATCTACTCTCATTGAGAAGAGGAGCTCACCTCATAGCTCACTCATTGAGCAATGAGTTATTTCCAATGACATTGTACTTTTACCTGATTTAATATGTACATGATCATTAGATCTTACTCTCATATCACTATCATAATCCATCATAATAGTGAACTTGTTAGAGCTTCTTCTCACTATATAGTTGATCATTCCCTATGATTCAAAGCATGATAGCTTCACCATAACGTCTATTTTAATCCCACAAAGTTTCATAAGTAATATTTCTCGTGATCATCATATATTAATCAATCTCTACTCAGTGGTCTGTGATTGTCAAGGCCCTTAAATGTCGGGATGCATGATCAATTTCCTAAACATATTTCTCTGCATATAGTTCATCATTTTAAATGACATCACTCATGATTGGTAGCTTGTTTAGCTCATTGAAGTTCCCCAAAATGAATTTTATCAATTGCTGCTATACTCAGAGAATGGTTCAAAACTCTGAGTAGGTGTATCAACCAAAATAACAAGTTTTGGACCTTGGATCATATGCCCACCTATCTATTTTGATTCTATCATTAGTGGATCATCTTCCCAGCCATCACTTATAGCAGGTGTGAAGCAAGTTTTAGCTACACCAATTCATCTCTTGTGATTATTCACCATCTCCTCCAACATCTTCGATGCCTCTCTCGTTGCAGTCTCAGAAGCGCACGGAATTTGGTGACCATACTTAGGGTGTTTTAGAGATCAAAACAACTTGATTGTCTGGTGCCAAAATGGGCTTATATGATGCGTCATGTATTGTTTGTGAAAGGACTATGGAATATTGTGTAGGGTGTTGAAAGACATCCTATTACATCTGTGAATACATGTACTACAAATATAGGTACTAAAGCTGATGCAGATGGTGTCAAAGATGGTGATATTCTACAGATTCCTATTCGTGCTGTTATTTATGGATGGAGATTTTTCTGAAAAAGATCAAGGATTTGAAGGAACAATTGATTTCTGCAGATGAAGTCCTTCCTAATAGTTCACTTGTGCAAACTGTTCTTAATGGTCTTCCCCACTCATATCAAAGTTTTGCTTCTATTGTTTGTTTGATGAAAGGAAATCCAAATGCCTTAACATTTGAAGAGTTAGTTGTTGTTTTGTTGCAAGAAGACCAGTCTAGGTAGAACAGGTCTATTATGCATGTTGCAAATCAAGCTTTCTTGGCTAGTCAGAAGTGCAAAGGAAAATGGAGCTCTTCTATTAGTAAGTAGAAATCTGCAAATGCTGCACATTCAAAGAAGGAAGACAAAGATCAGAAGAAATCAGATTAGAAAGAATTGTTTTGCAAATATTGTAAAGAAAATGATCATGTCATTAAGAGCTTTCCAAAATTGGTTGCTAAAGAGGCAAAGAAGAAAGAGGCCAGAATGGTTGTTGCAGAGGCCTCTACACGGAAAACAGAGTCTACTAATCTTGTGTAGGATGAAGAATGATTTTTACTGGTGTTTGCAGTTTTGACCCATCTTCTCATGAACAGTGCATGTCTGCAGTAGACTCATATGTTTGTTTCTCTGATAGTGGGGTGACCAAACATATTACCTTGCAGCATAGTTCCTTCTCTTCACTTGAGCATGCCCCTACAGGGAATACTGTTACATGCGCCAACAACTCCTCTTATCCTGTTATGGGAGCTGGTAAGATCGTTTTGAATACTTTTGACAATAATTCTTTTACTTTGTGAGATGCTTTGTTTGTGCCAGGGATTAAAAAAATATGTTATCAATTTTTGCACTAGCCAAGATTGGCTTGGTTGTGAAATTTGTTGATGACAAATGTATAGTTCATGATCTATCAAATGGCAATGTCATTATTGCTTCTGTCATTTTATGGCATGGGCTGTATAAGCTCATAGACTATGAATGATTTGTAAATGATTTGGCATGTGCAGTACATGATTATCACACTATGTTAGATGCAAAGCTTTGGAATGCATGCTTTGGCCATCTCAATTTCGCTAGTTTGCTACACCTGCAGAAATCTGAAATGGTGTCCTCTTTACCCAAACTTGAGGCACCTAAAAACATGTTTGTGAAGCCTATATTTTGGGCAAAGTGCAGCGTTCCTCAGTTCCAAAAGATGGTTTAGCTCGGGCTACTTAGAAATTGCAGATGTACATAGTGATGTCTGTGGTCCTATGTAGACATCTTCTTTTGGGAACTATCTTTACTTCGTGACTTTCATCGATGATTTTTCTCGACATGCATGGGTATATCCATTTGTGGCAAATGTCGAAGTGTTTATGTGCTTCAAACAGTTTCTGGTTTTGGCTGAAAATCTATCAGCATGTAAAATGGGCACCCTCTATTCTGATCAAGGGGGGTAATATATGGCTTCTAACTTTAATGCATGTTTGTCTTAACATTGGATAAAACATCATTGTACAGTGTCGTATACACCTCAACAAAATGGAGTTGTTGAATGGAAGAACATGTCACTCATGTAGATGGCAAGGTGTATGGTCAAGAGTCAAGCTTTACCACATAGTTTTTGGCTTAAGGCTATCATGTGTGCAACATATGTACTTAATACGAGTCCCACTAAAGGGCTGCATTCTATCACTCCATATGAGGTTTGGCATGGTTGCAAGCCATCTGTTGCTCATCTGAATATTTTTGGTTGTTTGGCATATGCATTAGTGCCTAAACAACATCGTAGAAAGTTGGATGATAGAGCAGTAAAGTGTATTTTTTTTGGGTATAGTTCTAAAAGCAAAGGCTATGGTCTGTGTCATCCACATACCAAATGCATTCTGGTTAGCTATGATGTTTTTTTTGTGAAAGATGCTTTTCAGCCCTTACTTTCATGTACTAAGGAGACATTTGTTAGCTCCAAAGACATGTATGATACTTTGCTTCCTCGTTTTACAAGTGGATAGTCTAGTGTTGGTCCTAATGAGGCAACTTCTCAGCCTTTGCAGGTTTCATATGATGATGTAGATCATTCCATTTCTGATGCAGATTTACATGATGCACTTGTTGATGAGAGAGCTGATATTGAGCAGGAAAAAAAAATATGCCAAAATGGTTGTGTACCTTAGCATGAACTTAGAGACTTTTGATGAAAGAGACTATTCCTCTATCATCGACAAGTGCACATAGTGGGGATTACACATTTAAATTATCAATCCTAGAAGTATCTTGAACCTAACCAAGTGTATGAAGACATGCACTTGCACAATGGTCAATGAAGTGAGATAGCTACTATGGAATGCAAATGGGTATTATCATGCACATTCATCACTCTCACAGGTGGAAATGGTGTCATGATACATGAAACAGTAGTAAGCACAAAAATGGCTTTTTCTCTCAGCTCCATACTTGGAATATGATCAATAGCCAGTTCATTTCGAAGCTCTTGAAGAGCCGCATCCAATGCTAATAGTTTTGTTTAATTCTGACAAATCTACTTCAAGATATGGGCAAAAACAGAGCTATGCAACTCATCTAGTTTCACCACACACCTGCTCACACCTCAAACACACATTATACACTTCAGAAAAGCAATGAATTGGGTAGACAAAACTTCCATGCAATCATTTTAAGCTACAAACACACATGCAAACTCACAAGCAAGGAGATGCAAGAGGAAGAAGAAGAAAATTCGAAAATCAAAGCGTTCTTACTCACAATGTCAAAACGTCTTTACAAAGTGTCATCAAATGACTTATATACATGTGCCCTAAAAATGGTCGTTTCACACAAGAGACTGACACTTTATTATAGAAACCCTAATTTCCTACTATTTACAAGGATTATGATACATTACTTGGGATTTATGCATCTAGAGGACAACTCTAGTGCATTTACAAGGATTTATGGGGGTGATCATCATATTCCTCCATAGCCGATTCCGTTATTGGTGAATGAACGATTGGGGGAGAAAGAGGGTGTACCTCAGTCTCCTCAGTAGCCATCGTGGATGGTTGCACTACTGGTGTCCCCAAGTTCTTGGTCTTCTTATTTGGGCCCTGAGCTCTACTATGACTTTATCTTTCTCTTCATGTTCCTGTTTGCTAACCTTGAGCTCCTCTTCAACTCTTTCCTTTGCTTCACATATAGTTTTTACCTAATTCGCATCCTCATTGCATTGCGCCATGTATTTATGTACTACTTCATTCAATTTAAGCTCCCATGATTTGGCTTCCACTTTACGTATGGTCTCTATCTCTACCTCTTTTCTCTTCTCTTGGGTAAGCTGCTTGTCCAATACTGACAACTTGGCCTGTAAGTCTTGTATGCCTGTGCCAACATTGCTTTCCAATGGCTGACTCAATAGAATAGAGCTCATTAATTCTTTATTTTGTGTACATAGATTATCGGCTTCGTCCATATATACTTTGATCTAACTTTCTAATAGTTTGCTATGGTTGAGCATCCTGATTTTCTCAGCTTCATACATTGCATGTTGCTTTTTCGATGTCTTCACTTCATCTTGAAGCTCTCATATAGATGTAGTCATTTTCTTTACTTTGTCTTTGAGCAACGCATTTTCTTCCTGAACATGATTGCATTCTTCTGTCTTTCTTGCCAAGTCTTGTGTGTGTCTGAACAAGTTCTTTTTGAATGGCTAGACTTTTGGAAGAAAGCTCTTCGCTTAGGTTCTCGAGTCGATTTCTTGCCTCAAATAATTTTCCTTTTTTCCTTTTCTTTGTCCATCAAGATGTTTTGAGTTGTCATTGCAATGTCCATCATGTTTTTGACTATAGGTTTTAGTTGATTTTCGTCGATATTCAGCCAAGTTTTTGATATAACTGGCTCTGTGCCTGTGTGCACATCTTTACCTTGTGCCACATGTAATGTGTCTTTGTGTGGTTGCCGTATCTATAGGCGAATATGTGTTTTACCCTTCTTGATGGGGTTAGTGGAGTCTTTCATTGTTGGTTCCTCAGAATGCATCTTATGAGAATCGACCACCACATCCAAGGGTGAGGGTAAAGCCACAACCCTTATAGGTAATATAGGTTCTTCCTCATCTTGTATCTCGGTGGTGTTTGGTTCCATCTTTGGATGTATCATAGTTCTGAGTTTGGGAGGTGAGGCTTCCTTGAGGGACATCCTTGTTTGCTCATTTAATCGTATGATATGCTCTCCTTCTAGAGATGCTTCATTCAAAGGTGGATTTTGGGCTCTTTGTTCATCCTCATTTTCCGTTGATTGTTGGACTTGGTTGAGTTCCTCCCATTCATCTCCCATATGATCGTCGATTCGGATATCCGTGTTAAGGATGTCATGATCATGAGATGACTCATCATCTGAACTAGAATCATCTAGTCCCAATTCTTTATACCGCTCTTGGTGAGATACATTCTTTGCTCCCTGTGAGGTTCTTTGGGTACTTGCCTGATGGTATTGGTGGCCTTGTACCATAAGGTTGACTTGACCTCTCATGTGAACATGCATGGCTTCTAATGTGGTGGAGAGATATCTTCTTGTAATGGCAAGAGCGGCTATTAATGGCACCTTAGGAAGTTCATGTGTTCTTTTGGACTGAGGGGTTGGTGACACTTTAGCCATTCAAGCTCGTTTGGCACCGCGCATAGTTCTTTTGGAACTCGTACCAACTTCCTCCACGAGGGTTACTTCCTTTTCTTCGGTACTCTAGTAGCCTTCACATAGTTTGCCATTTCCATAGTGGAGATCATAGGCTGTAAGCACTCTTTCATGTTCAATGCTTGATATATGAGCAGTGTCAAAGTCGAGCTTTGATTTAAGAACTTTTTGTGGCCCCACTACTTTTTGGCTTCAAATATCCGATCTTGGATGCATGGTGTCATATTGATCTGATTCCCAACTTGCTTGATAGCATGAGATAACAATTGTACTACAACTTTTTGTAGAGCTGTATATCTATGCATATTTGGAAAACAAAAGTGTTGATGCACGAGTCTGACTTCCTCTTCAATGTCTATTCTATTAATGTCGAAGAAAGTTCTTTTCTTGGCCTCATGGCATTCATCCTTCAGATCTGTAAGAGCATCCATGGTCCAGTCGAATGTTCTCTTGATCAGCTCATGTGTGAATCGGATAGTTTGAGATTCCCCATTGCGGTCTAATACCACGGATTCAGGGAACGATGGCTTATCAAGGGTAGGATGTAAAGTATTCATGACTTCTGTGTATCATTGAAAGTCATGTTTGTATATGGGAAGCTTCAAATATGCCTCCATCCCAGCTTGAGTCCACACATTCACTATGCTTGTCATATCATGCAAGATTCTAAAATCTTGAGTCATCACAAGGAATTGATGTTCTCTATCCATGATCTTTATGGTGATGAGAAATAAGTGCTCACTTGCGGGGTTGTCGTCTCTGAACCATTGTCCTCTTTCCTTGATAGCGGATTCCAAAGAAAACTCCAATACTTCAGCTTCATGTGTAGATTCAGAATCAACTGATGCGTTCTTGGTAGTTTCAAAACTTGAGGAAGCCATCTGTAATTGAAGTTTAATGATTAGTATCAAATTTGAAGTAAGTTATCATGGTGTGTCGATCGTTCGCTCCGTGTGTTTCAGAACTTGAGGAAGCCATCTGTAATTGAAGTATTTAATGATTAGTATCAAATTTGAAGTAAGTTATCATGGTGTGTCGATCGTTCGCTCCGTGTGTTGCATCCCCACTCACAGAGTGTGTAAGGAACATAGTACCCGATCTTCTCATTATATTTTTTTCTTAAGCTGCAATGAAAACAAAAAACATTAGTGAAATAGCTGAAACAATTGTGTTTATTATTTATAGTACATGGTGTCTCCTATTCCCAATGAAGGAAACATGCTCACTTGTGAGTACAACAGTACTGTTGTGCCTAATGCCTGGCCATGTAAAGTGGCCCTACTGTGCTCACTCGGGGTGCATAGGACTCATCATGAGTGCAAGAGGAATTTCCTACTCGGATCATTTGTGATGGTATTTCGGACTTGGGAATCCACATGTTTTTAACTTTGGGGCTTTGAAGGTTCTTTTGAAAACTTCTTATTTTTGCTAAAAGTTTTTGGTTCTGCTGTACTTTCACTCCCCTTTCGTGTCGATTTTCAGTCAAAGTTCCTACTTGTTCCCTTTGTGGCATCTGCTTCATTGAAGTGTCTTGTCTTCTAAATAGTGGTCTGTGTTGTGGTCGAGAATCGGCATCCAAGCTCATGAACCATTATGAAGTATCGAATCAATATAATGGTGCCGAACCAATGGAAGAAATCAATCCAATATAAACAAGCATCAGACCTTATGGAGAACATGAACAAACTTCAATTTGGGGACTTCTTTCCTTAAATTCCTTAGACAAAGCGTATTGATAAAATGCATGATATTACGTGAACTTATGTATGTTAAAGCATATATCTTGTATGCAAACATGTATGTATTCATGCATATGAGCATGTACATTCAGGTTCATTTAGATGTTTGTGTGATGCATATTCATGTGTATTTGCATGTGCATGCATATTTTATAAATATATGTACATTGCATGCGTGCATACGCAAATGTATGACCCTAAGCGTGTAAACATGTATGTTTCATGTGCATCTGTAGTCGATCAAACGTGTGTGCACATGGGTGTGCATGAACATACATAAACGTGTGTGTGGAAGATGTGTCCATGTACATGTTTCGTTTTATATATGCGAGGGTGTATTCAAACATAAATTATATTGAATGGAAGAGACAGATGGTATACGTGGTGGATATGCATAGAAAAAGGGGTCAGCTGTTGCTCATGAAAAAGGGGAGCACATCAATGGCTTAACCCTCAACGCGGCGCATAAACGAGGACTCAGGAATCTATTTTGATGCGAATAGTCATGAAAGAATGAAGGACTTGAGGATGGAAAAGATGGACATTCCCTAGCTTCTCACAACTTCAGACAGCAAATCGCCAGCGAAAACCATTCAATATATTTTGGAGTTGGTAATTTCTGCTTTAGATCGGCAAGTGTTGTTGTGGTTAACAGAACACACTCACTCAGAGGGATTTGAAGACTAGAGGAAAATTAATCCGTGTGCAGAAGATGGAAAGAAGGACATCTTGCACTCTTACTCTGAACTGGGAGATATGTATGATGCTGAGGAGTTCCATTGATGATCTATTTGATACATAATATATTTGAATCTCTGCTCGGAATTCTGACTGATTCTCAACTTTGCTTTGGCATCTACTTCGACAAACTATCCTCTGAACATGGCTGTAATGACTTGAATGTGGAATCATGCCTGCAACTTCCTTTGTTCAAGGAATGAGACCTTTGAGGTAAACAGACCACAAGCTGCACATACACTTTACTTTGTTTATCTTGCAAATTTCACCGGGTAAGGGGGAATAGAAGTACGATTGTAGGAAGAGAATATGGCATGAAGAAAGGAGTTTCTTAGGAAATTGTCTCCTTTCCATTTGGAATGTGAATAATGGGACGGTTTTGTCTTTTTCCAATTAAAGTCTCCTCCCTTCGTCACCGTCTAAGAGAAGTGTATCATATCCCTTTTTTTTTCCGCTCGTGCTTTCTAAGCTATAATATATAATCAAATTATGTGCATTCCCTTTTGAGTATGCTAGAAGCAAATGTGTCCATAAGTGCTAAAGTTTACAAGGCATATTTCACACTATGATTCCTCTTTCTTGCACATGACTAGAATGTGAGTGAAAGATGAGAAACAATTGGGCTAAAGTAAATTTTGAAGTACCTTAGCTTTCAAAAACAGCTCTTGCTCCTAAAGCTTGAATTCGTGAATCTATATTCACTTATTACCAGTCATGAATGCTTCCTACTCAACAAACATATATAAGACCCTTCAAAAATGCTTGATCGTGAACCCATTTTCTCAAACCTTTCAAAAGTTACCCAAGCCAATCACTTTGCTCTTTTCACCCTCTTTTTTATGAACACCGTGATAGCGTTGCCTTTGATCTCTCTGTAGATTTGTGGGTTGCTCCATGTTGATCTTGATAGTTGTCCTTGTATCCATATTTGATTCCTTGAGGGTTGAGCTGCCTTCAATACTTTTGGTATCCATATTTGCACTATGTGTGTGGGCCTATCTTTGATCAACACATCAGGTCACTACCACCTTCGAGTGTATTCCTTTTCATTCTCCTTTCCTTGAGACTCGTAGATATTTAACTGATCCTTGCGGACCCATATTTGTCGCATCCCTTTCCTCATAGTTGCTTGTATTGGTGTTAAATTTGTGTTTCGTGTTTGGTCGTAGGGTTCCTCCTAGCTTATCTGTAGTAATCTCCTCACTTGTTGTCTCCAATTGGTTAGGTAGAGATGAAGGGCTGAGTGGGGTGTCATGAATAAGAAGAGTAGGGGTTTCTAGACTTGAGACAAGAGTGGACACTCGGATATCAAGGTTCAAGATTGGTGGAGGGTCACATGCAGACACACATTCAGCAACATTATTATACTTCACATCAATCGTCTTTAGAGGCTTTTCATCTAATAGACTAAAGACTTCTCTGTGTCCAATCTTTGCAAATATGTAGCCTAAGGCTAACTGGATTGTTACTTCGAATCCATATATCCAGTCTTGACCTAACACTAGCTCTTCCACTAGGTCGTCATCTTTGCAAACTAAAAACTTTTGATGCATTGAGTTGTTACCCAGGTGTAGAGATAGGCTAACCTCCCCTACACATTCAATGGTGTTTCCTCCTATGCCCAACATGTAGGCCTTAGTCCAATTAAGTGACATACTTAATTGTTTAGCCAAAGATAAGCGTATGCAACTTAATGTTGCTCCGGTATCAATCAACACATGTACCAAGTGGTATTCCTCCGTTCTGATTCCCAGATTTAGGTAGGGTTGCCTGGCTTGTCGTCTTGTGGTCGTAGGTTCTGCTGCCCTATAGTTGGCCATGGGAATCCGCTCCTCTCCTTGGCGATATCTCTTATCCCTTCCTCTCCTTCATTCTTTTTGTTTTCTTATGCGTTCCCATGCTTCGAGCCTTGCTTCTTCTCTTATTCTCTCATCCTCTTCCTTTCCGTGCCTTGCTTTAAGTAATCTACCCATCATCCTGTCCATTAAGGGCTCTGAGTATTTTTTCACACGACAACCACTTATGTAATTTAGTAAGATTCTCCATCCAGAGTGGCTAGGTTCGCTGCTCCACTGATAGAAATACGATTAATTACCAATGGTCCATGTCCTCGCTTCTGCAACTTCTTAGCGTGTTGTTTCAAGGTGTACACTGAGACTAAGTCACCCTCTTTGAGTCCCTATCCTTAATATGGGCGACATAGTAGGCCTTTTGTCACCTCTTGGCTGCATAAATACCTGCTATAGCTTGTAGTCTAGTGTCATGCAATCTTTGAATATGATCCAATTGTTGGGACAATTCATGTTCAGTCCACTCATATCTTTCAGCTACTCAAAGAGCAGGAATCAGGAAATCAATTGCTAAGATTGCATTTTGTCCATACACAAGATTGAAAGGTGTTATGCCTCTAGCAGTCTCATACGCAACTCGGAAGGCCCAAATGGCATGATGTAATTTCTATAATTTTTGACTAGCTTTGGTCCTGGCCACACCTAGTGTATGGCCTAGTTAAAAATTAGGTTCTAGGGCTATTTTGGAGGCTCAAACGAGCTCTGAAAATTATGAAAATTGGTGCATAAATACTACTAATGCTCCTCAAGCTCGAGCACTCCTCAGCTTGTACAAAATGGAGTAGGAATAATAAAAAATGATATATAAAATGGTGTGAAGTGACTAAGATCACTATTTGGGAAATATTATTTCATGAAAAATGATAGGCCTATTTGCTGGATCTCCATTGACTGCTTTGCGTAGTTGGCCCTTCTCTTTGCTCTAATTCCTTATGTCGGCTCCTGTGTCTTGAAATGCCCTGACTACTGCCAACACTCCCCCCTCTCTTGTGTCTGTCGTCTCTGACAGAACCTGTTAAGCGGACCATTGGACGTAGTATTCCATGACATCTATCGCCTATCATAGACGAGGTCTTGGTTGCCTTCATTGAAACCTAGGGCCAAAAGGTGATGTTCTTTGACATTTTTGAAGGTCCGGAATGTGACCAGCATAAGTTCGAATATTTTGAGGCACATCTGTGCCATGATGTCCGGTACATTCTTGAATTTAATGCCCCAATATAGAATGGTTGAAATCATGTATGCTACCACTGGTGGGCCACGAGGTGGTGCCAGTATTTCGATGGCGATGCACCACAGTGCGCTCTCCTTCTTGAGAGATCCACGACGATATGCTTGGAGTAGAAAACTGAGCTCCTAAGGCCGCATGCAATACTCCGCACAGAGGCTACAGAATACGCAGAAAACACAGTACACAGGGAGCACGAGTCTACTTGCATGAGAGCACCCACGGTCATGATAAGAAATGAAGACTCAGTCATACCTAGGAACACAGAGGTGGTGAAAAACACTAAAGTGCAATGCAATCTCAATTTAAAAGAGCTACTCAAGGTTAGGCCATAAATATGGAAACATGTAGCCAACCGGGTACCAGAAATAGCTAAACCTCATTCTCAGGTAGGATCTCATAGAAGAGTGCCAAAAATACCCTTGGACAAGATAGGAGACATGAGTGAAGGAGAAGAAGGAAACACCTATCTTCCCATTACCCATCAAGGATACACAACCAAGGTGATTTTGGACTCAGGCACTGGCACTGCAATTGCTACCACTTGCCTATGGAAGCGATGGGGCAAGCCAGCACTCGGGCCCACGAGAATGAAATTGCAGATGGCTGATGGTCACATAGAAAGACCTTTAGGACTACTAGAAGGAATAACTCTCACTACATGTGGCGTAGAGTTTGAGCATACTTTTGCTATATGCGACTTTAGCAAGAATCAGGCCTATGAGATGATTTTAGGAAGACCATTTATGCGGCAGTTGCAAGTGCTACAAGATTGGGGAACCAATTCTTTCTATTTGCAACACTTAGGTGTTACGACCAAAGTCAATGTCAAGGACTACTCTCATAGAGATGTACCTCCTATTAAATGGAGTCCCATCCATAAAGCTAAAGATGATACAGAGTTAGTGCATTCCATAGGATCAAGATCCTCATGGATGCATAAAAACACCCACTTATGGATGTGCAAGTTAGCAGTAGAAGAAGAGAAGAGAGAAAAAGCAAGAGAGGTGGTGTGAAGGAAACCCATATATCAATTCAAGACCCAGCCTAACCTCAGATGCCATACCCTCTAAGCAAAAGCCATACACATATAGCAATAACTATGTTGCTAAGATCAAGGAGGAGATAGATGGTTTAGTTGATGCAGGATTCATCTATGAAATTGAGCACATTGAGTGGGTATCCCCCGTTGTAGTGGTGCCCAAGAAGAATGGAAAGTTACATGTATGTGTTAACTTAAAGAAAGTTAACGTAGCCACCATTCGAGATAACTCCTATCACAGAGCATCTACTAGAAAGAGTAGCAGCCAAGGAAGTGTACAACTTTCTTGATGGATTTTCTGGCTACAATCAGGTAGCCATTGCTGCAGAAGATCAGCATAAGATGGCTTTTGCCACAGAGTGGGGCATATTTGCCTTTTGAGTGATGCCATTTGGTCTTACCAATGTGCCAACTACCTTTCAGAGACTGATGTGTCATGTATTTAAAGAATTCATGAGGAAGTATTTAGAAGTCTATGTTGATGACCTCTATGCTCATTCCAACATTAGACCATTAGGGGAAAAAATGAACCCTGCATGGGCCTTGTAAGGATTCCTAATTTTAAGGGATTAAGCCTAATCTTGTTCTTGCTTGAGGGAACAAAGTGCATTTAATAGAGCACTTTTTAGTAGGCAAGACTAGGCTTTTTTTTAGGCCCAAGTAGGGTCATCTCTCTCTTCTGCAAAAGAAAGAGAGAGAGATTCCACTTTACACATCATCAAATCCGTCCATCTTTGTGAATAAAAAAATGACTTTTTTTTTTTAAGTCACAGAGTTAGTTATTGCTTACTAAAAAGGGCCCATTTTTTAATATACATGTCAGAAGTTACTTTTTTTTATGGATTTTTTAATAAAATCACTCAAAATAGTTCTTTTTTCAAACTGCCCCAAAAGTAAAGTGCCACATCATCAAACTCGTAACTTTCCCTACCTCAAAAAATGAGTTTTTCAAATTTTTCTCATTTTCACTCACATAGAATGGAAAACCTCACCTTGAACCATACACATATCAAAAAAGTAATTTTCTCTATGTACAGATACTTTTTAGTCCATTATACATGTTATTTTGATTCTCTTCTATCTTTCTCTCTCTTACCTCTTGAATTCTAGCAGCCATGGGGTTCTCGCACAATTTCCTCCAAGGAGAAGATGTAGCAATAATAGAATCACTCACAAAGAAATTTTTCTCCCATGAGATGACAATATGCATGTCCAAGTAGGTGGTTCATTCTTTCTTTGTGATCAAAGATGTACTATTCATTTTACTTTCCACTATTCATCTACTATTTTTCAGGAGGAAAAGCACACAATACCATCATTCGAAGCTCTTTCATGTGGAGTTGGAGGACAGAGACACCATATTCTTCTAATGAGGTATATATTTTTCTTGATTCTCATATTTGCAAAAGAATTAAACCAATATTTCCTTTGCATAGGTAATTCATCTAAGAAATAAGTGCTTCATCAACACCAAAGAAGCACTTTAAATTGTTAATAGTTTCTCTTACTTTTCCTTCTTTTCAAAAGAATTATGACACCAATATTACACAGTATGGATAGGAAAATGTGTGTGGAAGCATTTCGCCGTGATTATAGAAGTTATTCATTAGGAACATGAATTATAAAGAGGACATGATTGATATTTCCACATAGTACTTACACATAAAAGAAAATATGCCTAGGTATGTTTAGCATGCAACCATGACTAAACTATAGATTCAAAAATCAATGTTCTTCTTCTAGAATAAAATCTACCTCTACTAATATTCTTTTCATATCCCTTTTGAATTTGATTTTATATATGTTTATCTTTTTTCTACATGTGGTTATAGGCTCAAATTCATATTAAAGATACTAATCATCAATGACTTGGAATAGTGAAAGGTAAGGTACATTCTACATTCAGATGTTGTTTGTTTCTTTAAATTGTGCTCATTTTATTCATTGAAATATTACATGTTGTATTGTCATATGGAGAATTTTGATGTATCGATTTTTATCAGTCAAGATTCTAGTACAGTAGTGATGGAAAATTCCCACTATAGATCTAATAGTAATTTCTTAAAAAGTACATGTCATATTAGTGGTTCTATGCATGTTGACTCGTTGGAATAATACTCACTTGCTTTTCTTCAAAAAACTTCTACAAGAGTTTGACTATTAGAAATGTTTTCATGAAATTACAACACAACATTGCAAGTGAAAATTGGAGGTTATCAGCAAGTCCTTTGCATCATGATCAATGTCATGCACAAAAAGTGTTTTAGGGTTCAACTTGGAACTCAAGTTACATAAGAGGCATCATTGATTATTTTATACTAACAAGTTTCTGTGGTATATCCTATCCATGCTCAAGGTACATAATGACCACCTTGGATGAAGCTCCATCAGAGAGGATGAAGTGGTCTACATGCAACAGAGGTCACCATACAATCATAGAGTGGCTCAATATGACAGAGTCAAGTCGATTAAGAATATCAAAATAGTTCATACCCTCATCCATAGAATCATTCTTGTGAGCATGATGAAGATCAACTGCCACAGATGTTACCATTCATAAAAAGATTCTAAGGACATGCACAAAGGGGAATAATAGATCCACTAATAATTGGTGATGAACCATTTGAACTCAATCTACCTCCAAATGGAACATGGCTGATGAAACATGCATGAAGTAACCATTCCAAGTCATCCAAAAAGGAGAGCTTCAAGGAATCATCATGAAACATATGCATATTCCAACATCATATCAAGTAGAGGCTATAAAGTCACTACTATAAGGTCAATGAACGCTACCCACATATGAGAAAAGAAACATATGCCATAAATTGTGTCACAATGTCAATCAAGGAATAGATGTAAAATGAATAAGAACTACCAACCACATCATAGATCATATGTAGCACAACCTAAAGTTTCTCCTAATGCAAAAGCAACAAAAAAGTGAGCAAATGTTATCGATCCTTAGTGATTCAAAGTTAATGCACTAGACTTTGGATATAATCAATAGCACTTCAAGCCATCCAAGAGGAAGGAGATGCATTCCTTACTTCTATTTTGAAAGATATTGACTTGTGTGTAGCTCATGTGAAGGTGATGACCATACAACCAAAGAAACTAGATGGGACCATACATGATTATGTAATCATTCTTGTTGAAGAGATACATTTTGTAAAATCACATTTCCATTATGATAATCTACTTTTCATAATCTTTCTTACAAATGCTCAAGTCCACATTGATCTATATCATATGTTCATAATTGTATCAACTTGCGTAAAGATTGTATGTGTGCAAAACAAATCCCTTAGAATTAAAACTAGTATTTGCATTGTTCAACTAGGTTGTGCATATAATAAGGTCCATGAACCTAAAATTTGAAAGAAGGGAGTTGTATTGTCACTATCCACATCATATTCAAATGTCCTAGGAAGAAGATACAAGCTGAGTTTAAGACTTTCACGATCACCATTCCACATCAAAAGATCATCATTTGAGTCAGAAAAGGAGTAATATCCATCATGAGAATCATGCCCTTGATTCTTTAGCTAGATATACTACAATCCCTTTCTAGTACCATCATGGATATCCATCATCATCGTGTTCCAATACAACATATAAAGAACTCTAAGAAGACCAATAACTATGAAGATTCAATTTCCAAAAAATATCATAGTTACTAGCTACTTCGCATGGAACTTATCGCTTTGAGAGGGAGATGATGTCATAAACACAAAGGAAACCAATGTAAAACCATAAATTCTATGAAAATATTTATATCTCATGAATGGTTTAGAATTTGGAGAAATGGATGCTACCATCATGTCCAGAACATGCAAAAACCCTAAGATTGACTGTTTATTTTTTGAGGTTTCCAATTCTGACATCTAGAGCCTTGGAAACCTCAAAAAGCACCAGAAAAGGGGCAGCCACAGAAACGCGGGATTGGCCTCTGCAAAAGTTTTGCAGAGGCCAATCCCGCGTTTCTGTGGCTGCCCCTTTTCTAGTGCTTTTTGAGGTTTCCAAGGCTCTAGATGTCAGAATTGGACAAATAAACAGTCAATCTTAGGGTTTTTGCATGTTCTGGACATGATGGTAGCATCCATTTCTCCAAAATCTAAACCATTCATGAGATATAAACCTTTTTTGGTGCTTTGAGGTCATGCAAAGTCATCAAATGGTGGAAATAAGTATTAATTCTTGGAAATTTTAGGAAAATTATGCAACCCAAGAACTAGATAGGAGCATATATGACTATGTGATCATTCTTCTTGAAGAGATGTTTTGTAATTAGAATTATCTCATTGGTAGTATATTTTTTCATAACCTTTCTTACACATGTTCAACTCCACATTGATCTATATCATATGTTCACAATCATATGCACTCAAGTCAACATGCTATGTGTGTAGAGCAAATCATTTATGGTTATAAAGTCATTTTTCCATTGGTAAATTGAGTTGAGCACATAATGAGTTTCATGGACATTCAATTTGTAATAATAAAGTTTCATATCCACTAGAAATAAACTTGCATGGCCTCAAAAGCACAAAAAAAGTCCATCCATATAAACACACAATAGGCCTCTACAAAACTTTTGCGAAGACATATCCCATGTTTCTATGGCTCCTCTTTTTTGATACTTTTGACGCCATGCAAGGTTATTTTTAGTGGATATGAAACTTTATTATTTAGATTTTTAGAGTCGTGGAACTTATCTCTAACAAGTCACTTACTCTATAGTGATCCATGCATATACAACTTCTACAATGGGAGCCAGTATAAACAAACATAGTCACATGAGATAAAATAGTTTGCAAAGTATAATTTAGGATAATATCCTCATGTGTAGCATTCTTGTTGTGCCTCTATACCCCACATAAGGCAGAAATCCCCCTTTGAACTCCTCCCATTAAGGTTCTATGGGGAAATTCCATGGCACCAGAGGGCCTTCATTTTCAGCTTGAATGGCATTCAAATTTGCAAAACTTTTATGCCCCACTTACTTCATGGCATCAATCACAAAGACCATTTATTACCATAAATTTTCACATATAAAACTCATATAACTTATAAGTTAAGGTTCCATGGATGTTTGTACTCTCAAAGTGGTTTCTCCTCATAATGGGGGCCTTATAACTTAGAGCACCATGGATCATTTGTGGTACTTAAGGAGTAAGTATTGAGTATATCTAACATGAATGGCATTTTTTAGTTATATCCTTTGTATTTAAAACTTCATAAAAGATCATCTATTGAGAAAATTAACCAATAAAATATCAATTATTGTGAACTTGAACGTACTCTATATAAAAGCAAAAATTGAATAATCACCAAGAGAAATTATAAACGCACAGTTGTAGACTACAAAAATGTGAGAGTAGACATGTTTTCATTACAAATATCAAATCTTACAAAATTTACAAATCATTGGTATCAATGATTGTACAACTTGAAGTGCTTGCAAATGCAAGAACGCATCACAAAATTTGCGATGCTCATCCATGATGTAAAGTATTTCTAGAACAATTCTAGATCAAGAGGATTTTTAGATATCTTAGTAGGAGAGAAGGGATTAGAGAAGAAGGTATATACAATATCTAACATGAATCAATTGTCCTACTTTTTACAAGGTTCTTGAAAGTAAAAAAACTATGAGATACAATGACTGGGGCCCAAGAAGTGACATTATCAGGTTGCAAAAGAGCTATGAAAATGAGAGTTTTATTCCATCTTTGCTCCAATCTACAGGGACTTTCATTTTGTATTCCATTCTTCTGCCCACCTGTAATCAATTTGCAAGAAATTGAAGTCATTAAAGTAAAATAAACAATAATGAAAAGATTACTTTAACAAAAGCCCGAAACATTTCTCACCTTATGTCCTCGAATTTTGAATTTGGATTGAGTTAGTCCTTCAAACCCCATAATCATCAAGTGTTCCCTCAGATTATCCAAGGCCCAATGATTCTTCACTAAAATAGTTTCCGTTTCATTATTGGGCAATCTAAGCTTTATTTCAAATGACTGTAAAGATCCCTCTGAACTTTGAAATGGTATCCATTTGCCAAGTTTGCACATCCAATGATCATAGTAGAATCTGATGTATAATGAAGTACGTTGTTTCAAATATCCAAATCCTATACCTGTTCCACCTATTCTACGAAGATATTTATCACCTTTTGCAATTCCTTCTATCAAACCCCAACCTTCATCAAGAAGACTTTCGACTTGCTCATATGTGATATCTTTACACATGAACATGGTGGAAGTCTCTTGGAATGAGAATCCTTGGAATAAATATACAAAAAAATGAATGGGAAAAGACTAGTGCAAACCTACAGACCTAGATACTTTTGTGAATTTCAAAGAGTTATGTATATCCATTACCATCTTTTGCTTCAAATGATACGGACCATATACCAGGTTTTGACCACTCCAAGCTAAGAAGAGAATGTACTTCAATTCTCTCTAACCTTCCAAAACCATTCATTGTAGAGGGTACAACATATCTATGTGTGTAAAAGAAAACTCTAACATGGTAAAGTTGAGCAGGAGATATTTCTAGAAAGACTAGTGCACCAACATCTACATGCAATGCCTGGAAAGTACCTGTAAGACTATGAAGTGGTTGATCTTCCAGCAAAGTAGAAGGAAATATATCTGAAACAAACAAAAACATATCTAAATAGTTCAAAAATATATCCAACACAAGAAAACATAAAATATTGTAGAGTAATACTTACAATTCACAGGATATCTCATTCTACTAGAGTTTTCAAGTTTCATAGTTGCCATTGTAAAAACATGTTGTACAATAGCAACCATCCCATTGTCTCTATGCTTCTTGAAGCCAAGTAACTTTCCCTTCCAATGAAGATCTAAGTTTCCACGATCTCTAACTCGATGAGCCCCAACTCTAGAGGGTTGCATGTACACCCATGCACCTTTGGAGTACTCATGTGATAGCCACTGTCCATCTGTGGCCTTGATATTGTGACATCTTACTCTGAGGATTTCATCTTTCGGTCGCCTAAACGCTTTAGCTATTGCCATTGAAGCTAAAAGTCTTCAAGCTACAATAGTAATTTGAGATAGGAGATGCAGGTAGATTGGAGTGTAGAAACAGGAGCTTCAATGGTGTGCTACAGAGTGAAACTAGTGGGAAAAGATGACTTTTTGGGACCTAGGTATGAAAATGTGAGGTTTAGGAGGGAAATAACTCTTTTTTGAGTATTTTTGAAAAAAACCCATTTTTTTGAGCTCAAAATATGCACGGATTTTGAATTTGGGGTCAAAAAGAGTACTTTTGACCCTAAAAAGTAATGGGGGGTCCATTTTTAGGTGTTATGATGAGTTTTTTAACTTTTTAGCAATTTTGAATTTTTGGGCCCAACAAAGTTACGAGATTCCTTCTCTCTCTAGAGGCAACTCATTAAATAAGGGAGAAATATGTCCCCTCTTCCCCCTTCAGCCTAGTATTTTATAGGGCATAGACTGTGGCCACCACCCTCTTCTGATTGGTCCATCACTAATCACTCCTTAATCTAAAAGACCCATTCAGGGTTCATTTTTTCCCCTAATGCAGACATATATACCTGAACTCAGGCAAATTGTTTACAAATGTAGAGAATACCAAGTCTGCTTGAACCCAGAAAAGTGTGTTTTCATGGTCAGGCAAGGCAAGATTCTAGGACACATAGTGTCAAAGAATGGCATATACACGGATGAGGAGAAAGTGAGAGCTATTGGAGAGCTACCTAGACAAAGGAATGTCAAGGAGGTACATGCTTTCATGGGGCATTGTGGCTATTATCGCCGATTCATTCATATGTATGCGATCATTGCAAAGCCTCTGTACTCCCTTTTAACTAACTTTGAAAGGACGAAAGAATTTGAGGATTCCTTAAACGAGCTCAAGAGAAGATTGTGTTCAACACCAATCATGACTACACCTGCTTGAAGTAAGCCATTCCATGTCCAAGTGGATGCATCCAATTATGCCATTGGATGTGTACTTGCACAACCTATGGGTGAAGGTAATTTGGATCTTCCAATTGCCTATGCCAGTAGACAGTTGAATGTAGCTGAACAAAACTGTACTACCAACGAAAGAGAAGGGTTAGGCATGGTATATGTAGTTAAAACGTTTAGACACTATTTGCTTGCAAATAAGTTTAAAATTTTTAATGATCACCAAGCATTGTTGTACTTGGTAAACAAGCGTTGCAATACAGGTAGATTAGTGAGATGGTTCCTCTTACTAATGGAATATGACTTTGAGGTATTGGTGAGGAAAGGAAAAAGTCACTGGAGAGTAGATCATCTCTCGAGGCTCACATCTGGAGAGGCCCCATAAGGAGTATCAGATGATCTTCTTGATGCTTAATTGTTTAATTTGGAAGTGGTACCGCAATGGGCCAAGACACTAGTGCCAGTATTGACATAAGGACCAAAACACCTAGTAATGAACACTCAAGATAGGGAGGTAGTAAAAGCCCAAAAGTACCATGTCATGGCAGGAAGCATGTACAAGCATACAGATCAAGGGATATTATCTTGTTGTGTGGAAGAAGAAGAGTATGCAAAATGGTTGCAATTAGCACATGTGGGTGCATTAGAGCAACACTACTCAAGGCAAAGAACTTTATAGACACTAAGGAGACTTGGAGTGCTTTGACCGACTATGGAAGCAGATGTCCATAAGTTGTGTAAGGAATGCCTATTCTATCATATTAGACCACCTTTAGAGCACGCCACACTGTACCAAGTGTCTCTAATAACAGATTGGAGTGAACCATTGGTCGCCTTCCTAAGGACGAAAACATTCCCTCAAGATATGACCCTGGCTAGACAAAGGAGTTTAGAACAAGAAGCCCTAGATTACACACTCATTGGTGATAATCTATACAAGCGTGGAAAAGACGGATATCTGAGACTATATGTTCATGAGAATGAATATCTTAAGATCTTGGAAACTGCTCACCAGGGTGTAGCAAGAGGACACTTTGGACCAGACCATGTGATTAAGGCAATCCTATTTGTAGGCTTGTGGTGGCCAACCCTTCATATGGACGCACATACCTATGTGGAGTAGTGTGACGTTTGTCAGCGAACTCAATATTTGACACGCAACCATTGAAACCAATGATGGGTGGACGGGCATTCTCTAAGTGGGGAATAGACTTTGTAGGTTCTATTAATCCCCCAGCCAAAGGTTCACATGCTGAATACATGTGGCCATCGACTATCTAACCAAATGGGTAGAAGTAAAAGCTACAACGAAGAACGACGCCCAGACGATAGCTAAGTTCTTATTCAAGAATGTGTTCACCAGATAGGGATTGCCAATAGAGTTAGTAAGTGATAGAGGCACACACTTCTTAAATGAAGTCATTGAGAACCTTTTCCAAGGATTCTTGGTGATACATAAGAAGTCGGTACTCTGTCATCCACAAGCTAATGGACAGGCTGAGAGCACAAATAAGATTCTATGCAATGTATTGATAAAATTGGTTAATAATAAATGCTCTGATTAGGACAAACAGCTACACCATGCTACTTGGGCATACCGAGTTTCCTATAAAACGGTACTCCATGCCACACCCTTTCAAATGGTGTTCGGCCAAAATGTAGTGCTACCATTGGAATTTTTGATGCCTACATTGAAAGTAGCACAAGAGCATGATTGGATAGGCCATGAGCTTCCTCTAGAATCTTGGATCTTGAATGATTAGGTGAAACAAGGTTGAGAGCGATAGCAGGAATGTACGCAGCCAAGAAACGATAAAAGGCATATTTTGATGCACATGTGAAGGATAAGGGCTTGAAAGCATGAGACCTAATCTTAGTCTACACTTTGAAGAAACATGCAAGGAAGCTAGAGAAGCGTGGATGTGGACCCATGATTATTAACATAATATCAACAAGTAGGGCAGTCCAATTAGCCACCTTAGAAGGTGATGTCCTCCCTAGTTATATTAGTGGATGCAGAGTCAAACTATATCAAGAACCCCTCACTAAGGACATGCTTAACCGACTCAATACAGCCAAGAAATGCAAAGAAGAAGAAAAGCGAATTCGAGAAGAAGCGCAAGCAGAAGCATTGGAACACATCGGAAGAATGAAATTGAGACGAGAGGGTAGGGATCAGCCTAGGATCGATGCCTATGCAGCTCCACGGTGTCATATGGCTATGTGTGAAGTCTCAGGTGCAAGTCCCTATAGAATAATTGACCGACGTCCTTTGGTGACCATAGAGATAGGATAAGGAAATAGTGCAAGAATTGTATGGGCCTTGATCGACTCAGGTGTAGCCACTAGTGCAGTTAGAGTTTCTCACTGTCAAAAGTTGAAATTAAGTATCAATCCTATAGAAGCATACATTATAGGATTGGGAGGTGTGGAAACCCCTTGCATGGGCAAGGTGGAGCTTCCCCTCTACATTCAAGATGTTTTTATGATAGTTAAGTGTTGGAAGCAGCCAGAGGCATAGAAGACGCGGAAGCATGTAACGATGGAGTAGGGAACCAGTCGAATCTTTTTTCCAAGAATCATGTTTTAAAAGTACTTTTCAAAAACCTCCAACAGTGATTTTTATCACTATTGTAACATATGTAACATAGAAAAAAACCTTTTCTTAATTTCTAGCTCCATTTTGTGCAAGCCGAGGAGTCCTCGAGCTTGAGGAGCTTAGGTAGAATGTGCATATCAATTTTCGTTATTTTTAGACACCGTTTACCCTTCCAAATAGCATCTAGGACCTAATTTTTAACTATGCCGGTCACTAGATGTGAAACCGGTCACAACTAGTCTAGAAACTATAAAAAGAGCTAGAGAGCTCATTTTTGAGGTTAGCTTGTTGGAGGTTAGAGTTATTTTGAGCTTGTAAGAGTGTTCTTGAGTAATAGAGTGGATTTCTCACCTTCCATTGTATCTTGCTTGTCTCTTCGTAGTGTGTGTGTATGTGTGTGTGCATTTCTATGCTTCTCACCTTCACTCTCACTTCATCTCACGTTCACGATCTTCATATCACTCCTATCTCTTCCGCGGATTGACATTAAGGAGGTGGAGCTTTTTAACGTGGTTCTCACCATTGTGCTAGAGCAACACCAAATTTTGCGCCGTTGCCGGGGAGCGAGTCTAGGACGAATGTGTGATGGTAAGAGTATAGCAAGAAGTGGCATTGGAAGGTAAAAATTTCAGTTTTTGTTGTTGTTTTTACTTAGTTTTTAGTGTTTTTCACCTTCCCCACACTCCATCTTCATCACCGCATCATCATCTTCATCTCCAAAAAAATAAGAAAATTCACCATATCCACCCATTCTCCTCATTTCCCCTCATTTGTGCATGCAAGAGAGTGAGAGAGAGCTTTGGTGCTTATGTGTACTTTTGTTTTCTTGAGTTTTCTTGCAGGTACAGAGCTCCAGTGCATCAGGAAAGCTTGGAAAAGGTAAAATTTTCAGTTTCTGTCAGAAATTGCCGACTGTGTCAGACCATCGCGATGGTCTGCAAAGTTCGGATTTTGAGGAAGGCGAGTTCACCACCGTGTAGGCGACCCTTGCGTGTATAGGAATCCATAGCTGCATCTCAAAAAATTGCATTTTGGTGGACCATCACGATTGGCTCAGACCATCGCGATTGTGTCACACCATCGCGATAGGCTCACGCCATCGCGACGGCTCGGCCGGACCATCGCGACGGTCTCACGCCATCGCGACGGTTCATTTGGACCATCCCGACGGTTCGCGGACCATCACGACTGTTCGGTTGACCCCACACCATCGCGATTGGCTCACACCATCACGATTGGCTCACGCCATCGCGTCGACGGTGCCACGTGGCAAGCTAGACCATCACGATGGTTCACACTTCACGCCATCGCGACTACACCCTTACACCATTGCGACAACCCGAATTTTGGACCATCGTGATTGGCTCACGCCATCGCACCCTAACCATCGCGATTGGCTCAAGCCATCGCATATGTGATCATCGCGACGGTTCACTTTGGACCATCGCGATTGTTCATGTTGACCGTTGACTGATGCCATCGCGATTGTCCGCCTGATCGAGCCATCGCGACGGTTCACACTCACGCCATCGCGATTGTGCACCCCCATCGCAAATTTTAGGGTTTCATTTTTTGGCCTATTTTGGGGCTATTTTTGGGAAATTTTTGGGTGATTAGACTCATAGGAGACCCCTTAGCTCATATTTGGAGAAAAACCCGTTTGTCAGTTTTTACCCCCCCAGGGCCTGAACGGTCATATCTTTTTCATCTGAAGTCCATTTTTTGAGCTTAATAGCTCGTTAGAAAGCTCTCTACAAGTACTACGTGACCTCAACTCTTTTTTCTTAAAGAATACGTCTATTTTTAGACAAGCTATTTTGAGGTTGACCTAGTTTGGGACTAGAAAGCCAAGGGGCAAGCATTGAAAAGTTGGGCAAAAGGGAAGGGACTTAAAAGGTGTATATACTCAAGTGCTTGATCATCCAAATGTGAATTGGTCTAATATTGAATTTTTCCAGGTCTAGCAAGGGCAATCAAAGGCAACCAAAGCAAGGCAGTGAAGGGCATAACGCTTGGGAAGCGCGGCTTCTTGGGCATCAGAGCAACCAGAAAAGCTGACTCGAGGTTGGAAGATTACTCAACCCCCTCAGTCAATTCTTAGCTTAGGATAAACGTTAGCATTGTGGATTAAAGACGATAAGAACGCCTCAAGTTCAAGAGAATTAAATTTATCAAGTCCAAGACTAAAGATAAAGGTGTGTGACACGAAAACCTAAAGGAAAGAACATAAGTCTGACGGAACGAGAACTCAAAGTACCACGGAAAGTCGAATTCCTGACGCATACATTAAGACAAGAATCTAAAGAAATCTAAAAAGAATCAAGAAAGTAATAACAAAGAATCATTGACGATCTGAGCGTGTACTGAGTGTGCAAGGAAGAAAATTAATGAACCTTAGATCGGGCAAACATATAGGTAAGTCAGACTGACGAAGCCTTAGATCATCAGAGGCAAGTGTAAGAACTACTGCACGATCGTGGGCTCAACAATTGAACACTAGTTATCCCTACGAGAACTCAAACACGAGTGAATCAGAAATGGCATTTAGCACAGAAAGACCAGAAGGAGGGTCGAATGTAGCCTATTTAGAAAAACCAGAAGGACCCTATAGGACGCAACTAGAGTTTCTCCGAACCAACCGATTAGGTGCTCGCATCTATGAGGATGGTTTGCGAAGGCAAGTGGTGCAAATGCACAACCCCGATCAACCCATTGGATTGGAACGTCCAGTGGTGAAATTTGAGAGAGACGTGTACATAGACAAGGAAGGAACAATGTACATCTTAAGTACGCAGCCAAACAATACCAACGAGTTTGGCGTGATTCAGCCAGAGAGGGAAACTAAATCTCAAGGAAAAGAACCATTAGAAGAGCCTAGAACACCTAGAGGGAAATCTGTACTGACACGAGTACTAATCCCAGAATGGGTCCCTCTGACAACAAAAGCATAGAGTTGTTTGTAAATAAAGAAACAGACGAAGCCTTTTGGAGATACAAGACAGAACTACTTAGTGAGGTAGGTATCATCACGATACACGAGTTCAAGGACCCGGATACACCTGGAAATGTTGTATACCTGGATGAGACTTCAGAAAGAGTCTTTGTGGTGCCTGACCACGCTAAAAACACATACACATGGAGAGGTGAATTGGTATTCCCTCCATCTAGAACGAACATGAATACAAGTCAACAAGGGGCAGGAACGTCCTCAGCCCATGGAAATCAAAGAGAGAAAAATAAAGAAAGACCCGAAGTAAGCTTCACTCATCCTGCAGGGAGAGATAGAACAACACGGACACTAATAGAGTGGATAGACAAAGAGATCATGGAATACAGGGTGGTAGAGATGATTTTCCTCTACCTAGACCACGTGAACATGCAAGAATGTTGAGACCCACTCAGTTAGTGAAATCCATGAAAAATTACTTTGATGGGACAGGAGATCCCTATGACCATGTTGCAAAATTCAAGCAAGTACTAAGAGTCGAACAAGTTGAAGACATGTTCACGCAATATAATGCATTTGGACTAACGTTAAAGAATACCGCTTTAACTTGGTTCCAACCATTGCAACAAAGGAAATTTAGAGACATCCATCACTTTTTAGAGTCATTCATCACTGAATTCTCTAAAAGTGGGATTAGACATGACACGTCTTCGTTGATTCATAGCTTTAAACAGACCCCTCAGGAAACAGTTAGACTGGCAAGACGTAGGTTTAGACAATATGTTGAACGATGTCCAATGCAAGAGCTACCCTCACAGGCCAAGCAAGTGTCATTGTTTTTAGATGGCTTGTTGAGCTCTAAACTACGCTCCTATGTGTACCTAAAAGAACCCAGAACGCTAGAGCAATGTGTAAGAATTTGTATAGACATTGAGGACAACTTAGGAGATGACTTGGGACTCTCAAAGGTATATAAGGACTCAGACTGTTCATCTCTAGCATCCACAAAATTGTCTAACTCGATAGAAGACCTAGCAGAAAAAGTGGCTCAAAAACTAGGAGTTTCTAGCAAACCTAGGGTACTAACAAACAAGCGTTGTTACACCTGTGGTGGTGACCACATGGCAAATGTGTGTCCCAATGCACCACAACCACAAGCCAACCCTAGTGGCCAATACTGTACAATTGAGAGAAGATACACGAATCATACGGCTCAGGACTGCCCATACAACAAACAGACCGTGAGACAGAACTACCCGCAAGCATACGCACAGCCAGGTAGGTATCAAGGCCATTACAATGCTCAGCCTTATTACTATAGGCGTCCTCAGAACTACCCATACCAGGCTCAACAGAGACCTCAACCCGTTTTAGCTCAGCAGCCACCCCCACCAGTGAATGTCATCTCAGTCAAATACGCTGCTACAGAAGAGAACCTAAGTAGGGCCTTAGTGCCTTCTTCACCTTTGATCACAGAGAGTGATCGGAACTCAAACAGTTTTGACTCTACTCATGTAGATAGTCCACCCGCTTATTACACAGAGTCACCAGAACATGTGGAGACATATCATTATGATAGTCCACCAGTGGAACCTAGTTGGGAGCCAAACTATGCTAATGTGATGTACACCAACCCTACTCCACGGCCCCAATTGAGACAACAAAGACCACAGGGCCCTAGAGGACCATGCTTTAGGTGCCAAGGAGATCACTTCATAAAGGATTGTCCACATCCCCCGATATCAGGACAATCACAGTACTATAACATACAAGGCTTTTGTGCCGATTGTGGTAAAGAGCACATCCTAAAAGATTGTCCTAAGAACCCTGTTAATGCTTCAAGTGTGACACCGATCAACATGATAGGTATTGTAAACAATGCAGATGGATCCAACCCTACATACGTGCCTATCCAAGCTATCACCAGAGCCCAGGTGCTCTTACAAAACCAACAGCTTAATCAAGAGAATGCAGCCGGAAGTAGTGAAGTTGCAGAATCTAGTAGCAAAAAGACAAAATCTTGGAAAGATTCTAGAGAGAGGATAAAGAGAAAGTGGAGTAAAAAGATAACTGAGTTGGAAGGAAGTCTCAAGGAATCTAGAGCCAAAAGCTCAGAATTGACTTCACAGGAATTGAATCAAGAGAATCCAGCTCAGAAATCAGGATCAGTTTTGGCAGAACCCATACCAGAAAATCTAGACATGATGTTTCATGCATATCAGGCTAGATTAAAAGAGGGACCTCAAGTAGCTGAAATGAGTAAAAACTACCCTCGAGGTGATCTAGAGATTGAGAGAACTAAACTGTGCATGAAGATGGTAGAATTAGCACAAGCTTTGTTCGAAGCCTCTAGATATCTTAATTGGAATAACATGGCCAAACCGGAATTACATTTTCAAGGACTAATGGAGAGGCTAGAACACTTGATAGAGAGCAAAGAGAAAAAGGATCAGCCTAGGAACCCTATTGTCCCAGAGACACAGGAAAGGAATGCACCATCCCTGTCTCAAGTACCCAATACAAAAAGTCAAGAAAACCTGTCTTCCATACATAGGTACTCACATGAATTTTTGAGGGAAATCCAAGAAGAGAAATGGAGAAAAGAACAAGGAACTCATCCTCCTATTCAAGAAATAGATGACTTGCAAGAGCAATTTCCCCAAGACATTCCCTCTATTTACGATGAGGTAGAGAAGGAACAACGGAGTGAACACACAGCTTTTGAATCTAATTCTTTACAAGAATTACCTCAGTTTACAGGACCTTGGGAAGCCAAGTCTATTAGTATGAGAGCACCCACGATAATAGTGAGGAATGAAGAATCAATAATCCCCAGAAACACGGAAGTGATCAAGAACACTAAAGTACAGTGTAATCTCACTCTAGAGGAGTTGTTAAAGGTAAAACCAGAATTGTGGAAACATGTAGCAAATCAATTCCCCGAGCTTGCTACTACTCCCTCACAAATAGGATCACAAAATAGGGTACCAGAGATACCCGTAGAAAAGATTGGAGATGTAAGTGAAGGAGAGGAAGGTAACACGTATCTTCCGATAACCCATCAGGGCTACACCACGAAAGCCATCTTAGATTCAGGAGCCGGAGTAGCCATAGCTACCACCGCTTTATGGAAACGTTGGGGTAAGCCAGCATTAAGACCCACCAGGATGAAGCTACAAATGGCTGACAGACACATAGAAAAACCATTAGGCTTACTAGAAGGAATATCTCTCACCACTTGTGGTGTAGAATTTGAGCATACTTTCGCCATTTGTGACTTTGCAAAACATCATGCTTATGAGATGATATTGGGACGACCATTCATGCGTCAGTTGCAAATTGTACAAGATTGGGGAACTAATTCTTTGTACTTGCAACATTTAGGAGTGACTACCAAAGTCAATCTTAAAGACTATTCACATCGAGATGTACCCCCAATACAATGGAATACCATCCATAAGACTCAGGTAGAGACGGAATCCGTGCACTCATTAGAATCAGATCCTTCTTGGTTGCATGAGGATACTCATTTATGGATGTGTAAAGTTGCAAAACAAGAGGAAGAAAGATTAGAAGCAAGGACCTTAGGTGTAGAACAACATCCACGAACCCTTCAAGATCCAGCCTACGCACCTGTAGTATTCCCTGACGAAGAGTTTGAACCCCATGGTTGGACAGAAATCCTAGCAACCATGGATGTAGCCATCAATGAAGAACAATGGACACCCCACTATGACGAGGATGGCTATGACATTTTAGTTTTTACAATAGAGCCAATCATGAGTGATTCAATTTTAGAAGAGTGTGAACCTAACACTGATGCATTTGAGGATGCAAGTGATTTTGATTTAGAATCAATTATCATGGACCCACCCTTTGCATCAGAGGAAGAATATTTCTACGAAGTAGAGACTCACCCTCAGAGACACGAGGAAATTACGAATGAAGTGAGGTTAGCCACAGAAGTGACTAACAAGAGTGAAGGCAAGAAAAGAAAGAAGAAAGAAACCATGTCAGATAAAGAAGAATCTTTGTTTGAAGTACCCGAGAACTTCAAGAAATATGAAATCAAAGATAGAAGAATCATGGTACGAATGCCTAATAGAAAGGTGAATGACGGACAAGTATATGATAACCGAGAGAAAACCAAGAAAATAATAGTAGCCATAGAAGGAGAAGAAGAGAAGTGTACGTACATAGGGCATGATTTGACAGCTGAAGAAGAAAAAGAGCTAGTTGCCCTATTGCGCGAATATAGAGATGTTTTTGCTTGGAGTTACAAAGATTTGAAAGGAGTAGATCCAGATATATGTTCTCATAGAATCCCTATGACTCCAGATGCAAAACCTACGAAACAGAAGCCTTACACGTACAATGATAACTACGCTGCGAAGATTAAAGAGGAGATAGATCGGCTGATAGAAGCAGGATTCATCTATGAAATTGATCATACCAAATGGGTATCCCCCATTGTGGTTGTGCCCAAGAAAAATGGAAAAATGCGTGTGTGTATTAACCTTAAAAAAGTTAATGCCGCCACGATTAGAGAGAGTTATCCTCTTCCTATCACAGAACATCTATTGGAAAGAGTTGCAGGCAAGGAAGTTTACAGCTTTCTTGATGGATTTTCAGGCTATAATCAAGTAGCCATTGCTCCAGAGGACCAACACAAAGACGGCATTTGCCACTGAATGGGGCGTATTTGCATTTCGTGTAATGCCATTTGGCTTAACAAATGCACCCGCCACCTTCCAGCGACTCATGTGTCATGTTTTTAAGGAATTCTTACGCAAGAGTTTGGAAGTTTATGTCGATGACATATGTGCTCATTCTAATATCAGGCAGACACATATCCCAGAGTTAAGACAAATATTTGACAAATGTCGAGAATATCAGGTTTGTTTGAACCCAGAAAAATGTGTTTTCATGGTCAGACAAGGCAAAATTCTAGGACACATTGTGTCAAAAAATGGAATCTCTATGGATGAAGAAAAGGTAAAAGTAATTGCAGAATTACCTAGACCAACTAATGTGAAGGAGGTACAGGTATTTATGGGCCATTGCGGTTATTATAGGAGATTCATACACATGTATGCAATCATAGCCAAGCCTTTGTACTCCCTTTTAACCAATTTTGAATGGATAGATGAATGTGAAAATTCATTCAATGAACTTAAACGACGTTTGTCCTCAGCACCTATATTGACAACCCCATATTGGAGTAAGCCATTCCATGTACATGTGGATGCATCCAACTACGCAATAGGATGTGTGTTAGCACAACCCACAAATGAAGGTAACATAGATCTCCCCATAGCTTATGCGAGCAGACAATTGAATGCAGCCGAGAGAAATTACACCACTACGGAACGAGAAGGATTAGGGATGATCTACGCGGTAAAGAAATTTAGGCACTATTTGTTGGCAAACAAATTCAAGTTCTTTACAGATCATCAAGCCCTATTGTACTTAGTCAACAAACCCTGTAACACAGGACGACTAATACGTTGGTTTCTATTACTCATGGAGTATGATTTTGAAGTAGTAGTCAGGAAAGGAAAGACACATCTTAGAGCTGACCACCTTTCAAGATTAACCTCAGAAGAAGCTCCTCAAGGAGTAGCGGATGATCTACCAGATGCATATTTGTTTAACCTTGAGATAGCATCGGAATGGGCTAAGCCTATAGTCCCTATTCTGACATACGGACCCAAGAATCCTAGGATAAAGATCAAAGAAGGAGAGATTACCAAGTCTCAGAGATACCAAATCTTAGCAGGAAGCATATACAAACAGGATAATCAGAAGATTCTTGCTTGTTGTGTAGATGAATCAGAACATGCAAATTGGTTGCAATTAGCACATGTAGGTGCATTAAAGCAACATCACTCGAAACATCGAACACTACAGACTCTGCATAGACTAGGAGTATATTGGGCTTCGATGGAAGCAGATGTCTACAAGTTGTGTAAGGAATGCCATGTTTGTTGTGAAAGACCACCAGTAGAGCATGCTACATTATATCACGTGTCTCTCACACCAGACTGGAGTGAACCTTTAGTGACATACTTGAGGACGAAGACATTCCCTCAAGGAATGACTTTAGCACGACAACGCAGTCTGGAGCAGGAAGCTCAAGACTATTCACTTATTGGCAATAATCTATACAAAAGAGGAAGAGATGGATATCTAAGACAATGTGTTCATGAAAGCGATTATCTAAGCATACTAGAGACTGCACACCAAGGTGTTGCAGGAGGTCATTTTGGACCTGAAAGGATAACCAAAGCCATCCCCTTTGTAGGATTATGGTGTCCCACTCTTCACATGGATGCTCATACCTATGTTAAGAGATGTGATGTGTGCCAAAGAACTCAATTTCCTACTCGCAGAGATGAAATGCCATTGAAACCCATGATGGGCGGACGTGCATTTTCTAAGTGGGGTATAGACTTTGTAGGGCCCATTAATCCCCCTGCAAAAGGTACGCATGCTGAATACATTATTGTTGCGACAGATTATCTTACGAAATGGGTAGAGGCAAAAGCCACAAAAAAGAATGATGCACACACGACTGCAAAATTCTTATTTGAAAATTTCTTTACAAGATATGGATTGCCTATAGAGTTAGTGAGAGATCGAGGAACTCACTTTCTAAACCAAGTCATTGAATATTTGTTACAGGATTTTGTGGTGATTCACAAGAAATCCACACCATATCATCCTCAGGCCAATGTTCAGGCTGAAAGCACTAATAAGATCCTTTCTAACGTACTGACGAAACTCGTGAACAACAAACGTTCAGATTGGGACAAACAGTTACACCATGCTGTTTGGGCATATCGAGTGGCCTACAAGACCGTACTCAATGCAACTCCCTTTCAGATGGTTTTTGGTCAGAATGCAGTGCTTCCTTTGGACTTCTTGATACCGACCCTTAAGGTTGCACAAGAACATCAGTGGACCGGCCATGAATTATCAGCAAGAATAATGGACTTGGAACGATTAGGAGAAACCAGGCTAAAGGCAGCAGCAGGCATATACGCAGCAAAGAAGCGACAGAAAGCTTATTTTGATGCACATGTGAAAGATAAAGGTCTAAAAGAAGGAGATTTAGTTCTAGTATATACGCTAAAGCAACACGCACGTAAGTTAGAAAAGCGAGGTTATGGACCTATGATCATTAACAGACTCTCAACAAGTGGAGCAGTACAGTTAGCCACCTTAGAAGGAGACATAATGCCTAATTACATTAGTGGCTGTAGAGTCAAGTTATATCAGGAACCTCTTACTGAGGATATGCTTAGACGACTCACGTTGGCAAAGAAGCGTAAGGAGGAAGAAAATAGAATATGAGCGGAAGCTCAGGCAGAAGCAATATAACGCATTAAACGCATGAAGTTAAGAAGACAAGGACTAGGGAGAGAACAATATAACCATCTGGAAACATCACCTAGATATCCCATGGTCATGTGTCAAGTAAAGTCAACCACTCATCCTAGCATAGTGGATAGGAGACCATTCATTATAGTCAGGCTAGAGCACGGCAACCCTTGCCAAGAGCTCAGGGCTTTAATAGATTCAGGTGCTGCGACTAGTGCGATTAGATGGTCCCACTATAAGGATTCAGGAGTAGAAATGCGGCCGATTGAGGCATATCTCATAGGGCTAGGAGGCATGGAAACCCCTTGCATGGGCGAGGTGGACCTTCCTATCCTCATTAAGGATGTGACCATGACAGCGAAGCTACTAGTGTGCCATGATGACGACCTGATAGAACCCCTAATCCTTGTCCAAGATTGGCTATACGATCACTCAATGGACCTAAATCTTAGACAAGGCTCCTTACAGATTGGAACCCTAGAACAGAAGCGAGTGATACCGCTTGACTTCCCTAACGGCATTCTAACTGAGGTTTGTAACCCTAGACCCTATGCAATGCATGCGACGGAAGACCTGAAGATCTTCGGTCAGATCAGTCACGTTACGTCTACACCAACCCACTCGCGCTTGGCTATAGACAGTTGTCAATCAGAAGGGCGACAGGAGATCTTCCCTGGGGCTTCCTGCAAACTAGAAGGGGCAGCTACCCAACCGCTAGGGCAGATGGACACAATCAACGGTCACGTGGGTTGCATCAACGGCCAAATGAGCACAATACCCTGCGATGCTCATCCTTCCAAACTTGCTGCGGACTGGCCTAGATTAAAGATAAATAACGAATCACTTCCTAATGGGCAGGTCACGCAAGTGTTGGATCTCCCTTCTTTTCCAAAGCAGAGCGTCCACTGGACCTCTCAAACCCAACCACGAAGGAGTCAACCACAACAGAGGAACCCAGACCGACGACACCATCAGACAAGGCAAAGAAAACAGCAGTATCAACATCACAGAACAAGTGGCACGAGACAATATATGGGTGCCAAAAGGACAGCAACCACAGGCTATTGGCAACACTGCAGACAAGAACAGGACAAAGTTTCAAAAAAAGCAGAGTCAGCATCCAAAGTCCCCTCGATCTTCTTCTACAAGTACAAATACTCGACAGATTTGGATCGCCAAGAAATACCTTATCCATAGACCCACACCCACACAAATTTGGGTACCCAAACCATGTATCATAGCTCAACCCTCAAGCCATGTAATATATACCCCTCAGAAATCTTTCCATCCCTCAATACCACCAAACCCGATACTACTTTTTGTCCCTCAGCAGAAACTCACCACCCACTCCAAGACTCTTAGGAAATGGATACCGAAACGTATCCAGACGTCTTCTTGTACCCCCTTATCTAACAATTCTCCCACCCCGTTTAAACTCCACCCTTGTAATAATTCGCCCTCAACCAAATCTTGTATAAATTCATACACCAAAACCCCACATCATGCATAATAAAAGCTCATCAAGAAATGTATGCATAATCTGACAATGTAGGCGTCTAGAGACATGCATTAGTTTTGCAAATAATCAATCCACTAACCACCTCACAAAACCTGGCTACACGGGTTACACATCGATTATGGAAAGGGATTGCGGTCTCACCTTAATGGGATCATAATTAATTTCCATACTAATGTGCTAATCTTTTGTAGCAGATCTTTTCCATTTGCTCGTCAAGTCATCATGCAAACCGAAGCAGGACCATCAGAAGCTGGCCCAAGCACACCACTGGCCAATATTGGAGAATTACTAGCGGAATCTTATCCGACGATGCAACCTCCAGAGTTTCAAGGTTCTCCAGGACCCATGCCAATAGACGATCCTCCTAGAGGATATACTGATAAGATTCATCGTAACTCTCACTGGTTTCAAGGCCTAGCAGGACCCTTAGCAGACGCTGATTTCATATTTGAGGCCAATTTGGCATTTGATCTTCGCACATGGGCCAAGTACCAATTCTTTTCAAGAGAATTTGAAGGACTGCAAAATACACAAGATTTAACGCACGTTTGGGCACGAGCGGGATTTACAGAATACTTTAGTGATCCTCTGCCTAAACCCGACTTTTACAGATGCTTTTACTTAGTAACCACCTTGACGGCTTCAGAGAACAAGGATCTACCCGGCACGTTCATGTTACCATCCTTGGTAAACGATCCTCCATTCAGAAGGTTTTATTTGTCTAAAGATTTAATTCGCGCAGCTCTGAAAATACATGGAACACACACTCCGACGGAGAGAGAACGACTAGTCCCAGAGCAGATGAAACGTGGTGACGTAACTAAGTGGGAGGATATTTCAGCTATAACCCCTGAGCTCTCCAATCCATTACGGATATGCATGCAGCATTTTGCTTTCCCAGCTTAGATCGTTTTACCATGCCCCACAAAAGAATCTGGTTTGGATTATACTTAGCATGTACTGGACCTCAAACGGTTGATCTAGCTAGCTGGATAATTGATCAGCTCTATTTGGCACAACATAGATGGGAACGAAAGAAAGTCATCAATGGGTGTTGTGCCCTTACAAGGATTACATATATGTGCTTGGCATATGATTTGCTGATTGAGCGTGCCATGACCAGCGACGAGTTGAAAGCATTCAAAGGGACTACTAAGAAGGCTAGAAAGTCTAGCAAAGGCAGAGCCGGAAAGCGGATGAGAGGCACTATCTTGTGCTTACAAGTCCCAGAATCACCCTCGCCACAACCATCTCCAGAGCAGTCACCGACGACAACTACTCCCACGGTACCACCAATTCGTATACGGTTATCAAGACCAGTTACGCCGGAGGGCACCACCAGTACTGTTGCACCCCAAGCAGCCACAACCACAAAACCTATCACCACGGCAGCAGAACTTCCGACCACTATTGGTGCGGAAGCGTTCTCTTTTCCAATACCCCATTTAGAAGCAGAACAAGCAGAGCCACTGAACACAACATTCGATTTTGAGATGCCCGATGCATTCTCCAATGAGTTCTAGTTTTCAGAAGGATAATTTTTTTCTCAAGAACTTGAAAGGCCTAGCTACCCTACCACACCCAGGGATCAGCCACAAGGACAGATTGTGTCTAGCTCTGATGAAGAAAGAACAAAAACCGATGACGACGAAGGAGACGACGAAGCTAGCCAGGGAACTCAGGAATCCCAAGAGCATGAACAGACAGATGGCCAAGGACAACAAACAGACACACATGGTGATACAAGTACCCATGAAGATGAAACTTGTGAAGCAGCAGCTTACACACTGGCTATTAAGAAGCTGTATAGAACTATGGAAAAAGTTTGGGCACGCAAAAAGCTGACCGAGGAAGAGAGTCAAGCGATAATAGAACAAGAACTTGTCACAGGCGGATTCGAAGACGCATACATCAAAGGATTCAGAGAGTTAGTCAAATCAGTAGGCTCCAACGAAGCCCTCAGGTACTTGCAAAGAAAGCCACTACCACAGTTTGACCCCCGCCGAGTACGACTACTTTCAAAGCCCGGCGAATATATTCGTGTACCAACAGGAGCACAGTCTTCAGAACAAGCCAGGGAGGCACGCCTCGTCCCTGAAAGTCCGTTGGCAGCAGAAACCATCCTTGTAGATTCCCCACCCCGCGCTATAACTGTACATACCTCAGTAGTCACTGAATTACCGACCACCCCAACCGCTCCTCCATCTCCGCCCGTCCATCCAGCTTCCCCTATTCACCCTCCTTCCCCCCATCTAACATCTTCTATTGCGGGTGACATAGCAGAAATCATCTTTACGACCACTAACCCCACAAGTCCTGCACCCATTAGACCTAGTCTACCCCCTCCCACACCCACCTTTCTATCCAACCCATTCCTCCATCCATCTTTTCCATCCTTCCCCACAACTCCAAGACCCCTTTTTCCATTCCCTCCGCCCTTGACCTTCTCCCCAGTCTCACCTCCCCGACCCACTGTAACCCCTCTTTCCCCTTTCCACCCAAATACACCAGCCAATCCCCCTGTAGATTACTCCTCAACCTTTGTAAATCCCGTATTTACACCAACACAAGCACCCACAGTCACACCCATATTCACAGTCACCGCACTGGACACGTCCAATGACATGGACATCTCACCACCCACTGCACCATCACTCACTTCACTCACAACACAAAGATATTTAGGCACCTCACAATTTTCCACAATCACCACAGCATCCACCTTCCCACCCCCATTCCCCGTTCCCTTTGCATCTACACCCACTGCATCTTCATTTAGCACCCCATTAATACTATCACCCACTGTAGATAATGCATTCCGACAGATGTTCATATGTATGACGCAAGTAAGAGATGCGTTCACATCTCTTGGCGATAATTATCAGCAGCTGTAGAGGACTACTAATGACTTATAGTCGCAGCTTAATTTATTGTCTATTGAGATGCCTCACTGAACAGCCGATACCAGGAATTATGAGAGGCATATCACAAATTAGAAGTAGAAAGCGAAGACAAAGCTAAAGAAGCCACTGCTGACTTGGATAACTTATTAAGAGCCTAGACAGTCCGCAATGCAACGCTAACACGAAACATGGGCTTACTAAGGAGACATCTCGCAGCAGCAAAGGAAGAAAACCAGCGCTTACAGGACCAGAATCGAGAAAACTTAGAAGCAGCCCTGGACCATCCAGACCAACCACTCAGTCCTAACCGGTTCAAAGCCATTCCCTCAGACTCAATGAGGATGCTGCTAGAAGATCATGTAAGATTGCTAGATGAATACGACCGCATGAACGAGGACTTACAGAAACTCAAAGAAGATCACAAATTACTCCAGTTACGAGCACCGGCACACCAAGACATATCAGCACCTGTGGACCCCTCTCCTGCTATCTTAGAGGAACTCAACGCATTACGGGCCCAGGTATCAAACCTTGAATCAAGGATTGCAGTATATGAAGCACCACCAAGGCCAGATTCCCCACCTGAGCTACCAGCTCAGGAAGAAACTGTCACCATCCCAGTGGAGGAAATGTTTGAAGAGGCGTACGAGCCACAACCCATCCCAGGCGGACGCGTCACGGCCGAAGGCCAAATGACTTATGAACTCCTGACCCCCGCGTGGATGAAGACAATTGAGGAACTTGGAACCACGCACTCAGCTAGAGTAGAGGCACAATTACATGCCATGGCGATGATCGAAGAAAGAATTTTACAGTCTCCATTCTTTGCTCATTTGGCCCCAGGACGATACATATCTGGGCACGAGCTACAGTATAAACCGTATTTTATGTTAATGGCTGAATACCAGTTATCCATTGAGAAAGAGACAGGTAAGAAACCATCGCATGCGACTCAATTCGAAGAGGACGATTTGCCACTAGATGCACAGCAAGGAGAGATCTATCAACCAGAGTGGCGCAAAGACTTACTACAGAAGTATCCAGAAATGATGAGTACATGGGTAAAAGCACCTTTACATTTAAAGTACAACCCGTGTTGGGGACGAGTACCACGACGCCGCTCCTGGACTGCCTTTGCTATTAAGGTACAAAATAATAAGCAGTGCCAGGACTGGTTGAATTACCCCTCTTTTAAGCCACCCATTGAGTTACCAACTGTAGGCTACATGATGGCTACAATTCGCCACTGGCTCCCTAGACTAAAGCATATGGACGATATAGCGGCGCATGTGACTGTCAAAATCTTTGACATGATGCAAATGATTTTTAAAGTCTTCCAACGCGTCAAGGCACCTCATGTAAACACCCCGGGCTTCGAGCATGGCAACTTCGATCTGGTATATGATATGAGTACAATGCCATCGCTACGCGTGTGTTATGATTGGCATTGCATAATAAAGTACCTACCGGCATGCTACAAGCAGACGTTCGAAGAGATGTTCACAACCGGCTTCTGGGAATACCATTCAGAGGTATTCATAAGTAGGCCTACACATTTATTACACTTATTTGCCTGTGAAGGAATGGTCTATTCCACACACTATCAGCTCCCGCCACCAGAATAACCGCAACCAATCAACTGGAAGAAACTCGAGGCCGATCTGGCCCGAGGCATTCGTATCTCCGAGCACACCCTCGCTCAAGACCTCCTACAGAACTATATCCGGCAGACCTCACAACAAGGTTCTGTCAGGGACGACAGAAGCGAGAGGGAGGGGGGGTGTTCGAAGCAGCCAGAGGCATAGAAGACGCGGAAGCATGTAATGACGGAGCAGGGAACCAGTCGAATCTTTTTTCCAAGAATCATGTTTTAAAAGTACTTTTCAAAAACCTCCAACAGTGATTTTTATCACTATTGTAACATATGTAACATAGAAAAAACCCTTTTCTTAATTTCTAGCTCCATTTTGTGCAAGCCGAGGAGTCCTCAATCTTGAGGAGCTTAGGTAGAATGCGCATATCAATTTTCGTTATTTTTAGACACCGTTTACCCTTCCAAATAGCATCTAGGACCTAATTTTTAACTATGCCGGTCACTAGATGTGAAACCGGTCAAAACTAGTCTAGAAACTATAAAAAGAGCTAGAGAGCTCATTTTTGAGGTTAGCTTGTTGGAGGTTAGAGTTATTTTGAGCTTGTAAGAGTGTTCTTGAGTAATAGAGTGGATTTCTCACCTTCCATTGTATCTTGCTTGTCTCTTCGTAGTGTGTGTGTATGTGTGTGTGCATTTCTATGCTTCTCACCTTCACTCTCACTTCATCTCACGTTCACGATCTTCATATCACTCCTATCTCTTCCGCGGATTGACATTAAGGAGGTAGAGCTTCTTAACGTGGTTCTCACCATTGTGCTAGAGCAACATTAAGGTACTAGTATTTCAAGATGAAGATCTCACTGAACCTCTTGTCTTGGGTCAAGACTGGATATATGATCATGCAGTCAACCTGAACCTAAGAAGTGGACTTCTTCAGGTCTGGCTAGGTCAAAATCGCATCACCATCGAGTTAGAAAATCATACACTCAAAGAAATAGGAAAGGCACCAACTCTTGGTCCTTCCAGGAGTTCACATGAAGATAAAGATGTTGTTCTTGTCCAAAACTCTATGATGTAGAGGGGTGATGTTTTCAACCATGAAGCTGAAGATAAGATGGAACTCCCTTCTTTTCCAAAAGTGATCAAGACATGGCAACCGAAGGAGTACGGAATGTAGAGGAAGCAGGCGGCCTATGCTCAAAGCCAAAGGAGAGTAGGAAGCAAGGTATCTCAGCCCACAAAACAAATATGGGTATGGAAAGGTGAGCAAATTGTTGTGGCCAAGTTAATGCCTGTGACTAAATATCATGCTAGTAAACCAAGATAGGACACTAATAAGAAATCTTTCAAGGAATTGCCATTGAAAGTAACACTCATCTGGGTACCTAAGCAGTGGATGAAGGCCAACCCACAATCAAGACACATTTTGGTGCCTAAGGCTTGCTTGCGGGCTCAAGTGGTCACCCATAAGCTTCACGAGACAAAGCTCCATTCACACACAATCACCCATTGGATATGAAGGGTATGCACATCCCCATAGAGAAAGAGACATTGATTCTAGGAAGAATGAAGCTCAAAGATCTCAACAGACTGAAAGATATGGTAGCCATGACAATGACCATCACCCTCCATTTACGCACAATCATGCAACACTTCGCCTTCTCGGCTCAAGAACGCTTCACCATGCCACCAAAAAGAATTTGTTTTAGCTTGTACTTGGCTAAGATAGAAAATCTCACACTCAATCTACCCCACTCGATCATTGATCAATTTCACTTAGCACATCAGCGCTGGAACAAGAAACATAAGAATGTGCTTCATGGATGCTGCACGCTTACAAGGATCATTTATAGGTGCTTAGCTTATGGTGTGCCCATTCAAAGAGCATTGGTGTGGTCGCGAGCCCAAGAGTTCCAGAGACGGCCATCAACAACAGGGCCACCATCTAAGAAAATGAGAGGAGCAGTCCAAATACCTTGTGCCCAAGCAAGGGGTGCCACCCTCACACCAGAGGTGACACCACCTCAAACAAGACGTGTTCGCCCATTTACTATTCGCTTACCCAGGCTAAGTGCAGAATGTCCCAATCTTGTTTTTCCTCCAATTCCCTCTGACTTGGAGTTCCCATAGGGCTACACTCTAGATGATTTAATAGATAAAAAAATTGCCAGGATGATTAATGAGGCTAATCTTGAGATGGAGGAAGAGCAAGACCACGGACCGCAACCAACCACAGGGACTTCAGCTCCTACCCAACCTGAAATAGTGGAGGTAGACAAAGATGAAGAAGAGACCGAAGAAGCGGAGTCAGAAGAGGAACACAACCAGGAGCAAGAGGAAACTTCAGAACTAGCAGGTGCCCCAGCCTATACTGCACAGATCAAAGGATTGTATGAGACCATGAAAAGAGTCTCGGAGCATCACAAGCTATCACTGGAAACAGGGAAGATGCTAATAAGTCAAATGTTAGGAGAAGAAGGGGTAGGCGAACAGTTTATTGAATCATTGAACCTGCACACAGATGCACTTGGCCTGGGTGAAGCCATTCATTCAGCTCTCGCCTACATTCATCGCTTTGAGCAACGAGTGCCTACCCGCTCCCTCCACTCCGGGAAGCAAATTGACATAAATGTATGAGCACCAGGAGACACTACACAGATGGAAGAACACCACGAGGCAATCCTGTCACCACGCTCCTCACCTCTTATGGCACAATTCACTTCTCCCCACGACACTACCACCCTAACCTCCACCACCACTACATATGTTATAGGAATTCCTCTTTCTTCAGGCACCCAACTTGGTGCGAGTGCCACACCTACATTCACAACACTCTTCACTGACATCACATCCACCCCACCCTCCATTCCCATTTACATGGTCACACACACTTTTGAAACCACGGAAACATCACCAGTCAGAGCACCACTCCCTCCCCCCACACTCCCACAATCTCCAATACCCCCTCCACCCACATCACCTCTTATTTCCACTTCATTCACGATCCCTTCCCCATTCCCCTTGCATCCTCCACTTTCCCAACATCTCTACATGTAAATAACATGTTTTCTACATTACATAAATGTGTATATCAGCTGCAAAATGAATATCAGACCCTAGAAGATCTTCATCGCCATATAACTACGGACCACCAACAATTACAAAAGTGACTTGCTGCCCTAGAAGTAGAGAACTCCGACCTCAATCAACATTATACTACACTAGAACATGCCCACCCGACCCTATTGCAAGCTCCCCAGCAATCAGAATCTTGCGAAGTCAAAAAACAAACAGCTTTACTTGAACTTTATCAGTCCGAGAATATCAAAGTCCATCGTAATCTGACATTACTAAGGAAGCACATGGCCACGGATCTAGAAGCAAAAGCAGAATGAAGAAAACCTAGAGGCAACAATGGAAGGCTCCCCTCATGAGATCGACCTAGAAAGGTTTAAGGTTGTCCCTTTAGAGACTATGAAAACCATCCTTGAAAGCTCTGCTGATCTTCTCGCAGTGCATGATGATTTGGGCAAAAAACGGGATACCCTTCGCCAACGGCTAAGGACGTAAGAAGAACAAACAGAGATCACAGATTCTACCACAACTACAGAAGACTTAAATGCACTAAGAGAACAAGTCGCTTAGTTGCAAGGAAAATTACTTCATTATGAAAGACAACCCTCCCCAGTCATAGAACTAGAACCGGAACAGTTGGTAACCATAGAAGTAGACGAGTCATATGAGGAACCATATGTTCCTATGCCAATTTCGGGTGGCCAAGAAACCTCTGAAGGATTGGACACACTTGAGGTAGAAGCCCCAGAATGGTTGCAGACACTCAAAACAATGGCCAATATGCATGATGATAGGGTCGTGGTACAAATTCAGTCAATGTCCAAAGTTGAGGATACCATTATAAAATCAGAATACTTCCGACGCATGTCTCATCACCGATGGATAGGCACAAATGACAATCAATATGTACCCTATTGTGTGCTCTTAGCCAATTATAATGCAAAAATTCAAGGGCGAGACTCCAACTTTCACCACCCAATTCGGTCGCGATGACATACCTGAAGGAGCTACACAAGGATCCATCTTCCAACCTACCTGGCAGTTCCGTCTCCTTAAACTTATCTAGAAATTTTTCGTACATGGAATAATATGCCACTATTCATCAAGTACAATCCATGTTATGTCCCAGTACTCAGAAGACGCACATGGCCTAACTTTGCCATCACTGTGAAGAATGTTAAAGCCTGTGCAAAATGGCTAAATTATGTGTACTTGACACCACCACGAGGACCGGCTACAGTGGCATACATGATCTCCACCATCCGCCACTAGGGAGTCAGACTGCAAAACGTACCTGACGTAATGGCACATATTTGTATTAAAATATTTGAATAAATGCTGGTCACCTTTCGGACCTTCAAGAACATTAAAGATCCGCATTTCTCAGGGGTCGGATTCACTACAGGCAATCTCGACTTACTATATGACATGAGCACATCCCCCTCCATTAAGGTGATATATGCATGACATGCAAGAATCAAATACCTCCCAGCCTGCTACAAGCAAACATTTGAGGAGACGTTCATTACAGGGTTCTGGGAGTACCATTCTGAAATATGCGTACCCAGACTCACATCTCCTCCAACTTTTTGCTACGGAGAGAACCTTACATTCCGAATAATTGTGTCTACCACATTCGGACATGCCAGGGCTAGTTGATTGGGATGCCTTACTAACACATTTAGCAAAGGGATTGAGGCTAGAAGAGCACCACTTAGCTATCGATGTCGTCGAATATTATATCAAACGATCAGCCCAACAAGGGTCTCTCAGAGACGATAGACATGAGAGAGGGGGGGTGTTGGTAGCAATCAGGGAACTCAAAGACCTACATGACAAGGAAGCGAATGAAGGGAGTCAGAGCAGAGAGAGAAGGAACAAGTAGGCAAGGTAGTCAACAAAGATTTGGCAAGTAGGCCATTCAATTTTTTTCCCAATTTAACCCCTTTTGTAACAGTGATTTTCATCACTTCATGAACATTGTAGATACTGTTTTTGGTAGATTCGACTCCATTTTGTGCAAGCCGAGGAGTCCTCGAGCTTGAGCTAAAGAGTATTAGTAGTATTTATGTACCAATTTTCATAATTTTCAGAGCTCGTTTGAGCCTCCAAAATAGCGTACGAACCTAATTTTTAACTACGCGTGACACTAGGTCTGGATAGGACCAAAGCTAGCCAAACACTTTAAAAAGAGCTAGAGAGCTCATTTTTTAGGTTAGCTTGTTGTAGATTTGAACTTGTATGAGAACTCCTTTTCACTAGAAGTTACTCCATTGTCTCTCTCTTGTCCTTGTCTTGTGTGCACATGTGTGTATATGTGTGTGCATGTTTGTGTGCTTCTCACTCACACACTTGTGCCATCACTTGTTCAAGGTCTTCATACCATGCTCATGTCTTCACAGATTGACATTAAAGGAGGTGCTACTCATCACTGAGCTACAAAGTTCGTTAGAATCTTGGTGTTATAGGCTTACTGCTACAATGTGAAGATTCCTCGTCTTTCATAATTATTGGGCTTTACTTGAATTAATTTTATGACTAGGTCCATGAGTGAGTATAGATTTCAATTTTTCAGCCCATTGGGGGCAAACTTCTAAGTTGAAAAGATAGGTGTCAGGCAAGTCATCTATTACTCCAGTTGGGGGTTCTCTGTGTGTCATTTGAGAGAGATGATCAGCTCTGAGATGCATGTTTCCTTTCTTGACCATGACTTCAAAATCAAATTCCATTAATAAGAGGAAGCATCTCACTAGCCTTTTTGTGTTACAGGGTTTATTGACTAGGTATAGTAGGGCTTGATGATCAATAAAGAATTTGAATTTGTTCACTAATAAGTAATGCCGAAATTTCTTTACCACATATACCATTCCTAATCCTTCTTGTTCAGTGGTAGTGTAATTGCGTTCGACTTGATTGAGCTGCTTGCTAGCGTAGGCTATAAGGTGATCAAGTTTTCCTTCATCTGTTGACTGTGCTAAGATGCATCCTATGGAAAATTTGGAAGCATCCACATGGATATGAAATGGTTTCTTCCAATTTGGTACCTTTAGAATAGGCACTGAACTTAGTCTACTTTTCATCTCATAGTCTACTTTTCATCTCATTGAATGGTTTCTCACAATCTTCAATCCAATTAAACTAGGCTAGTAATCCATATAGAGGTTGGGCAATTATGGCATACATGTGGATAAATATATGATAGTATCCATTATGTCCCATAAATGCTTCTACTTCCTTTGCATTTTTTGGTCGAGGTAGTTCTAGAATGACTTTTATCTTGTCTTCATTAGTGGATATTCCATTTCTTAGACACTATATGCCCTAAAATGTTTCCTTGTCTTACCATGAAGACACATTTTTCTAGATTTAAATAGACTCTCTATTGTCTGCACTTCCCAAAAAGCCTCCTCAATTCATGTATGTGGTTTTCTCACTATTCCAAATATGTGAACAAATCATCTACATACATATTTGTCTATTTCTTCCTTAATTTTGGTTGAGTACACATCATTGTGTGTGTTTTGTCATTGTCTGGACCGTTCAGCATCAGGAGTCATGGGAATATGATGGGAACCAATAGAGGGATCTACTCCTTTTAAATCTTTGTATGTCCAAGCAAATATGTCCCTTTAGTTTTGAATCAACTCTATAAGATCTCGTTCTTCGCCTTCTAACACATATTTCCCTATGTAGGTACATCTTTCCTCTTCTTCTTCTATGTTCATCATAACATTTTTAGTCTGTTCTTTATTATCATATGCTACTCCTTCTTGTGCTTGTCGTTTAGGCATTTGGATGGTAATTTTCCCTTCCTCTACTTTGTACTTTTTAAAATGTTTTGGGACCTCGAACTGCTCCTGTGGTATATTCTCTTCTCTCATTGTCCCCTCTAAATGGATATTTTTTGGACTCTCTTTTTGTTCTTGGGAAGATTTGTTTCCAATACTAGTTTCTTTGTGTTCTTTTTGTAACGGAAGTCCTTCTTCTTGAGTTTCAGGTTCCATTTCTATGCTTTCATAATCCTCTATCTGCTCCTTCTCTATCCACTCTCCTTCCTCTATCTCTTGTAGCACAACCATGTATAGACTTACATCGTATCCATCCTTATCTATGTGGTCAATATTTCCATCCATCTTTGGGGTTCTTACTCTTCATCCGGGAACATTTGTGGCATATACACTAGATCCTCTACTGGCCTAGAGATTCCACAACCTTGTTGCGATGTTAGTCTTCTTTCTTCTTCCCTCTTAGCTACCTTACACACCCATAGTTGAGTGTCCTCATGCATCCAGGATTGGTTTTCAGATCCTACATTATCGAGTGATAGGTCATCCTCTTCTGTATAGAGTTCCATTGTAGAGGCGGGACATCTTGATAAGTGTATGTATGGAGGTTTATTCTTGTAGTTGTTCCCCTATGTTGCAGATATACAACATCTCTACCCCAGTCTTGTACTACCCTTAGTTTTCTCATAAATGGTCTTCCCAAGATCATCTCATAATCACTAGCTCTCTAAAATTGACAAATGGCTAATGTGTGCTCAAGATCTTCTCCACATGTTGTAATCACTACATTCTCTAGCAATCCAAGGGGCTTTTTGGTATGACCATCAGCCAATTGTAATTTCATTCTTGTGGGTCGTAACACTGGTTTTCCCCACTTCTCCCATATTTCTTATGTAGCTATTCCTACTCGAGCTCCTGTCTCCTCGAAAAGTGATGGGTCGACATGTACTACCTTCATCACCTTCACTGAAGTCTCCCACTTTATCTACAGGGTTTTGAATTGTATGTGTATCTTCATTGGTATCCTTGTTAACTGCTTTTACTTCTCTACATGAGTTGCTTAGCTAATCTGCTCCATACTTGTGGTTTGATTTTTATTAATTCTTCTAGGGTTATCGAACATTGCACTTTAGTCTCCTTCAATTTTTGTGCTATGTCTGATGTCTTGTTAGAAAGTCCTTTCCCTTTCATTCTTACTATTGGGCCATGATAAAGTTCAGAATTCTGCTCATATTCTCCCATGTATTTTGTTAGTGTGTCCATGCTTTCCATTCCCTCCGAACATTCCTCACAATTCATTTCATGATTCATCATTCCTGGGTTCTCATCTACATCCAACTCTTCAAAAGGTGGGTTAATGTCCTTGGTTTTTCTCCATCTCTCTTCTTGGACTTTAGCCCATAAATCCTCTGGCCAACTAGCTTCTACTTCTTGCATTATCAAACTTCTTACATGATTTTCAGTGGCTACACTTTCAAATTTCTCTACAATCCTTTTGCCTTCTGGTGGGTCATGAGCTCCTAATCCTTCTTGAAATTCTCTTTCAGGTACTCTCGTTTCTAGAAGGTCTTGTATAGGTTTCTTTAGGTTATTTTGAGCTAATTCAATCAATTTTTTATAGATTTCTAGCCTTCCTTATTCTAAATACCCTCTCCAGTAACTCACTTCGTGTTGTTCCACACTTGGTCCTACTTTGATCTTAGATTGATAGGCATTTATCCATATGACTAGGTCTTCAGGCTACATTGTGATTTGACTCCTCTTTGCTCTTCTCTTCCTCTTTGTTGAGTCCGCTTGCTTCTTAGCTTCTCTTGTCGAGCTTTCCATCTTTGAGACTGTTTTACCTTTGAATTTTCTTCGGATTCTTCCGAATTTGGCACTACTTGAGGTACTGGAGTTTGTTGGTTTCATGTCTAGTAGTTTCTAACTCTTCTGGTCCTTCTTTAGCTCGTGCTCTTGTAATTTCCTTCAAGGGCACCATATATTCTTTGTCACTTCTTGACGGCCCTACCACTTCTACTACGTTTACTTGGGTGGTGTGGTTCATCTTGTTAGGGTTTTTCAGACAATCCCTAAACAAATGTTCTTTTCCACAATCGCTATAATATCCTTCCCAAAGCTTATGTGGTGGTTGATACGGCAAAGTGCATTCCCTAATGAAACGGTCTCCTCCACATCGGTAGCATGGTCCTTGAGGGATTGGGGGCCTAATAACAGGTCTAGAAGGTGCATGGGCTCTAGGATTCATGTACATTAGAGTCGCATATTCAGCTCCATATCCGTATAATTGAGCATAGATATTTTTCCCATATGAGTATTGCTCGTAGGCCTACTCGTTATTCATTGAATCAGTTTCATATGTATAGTAATCTCCCCAATGCTAATCGTAGGATTGATTATGGCTATCTGTGCTAGTCAAAGGAGTAGTTGGTACTAGGGCTCTCTTTTTGTTTTCTTCGGCTTGGGCCAATCTCACCGGAACTACATTCTGAGGATGGGGTGGTTGTTGTCCCAAGATCGGCTGTGGTGGGTTGTATCCAGGGTATTAATAAGGATGTTGATTTGGAGGTGGATTCTTGTACTAAGGGTACCTGGGAAACTTCGTGCCTAGATCTCTAGTTGGGTATCCATATAGCTTGAATTGTGGTGGTTGGACTGGTCTAGGTTGTCTATTGTAAGGACAATTGTGAATGTTGTGATTTGTATATTTTTGTTCAATACTGCAGTACTGGGCTTGACTCTATATTGGTGGATGGTTATATATGTAGGGGTTCGATGGAACGATTCCCCTATTGCACAGGTGAGAGGGATGATCCCCTCCATAGTGTACACACCTTCTTAACATCAGCATTCGTAATGGGGGGTTGGGGTAGTTCTTTTGTCCTTGCACTCCTCGCTTTTTGGCCACTAAGTCAGAAATTTCTTCTATGTTACTGCTTGTGCTAGTGGTGCTGCTAGAACTATCTTCGCTCTTACTCTTGGTTTGGGGAACCTCACGACGGATTGTCTATCCATCGCGATTGATAACAGTCCATTGTGACCGACACCCCCAGTACATCGCGACTGACACCCCCTATCCATCGCGACCGACACCCCCTGTCCATCGCGATCGACACCCCCTGTCCATGGCAATCGACACCCCCTGTCCATCACGATTGACACATGTCCATCGCGACTGACAGGCCACAACGGACAGCTCTGTCCATTGCGATTGACAGCCCAGTCCATCACGATTGACAGCTAATTTGGACCAAATTTTTAGGGTTTTTTAATTTGAGGATTGTGGCCAATTTTGGGCATAAATATTGAGCTATAGGGCACATAAGGAGGATATACACAAATATTTTGAGGAAACCCTGTTGGCCTATTAGCCTGTTTGAACCCTATTTTAGCCCCAGAACCCTGAACTGACATAACTTTCTCATACGAAATCCGTTTGCTATGATTTTTGTTTTGTTGGAAAGCTCGTGGGGAGAACAACAAAAACTTCCACTGGTTATGGTAAAGTTAATATCAGGATTATTAGATATAGTATTTTTAAGTGGACCATACCTAGGGGGAACCAGATTAAGGGATCTCTAGAATTGTTTCCATAAAGACACAATGCAAATTGATAATTGAATTGCATGAATGAAAGTGATGTGTTTAGTCTTTTGAATCTAAGTCTTGAGCTAACTTTGGGACTTTTACAAGTCCATTGAGAGAGCTAGAGGGCATCCAAAGCAAGGGCATTCTGCAAGCTTGAGAACGGGGTTCTTGAGCACTAAAGAGCAAGGGATCAGCAAGTGAGGTTGGATTATTCTCAACTCCCTTTGTCAATACCTAGCTCAAGCTAAGTGTGAGTAGTGTTAGAAGTAAGTCAGGGTGACGATAGGCATCTGTCAAGTTGAAGACTATTAAATACCCAAGTTCAAGCAATAAGATAGTCTCTTTGCGATCGATAACTTAAAAAGAAAAGGAGTTAACGTGGTAGGAACAAACTAAAGTGCAGAAATTAACTCAAGTATTCCTGATGACATGATATCAGACAAGATCCTAAACATGATAATCAACTAAAAAGGAACCAAGTAACTGATACGAAAGAACTCAGCAACGAGGCTGTACCTTGGGTAAAAAATTATGATTGCTTAGTTAGGCATATGAACCTTAGATCAGGACGACACCTAGGGAGAGATAGATAGAGTCTTAGGTCTTCAGAGGCTAGTGTCAATCATACTGCTAGGTCTTGGGCCCAGCAGTTGAGCCATCATCCTCACTACCCTAGCTCTGAAGCTAGCAAGTCTGAGATGTCCCACGGTATGGAGAGACCTACAGGAAGTTCAGGTGTGCTATATTTACATAGGGTAGAAGGCCCCTACAAGATGCAGCTGGAATACCTTAGAACCAACCGATTAGGTGCTAGCATCTATGAGGACAGCCTAGGAAGATTTGTGGTCTAGATCAAAAACCCAGATCAACCCATTGGACTAGAACGTCCAGCAGTCAAGTTTGAAAATGGAGCATACCTGGACAAAGAAGGAACCATATACGTGGTCACCAGTCACCCTGATTGGACAGATGAATTCGGAAATGTGATCTCAGATCAGACTTAGGTGACCTAGAGCAAGGGAACATGGGTGTAGAGCCTAAAACCCCTCGAGGCAAATATGTTCTTACCAGAATCCTCACACCAGAATGGATTCCCCAGGACAATAAGAGCATAGACCTGCTCTTAAATCGAGAGACCAATGAAGCCTTTTGGAGGTATAAGCCTGATTAGCCTAATGAGATAGGAACGATCAGAGTCTATGAGTTCAAAGACCCTGATAGCCCGGGCAAAGTTACCTACTTAGACCATACTTCGGAGAGGATCTTTGTGGTCTCAGAACATGGTAGACATGCCTACACTTGGAAGGGAGAATTTATTTTTCCCCAGCCAAGATCTAATGTCTCTTATGGCCACTCGAGAGCTGGAACATCCCAAGCTCATGGAACTCAAAGAGAGAGGAATAGAGATAGACCTGAGGTAAGCTTTGCCAACCCAATAGGAAGAGAACGAACGCGAACAGAGACGGATAGAGAAGAAACAGAGAGAACTAGAGTTCCAAGGAACCTAAGAAATTGTGATGATTTTCCTTTGTCAAGGCCTAGGGAACACACCAAAACCTTGAGACCTACACAACTTATTAGTTCCATGAAGAACTACTTCGATGGCACTGGAGACCCATACGATCATGTGGCCGAGTTTAGGCAAGTCTTGAGAGCTAAACAAGTGGAGGACCTATTCACGCAATAGAATGCCTTTGGTCTAACCCTTAGGAACACCGTTCTTACATGGTTTCAACCACTAAATGAAAGACACTTCAGGAATATAGACCAACTTCTAGAGGCTTTTATTATTGAATTTTCTAAGAGTGGCATAAGGCATAACACTTCCTCACTGATTCATACCTTCAAGCAAACCCCTCAAGAGACGGTTAGACTTGCAGGAAGAAGGTTTAGGCAATATCTAGAAAGATGTCCTATTTCTGAGTTACCCACACCAACCAAACAAGGGCTTTATTCCTAGATGGACTGCTAAGTACAAAGTTGAGATCATATGTGTACTTGAAGGACCCTAGGACCATAGAAGAGTGTGTACGCATGTGCATAGACATCGAGGATAACCTAGGAGAGGAATTGGAGCTTTCAAAAATCTACAAAGATTGAGATAGTTCTACTAGCCTCTCTTCCACACAATCCACATCTATTGAGGAACTTGCCGAGAAAGTAGCTAAGAAATTAGGAGTATCAAGCAAACAAATACCAAGGTTTGCCTCAGTGAAAAGATGCTATACTTGTGGAGGTGACCATATGGCGAACGTATGTCCCATCATGGCTCAACCCCAAGTGAATCCTAGCAGCTAGTACAGCACCATAGAACGGAGGTACACAAATTACACCGCGCAAGATTGCCCCTACAATAAGCAAGCATTTAGGCAAACATACCCACAACCATACCCTCAACAAGGAAGATACCAGAACGAGTATCCACCACAACAGTATACTAGGCCTCAACAAACCTACCAACCACAATATCAGGCCCAACAGAGACCTCAACCAGTGCTAGCACAACAACCCCTTGCTCCAGCTAATGTGATCCCAGTAAAGTACGCAGCTACAGAAGAGAACCTGAATAGAGCTATAGTGCCAGTGACACCATTGCTTTCAAAAAGTGACCCTAGTGACCATAGCTTTGATTCTACACATATTGATAGCCCCCAGGCTTATTACATGCAGTCTCCTGAACATGGTGAGTCCTACTATAGTGAAGAACCGAGTGAACCTAGTTGGGAGCCAGAGTATGCAAATGTCATGTACACAAACCCCAACTCTAGACCTCAACCTAGACAGGTACGACCCCCATTCCCTAGAGGATCGTGCTTCAGATGTCAGGGAGATCACCTTATTCGTGATTGCCCCATGCCTGCACCCATACAACCCCAATCGGTGACAATTCAGGGCTTTTGCCAAGATTGTGGAAAGGAGCATCTCTTACAAGATTGCCCAAAGAACCCCAATAACATGCCAAAAATCACTCCTATTAACGTTATGGGATTAGTTGTAGACTCCACAGGGAGTGTGACTTCCACTGCACCAGTGCAAGTGGTCACTAGAGCTCAAGCCTTGCAGTAGAACCAAAGTTTAGGCCAGGAAAAAAGTGCTAAGGTTAGTGAAACTGAGAGCATAACCAAGAAGAGGACTAGAGCCTGGAGAGATAGCCACGAAAGAATGAGAAGGCAATCGGCAAAGAAGATGAGTGAACTCGAGGAAAGCCTAAGAGAAACGAGAGCCAAGATAACTGAACTTACATCTCAACCTCCCTCTCACACTACCCCACCACCACCATTCCCATCTCCATCCGATCCACCACCTTTTAACCCGCCTCATGCAACCCCACTACCCCCTAGAGTAGGATCAGTATTTGCAGATCCCACGCCTGAGGACCTAAATGTGATGCTTAAGGCATATTAGGTCAAAATCCAAGAAGGGCCAAACGTAACTGATCATGAAAAGTGTTACCCTAGAGCGGAACTAGAGCTTGAATGAACCAAAATTTGTGCTAAGATGGTGGAATTGGCTCAAACCATGTTTGAAGACAGTCGCCTCTTTAACATCTCTAGCTCAGCTAAGACGCAATTGCACTTTGATGGACTGCTAGAAAGATTGGAGAGGCTAATTGCACAATCAGAAAAGGAACCCGCCTCTCAAAATAAGGACAAACCAAGTGAAAGGCTAAGCCTTCCCGCCGAGGAAGCTTATGTGCCCAACTCCAGAGAGCCAGACACATCTTCTTTTATGAATCGGTACACACCAGAGTTCTTGCGAGAGATTCAAGAAGAGAAATGGGCTAAAGAGAGTGAAGTCCCTCCTCCCATTGAACTTGTGGATGACGCACATGATCAATTCCCACAAGACATTCCTTCCATTTATGAGGAGCAGGAGAGTGCACAATCTCAGGAAAGATTAGACTTTGAGTCTAACTCTTTACAAGAGCTACCCCATTTCACAGGACCATGGGAAGCTAAGTCTACGTGTATGAGGGCACCCACTCTCATGGTAAGAAATGAAGACTCAGTCATACCTAGGAATACGGAGGTAGTAAAGAATACTAAAGTGCAGTGCAATCTCACTTTAGAAGAGTTACTCAAAGTTAGGCCAAAACTATGGAAACATGTAGCCAAACAAGTACCAGAGATAGCTAAACCGCGTTCCCAGGTAGGTTCTCATAGAACAGTGCCAGAAATACCCTTGGACAAGATAGGAGATATGAGTGAAGGAGAAGAAAGAAACACATATCTCCCCATCACCCATCAAGGATACACAACCAAGGCAATTTTGGACTCACGTGCAGGAGTTGCAATTGCTACCACTTCCCTATGGAAGCGTTGGGGCAAGCCAGCACTCAGGCCCACGAGGATGAAATTGCAGATGGCCGATGGTCACATAGAAAGACCCTTAGGGTTGTTAGAAGGAATAACTCTCACTACTTGTGGTGTAGATTTTGAGCACACATTTGCTATCTGTGACTTTAGCAAGAACTAGGCCTATGAGATGATTTTGGGAAGACCATTTATGTGACAGTTGCAAGTGGTACAAGATTGGGGCACGAATTCTTTGTATTTGCAACACTTAGGTGTCACAACCAAAGTTAATCTCAAGGATTACTCTCACAGAGATGTACCCCCCCATTCAATGGAATCCCATCCATAGAGCCAAAGATGATACAGAATCTGTGCATTCCATAGGATCAGGATCCTCATGGATGCATGAAGACACCCACTTATGGATGTGCAAAGTGGCAGTAGAAGAGGAGAAGAGAGAAAAAGCCAGAGAGGTAGGTGCGAAGGAAACACATAGATCAATTCAAGACCCAGCCTCTGCACCTGTAGTATTTCCTGACGAAGAATTTGAACCTCATGACTGGGCAGAAATTTTAGCAACAATGGACGTAGCCATCAATGAAGAACAATGGACACCCCACTGTGACGAGGATGGCTATGAAATTTCAGTCTTCTCCATAGAGCCAATCATGGGAGATGCAGTTTTAGAAGAATGCGAACCTAGCCCTGATGCATTTGAGGATGCAAGTGACTCCGATCTAGAGTCAATCATTATGGACCCACCATTTGCATCAGATGAAGAATACTTCTATGAAGTTGAAGCTCACCCTCAGAGACATGGAGAGCTCACAAATGATGTAAGGTTAACCACACAAGTGACCCCTAAGGATGAAGGAAAGAAAAGAAAGAAGAGAGAATGAAGTATCATAGCTATACCTTGTAGGTTGCCATTTGTGCCTAGATGACCTTCTGAGTTCTCCATTTCTTGAAGTTTCTGGTTCATCACATTCTGGATCAAACCTTGGCACTTCTTCAACTTCAACATGTACTTCATTGTTCTCCTCTTCATCAAATATCTAAACCTTTGATTTACCTTTCTTTTGATTCACAATTTCTCCAACATCTGTATGAACATTAAGTGTACCTGCATACCAAGTACCTTGCTCATCAAATGTAACATTCTTAGACACAAGGAATTGCTTTGTGGATAACTGAACGAATTGATTTTACTTTGTTCTTTGTATTATCACCTATTTGAACTGTGTGATTGATTGCCTTATGATCTAGATCAGCCATCAAAGCAATGTTTCCACTCAGATGATTGCTACATCCTGAGTCAATATAAAATACTCTCATGTCTTCATGTGAGGCTTCACATGTTGCATTCATAATAAGAGTTGAATCTTCTTTCTGATCTAATGCATAATTGTAGTTGAATCTTCTGTCTGATCTAATGCATAATTGTAGTAGGTGTTATTATAGGATTGATTTTGGAAGTTTCTTCCTCCACTTCTTCCAAAAGAATTCCTACCACCTCTACCTCTGAAGTTTCTTCTCTGATATCTTCCACCTCTTCCTCTTTGATTAAAATTCTGATTAAAATTACCATTGCTTTGATTATTATGCCAACAATCATGAGATAGATGATTGGTCTTACCACATATCCAACAAGCTCTGACATTATCTTTGTTATTTCTGCCTCTTCCTCTACTTCTGCCACTTCCTCTTCCTCTTAGGAAGTTTGCTTGACTTGGAGTACCTTCATCTTTAACTGATTGTTGCTTTCCTTTGCTAGCTTTCTTCTTGTCTTTAGAATACATTGCATGACCTGCACTCTTATCAACATCTCCTTTGATATCATTCTCAAAAGTTAGCATATGTCCTAACACTTGATTCAAATCAGGAGTGAAATGATCTAATGAAAGTTCTGTAGACAAAATAAAAGGCTTCCACTTCTCATCTCCTCTTAGCCCTGTGAGAATTTGTCTTACCAACTTATCTTCTTCAATATCTTCATCAACTACACCTAAAGAATCAGCAATGTCTTTCATCTTTGTCACATAATCAGATATTGATTGTGAAGCCTTCTTCTTAAATGTAGTAAACTTTGCCCATAATGAAGCTTTCCTTGATTTGGTTGTATTCTGAAAATGCTCTTCCAAAGCATTCCATATGTCACTTGCACTTTCAAATCCTCTGATATGAGGAAGAAACTAATCATTTAGTGCCATGTAGATTATGCTCCTTGGTTGATCATGCTTCTTCATCCAAAATCTTTATATCTGCAAGCTCCTCCCTAGTTGGAACACTAGGATCTATGAACTTTGGCTTTTCTTCCTCTCCTGTGATGTATCCCATTAGATCTTTGCTCATAAGATGAGCTTCCATTCTCATAGACCAAGCTGGATAGTTCTCTCTATCCAACTTCTCAATTTGGAGACTATCTCCCATCCTTTCTTCACCTGTACTATCAAATCTTTAATCCTTATAAGGAATGAATATACCTTAGCTTCGAATTTTGCTCCTTCTGATCCTTTTGATAGCCTTTATGTGTCTTCCTTCAGTCTTTCTTCCACACTTTATCCTTTTGAACCTTCAAGGTGTGAAATTTGTATATCTGTAGCAGTCGAGGTCTTCCTTTTCTCAATTTGATAAATCCTGCTTTGATACCACTCTTGGTGAGTGTTAATCTCCAAAAGAACAAGCTATCCTTGATGTTAGACCACCTCTATATCAAGAATACCTTTAAACTCCAACCAATTTTGGAAGACAAGTACCAAACTGTGAAGAAAGTCATTTCACAGAAAAGTCTGCTGCACATTACTCACTCATTGATTAATCATTTATGTAAAGTTTCCAATGAAACTTTGTACAATATATCTCTTATAGTTTGCACACCTCCTCCAAGTCAAAAGACTTCAAAAGCTTAAGCAGATTATGAGAAATGATCCAAACAATCTACCTATGTCTGAAACTGCCTTCTTGTAGAATCGATTTTGACACCTGCAACTTCTAACACATAGTTCTCCCATAATAGAACCCGTTTAAGTGAATGCTTTCAGCCATAGATGGCTTACCTTCCAACTTAGATTTTGACTCCTCATTTGTGTAAAACTTTACACTATGCACTGAGAACTGACCATTTCTTTGACCATCAGGATTGCGCTTGTTTTAGAAGACACTTAATACTTTCTCACATATAGATGTTCCTACACAAAATTCTCTCAGCCTGTTTGCAATTAGACTCTTAAACTTTAACCATAGATAGATTAAATGTGAAATTAGATGTGTACAAAAGGATTTCTGATAAAATCAAACACAGAAGGAGAACTATAGAAAAGATCGACGCGCAAAAATCTGAACATTCTTTCTATTCAACGCTTCATACAACTGATGGATGATACACTCAATACTCATCATCTATTCAACTCTTTCTCATCTATACTCCATCTCTCTCTCCTAATACGACCATATACATACATACACACACACACACACACACACACACACATATATATATATATATATATATATATATATATATATATATATATATATATATATATATATATATATATATATATATATATATATATATATATATATATATATATATATATATATATGAGTATTGATACATCATTACTTCAAGTATTTTGAAGCATTTACAAAACTAATGTACATATGTTTAAGGAACTTTTCTTCCTGAACCTTCACTTCACTTCATGAAGTTGGACTTCAATCTTTTCTTCATATCTTTATTTCTAGACTTCATATAATCACCAATTGTTGATTGTCCTGCTCCAACAACCACCAAATCACCATCATCATCTATCACTACATCATTGTTATTATCACTCGCTGTAGATAACACATTTCATTAGATGTTCATGTGTATGAATCAAGTCAGGAATGAGTTCACCACCTTAGGATGCAACTATCAGACCTTGCAACACACTACGATGCAATGCCTAAATGTGAAGCTCAATCAAGAGAGGCCTATGATAACAAAGAAACCACCAAGAAAGTAGTTGTAGCCATAGAAGAAGGAGAAGAAAGATGCACATACATAGGCCATGACCTTACAGAGGAAGAAGAGCATGAGCTAATAGCTTTGCTAAGAGAATACAAAGATGTATTCACTTGGAGTTACAAGGACTTGAAAGGTGTGGACCCTGATATATGCTCACACATAATTCCCATGACCTCAGATGCCAAACCATCCAAGCAAAAGCCATACACATATAACAATAATAATGCTTCTAAGATCAAAGAGGAGATAGATAGACTAGTAGAAGCTGGATTCATCTATGAAATTGAGCACATGGAGTGGGTATCCCCCATCGTAGTTGTGCCCAAGAAGAATGGAAAGTTACATGTATGCATTAACTTGAAGAAGGTTGATGCAGCCACTATTCGAGATAACTATCCGCTTCCTATCACTGAACATCTCTTAGAAAGAGTAGCAGGCAAGGAAGTGTACAGTTTCCTTGATGGGTTCTCTGGTTACAATCAGGTTGCCATAGCTCCAGAAGATCAGCATAAGACAGCTTTTGCCACTGAGTGGGGCATATTTGCTTTTCGGGTAATGCCATTCGAGCTTACGAATGCTCCTGCAACCTTCTAAAGATTGATGTGCCATGTGTTTAAAGAGTTCTTGAGGAAGAATTTAGAGGTCTATGTTGACGATCTTTGTGCTCATTCCACATATTCCTGAACTCAGACAAATCTTTGACAAATGCAGAGAATATCAAGTCTGCTTGAACCCAGAAAAGTGTGTTTTCATGGTCAGGCAGGGCAAGATTCTAGGACACATAGTGTCAAAGAATGGCATATCTACGGATGAGGAAAAAGTTAGAGACATAACAGAGCTACCTAGGCCAAAGAATGTCAAGGAAGTACAAGCTTTCATGGGGCATTGTGGCTATTACCGACGGTTTATACACATGTATGCCATCATAGCAAAGCCTCTGTATGGACTTTTAACCAATTTCGAGTGGATTGAAGAGTGTGAGAACTCTTTCAATGAGCTTAAACTGCGATTATGCTCAGCACCAATCTTGACTACACCAGATTGGAATAAGCCCTTCCATGTGCATGTGGATGCGTCCAATTATGCCATTGGATGTGTGCTTGCACAACCTACTAGCGAAGGTAATATGGATCTTCCAATTGCCTATGCTAGTAGATAGTTGAATGCAGCTGAGCGAAACTATACCACCACTGAACGAGAAGGATTATGCATGATATATGCAGTTAAAAAGTTTAGACACTATTTGCTTGCAAATAAGTTTAAATTTTTTTACTGATCATCAAGCTCTACTATACTTGGTAAACAAGCCATGCAATATGGGTAGACTAGTAAGATGGTTTCTCTTGCTAATGGAATATGACTTTGAGGTAGTGATAATGAAAGGAAAAACTCACCTGAGAGCAGACCATCTCTCTAGGCTCACATCTGGAGAAGCCCCACAAGGAGTTTTGGATGACCTTCCTGATGCTTACTTGTTTAATTGGAAGTCGTACCTCAGTGGGCCAAAACATTGGCACCAGTATTGACGTACGGGCCTAATCACGCAGTCATAAACACTCAAGATAGAGAGGTAGTAAAGGCCCAAAAGTACCACATCATGGCAAAGAGTATGTACAAGCATACAGATCAAGGGATATTAGTCTGTTGTGTGGAAGAGGATGAGTACAGAAATGGTTGCAATTAGCACATGTAGGTGCATTAGAGCAACATTACGCAAGGCAACGAACCATACAGACACTAAGGAGACTTGGAGTGCATTGGCCGACTATGGAGGTTGATGTCCATAAGTTGTGCAAGGAATGCCCGATCTGCTGCACTAAACCACCTGTGGAACATGCCACTCTTTATCAAGTGACCATAGTGCCAGACTGGAGTGAACCACTAGTAGCCTTTTGGAGGACGAAAACATTCCCACAAGACATGACTTTGGCTAGGAAAAGAAGTTTAGAACAAGACGCCCTAGATTACTCACTCATTGGTGACAACCTATACAAGCGTGGTAAAGATGGTTACCTTAGATTATGTGTCCATGAGAGCGAATACCTCAAGATATTGGAAACTGCTCACCAGGGTGTAGCAGGAGGACATTTTGGACCAGATCAAGTGATCAAGGCTATACTATTTGCAGGTCTTTGGTGGCCGACCCTTCACATAGATGCACATACCTATGTGAAGAGGTGTGATGTCTGTCAGCAAACTCAATATCCTATACATAAGGATGAGATGCCATTGAAACCTATGATGGGTGGATGGGCATTCTCTAAGTGGGGAATAGACTTTGTGGGTCCTATTAATCCCCCAGCTAAGGGTTCACATGTCGAATATATCATTGTGGCCAGATACTATCTAACCAAGTGGGGAGAGGTAAAAGCCACCACGAAGAACGATGCTCAGACGACTGCTAAGTTCTTATTTGAGAATGTGTTCACAAGGTACGGGCTACCTATAGAGCTAGTAAGTGATAGAGGCACTCACCACTTGAATGAAGTTATTGAAAACCTTCTCCAAGAATTCTTAGTAGTACACAAGAAGTCTGCCCCCTATCTCCCACAAGCTAATGGGCAAGCTGAAAGCACAAATAAGATTCTATGCAATGTGCTGACTAAGTTGGTGAATAATAAATGCTCTGATTGGGACAAACAGCTACACCACGTTGTTTGGGCATACCGAGTTGCTTATAAAACGGTACTCCAAGCCACCCCCTTTCAGATGGTATTTGGCCAAAATGCAGTGCTACCACTGGACTTCTTGATACCTACATTGAGAGTAGCACACGATCATTATTGGATAGGCCATGAGCTTTCATCTAGAATCTTTGACCTGGAACGATTAGGTGAAACAAGACTGAGGGCTGCCGCAGGAATATATGCAGCTAAGAAAAGACAGAAGGCATACTTTGATGCACACGTAAAGGATAAGGGCTTGAAGGCAGGAGACCTAGTACTGGTCTACACTTTGAAGCAACATGCACGGAAATTAGAGAAGAGAGGCTATGGACCTATGATCATTAATAGGATCTCAACTAGTGGAGCAGTCCAATTAGCTACACTCGAAGGTGATGTTCTCCCAAGTTACATAAGTGGATGCAGAGTCAAACTATATCAAGAACCCCTCACTGAGGAAATATCGACTCAACACTGCCAAGAAACGTAAAGAAGAGGAAAAATGCATTCAAGAAGAATCACAAACAGAAGCCTTGGAACGAATCCAAAGAATGAAGTTGAGAAGACAAGGTAGAGATCAACCTAGGACAGATGACTATACACACCCATGATATCATATGGCTATGTGTGAGGCTTTAGGTATTAGCTCTCATAGAATAATTGATCGGCATCCTTTTGTAACCTTAGAGATAGGACAAGGAAAGAGTGCAAGGACTGTAAGGGCCTTGATTGACTCAGGTGCAGCCACTAGTGCTGTTAAACTTTCTTACTGTCGAGAATTGAACTTAAATGTCAATCCTGTGGAAGCTTATCTCATAGGATTGGGAGGTGTGGAAACCCCTTGCATGGGCGAGGTGGAACTTCCCCTCTACATTCAAGATGTTTTGATGATAGTTAAAGTACTAATGTGTCAAGATGAGGATCTCACTGAGCCTCTTGTCTTGGGTCAAGATTGGATTTATGATCATGCAGTCAACCTAAACCTAAGAAGTGGACTTCTTCAGGTATGGGTAAATCAGAGTCGAATTACAGTTGAGTTAGACAATGGAGCACTCAAGGAACTAGGAAAGGCACACACTCCTGGTCCTTCTAGGAGTACACATGAAGATGACCATGCTATTCTTGTCCAAAACTATGTGATGTAGAGGGATGAGTATCTCAACAAAGAAGTCAAGGATACAACGAAACCCCCTTCTTTTCCAAAAGCCACAAGGATGCAGCAACCAAAGGTGGATCAAATGCAGAAGAAGTAGACAACTTATGCTCGAAGTCAAAAGAAAGTACGAAGCAAGGTGTCCCAACCACCAAAACAATTGTGGGTGCGGAAAGGTGAGCATCCTATTGCGGTCAAGCCACAACAACTGGCTCAACTTCCTATTCATGATCAACGACACGACACTAATAAGAAGTCTTCCAACAATTATTCTGTGAAAGTGAAGTCTATCTGGGTACCCAAGAAGTCGATGAAGGCTAGCCCACAATCAAGACAAATTTGGGTACCTAAGGCTTGCTTGCGGGCTCAAATAGATACACAGAGACTACACCCTATGCAACATGGTTCACTCACTCGAACAGCTGATACCCACTCTTATACATCACGCACGAACACATATTCACCCATGAGCACGAGTAGAATCACTGGTAAATGGGTCCCTAAAAAGCCTCATTTCCAAGTTGACATTCTGATCAAGCCCTTTAGGGTCTCCAAAAAATCAAAACAAAGTGCCATCCACTATGTTTGGCAACCCAAACCTTGTAATAAACCACCTGACCCGTTTGTAAAGCCACTTCCACTTACTAACTGCATCCACACTACACCCGAACCCCCAATTAGCTCATAGGTATTCAACATCAGCTAACCACACCTCACACTCAAATCCACGCAAGCACTAAATAACCGACTAACTGCATCACAATTCATCAAGTTAATGTTGTAACGGGGACACAGTGTCATTTTGTATCCATTGCAATGTTAACATTTATTCATATATTCTCACAGAACCAGCAGCGATTTCTTCAACATGGCTGAGGCTGTAGAAACAAGCTCTCAAGCAGGAACGAGCTAGCAAGTGGTGGATTTAGAAACTTTAACCATTATGCCAGGGACAAATGAAAGACCAAAAGAGTTGTAGGCCATCCAAATCATACGAGTAGCGGACCCCCCCAGTGGCCATACCACGCCTCTAGGAAAAGCTTCCCACTGGTTTAGTGAAGTTGCAGGACCCTTGGGCGAGGGATCATACCTATGGGAGTCAGAGTTGGACTTCAATGGGAAGCAAGGTAAATATCATTTCTTTACAAGGGAATTCGAAAAGTTACAAAATGTAGAAGGTCTACGTCCGGTATGGGAGAAGGCAGGATTGGATGCATACTTCAGTGCACGGCTCCCAAAGCCTGACTTCATGTGATGCTACTACCTCATCGATACCTTGACTCCAAGAAAGAACCCAAAAGGTGCAAGCTCATTTGTGCTCCCATCTCTGACAAAAGGAAATGAGCTCAAAAGGTTTAGGCTCTCAAACAACTTAGTGAGAGAGGCCCTAGATATGTGCGGAATGCATATTCCAACAGAGAAGGAGACCCTAGTGCCTGATTACATGAAGAATCGAAGCCTCACCAAGCTCAAGGACATGGTGGCCATGACGCCCAATATTGCAATACATCTGCGACTGTGCATGCAACACTTTGCTTTTCCTGCCCAAGATAGATTCACCATGCCACCCAAGAAGATATGGTTTAGTTTGTATCTGGCAGAGACACTGAACCTCACCATCAACTTAACCCATTGGATAATTGATCAGATACACCTAGCCCACAAACGATGGCCACGGAAGCATGTTTTATATGGATGTTGTGCTCTAACTAGAATAATTTATATGTGTTTGGCTTATGACATTCCTATTCAACGGGCCCTGATGTGGAATTGAGTACAGCAGTTTAGAGGATGGACATCCACTGGACCCCCTTCCAAAAAGATGAGAGGAATTGTCCAAGTACCTTGCACTCAACCACGTGGAGCCACCCTAACAACAGATGTTACCCCACCACCACGAAGAGTTCAGCCATTCACCCTACAACTTTCGATACGCAGCACCGATGGCCCCAATTTGATATTTCCTCCCGTCCCAACCGATCTTGAATTTCTCGGTGGCACACCCTCGGAAGAACTCACGAATGAAGACTTCGAACAATTGTTAAAAGACGTAGATCTTGAGGTAGAAGAGGAACAACAAGTGGAGAATGTTCAACCGCAGGCAACAACCTCCCAAGTACCTGTTACCACAGTTGAAATGGATGAAGAGGATGATGAAGATGAAGAATATGAGGAAGATGAGGAGGAATATGACCACGGGCATCAAGATGATCAACAAGAAGTGCCATAACTTGTAGGTGCACCTGCATACACAACTCAACTACAAAGGTTGTACGATACGATCAAAGCAGTGCAAGAAAGGCATCAACTCTCCCTTGCATCAGGCCAAGCCTTGATGCAAGAAATGCTAGCAGATGACGGGGTGGATCAACATTTTATTAACACCCTCAAATTAGTGTGAGAATCGTTAGGAGTTCCGGAGACTGTCCACATAGCAGTCTGCCAGTCCGTGAGGTATGACAAACACAGAGTCGACACATTACCACCAACAGGTAAGACTATCAGAATACCCATCACAGAACCAGACGTAACCATCGAAACCACTGCTACCACCACCACCACCATTGACCTCTCTGCTGAAACTTTTGTTCAGACATCACCCATCTCACCCCCGCACCCCCCGCACCCCCCCTTCTCCACCACCACCACCACCTCCCACCATGGAAGAAACTGCAATAATCACATCTACATTCACTTACAACCCAACCTCATACACATCCTTCTCCCTTCAAGAGCCAACCTCATAAGACATCCTTTTCTCGTCCATCACCAATCCCCTGTACACTTTACCCTTTTTGTCCTCCGAGCCCATAATTGGCCACCCCATAATTCCGAGTGTGGTTGGAACCCCCGCACCCACGGAAGGCCTCCTTTGTTTCCCGGCTTATCCCCCAGTACGGGTGCCTCCATCCCATGACCCATACTTTCCATCTGCTCCCTACACCACTCAACCCAATCGCACCACCCCCATACCCATCTTTCATGGAGCAGTCCATCTGCACTCCAATGTCTCAGAGGCAGAGTCCCTAGATGCTCGCAACAACATCAATCTACACAAACACCACACTCACTTCACCTACCATACCAACTTACATGGTAGCCCCTGCACACACCATTTTGTCCGATCCAATGGACATTTCTCCAACCACAGCACCTCTCCCCACAATTCCACCATCTCCCCCTCCCCTACCCTCCACCTCACCACTCACCACATCATTCGCAGGCACAACATTCACTACCTCCCTTCCCATTCCCACTCCCCCTGCATTCCTAACTTTCCCCCTTGCATCTCATAATGTGAATAGCATATTTAATACATTAATTCAATGTTCACATCAACTACAGCAAGAATATCATCACTTGGAAGAATGTACCGCTGCCCTACAGGCAGAATCTCAGCGCCTGTAGGCTAGAGTCCACACTCTAGAAGTTGATTATCAAACACTCCTAGCAGAACATACCACTTTATAGCAGGCTCACACAGAATTGGAATTAAAGATATCAACGGTGGATGATAAAGCAGTCAAGGTATTGGAAAGTGTGCTCCAGGCACAAATGATATCCAATGCTACACTCAGACGCAATCTTGGGCTATTAAGGAAGCGTACGATAGCAGCATTAGAAGAGAACAAGCGGCTTCAGCAACAAAACCAAGACAATTTTGAAGCAGTTATGGAAGGAACCGCAGGCGCAACCATTAGCCCTACCAAGTATAGAGCAGTCCCATCAGAAGACATCCGCATCTTACTGGAGGAGCATGCAAATTTTTTGGAGTCATACAAAAAGTTAGAGGCTAAATGTGCTGACTTAAAGAAGCAGATAGCCAGTGCCCCCACAGCTCAACAGGAGCCGGTAATCTTGCAACACTCCACAGAAGAATTAGAGACCCTCCGGAAGCAGTTGGCAGAACTCCAAGCACGTCTCTTACCATATGAAAGGCAACCCTCCCCCGCTGAAGAACCAAAACTTGATACAGTAGTGGAAATCACCGTCGATGATAGCTATGAAGAACCATACGAGCCGATGCCAACACCCGATGGTCGAGTTATAGAAGAAGGATAGGACACTTTAGAAATTGGAGTCCCAGATTGGGTCAAAAGGATTGAGAAAGTGGGACAAACACATGATGATCGTGTCGCCGTGCATTTTCAATCCCTTAGAAATTTGGAAGAAACTGTGCTTCGATCTTCTTACTTTTAGCATCTATCCCACCAACGGTTAATCACAACTTCCGAGCCACAATACATGCCTTACTATGTCTTGCTACATGATTATAATGTAGAAATTAAAAGGCCTACAGGGAAGGAGCCACATTTGCCACTCAATTTGAGCCAGAGGACTTACCGGAAGATGCACGCTCTGGCTCAATCTTCCAAACTAATTCGCGTGCACGGTTACTAACTGATTACCCTGAGATGATGAGCACCTGGGCAACCATGCCAATGTATGTCAAGTATAATCCATGCTATTGCCCAATGGTCCGTCGCAGATCATGGCAAGCATTTGTCATCAAGGTACGCAACAATAAAGAATGCTCGGCATGGGTCAACTATCCATATTTTGCTCCACCTCAAGGGACCCCGACCGTAGCATACATGATATCAACAATTCGACACTGGTCTATGTTGGAGTTTATTGATCTCCAAAGTACAGCTAGAAGTAGGTGAAACCCAACAGGACCTAGTTGACTTTTTCACAAACTTGTATGCACAGACCAATTTTCTTGCAGAGCAAATTGCTCTTTACTCACTTGGAATTTTCCAAAACTGTTTCCCACACATAAACTAGACTCTAAGAGCTTTCCAACAAGATATAGAACACCTCAAATGGATAAATACACAATGAGCTATGACCTCTGCAATATGCAGCTTTAATGGAGACCTTGAAACAGAGATGAACCTGAGGACACACATCACTTGCAGAGACTACTGCTCTTAACTCACAACTCCAATGACTTTGAAACTTTCCAGATTACAAGTAGACTTAAAGATATTTCTAACAAGCCAAAGAACACATGATTTGGATACATACACAAGGAAATATGACCTCTGCAAGTTTGAGGTTTAATGGAGACCTTCAGCAGGGATAAAAAACAGAGAACACACACTACTTGCAGAGAGTATTGCTCTCAGCTCACAAATCCAATGATTATGAAAATTTAAAGGAAGAAATTAGACAGTAAGAGCTTTCCAATGAGCTATCAAACATGTAATTTGGATATATAATGAGGGCGATACAAGCTCTGCAATCTCTGCATACAAAACTACAGCAGTGTAGAGATACACATATGACTCTCCAGCCCTTGAACTTATGGAGACTCAAATAGACCTTATAGGCATGCGATAGGTGCAAAGAAATGCACTATTTGCTTTGGATCATCAAGGATAAGGAGACGATACAAAACAGATAGGTTCGCGGGTCGACTTGCTCAAAAAAACATATGAATCTATGGAAGAGACAATGAACTTCAAATGCCCATAGCGACCAACATGATTACAATTAGAAAAAATCCTTTTATGGGGGTGATACACATAGGGTTGAGTGTATATAATGCACAAAAGTATGAGGAATAAGCAAAATATGCTATAGGAATGAATCAAACACTCAATGGTGATATCTCCTATTTTTTAGGAATATGTAGAGATTGACCCCAAGACAAAAAAACTCAGGTTTCTCCCAATCTACTAAACCAAATGCTATGAAACTTTATATGAATAAACTAGAAACTATTAGCTTTTCAATGAGCCATCTTGCACTCAATTCAGAGCTCTAAAGAGAGAGTCCTAGCCTCGTCAAGATTATTGTTCATGAAGAAGGTTATATAGAAAATTGAAGGAGCAAGACAATGATGATCACAAGTGTATGTATATTGATTCTATGTATTGTACAAGTGATTTCAAGTCTTTATATATACTCTAAGAGTGTTTCACAACTTCTACAAGTGGATTTTGAATTCAAATGAAGGTGGGAATGGTTGTTGGAGGGAATCAATTCACTTTCCTACAATCTAGGAAAAGTGAAGATCTAGTTTGATCTACTTTTAGGCGATTGATTGCTTTATTGAATGCAACTCAACCACCACAAATTCATGGAATTTAGGCTCTCTTTTTATCCTTATACATGTGTAAAGCTCAAGGCTTTTACAATGGTAAATGAACCATCAAAAATCTCTCAAAAAAATACAATAAATGAGCATAGGTAGAAGAACTCTCCAACGGATATTCTTTCAATGCGATAGCCTTTGATGTAGATCAAATCCACCTCAAGCATAGTGTAAGCTTGATGTGCAAACACTTATCACTTTGGCCTTACTTTGGAAGCTTTTAATGTGGAGAGATGGTTCATGTGTTCATGCACATGATGAATGTGGCTCTGGATCTAGGTCTCTTGGTTTCTAATGCTCTCTAGAAAGCACTCTTGGAGGTCTATGCCATCCATATTCACTAATAATTCATCACCACCACGTAATGAAGTAGTAACATTGACAACTATGTATCTTGATACATCTCTACTCATGCATGGTGATTCATGACTATTTTCACGCTCTTCAAATGTGCAATTAGTCATTGAACTATTATACCCTTAGCTACTATTTATTAAACCTTTTATATTTCCATGAGTGTAAGGACTTCCAGCAACATATAATCTTTCATTTTTTGCATTTGTAATCCTTCTACTGGCAAGAGAATTTGCATTAAGACATAATCCATAAGTACTCATGCTTTGATTATAGCATGTAAGTTGATGCCAATCTCCTCATGTATATATAGGACCACAAAATGACATAAGAATGATTTCAAGTTTCAGAGGCACATACAAATCCTCTACAAGAAAGAGGCCATGACTAGCACTACTAATAGTGGAGGGCACAATCATATAGTGATTACCCCAAAAGTTAAAAACCTCTGTGTCTAATGGAAGTGGTCCTCTATGCCATCCTCTGTATCTTCTTCTATGATATGTTTGTACAAGAGGATCATGAGTTGGTAATGGATAATCTCTAGCCATTTCAGCCTATAAACTAGGTGGTATAGGATTTTGAGAAATCTCGATTTGTAGTTCATAAATGGCATGTCCATGATGTGTATGAGGAGTATTCGCATTATTAGTGGGAGAATCCTCATCATCTAAAAAATATTCATTTATATTTCGTATAATTTTTTTTTATGATTTTGAAATTTACTTATGGAATCAATGCATACCCAAGCATTATCATGTCGATTAAGTGGTGGCACATGCTCCAAAATACCATAGTGTACGTCATTCTCGATACATTCCAATTGTGATCTTCGATACATGCCATAGCAAGGATTACACCAACATATAATATGCTCTTCATAATAAAAATCATCATAATTCCTATCGAACAACACATGTGAATTCATTGGATGGGTAGGAGACAGTGGAGTACCCTATGATTGATCATAATCTGATTATAATATAATAGTAAAAAAACATATATCATTCATGCATGTATCTATCAAATATTAGAGTTAAAATTTTGATATGCTTATAATAATTAGTCATTGTATGGTCACAAGGCAGTGGTGGAGTTCCTTCTAATTGACCATCTGATTGTGTATAAATAAGGCTATTATATATTGATCATTTGATTATTTACATACATACACATTCACATGTAGACATTTACACATACATACATATTCACATATATACAGATACATGTTCTCACATATAAATACACCTACATAATCACATAAGTACACATTCACACATACACATTTACAAAAACATTTACACATACACACATACACATACATATGCATGTCTACAAAATAAAATTGTTATGCATTTTGTGTGTCTATGCATGTGTCTATGTATGTGTTTCTATATATGTATGTGTATGTTTATGTGTGTATATGTATATGTGTGTATGTGTATGCATGTGTATGTGTAAGTGTTTGTATATGTATGTGTATGTGTATGTGTATGTGTATGTGTATGTGTATGTGTATGTGTATGTGTGTGCATGTATGTGTATGTATGTGTGTGCATGTGTATGCATCTATGTGTATGTGCATGTTTGTGTGTTATGTATGTGTGTGTATGCATGGGTATGTGAGTGTATGTGCATGTGTGCGTATGTGTGTATATGTGCGTTTATGTGTGTATGTGTGTATGTATGTATGTATATCCATGTCTATATGCATGTGTGTGTGTGTATATATATATATATATATATATATATATATATATATATATATATATATATATATATATATATATATATATATATATATATATATATATATATATATATATATATATATATATATATATATATATATGTGTGTGTGTGTGTGTGTGTGTGTATGCATATGTGTGTGTATGTGTATGCATATGTGCATGTATGTGTATGCATGTGCATGTGTATGTGTATATATGTATGTGTAAGTGTATGTGTGTATGTATATCTCTATGTATGTGTATGTGTGTGTATGTGTATGTATGTGTACATGTATGTGTGTGTATTTGTATGTATGTGTATGTATGTGTATGTATGGGTGTATGTGTGTATGTGCATATGTGTGTATGTGCATATGTGTGTATGTGTGTGTATTCATGTGTGCTTGTGCATGTGTGTATGCATATGTGTGTGTATGTGTATGTGTGTGTATGTGTGTTTATGTGTATGTATGTCTATGTGTATGTATGTATGTGTAAGTGCATTTTTGTATGTTTAAGTGTATGTATGTGTGTATATGTATATGTGTACATGTGTGTATGCATTTTATAAATTTTATTTTTTTTGTCTATTGATCCTTTTCTTGTTTGAGATTCAAATAAGAGGAGATATTCTACAGTGGAAATAAATAAAAGAAGAGCTGACATACCACATGAGATGTGGCAATACTTTTGGAAATAGCTATGTCTACATGTATCATTTTCTTAGTAGAAAGTATGTAAAATAGTTTATTACTATGATTTATAATTCTCAAATGTTTTATAAATTATTTGCATTTATTTTATGTATTTTTGTTTCATTAAATAAAAATTGAGTACTACAAAAAAGGGAGTTGAATCAGATCATACACCATGCTTAGGCCACATGGGCCATCACAATTTTGTTGCTACATTTGTAACTATATGTATTATTGAAATTATATTTTTTAATTTATTTATTACAGTAACCATTAATCTTTTTTATTTGTTTCAATACGGCATAAGGATTATAGTCCTTATCCTACAAAACAAGAAAAA